>JAHVAK010000449.1:0-647500 GCA_019845155.1 Luehdorfia chinensis | reverse complement strand
ACCTGATGGTAAGTGTAACGTCTGCCCATAACAAACGCTGCAAAGAAGATATAAATATAATATTATCTGTGATGTTATTTATATTCAATTTAATTTCAATATCCCTAGTAAACAGCTGATGCCTACGACTGCGTCAGCGTAGACATATTAGCTACTATTTTATTAAACCTCAAGCAAATGATAACTAAAATTAAACAGTTTCACATATATTTATATTTAACAAAGGTATATAAATAAATTAGAGCTAACCGACAACCTGCAGCTGGTGCAACTGACTCATCATCGGCTCGGTGTTTACTTGGCACATATAATTTCCATTGTCTAGCGGACCAACGTCGCGCAGACTGAGTGTCCAGGCGCCATCGCCGTGTGTGATGGTTATCCGATGGTTCTTTGTGATAACGTGCCCCGCAATGGTGAGTATTGTTTGTGTGTCGACACGGAGCCACGCTACCTAATAGAAAAAAGTCTAATTTAGATTTAGATGCGGAAAAAAAAAAGTTTTTGAACACAAAGATTGATTGATTGTTTCAGATTGTTGTTTTACTGTGCACCCTAATATGTTCTCTGCTCAACCCAAAGGTAGACTGGTAGAGAATGCCTCTAGGCATTAAGTCCGCCTTTTTGTACACTTTTGTGCAAATAAAGTTTAAATAAATAAAAAAATATAAGACAATATAGTTTAAAAACGCTAAAAAATAAATACTCTTCTGATGATCGTGATGGATCCATGAGATAATTTTATTGTCTTTGGTCCTTAATACGAGTGCAATATTTCAAATCATTTGGACGTCTGGAAGTGGGTGAAAATTTTATTGAAATATTTTATTATTATATTGTTAGTTACATACATACATACAGATGAAGCACATTTTTTAAATTATATTTTATAAAGTGAATAAACTACCAAAACGTTTACCTGATGGTAAGTGCAACGTGTGCCCATAACAAATGCCGTGTCACCCTGAGACAACAGTTCTTAAGTCTCATATGCCTAGTCACACTAGCTCTCAGTGCCCTTAAAACCGAAACATAGTAATGTTTGCACACTAGTGCTTCACGACAGAATAACGGTACCTGGGGTGGTACCTACACAGACAGATTCCTGCATAGGAATCCTACCTCCAGTTATATTAAGTGGTGGAATATTAAGATGGATACTGTGTTGGATTAAGGCAAATCCTCTTTTTTGGGAGAGGTCTATGATCAGCAGTAGACTTTTAACGGGCTAGGAAAAATGTATCATTGTAAGTTCATATGTCACTGTGTTTTACTGGTGGTAGGATTCCTATGCAGGTACGCTAGATACCACCGAAATGGTATAGTTGGTATAGTTGTATATATCTGCCGTCAAGCAGGGGTGTGCAAACATTGCCGTGTTTCGGCACGAAGGACACTGATGGCTATTGTAATCACTGGGCATATGAGACTTAAGAACTGATGTCTCAAGGTGACGCAATGTGGTGCCACACATAAAAGTTCTGGGTGACACAGCATTTGTTTTGGGCAGACTTTGCTCTTACCATCAGGTTCACAATTTTGCACGTCATGTCACTTTCTTCCATAAAAAAGTCGTTACCACTCAATCATCATCATTTCAGCTTATCACAAATCCACTACTGAACATAGGCCTCCCTCAAAGAATTGCTACAAAAATTTGTAGCTCTAATTTGGCGGGGTATTTGCAATAGTTGGCCACGCTTGACAGGCGGGTTGGCAACCGCAGTTTATTTATTTAGATGTTCCAGGAAGACGTGGGCAGCAACGTCTTCCTGGAGAGGAGAGGAGACTGGTTTTCATTTTTCCTCTGTCGATGTTTACGACACCCATGGGATGAGATGGGGTGGTAGATTCTCTTAAGCCGCTACTTAAAAGAAAAAACAATTAAAAAAAAATCTGTATGTCTGTCTGTTTGTTCCGGCTAATCTCCTAAACAGCTGGACCGATTTTGACGGGACTTTCACTCTATATTTTTAACTAATTGTTGTTACAATGCAAAGCTTTACTTAAGTTTAACGTGTGTATGTATTATGAAAGACGGTAAGTTAAGTTCAATATAGTAAGATCTGCATGCAAAATGTAAAATGGTGCGTATTACCTAGTTTTGCGTGCACCAAAAAAAACCAATACCGCCACCGAGAACCGCCACCAGATACCCTCCACCACTACAACACTACCACTAGGCAATACACACCACTGTAGTCGAGAACACGACACGTGTTTCACCTCAAAACGAGGCATTATCAAGTGATATTGACTCTACGACTGTCAACCGCCGAGTGAGCGGCCCGGTCAAAGAGCTGCTTTTTATAGTTTTGGTGACTCGGGTTTTTTTGGTGCACGCTGTTGAGGGAGGGCGGGCGTTGCTCTTCAAAACTAGGTAATACACACCATTTTACATTTTGCATGCGGATCTTAGCAAATTAACTTTCTCTCCTTACTATAATGGATTGCCGCAAAGTAACGCCTGATTCTATTGACTAGAATAATATCAGTACAATAAGAATGAATAAGAATGAATGAAAAATGCCATTTATATATTGTTCCTACAAGAACTTAATTAATATTTTCTTTATAGGAAAAAACTGCTCTATTACGTCAGGCACAGAATATAATTATAAAAGTGAAATTCGTTTGGAAGGTAACAAAGAATACTTTTAATAAAAAAGTCTGCAGTCACTTTTAATATTTCCGAGACACTTTTATGGCGTCGTTTCGCTTAAGAAGATTGTCGTTTTCTTCATAAAAAATTGTCACGCTTTTGAATCCTCAACAAACAGCTTAGCCGGGGATGATTAATGGAGTGACTGTTACTGTGTAGCTATCTATCTGACTTTTCCTTAATCATGTTTTATTCAAACATCTTATTTACAACGTATTTGATTAATGGTCTGTCATGACGAAACTTAAAACAATTTTTTTTTTTTTTTTATTGCATAAAGTGATGAAACGAGCAAAACGTTCACCTGATGGTAAGTGAAACGTTTGCCCATAACAAATGCTGTGCCACCCAGAAAATTTCTTAAGTCTCATATGCCCTGTGATTACGCTAGCTCACAGTGCCCTTCAAACCGAAACACAGAAATTAAAAAAAAATTAAATAACAACAATAAATTTCCTGTTACAAATCACATTGTAATATTAATGAAAAGAAAACGATTTTATTTAGATACTAGCTGTGCCTCGCGGTTTTACCCGCGTAAAAAAGCCGACCCCATCGATGATACATACATATATACTTCCATATTTGAATCGTAATTTGGTGTTATATTTTTTGCGCGGAACCGTAATTATTGTTCTAATTAAAGTATCTTAAATTACCCGCTATAATATCAGCTATCTGTCAGTGAACGTCCCGTCAAAATCGGTCCAGCCTTTTCGGAGATTAGCCGGAACAAACAGAGGGACAGACAGACTGACAAAAACTTCAAAAATTGTTTTTTTCTTATAAGTACCGCATATACTTTTATAAGCATTGAGTAAAAAGATTTTATTACAAACAGAAAACTTAAATTTTATTTATTTTTGACCTTAATCGAGCTTCATTCGTTCTTTATTTTGGACATGGACCCAGCAGAAGCCCGCGACTACGTCTGGGTGGGTTTAGGTTTTTACTAATATTATAGATATAAAAAAACATTGTAAATTATGTAAATAAAGATAAATAGGTATATACTAGTAGATGTAAAGATGTTTTTCTAAGATATTTTTGTGAAAGATTTTTCTAGATTCAGAAGTAATACAATAATATAATGAAGAGCTTTCACAAAAATATCTCAGAAAAACATATTTATATCTCAATGCTGTTTACCTTGTACGTCTGCAAATTGTCAACCCTGCACGTGATTGTGGCGTCACGGCCGACCGCGACCGTCACGTTTGACCCCTGTCCCACGAATCTCGGTTGGTTTGCACCTAAAACAACAGAGCAAAGTTTAGTTTTGTTATCTCAACAGTAGTATTGGAATTGATTTCTATTGTAATAGAAGGAAGCCGTGGTAGCTCAGGGGCTAGGCGCTCGCTTTTAATTTCATAGTATGCGAGTGACCTGGGTTCGATTCCCGGTGCCGGCACCACTAAAATTGTTAATTGCAATTTTAAGTGCTGACTTACCACGTGCTCGGCGGTGAAGGAAAACATCGTGAGGAAACCTGCATGTCTGAGAAATTAAAAATATTTCAAAGACATGTGAAGTCCGCCCACCCGCATTGGAGCAGCGTGGCGGGATTCTTCCTAGCTCCAAAACCCTCTCAGAAATGAGAGGAGGCCTGTGCTCAGTAGTGGGACATTTATAGGCTGAAACTTTACTTTTTTTTAATAAAAGGAAAGGAGTAAATTAAGATAGTAAATATGTTTTTTTTGAAAGTGACGCGACAAGCGAAACGTTCACCTGATGGTAAGTGCTACCAACTGTAACAATTCTGTATGGCACCACAGTGCGCCCATCCCACTGAAACATCAGTTCTTTAATGTCATATTTCCTGTAATTACAATAGCTCTCAGTGCCCTTCATACTGAAACTGTAATGTTTACACACTACTGCAGAATAACTGGCTCAATGGTGGTGCATATCTAAATGGATTCCTACACAGGAATCCTACCAACAGGGAATGTAGTAAATTATTACATGGTAGGTTGCCAAAACCTAAAAAAAATAAACAGTACGTAGTTCATCGATCATTTATGATTCAGTCCATTTAGACACTTTTTTTTTTAGACACTTTGCTATCGCGATTAGTTCTACTGGTTGCTGGTTCGATGTCCGTAATGAACCGATGTTGTTCCGGGTCCAGGTGTTTGTGGACATGAAATTTATGTCACTAAAAACACCCACGATACAGAAGAAATACTGGTATGAAGCAACAGCTTAATGAAAGTTTTACCATACATACATACAGTCACGCCTCTTTCGAGGGGTAGGCAGAGACTACATCTTTCCACTTGCTACGATCCGGACACACATATTTCGCTACTTCTAATTTCATAAGCGTTTTCATACACGCTCCTCGGTTGTGGGTATTTTTAACGTAACCTTTTCTGAAAAGTTCTCCGATCTGATCGCTATACGTACGCCTAGGTCGACCCTTACCGGCTTTTTAATTCACACTCGCCTCATAAATCGGTTTCGTCAATCTTCTTTCATTCATCCTCTCTACGTGTCCAAACCATCTAACCATCCCTTTCTCTATCTTTGTCACTACATCTTCAACTACACCGCAACGTTTTTTGAAAGTTTTAAGATAATAAAAACATATTAGAACATCATGATGGCTTTTTATTATATATATATAGATCTATAATTATATATAAAACTAGCGGACCTGACAGACTTTGTCCTGCCTGAACATTGGCTTTTCTCCTATTACTTTATGATTCAGCAAATGTTTTTCTTTATTCGAATATAGTTTGACATTTTCCTAGAACTCGATCACAGCGTCGCATCACCCACTCAATCACGCATATAAAAAAATCATCAAAATCGGTTCAGCCGTTCAGGAGTTCGGTGACATACAAGAAAAATTATATTTATATATTTTTTTATTGTATAAAGTGACGAAACGAGAAAAACGTTCACCTTATGGTAAGTGCAACGTCCGCCCACAAAAAATTTTGTGTCACCCAGAATATTTCTGTGTGACACCACACTGCGCCCGTCACCCTGAGACATCAGTTCTTAAGTCTCAAATGCCCAGTGATTACGCAAGCTCACAGTGCCCTTCAAACCGAAACACAGTAATGTTTTACTACTACCACTACTGTTTCACGGCAGAATAACTGACCCTGGGGTGGTGGACCTACCTAGACGGATTCCTGCATAGGAATCCTACCACCAGCATTTAAAAAATAAATATTATTTAACATTTATAAATATTACATAATACGATAAAATACGATAGCTGTTTCAAGTGCTATTCTCGATGGATGGAACAAATTTTGTTAAAGAAGGCGATACAATATATATTAAGTCAAAAGAAAAATATTTTGTTTAATGAAATTTTAGACTTTATTAAAGAACAATAAAAGAATTTAAAAACAATATTTGTTAATATAAACTATGTTTTGTAGACGAAATAATTTCGCTGACACTGCTGATATCGCAATGACTTTCTACCTAGTGAATAAAAACGTGATTACGCTCGTGCGGCGAGTTTCGTCCGCAGAGGGTTAATACTTCCGATTGTTTCATCTTGGTGGAGTTTCAGTACGTTGTTTATTTAAATTGGATACTAAGAACGGTTTTACTTCTTCCCATATATATCACTGTTAAAAGAATACTACCACTCCATCTCATCCAATGGAGCTCGTAAAAGGCGAGTAAGGAACTGGTTGTGCACTCAACAGCGCATGGTGGAGATAGGCTCACCACCTATCACACCAAGTGCATTATATTGTTTTGGTGAAACGTGGATTGTGGCAGACATCTGTTTGTGCAGTGAGTGCCCAGTCTCTGACTACCCCTTATGGGATACAGTCGTGATATTATGTATGTATGTATAAACCAAACTTATTTCGTGCTTGTTAAAATTAATTTCATGTAACTAATTTCGATACGCATGAATGTAGTTTCAAATGAAATTTAGTTAGGCGAAATCTTCAGGATCGCCGAGATCATGGCCAGTTCAATATCAAATATTTATATTGTAATTATTATTGTAATGCAGAATGTTGTCGTACAGATGCTAATAATTTTTTCTAGCCTATATTACTCGGAATGATGCAAGTATTCTAACGATATCTCATACATCTAAATAGGTTCAGGCATTAAGAAGTTATGGTGGAACAAAGAAACTCACATACATACATATATGAACTCTGAGAACCTATCCTTTTTGTGGGCAGGTGTGTAAAAAATTAATACATTCCCGCGTTGGGTTGTTTGTACTCTCAACGCGTAAAGATTCTCACGGCGACGAAAAACATGTCCAGTCGCTTTCGCGACACTAGTGCGTGGAGCACGAAACTAGTTTAGTTTCATGAAGCCAATGCATGCATCACGAAATAAGAAGTTTACACGTGAAATTGTTGACGAAAGTAATGTCATGAAATTAATTTTGTAATGTAAATTCCGCTTTACCGCCGCGCTCAGAGACATCGTACTTATTCAAGTAACTCCATAGCATTGAATTGCCATATCAAATTTAAATAGCCATTAAACGTCACCAAATGCAGTCTTTTGTTTCTTTAATTTACTCGATAGTGTTAAATTACATTAATAAAAATGTCTAGTTTTGGATGCGCAGTACGCTTTTATCCCGGCGGCTTTCATGGCTTCGTTGAACGAGACTCGCAAGCTGAATATCCGCGAGGTAGGTGGTCTTCGAGTACAAGGATTGATATTTATACAGCGTAGAAACACTGGATGAAAAAAAAAAGAAAATTCTTTGTTATAAAACGCAAGAAATATAAATTTCGTTTGGAAGAAATCACTTTATTACAACCTAGCACCGCTTTGTTATGACGTTCCTCTGAAGAAGAAAAAGGTTAAAGAAAAAGAAGAGTCTCTTTTTTTGTATTTGGTTTATTTTAATGAAAACGACGTTTACGAAGAATAGTTTGTTAGATAAACGAAGCACAGACGGCTAGATTGGCGCAGTGGCTAAGTGATAAGCTTCAGCGTTATGGGTCACGGATTTGATTTCCGCACGGAAAAATGATTTGCACGGCCCACAATAAGTTTAGGTCTGGGTGTTTATGCACGCAGGAGAAATCCTAGTGTGAGGAATAATCTTTTAAAAATGAAGAAAAGACAACACAAATTCAATAAGACATAAGTGTATTGTAAACTCAAGCAGACAAGCCTCCACAAGCAGCACCTGCTAATAATGATGCACTCATAGATAGATTAGCTCGTCAGGGAGGACAACGCTCTTACAAAACAATTAATTATGTAGGATATGAACATTTACTTCACTGTTTAATTAGAAAATTTCAGTACAGTTATATTTTTTTAAGTCATGATATGAAATTGATAAGTCGATCACCTGAAGTAAAATGCCCTGCTTACGCAGTTACAGTGACACCCAGAACCTTGTAGAACAAACTACTGTACGGCACTACACTGCACTCCTCACCCAATGGCATCAGTTTTTTATTAATATTATTTCGGCCTATCTCCAGTCCACTGATGAACATAGGTCTCCCCAAAAGATTGCCACAAACGCTATCATTTTGGAGGATTTTGCCAAAGTTGCTACGCATGTCAGATGGATTGGCAACCGCAGTCTATTTATTGAGATGTTCCAGAAAGACGCTGCTGCCCATCTCCTGGTTTTCGTTTTCCCTCTGTCGACTTTACGACACCCACGGGATGAGATGGGGTGGTAGAGTCTCTTAAGCCGATATCTCCGAAATTACAAGTTCATTTCACTTGAAATTTTGCATACATATTCCCACTAAGACTCGATTTTACGATAAAAGTAAAGTAAAGTTTCAGCCTATAAATGTCCAACTGCTGAGCAAAGGCCTCCTCTCATTTCTGAGAGGGTTTTGGAGCTGGGAAGAATCCGCCACGCTGCTCCAATGCGGGTTGGCGGACTTCACATGTCTTCGAAATATTTTTAATTTCTCAGACATGCAGGTTTCCTCACGATGTTTTCCTTCACCGCCGAGCACGTGGTAAGTCAGCACTTCAAATTGCAATTAACAATGTTAGTGGTGCCGGCACCGGGAATCGAACCTAAGTCACTCGCGTACTATGAAATTTAAAGCGAGCGCCTAGCCCCTGAGCTACCACGGCTTCTATTTTACGATAATTTACTGCTAAATGTCAAACACGCTGCTACTATTTTTCTTATATACAGATTTTCACAAAACGTTACTGTTTTGTGAAGGTCTGTATATAGAAAAATTCCATGCGAAGCTGGGACGGGTTAACTGGTATATAAGAGTTAGTCAAAGGACAAAATTAGGAATCCCTGAAAGAACGAACACAGGGTTGCCACTTTTGTTTGGAGAAAAATAATATTTCGTTAAAAAAAATTGGAAAAATATAGGATAGCACTTTTACGAAATTTAAAAAAAAATAGTACACTTTTATTTTTAATCATAATTTCTTTTGTATTTGTTATAAGTTTCGCTTTGACCATGAAAGTTCTATTATTTTAAAAAATAATTATTAGCGTCTGAGCAATTTAGATCTATATACAATAAATTAACATTTAATTTATTATGATATGATGCAAAATATAAAAATGGTGTATATTACCTAGTTTTTTGAAGAGCACCGCCCGCCCTTCCTTTAGTAGCGTGCACAAGCAAACTAACACCAGGTGGCGACCAGGAACCGCCACCAGGTACACCCTCCACCAACCACTACAATACTACCACTAGATAATATACACCACTGAAGTCGAGAACACGACACGTGTTTCGCCTCAAAACGAGGCATTATCAAGCGTCATAGACTCTACGACAGACTCGGCGGCCGTCTGTCGTAGAGTCTTATTTGTTAGTTTGCTTGTGCACGCTACTGAGGGAGGGCGGGCGGTGCTCTTCAAAAAACTAGGTAATATACACCATTTTTATATTTTGCATGCGGATCTTAGCAAATTAACTTACTTTCCTTCATTATAATGGATTTCCGCAAAGTAACGCCTGATTCTATTAACTATTTAATTTATTATTAAATTGATAGATCAATCATCACTTTCCATTTTTATTTTAATAGCAGAAAATAAACACTTTTAAATCTTCTTTTCTTTATCTCCCAAATCGGGCGAAATTCATCAACTTATTGACAATAAGAGAAAGTTGAGGTTTAATTGCGGTAACGTAAGTGCCATTAATGCGCTTCGTTCTAAAAACGCTACATAGGTAATAAAAAAAAAACGAATTGAATTAGCGATGAAAATATAGTACTTTTCGTACAATATTAGATAAAACTCCTAGCCGATTTCGATCACGGCGACAACTTCCGAATTGTGTCGAGAGCCATCAACTGCGCAGGAGATATTATAGTGCCACAAGTGTACGCGCAAACACAGTGGCACTCACTCGTCCCAACCTACCCGCGCCCGATGTAACGCTGATGCGATAACATCGGAGGTAGGCTAGGATGCAGTGTCAGAAACACGGGGACAAACACAACACAACCAGACCCGAAAACCAACAATTTATGTTTTAGCACAAATCTCGGCTCCGGCTGGAATTCGAACCCAGGACCCGCGGCTTAGAAGTCGGGTACTCTGACCACTAGGCCACGCTGTCGTCGTACAATATTATATTTCTGTTATATAGTACAATTGACTAAAATACGAGTATAGTACTATATCATATTATAGTGCGGATGGCAACCCTAAACAAACATGAAAACACGGCACGAAGGCCCTAGTTACTAATGAGAATGAATAGAGTCAGCTTCTACGAGTATGTATTCAAGTAAGTTGAACAATCCAACTGCGGCGATTTGAAAATTAGATTTGTCTCGGTGTGAACAAAAATCTCTCACTACCCTACCCTTACCTAATGAAGAGGTGGGATTTTAGATTGTCGTTTTCTCTGAATTTAACTTATCCCTTCATGGTACTTTCATAGAATATTTTGTCCACAAAGCGGCCACATCGCGGCAATAACTTTTCTTGTTTTTTTTTTATTTTATTTTTAGTGACGAGACGAGCAAATCGTTCACCTAATGGTAAGTGCAATGTCTGCCCATAACAGATGCTTTGCTACTCAGAATATTTCTGTGTAGCACCACACTGCGCCCGTCACCTTGAGACATAAGTTCTTAAGTCACGTATGCCCAGTGATTATCTAGCTATCGAAGCCGTAATCCACTAGCGCAAAAGCCTATCAGTTAATCACTGCGCTAACAAAGCCGTTACATAAGATTTTTGGTGAAAAGTGGATTGTGGTAGTCATCTGTTTGTGCAGTGAGTGCCCAGTCTCTGACTACCCCTAATGGGATACAGTCGTGATCTTGTGTGTGTGTGTGTGTATGAATTACACGTTGTTGTTTGTTGTGTAACGACTTAGGTTTTTTTTTAAATACAGTGGGAACTCTTTGATGTTTCGGAATAAAAAGTATCCTATCTCCATCTCCAGGATGAAAGCCATCTCTGTGGCGAATTTCTAGATCGGTTTAGCGGTTGAGCCGTGAAAAAGTATCAAACAGACAGAGCGACAGATAGAGTTACTATTGCATTTATTATATTAGTATGGATGTTTGTAAAAACCAGCAGCATATAAAACTTTAATGTACCACGTATTTAAAAGTGACTATACGAGTACATATAAAGTTTATAATCAATTGCAAAATTTTTACCCAACAGACAAACAGACAGACAGACAACAATGTGGGTTAGTAATGAATTGTCATCCAGGTCCGAGCTATTTTTAAAGTTTTTAGTCTGTAGCTCCTCGGGAAGTTATTTTAAAATCAATTCGAGCCGAAGAGACATACACCAAATCGAACTAATAAAAAGTGGTAAAAATGTGCTTTGTGGCAATGTATGAGACCGTTTTCAACAGTGGAGTTTTACTGGTGGTAGGATTCCTATGCTGGAATCCGTCTAGGTAGGTACCACCCCAAGGCCAGTTATTCTGCCGTGAAGCAGTAGTGTGCAAACATTACTGTGTTTCGGTTTGAAGGGCATCGTGAGCTAGCGTAATCACTGGGCATATGAGACTAAAGAACATATGTCTCAGGGTGATGGGCACAGTGCAGTGACACACAGAAATTTTCTGGGTGGCATAGCATTTGTTATGGGCAGACCATCAGGTAAACGTTTTCTCGTTTCATCCCTTTATGCAATAAAAAAAGTGGAATTGTGATGGGTTGAAATGATGACGTCAAAAGTTTCGAATGCTCTTTCTGTTAGCATATTCACTACTAATCAGAATATGTCGTTAAAGAAAATGTCGTCAAACATGACAGTCCGAAAGTTATAAAATCAAACTATTTCATTACTTAATCGAAAAAAATCGATTTCCACGCAGCAGCTCAAAACATGCTTATTTTATATTTAAGAGTTTCGTGATTTTCTCATGGACTCCATCATCAGAACTTGACCTTACACGGGACCCTTCTTCCTTCCTTTTTAAAAAAGAATCTTTAATACATGAACGAAGAAGTTATGCCCGAACATACAAAAAATAAAAAATGTACACATTCGAATTGAGAGTGAGTGTGGTGGGTTACATAGAAAATAATCCTATCACTAGTGAATTAATAGTAATTAATTATAATAGTCTGGAGGCGGCTTAAGATAATCTACCACTCCCCATCTCATGCCGTGGGTGTCGTAAAAGTCGGCAGAGGGAAAATAAAAACTAGAAGATGGGCAGCAGCATCTTCTTGGAACACCTGAATAAACTGCGCCTGCGAAGCGGGGCATTTATGGCAAAATCTCCCCAAAATGAGAGCTGCAAACTTTTGTGGTGATTTATGGGGGATGCCTATGTTCAACATTGAGAGGTTGATGATGATTGAATTAATAACCTCTCCTTTTATGATGTCGGTAAATAAGTAAAATAATTGCAATGTCATGTACACCAGACTACAGTGCAGGGAAAGTTCTGTGTATTGCGGGTGCACTGCGGCCGTCACCATAAGACATTAGTTCTAAGTCTGTCTGTAAGCAGTAATTACACTAGCTAAAGTCCTTCAAATTCAGACCACAGTGTAAGGATAACAATACAGAGGGAAAAGGAAGCCGTCTAGACAGGGCCTCAATTCTGCAATTTTATAAGAAAAACAAATATGTTGCCATATCATTATCATTCTATTAAGATTGTTGCTATATTCCTATGCTTCTAAATTTTCAATGGCTTGACAATGACATAATCTTTTTTGTACCATCATTGAACAATGGTAGGTAGGAATCTTACCAGTGCAAAGCATTAAAATTAAATAATAAATAAATTATAAATACCATGACGTTCAAATTATTTTTAGAATCATCATCGTCATCATTTCAGTCTATCCAGTCCACTGCTGACCATAGGCCTCCCACAATGGTTGCCACAGTTTGTAGCTGTCATTTTGGGGGGACTTTTCCATAGTCGCCACGCTTGGCAGGCGGGTTGGCAACCGCAATCCATTCATTCAGATGTTCCAGAATGATGCTGCTGTCCGTCTTCTGGTTTTTATTTCCCTCTGTCGACTTTTACGAAACCCACAGGATGAGATGTGATGGTAGATTCTCTTAAGCCGCTACCACACGGTTTTGTTTTAGAATACCATGCAAATAATAATAAGATAATACGAAATGTAAACATGGTTTCACAAAATGGTTTCTTATCTTTACGCGAATACTACACATTTAATTAAACTGTTTTTACCGATTTTATCGCGTTTAATTTAAACTATTTATAACAGTACTTAAAACGGGTTATAAATAGTTTAAATTAAACGCGATAAAATCCGTAATATAAGTTTTATTTAAATGGTTTCACAATCGTTTTCCAATGGTCGCCATTGTCGTAGCTACGGCGATCGTTTAAAAACGAATGAGATGCGATGTGTTCGTAGAATACCGAAACTGTCATTATGCGACGATGTCATTGTGATTTTGAAGCGATTGGTTTAGTAGAATTGCGGCCCATGCTGACCTCAGTAGTATGAGATCTACGTACAAGTGTTGTCCAGTCGCGCTCGCATAGTCAATGTTATTATTAAAGCCTATTTATTAATTTGTTTTCAGTGACCACTTGATTTTTTTTAAAGTTATTGCTGTCGATTCTTTTGTTTAGTTCTTCTGGTTTTTCATTTTGCTGTATTAGTTCTCTGCGCTAAGGTTGTCTGGAAGAAATCGCTTTCAGTGATAAGACCGCCTTTTGTACCTTAACTTAAATATAGTACTTAGTCTTTATTTTTGTATTGGTGTACAATAAAGAGGAAATAAATAAATAAAATAAACCGATTTTAAATTATAGCTTTCTTTTATTAAAAATGGTTACAAGGAAGAGAGAAATTATAAATTTTACGTGTAAAATTTCTTCGTATTTTAAATTGACAAATGCGGTGGCCACGTCTAAGACTGTTTGGAAAAAAGCGTGAATATCCGTCAGTCGCTAATTTAGAAAGATGTACTGTTTCATGAATAGGCGGCTGGTCCCTGAAAAATTTGCGATCGAATATTTGTCATTATGAATTATTACATACATACAGTCACGCCCTTTTCCCATATAAGGAGTAGATAGAGGCCATCCACTAAGCCCAAATTTTCACTCTCGCGGGAGACGAGACGTGACGGGTGGCGAACCACGTCGCCGCCATTTTTGAACAAGTTAAAAAATTCTTTCTACTCATTTCGTTCCCATGAGCAGTATAGTGACAGCATTGCATATTATTAAGTTATTTTTTATTATATAGAAGAATATATAATATAGATTCTCCGTACAATACCTTAGTCGCCCCTTACAACACCTCTGTAGGAAAGAGGTGCATTCTACTCTGCCGGACACCTTTTGGCTAAAAATTAATGATTTAGCGAATAAATCATATATGTTATATATATATATATATATTATTTCAAATTTATTATCAATTTTAAATTTTGATTATGGTAAATTATTGTTTATAATAATAATGTTGACCTTAAATAAACAAATTAAAAGATATTGTTTACTTGTGACAACGCTGACCCCCATGCACTGTCGCGACATTGTCTAGACGTAGTCAATATAAAGAGATACCTACTGTATCTCTTTATATTGTGTCGAGTCTTGTGTTTGTTGTAGTCGTGTGTTTGCACATGACTGCTTGTCGCCAGAATATCTGACACTGCGGTGGTAAATGCGGCTTTTATTGGTGGTAGGATTCCTATGCAGGAATCCGTGTAGGTAGGTCACAGGGTGACGGGCAGTGTGGTCACACAGAAATGTTCTGGGCGGCTATTGTTATGGGCAAACGTTGCCCTTATCATCAGGTAAACGTTTTGCTCGTTTCGTCACTTAATACAATAAAGAAAGATAGAAAAACATACATGGGCGGATTCCTACACAGAAATCCTATCACAATTTTAATGAGATTAAGTAGGAAGGTGCTGTGATGTTGTTTATTTTAATACTTCATTTTAAACTATTGTAGCTTTATTAAAAACTATTTCAAATATCTTTATAACGTAGGTGTTTACAACATAGGTAAATCAGTTGTAAGATTACATTTTTTTGGGTATGTACTCTATGTTTTGCCACTGTATGACATACATTACCGCCGGGTGGTAACGGCCTAAGATAATCTAAACATCCCATCACATGCCGTGGGTGTCGTCGACCAGGAGATGGGCAGCAGCATCTTCCCGGAGCATCTGAATAAATATACTGCGGTTGCCAACCCGCCTGCCAAGCGTGGCAACTAGGGCAAAATCGCTCCAATATGAGAGCTACAAACTTTTGTGGCTATCTATGGGGGAGGCCTATGTTCAGCAGTGGACTTGTGATAGGCTGAAACGACGACGCTGACATACGAAAATTACATATAAATTGTATTATTATAACATATCATTTATGTCAGCAACTAGCAAGTTAAATAAACAACAATAAATGAAGAAAGCCAATTTTACGTTAACTTATTAGAACTTATTTTTTTTTATTGCATAAAGTGATGAAACGAGCAAAACGTTCACCTGATGGTAAGTGCAACGTCTGCCCATAACAAATGCTGTGACACGACACTGCGCCCGTCACCCTGAGACATCAGTTCTTAAGTCTCAAATGCCCAGTGATTACGCTAGCTCACAGTGCCCTTCAAACCGAAACACAGAAATGTTTGCACACTACTGCCTCACGGCAGAATATCTGGCTCTGGGGTGGTGCCTACCTTGACGGGGTGGGGTGGTGCATACGAATCCTACCACCAGTAAATTAATGATATAAAGGAATAATCTGGAACAGTTTACAATGTCAAATGAAATAATAATATGTATTAGAAATAAGAATAATAATGAAGTAATAATAATAATAATAAAGAAAAACGAACTTCTTGATAAGTAACAAACCTTGTGAATTTAGAAATTAAAGATATGTACTCGTACTCGTCGGACTTAGGATTCTTGTGCAGGAACCCGCGAGTTCTGGGTGACACACATTTGTTCTGGGCAGACGTTGCACTTACCATCAGGAGAACGTTTTGCTCGTCCCGTCCTTTTCTCAACTAATATATATATACTAATATATATATATATATATATATATATATATATATATATATATATATATATATATATATATACTAATAATATACATATATATATATATATATATATATATATATATATATATATATGTGTATATATATATATATATATATATATATATATATATATATATATATATATATGTATATTAGTTGTTACACAACATTAGTAGTTACACTTGACCGACCCTATTGCATTGGACCCACAATGCTTATCGCGGAGCGAGCGATTTATCTTCGGAATATAACTATTCGTCATTTGTCAGAACCGACCGAGTATGAAGTCAGTGGCCAAATAAATACGGGGAATATTTTTCTAACTAATAGACTCGCAGACCATGTTTAGCGTGTAAAATGGAAATAATAGCGGACACAAGTATTTCATTACGGCGTTATTATGTAAGACTGCCACGTTGCTGCTAATGGGGAAGTATTTTACAGTCAAATGTAAATGTTTTATTTTAAACGATGCACCACACTTGGATTTCTCCTGAATCGTATGTGCGTATTTACAAATATTGTTGATGTGAAACTTTTCCAGATTATATACATGTAATACTCACAGCACCTACCTACTGTTTGTTACATCGTAAGCCGTAAAGGTTTTAAGGGCCACGTATCTTACGGTTCTGCGCAAACAACGCTGGGGACATTTTTAAGAATACATACATACATACATAAGATCACGACTGTATCCCATAAGGGGTAGTCAGAGACTGGACACTCAAACTGCAAAAACAGATGACTGCCACAATCCACGTTTCACCAAAACAATACAATGCACTTGGTGTGATAGGTGGTGAGCCCATCGCCACCACGCGCTGTTGGGTGCACAGTGCAGTTACGCGTTTTACCACGTGGGCATTATTATAATGGGCGTGGACATAAGTGGAAGCTTGTGCTCAGCAGTGGGATATACATAAGCACATAGAAACATGTTTATGACGACCAAATTGTTTTTCATTTTCCTCAGCATTTCATGTGCCAAAATGCTGTAGAAGGAATAGAATAGTAATAATTTTCAACGCCAATAGCCTAATAGGTAATGATACGGCTGAAATCGTGACGTCAAAGGATCGAGCACGCTTTCGAATGTGGTAGCGAACCGAAAATGTTCACACTAGTGGTTCTATAACGTTTCCGTTTTTACACGCTTTACTAGCTACTACTTCACTTGTATGTTTGAATGTTTGTAACCGACTCCTTAGTGCTCGATTTTCTCCTACTTTGAACGATCCGATTTAATTAAAATTTTGCACACCTGTCAAAGACCGATGACAATCCAATAATTCGATTAAATAATAGGAGATATTATAGTGCCACAAGTGTACGCGCAAACACAGAGGCACTCACTCGTCCCAACCTACCCGCGCCCGATGTAACGCTGAACGATAAGATCGGAGGTAGGCTGGGATGCAGTGTCAGAAACACGGGGACAATCACAACACAACCAGACCCGAAAACCGAAAACTCCGGCTGGGAATCGAACCCAGGACCCGAGGCGTAGAAGTCAGGTACTCTGACCACTAGGCCACGCGGTCATCAAAACTAGTCAATACACATCATTTTAACCTCTCTGTATGTTTTCATGTTCTTTATTTATGTAACGATTTTAATGATTATTTTTTTTTATTAGAAAGGTGATATCGTAGGTTTGCAAGTTCTGATGATGGGATCCAAGAGAAAGTCATGAAACTCCGTTTGGAGCTGCTGCGTTGAAGTCGGTTTTTGATTCATTATGATCATTTCAGCATATCACTAATCCACTGCTGAACATTGGCCTCCCCCATAGATTGGCAACCGCAGTTTATTTATTCAGACGTCCATCTTCTAGTTTTAATTTTCCCTCTGTCGACTCTTATGACAGCCACTAGATAAGATGGGGTAGTAGATTCTCTTAAGGCAATAACACACGGCAGAGCCGCCACCTCATGGCAGGCTTTTGATTAAATCATTATTAATTTTGCATTACTACCACTCCATCCCATCCAATGGATCTCGTAAAAGGCGAGTAAGGAATTAAACTGCACTGTGCACCCAACAGCGCGTGGTGGCGATGGGCTCACCACCTATCACACCAACTGCATTATATTGTTTTGGTGAAACGTGGATTGTGGCAGTCATCTGTTTTTGCAGTGAGTGCCCAGTCTCTGACTACCCCTTATGGGATACAGTCGTGATCTTATGTAAGTATGTATGTAATTTTGCATGCGGAACAAATTAACTTTCTTTTTTTTTAAAATAGATTTCCTATCAGAATTAGTAATGTTAATAGCATTGCAAAGGAACGCCTAATTCTATTGAAATAAAAAAAATAATTATAAATTATTTAATTCCCTGAGGTAAGAAATTAATACTTCGTTAGTGAAATGATTTTTTTTCTGACACCTTTTCTTAATGGGATTCCTCTGTACGGAGAAGAAACACGCAAAAGAAACTCCGTAGGTGTCCTCTTTTTTAGTAATTTTCTCAAAGTTCTTTTATAATTAGAAGGCTATAAAAATATATACATGAGGAATTTGTCTTTAATATTTTGTTACAGTTTTAACGTATCAATATTGTTGATATAATAGGGTCATACAAATTAGGATCACACATCAGTCTGTCTGAGTTAACGGTCTATTAACTTAACGACATTGTTATTATTTAGGCCTACTTGTTATTGTCGACAAGTCGGTCTAAATAATTACATTGCCGTCGTTCAAGGCCCTCTTCCTATAACAAGTGGGTGGGGATGTATTCTGTCGCATTGCTTCGTTTCAAATTCACATTTGAGTAAATTTGTGTACAAAATTTTAAATTGTGTAGGCGACTGCTCTGAGGTTAGGCGATCGCTTTAAATGAAATGGTACGTAACATGAGTTCGATTTCCGGTGCCGGCTCCAATGAAATTGTTGATTGAAACTTTAAATACTGAATACCACGTGCGTCTTTTTGAAATACCTTAGGACTTAACTCGCTTAGGAGCAGAGTGGCGGACTCTTCCCGGCTCTAAAACCCTCTCAGAAATGAGAGGAGGCTTGTGCTCAGCGGTGAGTTATTTATAGGCTTTTTTTTTTATTTGATAAAGTGATAAAACGAGCAAAACGTTCACCTGATGGTAAGTGCAACGTCTGCTCATAACAAATGCTGTGTCACCCAGAACATTTCTGTATGACACCACACTGTGCCCTTCACCCTGAGACATAAGTTCTTAAGTCTCATATGTCCAGTGATTACGCTAGCTCACATTGCCCTTCATAATGAAACATAGTAATGTTTGCACACTACTGCTTCACGGCAGAATAACTGGCCCTGGGGTGGTACCTACCTAGACGGATTCCTGCACAGGAATCCTACCACCAGTAATAAGGCTGTTGCTAGGCGGGATATGAATACGTATACTAAATACGACCAGGACCTGCCTGGATTCGAATCCCAGCCGGAGCTAACATTTGTGTAAAAACACAAATCGTTGGCTTGTATCTAATCGTGGGTTTGGTTGTGAAATTTATTTCTTAAAAATGCACCCACGGTACTACAGGAGATATCCTACTGTGAAAAAAAAAACTTTTAAATTATTACATTTGAACTGAATATTGAAATTAATAGGCTACATTAAAAAAAACTAGCAATGCTATTGACATTACTATTTCTTTTTTTGAGGGGACCTCGGCTTGGACCGTCCTCCTGTTCGCGAGAGTAACTGACTCGAGGATGCCCAAGGGGGCCGGCCTCGGCTCGGTCAGTTACTTCAATCGGGAGGGCCAATCGGTAGGGAACTAATATTCCTGTCAGCCACTCAAACTAAGCTTGAAAGTTTGTGCTAGGAGATCGTTCACGACAATAGTCGAATGACGGGCTCGGTCCTGCGACGTCACGTTCCGCATTCCGTACCATAAACAATTAGGCTGTTGCCGCTCTATGGCACAGACTATAAATAACCAGATTACTGCGTGATATAGCAATGTATAGCCTTTTTCGTTCCGTATCTAGTCGTATTATTTTACTTTTATTGTTTACTTAACATAAGATAATCCAACAATTTATGGAAATATATAAAAAATTATTCATACAGAAATGTTGATAAGCAAAAAGCCCGCCGCAATGGTAGTCGTGTTTGCCGCCGCGCTTTTTATTCCACCTCATTTATCCGCAAAAGAACTTTAAGGCGCTTTTTATTTTGCTTTTAAAATAATTCGCTGCGCGAAAAAATCATTTAAATCAAAACTGACGAACAACCTTTTTTTTTGTTTTTAATGTTATTTCTTAATGTTTTTTTTTAATTACAGCATAAAATGATTTATTAATCGAAGAATTTAATTTTTTTTTATTGCATGAAGTGATGAAACGAACAAAACGTTCACCTGATGGTAAGTGTAACGTCCGCCTATAACAAATGCTGTGTCACCTAGAAATTTTCTGTGTGACACCACACTGTGACCATCACCCTGAGACATAAGTTCTTAAATCTCATATGCCCAGTGATTACGCTAGCTACAGTGCCCTTCAAACCGAAACACAGTAATGTTTGCACACTACTGCTTCACGGCAGAGGCCTTGGGGTGGTACCTACCTAGACGGATTATTAATAATAGTGGTGATTACGCAAATACTCTTATTTTGGAGGCATTGATAAGCGATAGGTGTCCGGCAGAGTAGAATAGCAGATTTACCCAATATTGCAATTTTAAGTGCTGATTTACCACGTGCTCGGCGGTGAAGGAAAACATCGTGAGGAAACCTACATGTCTGAGAAATAAAAAATAAAATATTCGAAGACTTGTGCAGTCCGCCAACCCGCATTGGAGCAGCGTGGCGGATTCTTCCTAGCTCCAAAACCCTCTCAGAAATTAGAGTAGGCCTGTGCTCAGCAGTGAGACATTTATAGGCTGAAACTTTTTCTTCTTCGAGGGAGCTTAATCAGTAAATTGAAATTACTCGTATATTGTTGTTTTGTCATGGATGGCTAACTTCATCACGCTTTTCGTACTTCTAGTGAACGCGCCGAATAAGTATAACTTTAAAAAAAAATCAATTTTACTCGCAAATAATAACGCCATACATACAATGTGACAATCTATTACATAATGCCGACTGAATGAAGTACTGGTATCCGCTATCTTTTCCATTTTACACGCTTATTTGCGTGTCTCAACAAACACGGTCCGAGGGTCTATTTTTCAGCAGAATATCTACCGTATTTATTTGGCGACCGACTTCATACTCGGTCGGTTCTGACAAATGACGAATAGTTATATTCCGAAGATAAATCGCTCGCTCCGAGTCTGTGTAATATGGTCCGTCAAGGGTAATTTTCTGGAGCTACGAATATGTTTTTATTTCATAATATCTTTTATGTTTGGTTTATATACCCAGAACGTTTCTGTGTGTACCCTCTTTCCTACCGAGGTAGTAAGTAGAGTAGTGAGAGGCGACTAAAGTATGTACGGACAGCTTATATGCGCGCATAAAAATACCACAATATGCAATGACGTTACTATACTACTCGTGGGAACGCAATTGGGAGTAAAAATGTTTTGACTCGTACCGAAATGGCGTCGACGTTGTTGGCCACCCACGTCTCGTTTCCCGCAGGGACGAAAATTCGTCCACAGGTGTGGTCTCTGCCTACCCCTTATATGAGAAAAAGGCGTGACTGTATGAATGTTTGTAATTTATATCTTAAAACTATGGAGAAATGATTGCACACAGCTATCACTTGAGAATTTACCACCCCTTTACGTCCCGTGTTGGTCGTAAAAGTCGATTAAGGAATTTTCTAGAAATATGCCTAAACTAATTTTTTTATAGTAGAATATGACGAGACGAGCAAAACGTTCACCTGGTGGTGCGACGTGCAACGACCGCCCATTACAAACGCTGTGTCACCCAGAACATTTCTGTCGTCGTTTCAGCCCATCACAAGTCCACTGCTGAACATACGCCTCCCTAGATAGCCACTAAAGTTTGTAGCTCGCATATTTGAGGGATTTTGCCATAGTTGCCACGCTTGGCAGGCGGGTTGGCAACCGCAGTTAATTGATCCAGATGTTCCAGGATGCTGCTACCCATCTTGTAGTTGGGGTGGTAGATTCTCTTAGGCCGCTACCACACGGCGGAAAATTTCTATGTGGCACCGCATTGCGTCCTTCATCCTGAGACATCAGTTTTGTAATTTTTTTATTTCATAAAAATGACGGAACGAGCAAAACGTTCATCTGATGCTAAGTGCAACGTCTGCCCATAACAAATGCTGTGTCACCCAGAACAGTGTGACACCACAATACGCCCGTCACCCTGAGACATCAGTTCTCAAGTGTCATATGCCCAGTGATTATGCTAGCTCTCAGTGCCCTTCAAACCGAAACACAGTAATGTTTGCACACCACTGCTTCACGGTAGAATAACTGGCCCTGGGGTGGTACCTACCCAGACGGATTCCTGCATAGGAATTAATGGTCAAATTAAACTTAAGTTTAATTTGCCTATTAATTACAAAACAGTAATGTTTCCATACTACTGCTTGACGTCAGAATAACTGGCATTGCGGTGGTGTCTACCTAGATGGATTCTTACTAAAAAGAATCCTATCACTAGTGAATTAATGGTATTTAATTATAATAGTGTGTTGGCGGCGCATGCAACCGCAGGACGCTACTTGTATCTAATATACATCAATTTCACTCCTGTCACGTGTGCAGTACTTTGTACTTTTTTTAGTTTTTAAAATACATGAACCGTACGAAGCATTTGAGCCGTGGTAGCTCAGGGGCCTGGTGCTCGCCTTTAATTTCATAGTAAGCGAGTAACCTGGGTTCGATCCCCGGTGCCGGCACCTCTAATATTGTTCTACAATTTTAAGTGCTGATTTACCACGTGCTTAGCGGTGAAGGAAAACATCGTGAGGAAACCTGCATGTCTGAGGAATAGATATATTTCGAGGGCATGTGAAGTCCGCCAACCCGCATTGGAGCAGCGTGGCGGATTCTTCCTAGCTCCAAAACCCTCTCAGAAATGAGAGGAGGCCTGTGCTCAGCAGTGGGACATTTATAGGCTGAAACTTTACTTTACTTTTTTTTACGAAGCATTTATCTTTAGTTACAAAGAACAAATCACAATGCGTGTTACGTCACGCAAAGTTCGTTTTCCTTTAATTTAAACTTTTAATTCGGGATATCGCGAAAGCTGCAATAGTGTAAAGTGAACATTAAAACTAACGACCTTACAGTGCCTTCCCGTCCGTTTATCACAGGTATTTTTGACGACCGCGTGGCCTGGCGGTTAGAGTACCTGACTTTTACGTTGCAGTTCCTGGGTTCAAATCCCAGCCGAAGTCAACATTGTGCAAAAACACAAATTGTCGGTTTTCGGGTCAACCAGCGTTGTGATTGTGCCCGTGTCTCCGACACTGTAGCCCAGCCGACCTCCGAATTTATCGCAGGAGCGTTCATCGGGGGCGGGTAGTTTAGGAACGAGTGCAGGAATAGTTAATAAAGTTACCTTATCATCATCATTTCAGCCTATCTCTAGTCTACTGCTGAACATGGGCCTCCCGCAAAGATTGCTACAAAACACGAAAGTTTGTAGCTCTCATTATGGGGATATTTTGCCATAGTTGCTAGGCTTGGCCGGCAAGTTTCCAACCGCAGTTTATTTGATCAGATGTTCTGGGAAGATGTTTCTTCCCATCTCCTGGTTTTCACATTGCTCTACCGACTTTTACGACACCCATGGGAAGAGATGGGGTGGTAGAATCTCTTAAGCCACTACCACACGGCAGTACTACATAGTCTTTATTACAGTTAAGAATATAAGCTAAGTAAATTTGCAAAGATTCGCTTGCAAAGTAAATAATGGCGTGTATTGCCCAGTTTTTGAAGAGCATCGCCTGCTAAGAAAATGCGACTGTTAGCGGACGCCCGGCAGATGTGAAACGTCGATATTGATGGTTATTGAAAGAATTTATTATTAAAAAAAAAAACCAATAAGTAAATATGGTGTAAAAAATAATATTCCGCGTCTCGAGTCGTTCAATCAAATTCAATAATCGTGTTGCCAAATTATATCACTACTTTATTATTTTAACCTATAAGAAAAAAGGCGCGGTTTTTTTATTTCATAAAACTGACGAAACGAGCAAAACGTGCACCTGATGGTAAGTGTAACGAAAATTACTGTGTTACACCACACTGTGCCCGTCACCGTAGACATCAGTTCTTAAGTCTCATATGCCCAGTGATAACGCTAGCTCTCAGTGCCCTTTTAACCGAAACACAGCAATGTTTGCACACTACAGCTTCACGGCAGAATAACTGGCCCTGGGGTGGTACCTACCTAGACGGATTCCTGCATAGGAATCCTACCACCACGTCGGTTTATTAATGAATTGAAAACAGTGACATCTATTGATATCGCAAATAACTAGTTAGCGACTTCGTTAAACGTATAAAATGCTCGGTTTTAAACTAGTAATTTTTTGGTTAATTATAACGGCTATAATTATTAAGAATATAATGAGTTAAAACGTTATAATTAGAGCTGTAAATACTCGTATACATTTAAATGAAACTAATTTTACGAATTTTATCGCGTTTAATTTTTTTACTATTTATAACCCGACGTTTCGAGTGCTTTACAGCACCCATGGTTACGGAAGGAATGAGGTGACAGATGTCCTGATGTCATAGTTAACCTGGGGTACCTTCAGCTTTTAATTATTATTTTTGGTCCGATCTACGCAGAAAGAGCTAACTGTGTCTTGAAGTCTTGCAGTGGTATGCTTGGTTTTTGATTTAATTTAATTTATTATTGGATCCCAAGCTGGTGGTAATACCCAACCATCTTCTCTATTGAAATTAGGATGTTTTTTGATTTCAATAACCTCGCGAATCATCCTTGGTAGGAATCGCTGTTCTTTTGCAAGGAATCTGTGGTTTATCAAATCTGATGCAATGGTTGGGATGATCCAGAACATGGTCACAGACTGCAGACTTCCTAGAACGACGATGCTTCAGCGTCAGCTATGTGTTCTTTTACGCGGGTTTTTATCGATCTTTTAGTTAGTTTTTAGTTTAGTTTCATTTAAATGTGTAGTGTTCGCGTAAATATAAGAAATCATTATGTAAATATACAGTTGCGGCACACGAGTCAGTCTTACCCCATAGCGCACCAATAGATGTTTCATATCAAATATATTCAACGACTTTTGTACAGAGAAATTGAAACAAAGTGTTATTCCGAGAAAATACGGAATCCGAGTGTAGCAGTATAGTTTAATATAAAACAGTTATGTTAAAAGTTAGCTTCATAAATGATCTTTTTAAATTGACGCGAGGTATATCGAGCCGGCAGCCCATCAAGCTTGATAGCGCCATCAATCCAACGTGACTGCGGACATTCATCACGCAGACCTTACTGACAGACTATCTATCTCAGTTTGGTGTAAGTCAGTGGAAGAAGAAAAAATTTAATAACATATACAGTCGAAAGTTACAGTACATTAAAAAAAAAATTAAAAACATTCCCGCATTAAACATATATATTACATATATACAATATCTTTTTTCGTTTCTAAATGTAACAAAATATACCATGTACGTTATTTCTAATGGTCATGTACTCGAGTATTTGTTGTTTTTCATGCTTCAGTAATTTCACCGTTACATTGGCCACTGTGGGAGTTATGCTTTGAAATTATGGACCATAAATATCCCTAAGACGGGTTGAGTTTGAATAGTTGCCTATTTTTTAATGATAATGATGAATGCATAATGATAAGTGCAACGTTTGGCCATAACAAATGTGTGACACCACACTGCACCCGTCGCCCTGAGAAATGAGTTCTTAAGTCTCATATGCCCAGCGATTACGCTTGCTCTCAGTGTCCTCCAAACCGATTGCATACTATACTTGCCTCATGACGGAATAATTGGCTCTGGGGTGGTACTTACCTAGACTGATTCCTGCATAGGAATCCTACCCACCTGTGAAATAAATTTGAAAAAGACAGTCAGCTGCACTTCCGAGTTTTGTATTTCTGTTTAAAAAGAAATTCGATAAGCGTAATAAAATAATGAGTAATTACTGATAAATAATAATTATGTCTTCGTATTGGGCATCTATTTTCGCCGAACGTACTTTAAGCAAATATGAAAAATCTAACAATGATATTATGTCCGACAGAGTATTAAAGCGCCTACCTCTTAGTGAGAAGCGTAAGAAGTGACTAAGCGATTGTACAGCCTTTATTCGTGCCTAATAATACCATAATAATGGAGTGTAGTATACTGCTTACATACGGGAACGCAGTGGGGAGTAATAATTTCTTGACTCATCCCACAGGCGCGAAAAGTGGGCTGAAAAACCGACCAAATAACATCAACCCAAAAAAACCAAGATCTGAGCCACCTGCATCCATCGACTTCACGCAGCACCGCCAAGGTTGCCGCCCCATCTAGCGGAGGGTCAGCCACTACTATGCATATTTAAATTAAAATTAATCTTTCAAATTTCGCTTTCATCATCATCATAATTTCAGCCTGTATGATGTATGATGATGTATGTGTGTAATAAACTGCGGTTGGCAACCCGCCTGCCAAGCGTGGCAACTATGACAAAATCCCCTAAAAGAGAGCTGCAAACTTTTGTGGCAATCTTTGAAGGAGGCCTATGTTTAGCAGTGGATTAGTGATAGGCTGAAATGATGATGATGAAATTTGTACTTGAAAGGGGCCATCCAACAACAAGAAGCGGAATATTTCCGGACAATTGTCAACGAATTGAAGACTGAAGGGGAAAACCAATGATTGCAATTCATACGCGCACTTGATTTACTAATTAATGTAACCGAAACACAGTAATGTTTGCACACTACTGCTTCACGGCAGAATAACTGGGCTGGGGTGGTACCTTTCTACACGGATTCATGCATAGGTATCCTATCGCTAGTAAGTCTTTGTTGATATTTTGCAGCACCGGCTCAGAATATCAAGCATTGAACATACAAGAGCCCTGGTAGCTCAGGGGCTAATGAGGCTTCGATTCCCGGTGCCGGCACCACTTAAATTGTAAATTGCAATTTTAAGTGCTGATTTACCACATGCTCGGTGGTAAAGATAAAATCGTGAAGAAACCTTCATGTCAGGGAATCAAAAAATATATCGAGCACATGTGAAGTCCATCAACCCGTATTGCAGCAGCGGGGCGGATTCTTCCCTGCTCTAAAACCCTCTCATAAATGAGAGGAGGCCTGTGCTCAGCAGTGGGACATTTTTTTTTTGGATAAAGTGACGAAACGAGCAAAACTTTCACCTGATGGTAAGTGTAATGTCTGCCTATAGCAAATGCTGTGTCTCCCAGAACATTTCTATGTGACACCACACTGCGCACATCACCCTGAGGCAAGAGTTTTTAAGTCTCTTATATGCCCAGTGATTACGTTAGCTCTCAGAGCCCTTCAAACCGAAACACAGTAATTTTTGCACACTACTGCTTCACGGCAGAATAACTGGCCCCGGGGTGGTACCTACCTAGACGGATTCCTGCATAGAAATCCTACCATTTATAGGCTGTTAGTTATTTACTTTTAAAAAATACAAGACATTTGAGATTCGTGATTTATTTCAATTAATAAACTGTCCTTATGTTGCAACCGAGCGAGAAACCTATTTTCCTCGCAACTGGCTGGGCCTTATCCTATTGAAAGTTGAGGTCCGCTGCCAATTACCAACTTCTGGAGACGGATGATTGACCGTCTCCAGAGTAGCATTCCGGAAACAGGAAGGAGGAGTGAGAACCATACGTAGGTTTTTTTATTTCTTCTTAGATAGCTTACAAACCACTTCAAGCATTCAGCGTACAGATTTATTGCGAACTAGCTGTGGCCCGCGGTACTCACCCGCGTAAAAAAGCCGACCCCGACCGACGATATACATATATACTTCCCTATTTAAATCGGATTTTGGGGTATATTTTTTTGCGCGGAATTCTAATTATTGTTCTAAAACTAAAGTACCTTACATTACCCGCTATAATATCAGCTATCTGTCAGCGAAACTCCCGTCAAAATCAGTCCAGCCGTTTCGGAGATTGACCGGAACAAACAGACAGACAGACAAAAACTTCAAAAATTATTTTTTCTGTGGTTACAGTATATTTTCTTAAGCATTGAGTAAAAAGCTGTTACTTTCTTATTACAAACAGGACACATCAACTTTATTTAGTAGTATGATATCGATAGATGATTCGGTCAATAACTTTGTGGAAACAGCCAACATGCATTGTATCAAGAATATCAGATTGTTCAAACTAACTCCAATTTCAGGTTAGATATACAGGCATTAATAAAGAGCATCAAACACATAAACATGATATACCCACTAAATAAATTTGTCTCAAGTTGAATCCTAAAGGTAACGTTGAACCCCTCGAAACCATATTATCCAACCGTAAACTTATAATGTGCTATTGGTACCTATAACAATGCGGTACGTAAAAACTTTATTAGAATTCAGAAAATATAGAAAAGCGGTTTGTTAACCGAGCCGTTATAAAAGAGAATTGAATTGGTTCTAAGTTGGAATTAGCACGCCTTCAGAGAACTTTTTTAACCAAAGTTTGAAATGTGTTTATTTTACTTCTGTGCAGATTTATAGACTCTTGCACAATTTAAATATTAGGTAATTAAAATCACTACGGACTTATTTAAACCATTTTACTTGATAATACTGCAAAAAAGCCAATAAATTACATTTGTCTTGGAATGTATCTATACATTAATATTGACCATTAAATTTGAAAAGAAAAGTTTATATTACACCAGTAATATAAACTTTTCTAGGATTACTATACAGGAAACCGACTAGGTAGGTACCACCCCAGGACCCATTATTCTGCCGTGATGCAATAGTGTGCAAACATTACAGTGTTTCGGTTTGAAGGACACTGAGAGCTAATGTATTCACTGGACATAAGTAATTATGAAAATACTAAATAACTTAAGAACTGATGTCTTAGGGTGATGGGCGTAGTATGGTATCACATAGAAATGTTCTGGGTGAAAGGGCATTAGCTATGGGCAGACGTTGCACTTACCATGAGGTGAACGTTTTCGAACGTTCTAGTTTCATCGCTCGATCCAATAAAAAACTATGGGTGAGGCCTATGTTCAGCTGTGAACTAGTGTTAGGCTGAAATGATGATGATGATTGTGAAATTACTTATGACTAGTATTATAATCCCCGTTTGGTGGCGGCTCAAGAAAATCTACCACCCCATCTCATCCCCTGGGTGTCGTAAAAGTCGACTGAGGGAAAATGAAAACCGGGAGAGACGCAGCAGCATTTTCCTGGAACATCTGAATAAATAAACTGCGGTTGCCAAACCGCCTGCCAAGCGTGGCAACTATGGCAAAATCCTGCCAAAACGAGAGTTACTAATTTTTGTGGCAATCTATGGGGAACGCCTATGTTCAGCAGTGGACTAGTGATTGGCTGAAACGATGAAACGACGATGAGTATTATAATTGTCCTTAGCTAAACGCACACTACTATAGGCACATTACAAAAAAAAATGTAATCTATTATATGCGGTGCTTTAAATTAGTACTCTAACAAAGATTTGCAACGCATATTCTGTATCAAGCCACACAGAAACATGCAAAAAAAAACGGTTTTTGTAGGCACTGGCCAGTTATAAATAATTTTATTATTTATAAAATAAGATTACTTAGAAGTAAAATACGAATGATCAAATTTCAAAATTCCATACACATTTTTACAAGATAGATTGAAATATCACGTTTTCATTGAAAAATGGATTTGCGTCGGGAACATTTTATCGCGATGATTTTTTACGATTTCAAATGTCGCCTAAAACCGACGGTTTGTTTTATGGACTTTAAATTGCATTTATGGATAAAGGCTCTTCTGAGGCAATCGTGTATCGTTGGTTTCACAAATTTCAGTACAGTCTACTAACTTTGAGAGATGATGAAAGAAGTGGAGAGTTGAGCATTGCAAATAGGATGGGGAAGCGTTCACGAACACCTTTCATACATACATACATACATAAGATCACGACTGTATCCCATAAGGGGTAGTCAGAGACTGGGCACTCACTGCAAATACAGATGACTGCCACAATCCACGTTTCACCAAAACAATATAATGCACTTGGTGTGATAGGTGGTGAGCCCATCTCCACCATGCGCTGTTAGATGCACAGTGCAATTTAATTCCTTACTCGCCTTTTACGAGATGGAGTGGTAGTATTCTTTTAACGAGCCGCCACTTCACGGCACCACACACCTTACGCAAGATAATAGTTTCGCGTTGGATGCTGCACCACCTCACCGATGCTTAGAAGCTGGCCTGCGTGGAATGATTGAAGCTTTGGTATGTTTACGACATTACTATAGGTGATGAATCTTTGATTTATCTATATTATTTGGAAATAATCTGTGACCATTTGACCGGCTGCATCAGTTTATTATTTAATATTATTTTTTATTGATATGAAATTATATTATAGATTCAATACTTTAAATTATCAATAACTAAAATTAGTCAAGTGTAAAAACGGCAATATTCCATAAAATAATATGAGAAAATCAAATTTCTTCACTAACGTCTAATGGCAACGGCAAATAAAGTTCCAGTGGATATAACCTGAAATTCCCGGCGAGTATTATATCTATTAATAAACACTGTGACAATGTATGTATAATATATTGTAGCGCTTACATTTTATTTTATTTTTAAATTACTTTACTTTAAACTACTCCGTTTAAACTAAGCCGTGTGGTAGCGGCTTAAGAGAATCTATCACCCCATCTCATCCCGTGGGTGTCGTAAAAGTCGACAGAGGGAAAATGAAAACCAGGAGATGGGCAGCAGCATCTTGCTGCAACATCTTAATAAGTAAACTGCGGTTGCCAACCCGTCTGCCAAGTGTGGCAACTATGGCAAAATCCCTAAGCTACAAACTTTTGTGGCAATCTGTGGGGGGAGGCCTATGTTCAGCAGTGGACTATTGATAGGCTGAAACGACGAACGACGACGAAACTACTCCGGTGTGTAACGTCTATCCACACACTTGGCTTTGTTTGACCTCACTTTGCTTGACGAGTGGAAGCAAAGTTGACGGTAAAACTGGTAGCCGCAGACATCACCTACATTACACTGTACTCTGTAAACCAACTATACAATAAAAACATAAACATCTTTGTTGCAATAACCATAGCCTTAGTTCAGCTGCTTTCTTTATTAATTTTCAGTTATCTGTAGTCGACTTAGCAGCAACATGATGACCCGCAGGACAACTGTACGCGAGTTGGAAATCCAGCTTCGTTCTGTGGTACAGGAGCTTGATAAGTCCAAGAAACTTTGCAGTCGTTGTTGCAGGAGGGGGAAGACAGTGAAGAGGAATTTAAAAGTATAATTGAAGAAACACTGAACTTAAAAATTAATTAGTAAAACTTCATGTCCATTGTATGGATGCTGTTGACCAGCGCGATAAACTACAGGTAACATTGCCCACTTTTGACCATTGTAGTTAAACTCACAGTCCATCTTTGAACTGCATAACGAATCTTGAACATGAGCTACATGATGCCCATAAAATGTTACAAATTTTGCAAACGGGTCAACAAAAATATCATAATATGAAAACAAAGCTTGCATGATGAGATGTTTGACAGCGGCTCCAGTACTGGACATTCAGGCCCTATTGATACTTATAGATTTAACATTAGATGACACATTCAGAAAGGTAGCTAATATAAATATTGTACAAAATCCGAGTCATAATAAAACAAAGAAATATATTAAATTATGTAAATTCACATAATGATTTCTTATATTTACGCGAACACTACACATTTAAATGAAACTAATTTTACGGATTTTATGGCGTTTAATTTTGTTATTTATAACCCGACGTTTCGAGTGCTTTACAGCACCCATGGTCACGGGGGGACTGAGGTGACAGATGTCCTGATGTCATAGTTAACCCGGAGTACCTTCAGCTTTTGATGGCTGGTGCTGTAAAACACTCGAAACGTCGGATTATAAATAACAAAATTAAACACCATAAAATCCGTAAAATAAGTTTCATTTAAATTTTGAAAATTCATCAAAAAAACTCAGCCCCTTAAGAAAAAATTGAACCATAATTTCTTTGCAAATGAACACAATAAAAATTAGTTAACAAATTAACATTATCCAAAAATAAGTAACAACATTGTAGACATTTGTATAATTCAGACACAATTAAATTACAAAATGACTTTGTAAAATTATAGGAGTCTTTACATAGTATGACACAGAAATATGAGTGTGCTTAAAAGGAAATACAAGAGCGCATTCCTGCGTTAAATGAGCTAGTGGAGTCAAGTAAAGTAAATGCTGAGAGATTTGAATAACTGTGTTTGCTCTGTTTGCCCTGCAAACATCTCCATATCCTCTGTTGAACTTCGTAGCAGCTCCACACTGTTGGTAGTTGCTTGGAAGGGGCAATGATTGTGTCGGTACTATTGAAACAAATTTTACGGCTCGTTTGGCGCAGTGGCTAAGCCCTTGGCTGTTGCGCCGCGGGTCGCGGGTTCGATTCCCGCACGTGACAAATATTTGTATGGCCTACAGATAGTTGTTCCGGGTCTGGGTGGTTTGTGCATGTAGAATTTGTCTGTAAACGACACAGGAGAAATCCTACTATGGTTGGTATGGTATGGTTTTTTTAAACAAAAATAAATAATGATTTCTTATATTTACGCGAACACTACACATTTAAATGAAACTAATTTTACGGATTTTATCGCGTTTAATTTTTTTACTATTTATAGCCCGACGTTTCGAGTGCTTTACAGCACCCATGGTTACGGAAGAAATGAGGTGACAGATGTCCTGACGTCATAGTTAACCTGGGGTACCTTCAGCTTTTAATTATTATTTTTGGTCCGATCTACGCAGAAAGAGCTAACTGTGTCTTGAAGTCTTGCAGTGGTATGCTTGGTTTTTGATTTAATTTTATTTTTATTATTGGATCCCAAGCTGGTGGTAATACCCAACCATCTTCTCTATTAAAATTAGGATGTTTTTTAATTTCAATAGCCTCGCGAATCATCCTTGGTAGGAATCGGTGTTCTTTTGCGAGGATTTGTGGTTTATCAAATCTGATGTAATGGTTGGGATGATCCAGAACATGGTCACAGACTGCAGACTTCCTGGGGCGGCGATGCTTCACATCAGCTATATGTTAAAGCGTAAAAGAACAATAAAAGAAAAGTTAGCTCTTTCTGCGTAGATCGGACCACAAAAAATAATTAAAAGCTGAAGGTACTCCGGGTTAACTATGACATCAGGACATCTGTCACCTCAGTCCCCCCGTGACCATGGGTGCTGTAAAGCACTCGAAACGTCGGGTTATAAATAACAAAATTAAACGCCATAAAATCCGTAAAATTAGTTTCATTTAAAAATAAATAAATTCAAAAAGTTATTTTTACTGATTCATTAGGAAGGGGTATGGGTACATTACTATGAAATAAAAATAAAATTATTATTATTATTATTATTGTAGCAAATAATAAATGCTGTTATGAATTATAAGGTGAATAAAAAAACACTATAATAATTATGTATGGTAACAGTATAAATGTGACTAAAAAAGACATAATAAATATTTTCTCAATACTGTCGATCCTGAAAGTTGAAAAATAATATGGTGTGCGTTTTCCTACACTATTTCTTTGCCATGAAATCTGATGAATAATTAATAATTATATCTATAAAATAAATCAATTAATGAATCATTTGACATGCCGTCATAATGACATGTTTACATTATTTCACATCAAAAAATGTATTAATAATTTTATACGAGTATTGATACAAGATACTTTGTATCTTCTGAATACTGTGCTCGCGGGCCCCTGGCCCGCGAGCACAGTATCCAATGAAGCTGTAAAAGCCGAGGAGGCTAACAGCAATTACATCACCGAAAAAATATATACAATATAAACAGTGATAAGATAGCATTAAATAGAGTGTCTATTAATGCTATGGCTAATACTTTTTTAGTGACGTAAGGCTGACAAAGAGAAACAATGCTATAAAAAACTAAGTTTATTATACCAAAATATTAACCGTTTCTTTGGAAATATTTTAGATGTGGAATTGTTATTAGATAAGCCTAAAATAGACATCTCACGCTTTACTGACACTTGGCTAAATGATTCAAAAAAAAAATTTCAAAAATGTTTGTGTTGTAACTTACTGGCGTAAGTTTAACAGAACATACGCCATGGGAGGTGGTTGTTTAATCTTATTTAAAAATACTTTAAAATTTAAAGAATGAAAAGATATTGTGGCATGTTCTCTTGAACGTCAGTGTGAGATTGCTTGTGCAGAAATGGATGGATATCTATTTAGGTGTATTTATAGACCACCTTCTGCTGACTTCACAGCATTTATGATCATAATGGAAGAAGTCTTGAGAAAATTTTTAAAAGTAAGAAAAAAGTAGTGATTTGTGGTGAATTCAATACTGATCTGTTAAGTGAAACTCTGGACAAAAAGCGATTTGTTTCTCCTTTTGACTGTTTTAATCTACAATGTATATTTACTGAACCAACCAGAGCCGGAGCCAGAGAGAACACCATCTTGTGCCTCCTGTATTGTTAATATTATAGTTAACTTTAAAATATTAAAAAAGCTGTATTAAATGGAGTTAGATCAGATCACAAAGCTTTAAAGATACATTTGGACTCCAAAAACATTAACGACAGTATATCAATCGAATGTAGTCCTGTGACCAATAACAGAGTTGATCGATTCAAACACAATGTTAAGTTTAAACTTTCTGAGTTAATTTTTTCTTTGAATGACCCTGACAGCACATTTAACACTTTTTTATGCAATTTCTAACGAATATAATAAAGTATTTACTAGAAAGGTCGTTAATATTCATAAAAAAATATGCTTTAGTGAGTGGGCAACTAAAGAAATTAGAAAGAGTAGAGACAATCTATATGATCTCTGCGGTAAAAGATCTCTTACATCCAATGTACAATTTCATCAGTATGTTAAACAGTATTCATTTTTTTTAAATGTTTGTTTAAAACCAAAAGCTGATTTTTTAAACAATAAAATTAAGTTTTCTTCTAATAAAACTAAATCCACATAAAATGTAATTAATTTAGAAACTGGCAGGCGTAATACTAAAAAAAGAAAACTTTGCTTTGAAATTAAGTAATAATGTAGTAAATAATAAAACAAAAGTTGCAAATGATTTTCTTGAAGTTTTTTCAAATTTACCTGATGATATTACTAAATATTTGCAGTCAAGTGCTGTAGTTTCAGAGTCATATCTAAGGGAACATGTAAATATTGACATTCCAAACATTCGTTTTAATCACATTACCTCTACACAGATATCGTAAATGCATTTAGCAAATTAAATAAAAAGAAAACGGAAGATTTCTGGGGCTCTCGTTCTGAGCAATTGATAGAATTATTATCGACATAGCTCCAATATTAGCGATGATTTTTAATCTCTGTGTGGACTTTGGTGTTTTCCCTGAACTGATGAAAACATAGTTAAGTTGACCCAGTTTTTTAAATCAGGTAGCAGAGAAATTTCTTCAAATTACCGTCCTATTTCTGTGTTGCCAGCTTTTAGTAAAATATTTGAAAAAATCATGCTAGAGCAAATGGTCGTTCATTTCAGTTAATATAAAATTTTAAAGGACAAGCAATTCGGCTTTACAAAAGGTAGGTCAACAATCAATGCCGGTGTTAAACTAGCCTCACATATTTTACAAGTCTAGGAAAATTTTCATGACACAGTCGGTGTGTTTGTGTGATCTCTCAAAGGCGTTTGACTGTGTGGATCATAAAAACTTAATGTGTAAACATAAATACTACGGCTCTCGTGAAGCCTCTCTGGATCTTTAATCTTCCTACCTTACAAATAGAACTCACAAAGTTTCCATTAACGGTGTTATGTCATCAGGTTATGCAGTAAAAATGGGTGTTCCTCAGGGATCGATCCTTGGTCCATTTCTGTTCTTGGTTTACATTAATCATCTACCATATTTGGTACAAAAAATGTCTGATATAGTTCTGTTTGCCGATGATACATCATTGTTGTTTAAAGTTAACAGAAATGACTTAACGCTGGAACAGCCCAATGAAACTCTAGATATTGTTTCCAAATGGTTTGCGGCAAACAATTTAGTTTTAAATGCAGGCAAAACAAAATGTTTACACTTTAAAATGTCTAAGTCGGCACATAATATTAATATTAATTTACAGAATTATAATGTAACGTTTTTGAAAATTCAACTGTATTTCTTGGGATCACTATTGATTCCAAGTAAGTTCTGCCTTTTTTGCAATAAGAAAGATTAGACAGTTGACACACAGTATTATGTCCTATGGCTTATTACTGTGGAGATCCGCAGCTGGATTGAAAACAATATTTATTTTGCAAAAACAAGCATTTCGGAGAATCTTTAACTTGGTACCTCGCGAGTCTCGAGAACGAGAACTATTCAGAGAGACTTATATTTTGACACTTCCGTCTTTGTTTATTTTTGAAAATATTGTGTAGGTCCTGAAAAACATTAATTTATTTACCAAAAAATTTACTGCATCCTGTAGAATGGGTCGAGGCGACACGCTAGAGGTTCCTATGTTTAGGTTGGCTAAAACTAGAAAGTCTTTTCTTAGTAGATGTATAAAGTTTTATAATAAAATTCCTAAAAATGTAACAAAATCGAACATGGATTTTGAAAAACTTATCAAGAAGACAGTAGTAGATAAAGCGTATTATAAAATAGATCATTATATAGAGGAAAAATATATGTGGAAATAACTCATACTCTGCACTAAATGTATGATGTAATTTTTTTTTGTAATTTATTAGTAGTAATATGGCATTGAAAAAAAGAGTCCAGAGTTTTTTGCCGGTTCTTCTCTGAGAAAATATTTTTTGAACCGGTGTAGATTTTGACGTTCATAAGAGCTTTAAACAACCCTTAATTGAATAAAGAAATTTTGACTTTGACTTTGACTTTATCAATATGATCTAGAAACGAAGCGCCAGCCGGTTTGATTGTTTTAAAATGAACCACCACCACTACCACCACCATTTCAGCCTACCTTTAGTCCACTGCTGAACATAGGCCTACCCCATGGTGTGCAACAAAAGTTTGTAGCTCTCATTTTGGGGGGATTTTGCCATAGTTGCCACACTAGGCAGGCGGGTTGGCAACCGCAGTTTATTTATTATGATGTTCCAGGAAGATGCTGCTGCCCATCTTCTGCTTTTAATTTTCCCTCTGTCGACTTTTACGACACCCACGGGACGAGATGGGGTGGTAGATTCTCTTAAGACGCTACCACACGTAACCAAAATGAACCAGCGCCAACCAAAATAACAATCGAAAAGCGATCCCTAGTTTGTTCACGTTGACTGGATGCGTCTCTATCTGAAGTCAATTCCTTTACGATTTCGATAAGTAATATCAATGGCGAATCCTATTCTATCAAATACTTGCCAGAACTGTTCACTGTTGTAGAACACGGGGCGCCGCCGGCTACTGCTTCACCATGACAACGCCCGCGCACTCAGTGCTTAAAACGGTAAACTTCGAGACAGCTAACCCGTTCAGGTTTTGGGTCACTCCTTGAAACCCTCATTTGACTTCTTTTTATCCCCCCCAAAAAAAAGGTTAAAGGGATACAGTTTTCATCACCGGAAGATGTTAGCAGCGTTCGAGTAGGCCGTAGAAGAGGCGTCTGAGGTTGAATGTAAGAAGTGTTGAAACTTATTTCAGGCACATGAAAGAGACTTCTTTGAAAGTATTTAATAATAATTTTAACCATGGAACTTTGTTTTTATTTTCTGCGTATAACACGTGTATTAATCAGGGATCATGGTAATGTTTGCACATTACTGTTTCACGACATTTAGTAGAATATTCATAATAAAACAAAAATAAAACGACACTTCACGTTTACAGGGGCACTGAGAGCTAGTGTAATCACTGGTCACTACACAATGTATCCCATGATCAATAAAGCTTAGAATTCAATTTATTCGTTTACATAACTAAGCTTAGAACAATCGCAACGGCTCAAAATGTCTCTACTGATACAGACAATTATTTTTTAATTAAAATTGTAATCAAGAAATATTTACAAATGAATTATCAATTTTTTTATACGTTCGTTTAAATGTATTATTTTAAGACAAATAAAATGTATCCGAACTGATGCGATCAGTTAATTTAACAGACAAATGCAGGACACAAAAAAATTCTGAAATACTGATACACGTATTAGTATACAACATTTCATTTTTTTTACATTTATTTAGGCCAGGGAGTACTTGACCTAGTTGCCTTGTCCGGTAAATACGGTAGAGTACCAGGTAAGCGACTCCGGCCTCCCAAGTTACTGCTGTCTCCTTCTGTTCCTTCCAAAATAGTAGTATCCTACAACTTATAGTTGCTTTTCCAACTTCCTCATTGTCTACTTCAAGTCCATTTCCTAATTATGTCTCTCTCTTCGCCGAGCCGGTGGTTACCGGGCCGATGACTGCGTGGCTAGGGACGAGCTCAGTCGTTAGTGTGCCGAACTGCTCTAAGACTAGACGACCCTGACATACGGCTGGCCTTACCCAAGCATTCGCGGTTCTGTTTGGGTGGACTACATCTTCACTAGCTACTCGTAGGAACGCAATGGGGAGCAAGAAATGTAACTGTAACCAAGGTGGCAGAGACGTGGTTCGACACCCGTTACGTCTCGTTTCCCGAAAAGTGGGCTAATTATTTGGTCTATGCCCACCCCAATGGGAACGAGGCATGAATTTATGTTTACAGTTATTTATAGATGACAATTTAGACTTATTTACGTGACATCGTAACGAAGTATCTGATATGTACAAATATTTTTAAAACGGTCATGATAGTTGGCAAACTGCGAAGATCGCTTTAATCGTTTGCTTGTTCGTACATCGAGTTGGCAGCTCGATGTCAAGCTTGATGGCAGTCATCAGTTACGCGAGACAGACACATCCATCACATGGACTTTACCAAAAGACTATCCATATCAGCAGCTAGCAAAAAGTCGACATTAATTGGGCTAATTTAGACTTCGTCACACTTTAATATTATTATATTTAAAAAAATAATCATTATTTAGACAATATACGCAGCAGCAGACTTAACAGATGATACCTCAGGGTGACAAGCAAAGTCTGGTGACACATGGAAATTTTTTGTGTGACACAGCGTGGCAACTATGGCAAAATACCCCAAAATGAGAGTAACAAACTTTTGTAGCAATCTATGTGAGGTCTACGTTCAGCAGTGGACTAGCGATAGGCTAAAATGATGGTGATGATGATGACCACATATATAAATGATCTTTACCTTCTTAATCACTTAAAAATGTAAAATAACAGCTTATAAATATTGCACTGCCGAGCGCAGGCCTCGCATTTATGTCAGGGGTTTGAAGCCGGGAATACTCCGCCACGCTTCTCCTACGCAGGTTGACGGACGTGCCGGTGTTTTCCTTCACCGCTGAGCATGTGGTAAATAAGCACTTAAATTGCACACTGGTGGTAGGATTTCTATGCAGGAATCCGTCTAGGTAGGTACCACCACAGGGCCAGTTATTCTGCCGTGAAGCAGTAGTGTGCAAGCATTACCGTGTTTCGGTTTGAAGGGCACTGTGAGCTAGCGTAATCACTGGACATTTTAGACTTAAGAGCTGATGTCTCAGGGTGACGGACGCAGTGTGGTGTCACACAGAAATATTCTGGGTGATACAGAATTTGTTGTGGGCGGACGTTGTCATCAGGTGACACTTACCATCAGGTGAACGGTTTGCTCGTTTCGTTACTTTATACAATAAAAAAAACATTTTTATAGGTGCCTGTACCGGAGAACTTAGGTCACTCGCTTACTATGAAATTTCAAGCGAGCGCCCGGTCTATAAGCTACAAAGGCCTAATTACTTTGGCGGACCAGTTAACAATAGTAAAGATTTAAGTAATACTTTTGAACTCTCGAATTGAGTATATAAGTTGGAGCATATAAAAAGTAAGTTCTAAAAGTAATATTGCGGCCGTAAGACCTGTTCTTTACCTCTCAAAGCTATAATGGACTTCGCATAACAATACCGTGAGCAAAGCTCGCTATTATTCAAAAGCCGAGACTCAAGGAAAAAGGTTTAAGAGAGCTTGAACAAACTCGTTATAGAAAAGGGGAATGTTTAGAACTACATTTTTGAAATACGATTCCATTGTAAATTGTACGAATTGTAGTCTATTATAATTCAAGGTTTTTTTACTGTATAAAGTTACGAAACGAGCAAAACGTTCACCTGATGGCAACTGCAACGTTTGCCTACAACAAATGTTGTGTCACCCAGAATATTTCTGTGTGACACCACACTGCGCCCGTCACCCTATGACATCAGTTCTTAAGTCTCAAATGCCCAGTGATTACGCTAGCTCACAGTGCCCTTCAAACCGAAACACAGCAACACTTGCACACTACTACTTCACGGCAGAATAACTGGCCCAATGTGAAGAATTAATTTGGATTTTTAAAGAAATTTAACGATACCGTCGTGTGGTAGAGGCTTAAGAGAATCTACCACCCCACCTCATCCCGTGGGTGTCGTAAAAGTCGACAGACGGAAAAACGAAAACCAGGAGATGAGTAGCAGCATCTCCCTGGAACATCTGAATAAATAAATTGCGGTTGCCAACTCGACTGCCAAGCGTGGCAGGCGAAACCTCCAATAATCAGAGCTACAAACTTTTGTGGCATACTATGGGAGAGGCTTATGTTCAGCAGTGGACAAATGATAGGCTGAAATGATGATGATGATGAAAAATCCTGTCGATAGGATTCCTATACAGGAATCTGTTTAGGTAGGTACCACCCTAGGGCCAGTCGTTCTGCCGTAAAACAGTTGTGTGCAAACATTACTGTGTTTCGGTTAGTAATCACGGGGCATATGAGACTTAACAACTCAGTGACGGGCGCACACAGAACATTTCTGTGTGACAGCACACTGCACACAGCATTTGTTATGGGCAGACGTTGCACTTACCAACAGGTGAACTTTTAGCTCGTTTCGTCACCTTATTAAAAAAAAAATCCCGAAAAGAGGAAGTCGTACATCTGATGGTGAAGTGTAACGTCGGCCCATAACGAAAGCTGTCACCAAGAACATTTCTGTGTGGCATCTGATTGCGCTCGTCACCCTGAGACATTAATTCTTAAGACTTATATCCCTAGTAATTAACACCACTTAAATGTGACCTACAAACCGAAACAGTAATGTTTCTTCACGTCTGCTCTACGGCATATTAAGACTTTTTTAAAGTCAAGAAACTTCTTAGGCGGCGATTCGATAATTGCGAGTGAAATCTCAAAGGCGCGCCACGTTAAGGCACATTTCGTTAAATGAGAAAGATTTAATGCAGAGAGAAGGAGAAAGAGCTGTACATTGTATATCTAATACACTGTTTATAATTTACGTTTATTTATTTTTATCAAATTTCTAATGTACACGGGTGCTCCAATTTTTGCTTTAATATGCGGTATCAAATCAAAACCATTTTTAAATATAACGATAAAATAAAACAAATACTTAAGTTACTGGACATATCTTTCGAACAGACAGTATGTGAAAAAGGTAACAGAAGAACAGAAGAACACTACGTATTTGTGTGCAATTTAGACACTTTTATAAGTGTTTAAAAGAAATATTTAGGCGAAGTAAATAAATGAAATATATATGTTTAAATCAGCTGGGATTCGAATCCTAGGACCTGTGTCGTAGTAGACGGGTACTCTGACCACTAAAGAATGCGTTACGTGATCGATATGTGAGCTACGGTTCAATATTTATTTTTAAAACTAATATTCTCGGCAATTCATAGGCACAGGAGGTATAAAGCTAAAACTTGGCATCCATACTAATAATATAAATGCGAAAGTAACTCTCTCTGTCCCTTTGTCTGTTTGTTACTGTCTGTAGCTAGAATGAATCTAAAAACGACTGGAAACCAGTACGGTTGTTGTCTTGTCGGCTCGGTTGGCGCAGTGGCTAAGTCCTTGGCTTCTGCGCCGCGGGTCGCGGGTTCGATTCCCGCACGGGACAAATATTTGTATGGCCTGCAGATAGTTGTTCCGGGTCTGGGTGGTTTGTGCATGTGGAATTTATGTCTGTAAAACGTACCCACGACACAGGAGAAATCCTACTGTGGGGCATCGTTTTTTAAAAACAAAGAATTATCTATCTAGGTAGTGAATATTGATCTGGCAGAAGAAGCATGAAAGTGAGAACATTGCTGTGGAAACGAAAAGTTTGAGAAGTACAGCTGGAGTGACTTTGATGGACAAAGTGAGGAACATCGTGATAAATGCGAAAGTAACTCTGTCTGTCCCTTTATCTGTTTGTTACCTTTCGCGGTTCAACCGCTTAACCGATATTGACAAAATTTGGCACACAGATAGCTTGCATCCCGGCGACGGACATAGGATTTATATCCCCGGAAATCAAATATAATTGTTCTCACGGGATATTAAAAAATAGCTATATCCAAGCGGACGTAGTCGCGGGCACCAGCTATTTTAGAACAAAATAAACCCCGGTCCCTTTCTAAATTTTATCACGTGTAATTGCATCGTTTAAAGCAAGCTCACTATTTGTGGCTCGGGCTGATAAATTAATTGGGTTGTTGTGTGCCTCGTGGTAGATACACCGTCATTAATTTCAGGCACAATTTGCGTTTCAGTTTACTGGAACCCTAAAGCGATTATTTATAATATATTCTAAGTACCGCTTATGAAAATGTAAAGCTTTGCGCCTGTCAAGTAATTTGTATGGAGGAGTAAGGAATGTATACTGATATAGGAGGGAGTTACGGAGGGCGGAAAGTGGGGTACGTGAGTCTACACCTTATATGGGAAAAAGACGTGGCAAAAAATGGGCTACTTGAGTGGCCTTTGTCAGTACCCCTTATATGGAAAGGCGTGACTGTATGTATATACGAAGTGAGTGCACGCCACAACGTGGGTTTTGCGGATGTCACATATCCACAATTCAAAATTCCTCCCGATGTTTCAGATCGCTGCAAACCGTGGGCTCCTTAGTACCTTAATTATTGCAATTAACAATGTCAGTTACGCAGACACTGGTGACAAACTCAAGTTGCTTCTGTGATATGACATTTCAGGCAAGCGCTCGGGCACCTGAGATCCCTGCTTTAAGGCTGCTAAATCAAAAAAAAGGAAGACGCATGTGTTACATTAAAAAGTCGTTAATAGGATACACACGGCTGATATTATATAGGATCAGCCGTGTGGTAGCGGCTTAAGAGAATCCACCACCCCATCTCATCCCGTGGGTGTCGTAAGAGTCGACAGAGGGAAAATATAAATCAGAAGATGGGCAGCAGCATCTCCTGGAACATCTGAATAAATAAACTGCGGTTACCAACCCGCCTGCCAAGCGTGGCAACTATGGCAAAATCCCCCCAAAATTAGTGCTACAACTTTTGTGGCAATCTATGGGGAGGCCTATGTTCAGCAGTGGACTAGTGATAGGCTGAAATGATGATGATGATGATGATGATGATGAATAGGATCAGGCGTTACTTTATACACACCATAAAGTTACAGGAAATAAAGTTAATTTTCTGAAATTCTAAACATAAAATGGTGTATATTTCGTAGTGTTCGAAGAGCACTGCCCGCCCTCCCAAAGCAGCGTGCACAAGTAAACTAACACACTGGTGAAATGTTAAAACTTAGAACATTAAATAAAACTAATATAATGTTCTCCCTACCGAGTACTGTCGGAAGTGATCAACAGAGCAGGAGGTTTTATAGCGCCACAAGTATACGCACAGATGCTGAGGCATTCGCTAGTCCCAATCCACCCGAGCCCGACGTAACGCTCATGCGATAAGATCGGAGGTATGTTATCTGCAGTGTCAGAGACACAAGGACAATCGCAACACAACCAGTCCTCAAAACAAGCAATTTGTGTTTTTGAACAAATGTTGGCTGGTATGCGAACCCTGGATCCGCGACGTGGTAGTCAGTTACTCTAATCACTAAGCTGTCGTCAAACTAATAGAAATTTGTGGATTAAACGACTACGTTTACCAGCTGCAAAAAGATATTCCATAAAAATAATTACGCTACATTTCCGTTTGTTCAGCCAGTAAATTAATGCGAATTCTCCAATCCTCAAGGATATGCATAATAATATTCACACCTGCATTGGATATTATGTGACTCAAAGTAAAGCTTAAATTCGCTTGTAATAATGTAGTGTATGATTTAAATGTGCATCGGTCGCCGTTACATGTGGGAGGTCGATTTACTGGTGGCAGGATTCCTATGCAAAAATCCTTCCAGGTAGGGCATTTGTTCTGCCGTGAAGCAGTGAAATGCAAACATTACTGTGATTGCTGAAAGGCACTGAGAGCATACGATAATCACTACTAAAAATAATAATTAAAAGCTGAAGGTACTCCGGGTTAACTATGACATCGGGACAACTGTCACCTCAGTCCCCCCGTGACCATGGGTGCTGTAAAGCGCCCGAAACGTCAGGTTAAAAATAGTTATAAATTAAACGTGATAAAATCCGTAAAAAGTAGTTTTATTTAAATGTGTAATATTCGCGTAAATAAAAGAAAACATTAGACGATTATCAAGTCAATTATCATAATTGAACTCATGAACCGTTTAAAAAAGAACTGTGCTCACACTAAGATTTCTCCCGTATCGTGAGTGCGTTTTACAAACAAACGTTTCGCAAGCCCAAAACAATCAGACCAACCAACGATTTGAGTTTTTGCACAACTGTTGACCCCGGTTGGGTTTCGATGCCAGGACCGTCGTTAAAGTCAGGTACTCTGAACACTACCACTCGGTCGTAAAATTGTGCGGACACTGAATTTACTAAAATTAAGAATAATGATTAATTAGTGACGATGATATCCGCAGCAGAACTAAAGTAACCAACATAGCCCTACGGATTAGCAAGCTGAAGTGGCAATGGGCAGCCGTATGTGGGAAGCTCGGAACCAATAACCGTTGGGGAAGAATGATTCTAGAGTGGCGATCTCGTACCGGCAAACGCAGTGTAGGGCGCCCCCTCAATAGATGTAGCGACGACCTGTGCGATTTTGCGGAAAGTCGATGAATGCAGGTGGCTCTGGACCGTGCTTTGTGGCAATCTATGGAGGAGACCTATGTTCAACAGTGGACAATGACAGGATAAAGATGATGATGATGATGAATAATTTATTTCCGCCGTGTTCCAACCACGATGATTGATACGTTATAATGCTCGAGATAGCCCGTAGAACCGATAACCGTTGGGGAAGAAAGGTTCTAGAGTGGCTTTTGGATTGGAGTGCCAGTGGATTTTTGTATTTTATTTGATACATGTGTTACACCGTTAATTTATTTTAAGAAATCTTTCTACCCTTAAATATAAAGGATACAAAAAGCGGACCTGATGCCTTTAGGCATTTTCTACCAGTTAATTCATGGAGTGGTCATAAGTCAAAAAAATTATGAGTGACACACATATATAAAAGTAAAAGTAAAGTTTCAGCCCATAAATGTCCCACTACTGAGCACAGGCCTCCTCTCATTTCTGAGAGGGTTTTGAAGCTAGGAAGAATCCGCCACGCTGCTCCAATGCGGGTTGGCGGACTTCACACGTCTTCGAAATATTTTTAATTTTTCAGACATGCAGGTTTCCTCACGATGTTTTCCTTCACCGCCGAGCACGTGGTAAGTCAGCACTTAAAATTGCAATTAACAATATCGAGCGCCTAGCCCCTGAGCTACCACGGCTCACACATATATACATATCTAATAAATATGTATTACCTAAATACAAACATATACATTTATGTATACGTAAATATATATTTATCATACATAAATACATACAAAATAAATATACACTTCGTTCATTTAGATCACTTCAATCGTTGACCATCTACTAACATTTATTTTTCCGTTAATTCTTTAATAAAAAAAACCCGGTCACCGAGAAGAGAAGTGCAGCCTTAACAGTGAATATGTAGATTTCCTCTTGCACACGCCACATCCATATTTAATATTATAAATATGAGAGTACCTCTATCTGCTTGTTACCTTTTCACGGCTTAACCGTTGTACCGATTTCAACGAAACTCAGCACAGAGATAGCTTGCATCCTAGAAACGGAAATGGGATACTATTTTTCCAGAAAATGTAAGACTACCCACGGTATTTTAAAAAAGTCTAAATCCACGGGTCGCTGAATTCAGCTGGTATATAATATTGTAGCAACATCTATGTCGCCACATGAGAAGCTCAAGAAATATCTTATACAATCCATAATCGCACTGTGAAAGTTTCTGAGATGCGAATTGTATGATGATGATCATGATGATGTTCTTCTAGCCGATTTCGACCACGGTGACAACTGCCGACTACTGTCGAGAGCCAGCCAACTGTGCAGGAGATATTATAGTGCCACAAGTGTACGCGCAAACACAGAGGCACTCACTCGTCCCTACCTACCCGCGCCCGATGTAACGCTGATGCGATAAGATAGGAGGTAGGCTAGGATGCAGTGTCAGAAACACGGGGACAATCTCAACACAACCGGACCCGAAAACCAACAATTTATAATTTAGCACAAATGTTGGCTCCGGCTGGGATTCGAACCCAGGACCCGCGGCTTAGAAGTCAGGTACTCTGACCACTAGGCCACGCGGTCGTCGCGTGGACTGTATATACAACATCTAAATATTACTAGTAGGAGGAGACGTCCTCACTCGACGCGATCTGGCGGTTAGCTACCCTTTTCCTTGGCAATATACATACATACATACATACATACATAAGATCACGACTGTATCCCATAAGGGGTAGTCAGAGACTGGGCACTTACTGCAAAAACAAATGACTGCCACAATCCACATTTCACCAAAACAATATAATGCACTTGGTGTGATAGGTGGTGAGCCCATCGCCACCATGCGCTGTTGGGTGCACAGTGCAGTTTTATTCCTTACTCGCCTTTTACGAGATCCATTGGATGAGATGGAGTGGTAGTATTCTTTTAACGAGCCGCCACCACACGGCTATCGTCTCCCAAAATATCATACAGAAGTATTGCGTAGAATTATTTCACATACGCACACAATTAAATTAGATTTGGTTTTTGGGTATAACAATAATAAGCTTAATGGTCTGTTGCGAGCCTCATGTTAGATATCGTCATTAATTTCAAACGCAATTTGTGTTTCAATTTACCTTATCTCGTGTAAAGGATCTCTCTTAATTTATTCTGGGTAAAGCTTTCGTGTTGAATCTTATACGATAATTAGGTAATAAATTCGCGGGCTGTTTGGATAGGTACTTTAATTTTATTTGATTAAGTGACGAGACGTGCAAAACGTTCACCTGATGGTAAGTTCAGCCCGTAACAAACGCTGTGTCACCCAGAACATTTCTGTATCACCACACAGCGCTCCTCACCCAGAGACATCAGTTCTTAAGTGTCATTTGGCCAGTGATTACGCTAGCTATCAGTGCCCTTCAAACCGAAACACAGTAATGTCTACATACTACCGCTTCACGGCAGAATAACTGGCACTGGGGTGGTACTTACCTAGACTGGTTACTGCATAGAAATCCTACCACCATCGCAGCACGCGAGTGACTCGAATTCAATCTCCGGTGTCAGCATATCTAAAATGGTTCTGCGATTTCACTTCTAGACTATTGGAACTGCATGGATAACTACATAAGTTTGAAAGAAGGTGTTTTTTATGAACGGCTATACAATGGCGTAGTGATTAATCTATTTATTAACTGTGCATTTTGGAATCGGATTGTTGTCTTGTTTCCATTCTCTTATTTGTTTTATTTTTATTTTAAACGTTAGCATTAAGTACCCTTAGCATGTTCTCAGGTACATTCAAAGGTGCTGGTAGAGAATGCCCATAGGCATTAAGTAATAAAGTTTAAATAAATAAATTACGAAACAATAAAATTGTTAATGGACACAATACAACGGAGGACGACCACTGGACTTAAGCGTGTGAGGTACCGTTAGATAGGTCTTAAAAATAATAACGAAGTTTCAAAATAACTATTTTATTTAAGCCAATATTTGCTGCGACATGCGCTTTTAAAGTAGTAAAAATGTCCCCCCCCTCCTCTAACTTTTTAACTATTCAGTGGAAATTTCTAAAAAAAAATTGAGGTGGTAGAACTTAGAAAGCGCTTTGAAGGAAAGTTGGTTTGAATAAGAGATTATGTTGTGTAGTTTTGAGACATTTTCGGTTACTCTCTATTTTTCACAACTGAACCCTTCACTGTGCGTGGTCTTGATATGCACGTCATAATTACATACAGTCACTTCTTTTTCCCATACAAAGGATAGCCAGAGGCCACTCACGTAGTATACTTTTTGCCCGCGCGAGAAACGAGACGTGACTGGAAGCGAACCACGTCGCCGCCATTTTGGAACGAGTCAAAAATTCTTACTACCCATTGCGTTCCCACGTTCCCAGCATTGCATATTATGATGTTACTCTGCCTCTCCGTACGATACCACAGTCCCCTCTTACGGCAACTCAGGAAAAGAGTTCGGTGCTGTTCTAATCTGCCGGAAAGAACGGTATCTGTTGGGAGTATATAAGGATTTTAATTGGGAAAGGGTTTAAAGTAATGCAACGAGATATAACTTCGGGCGATTCTCACTATGTATGAAAATGGAATGACAACGAGGGTAAATAATCAAACATCAGGATGATTAACAACCTGTCTTAAGATTAACTCAATCTAACACTCGAAAACAGTTCCTGGACGGAAGACGAAGACGCTTTAACATTATCTAATAGGTAATATACAGGTAGATTTGTAGTCACGCAGAAATTTTGAATCATCATCGTCATCATTTCAGCCTATCACTGGTCCACTGCTGAACATAGGCCTCCCCCATAGATTGCCACTAAAGTTTGTTTGTAGTAGGGGGGATTTTGACATAGTTGCCACGCTTGGCAAGGGGGTTGGAAACCCCGGTTTATTTATTCAGATGTTCCTGGAAGTTGCTGCTGCCGATCTACTGGTTTTCATTTTCACTCTGTCGACTTTTACGACACCCTCGGGATGAGTGGTAGATTCTTTTAACCCGCTACCACACGGCTAAATATAATGAATCATCTCCAAGTGCCCTTCAGACCGAAACAGAATGTCTGCACACTTCTGCTTTACGATAGAGTAACTGGCCTTGGATGGTACCAATCTAGATTGATTCAAAAATATTTTGCATCTTAAAGGCTTCATTTTTAATTGAAATAAAACTACGAGTATAAAACTAAAAATAAACAAATTGAAAATTATACATAGATTAAAACAAAATATAAATGTCAATAACAACTTTTGGTTTTTTATTTGAATGGTTAATTAACTCGACATCATAAACGTAATTTTATTTGTTTTTTAAATAAAAAATACGTTTTAAGTTAAACTGTTTATAGTAACAGAAAATCGATTTTGTAACGTTATATCGAAATTGAAGCATAAAAATAAAATTAAAGGAATAAAAATCAAAGCTTTTTCAATGCGAATTATTCTCTAAAAGCGTTTCACGTTTTTTAGAAGTTATATGGCTGGAGAATATTTTAGTGGAAATGTACGAGAAATAATGGTAGAATGTTAAAGTTGGATAAAAAATCGCGCTCTTGAAAACTGCTCGTTCATTCGGCTCACGTGTCGTGTAAAGACGTGTTACGTAGCATTTCACAAAACATTCCACGAGCCATTGAACAATGTATTCCCTTTGAAACCGTGTTGTGATCTCGACTAAGAAAATTGGCCAAGGTGAATTTAATGCTACTCTGTTATCAAGTCATAAACCTCGTACGAAAATGATATATTAGACAATAGCGCATTTGAGGCATTGCGTCTAATTTCCCTCGACGCTTGCTCAATGATAATATTTTAAATAATGTTTTGAGTTTATTTGCATACAAAGGTACGATATGCCTACCTTTGTATGCAAATAAAATACAAAGGTATTTGTTCATTTTATTTTAAAACGAACATTCGGACGAACATATCTACTCTAAATATGTTTTTATTAGCAAATAGGATTAGCAAGTGGCAATGGGCCGGCCATACAGCTCGGAGAACCGATAACCGTTGAGGAAGAGAGGTTCTCGAGTGGCGACCTCGTACCGGCAAACGCAGTGTAGGGCGACCCCCCTCTAGATGGAGCGACAACCTACACGGTTTTGCAGGAAGTCGATGGATGCAGGTGGCTCAGGACCGTGTTTAGTGGCAATCTATGGGGGAGGCCTATGTTCAACAGTGGACTATGGTAGGCTGAAATGATGATGATGATGATGATGTTTTTATTGCAATGAGGTGAAGTTATTGCGTTGTCCAATAATATTAAAACGCAACAAGACAATCTTTATTTATTTTTATTTTTTCTTTATTTTTAACAATAAAGTAGTAGTAATAGTTTTTTTTCCATTTATTTACTAATAGATGTTCCGCAGGGTGGAATAGCACCTATCTCTTTCCTATCGAGGTGTCGTAAGAAGCGACTAAGCTATTGTACAAGCTATATTCATGCAGAATAACACCATAATATACAATGCTGTCACTATACTGCTCGTGGGAACGCAAATTAAAGTAAGATTTTTTTAACTCGTACCAAAATGGCGGTGCCGCGGAAATGGCCGCGGGGGCGAAAAGTGAGCTACGTGTGTGGTTTCTGTCTTCCCTTTATACGGGGAAAAGGCGTGACTGTATGTATGTTAAAGACAGAAAGCTTCAAGCGTTAATCGAATAGCTCGAAGATCGAAATGATTTTATTCAAATTAACCCCGGCACGAGCTACGATTGGAGGTGTTGAATTGTAACAATGACTGTAGGGAAGGGTATGATATTATCGAACTATTGGATGTTTTTGAAAGTAATTTTAAGAATTCAAACTCTACAAGGGACTTCTAGATAAAATAATTTATTAAGAACTATTCAAATAAAAGAAAACAAAATAATCGCCACGCTGCTCCAATGCGGGTTGGCGGACTTCCCATGTCTTCGAAATCTATTTTTATTCCTCAGACCTGCCGGTTTACTCACTATGTTTTCCTTACCGCTTACTGGTGGTAGGATACCTATGCAGGAATCCGTCTAGGTAGGTACCACCCCAGTGCCAGTTATTCTGCCGTGAAGCAGTAGTGTGCAAACATTACTGTGTTTCGGTTTGAAGGGCAGTGTGAGCTAGCGTTTGCTCGTTCCGTCCCTTTTATGAAATAAAAAAAAATCAGCACTTAAAATTGCAATTAACAGTTTCAGTGGTGCGGGAAACGGAAATCGAACCCACGTCACTCGCGTAAACTAATTAACGAAATTCTATATAAACCTTTTCCGTATAGAGACGTTTTCATCGCGTTTGGAACATAATAGAACAGCTTTTTAATTTATTTTTCTTGACATTCTTGATAATGCTGTCTTCCGTGCAATTTAACAGGCACTGTCATACTGCATTCAGCCTATTGGAAAACGTCACTTTGAAAATAAATCGACATTATAAGTAAAATAAGACGTGTGCTGGCTTAAGAGAATCTACCACCCCATCTAAACCCGAGTCGTAAAAGTCGACAGAGGGAAAATTAAAGCAGATCAGAAAATCGGCAGCAACATCTTCCTGGAATATCGGAATAAATGAACTGCGGTTGCCAAGCGTGGCATTTATGGCAAAATCTCCCAAAATGAGAGCTACAAACTTTTGTGGCAATCTATGGCCTACAGGCCTATGTTCAGTAGTGGACTAGTGATAGGCTGAGAGAATGATGATAATTATGGTGATGAAACCAAATAACAAAATAAATATAAAATTAAGACTGGCACAAAACAGATACTTCGCCGGCCAGACCGTTGTTTACGTTCGTGTAGGATTCGAGCGTAACTGCGAACGACGGGGCAGTATTCTTTTACTGCAGTAATACGATTCCGCCCCACCTGTATCCTAAACTTTAGGTATTTCACGCATAAAAACCACACACTAAACAGCAGACAGACTAAACGAAAATCAAACATAATAACTAGCGTAGGTCTATCCAACACCTACGTCACGATTGGAAATTTTACTATTACAACGTTTACATTAGGATTTCCCCTGTATCGTGGGAGCGTTTTGCATGCATACATTTCACAAGTACAATAACACAAGCAGACCAAAAATAATAATTTGTATTTTTCACAAATGTTGTCTCCGGTTGGGATTCGATCTGAAGGCACGTGATCGGCGCTGTTACCTATGTCTTTAAACTGGCATTATAAATCTGTTAAATATTAAATAATATATATTAATTTAGATTTGTTTCCACAATTTAATTTTGTCATATTATTGCTGTGGTTATTGTGTATTTTTTTTTCATTTCGTTTGATATAGACCGAATTTAATTGTCTAACTATACATATAGCATTTTATTGATAAATAGCTATAAAATCGTGTTACTATTACAACGTTTACATTAGGATTTCCCCTGTATCGTGGGAGCGTTTTACAGGTATACCTTTCACGAGTATAACACAAGCAGACCAAAAAATTTAATAATTTGTGTTTTTTACAAATGTTAGCTCCAGTTGGGATTCGAACCGGCGCTATTGCCCATGTCTTTGAACTGGCATTATAAATCTGTTAAATATTAAATAATATGCATATAAATTTAGATTTGTGTCCACAATTTAAATTTGACATATTATTGCTGTGGTTATTGTGTATTTTTTTTTCATTTCCTTTGATATAGACCGAATTTAATTGTCTAACTATACATATAGCATTTTATTGATAAATAGCGATTATATCGTGTTTTTTTGTTTTCTTTTTAAACCTTGTACTCGGTTTACTTAATAAGTTTTGTTCTAATTTTCTTATGTTGAAAATTGTGTTTATTCGCGGATCGTGGGTTCAATTTTCAGTGGAACCAGCAATTGTGCAACACTAAAATTGATCAATTTAGAGTCTGGTTGTATTCGTAGGTGTTTCAAAGATATGGCATCCAAATATACATCATCTTCTTAATCTTTTCAGCCTAACACTAGTCCTCTGTCTCTGTTGAACATAGGCCTATGTTCAACAGAGACAGAGGACTAGTGTTAGGCTGAAAAGATTAAGAAGATGATGTATATTTGGATGCCATATCTTCTCTGTCTCTGTTGAACATAGGCCTATGTTCAACAGAGACAGAGGACTAGTGTTAGGCTGAAAAGATTAAGAAGATGATGTATATTTGGATGCCATATCTTCTCTGTCTCTGTTGAACATAGGCCTATGTTCAACAGAGACAGAGGACTAGTGTTAGGCTGAAAAGATTAAGAAGATGATGTATATTTGGATGCCATATCTTTGAAACACCTACGAATACAACCAGACTCTAAATTGATCAATTTTAGTGTTGCACAATTGCTGGTTCCACTGAAAATTGAACCCACGATCCGCGAATAAACACAATTTTCAACATAAGAAAATTAGAACAAAACTTATTAAGTAAACCGAGTACAAGGTTTAAAAAGAAAACAAAAAAACACGATATAATCGCTATTTATCAATAAAATGCTATATGTATAGTTAGACAATTAAATTCGGTCTATATCAAAGGAAATGAAAAAAAAAATACACAATAACCACAGCAATAATATGTCAAATTTAAATTGTGGACACAAATCTAAATTTATATGCATATTATTTAATATTTAACAGATTTATAATGCCAGTTCAAAGACATGGGCAATAGCGCCGGTTCGAATCCCAACTGGAGCTAACATTTGTAAAAAACACAAATTATTAAATTTTTTGGTCTGCTTGTGTTATACTCGTGAAAGGTATACCTGTAAAACGCTCCCACGATACAGGGGAAATCCTAATGTAAACGTTGTAATAGTAACACGATTTTATAGCTATTTATCAATAAAATGCTATATGTATAGTTAGACAATTAAATTCGGTCTATATCAAACGAAATGAAAAAAAAATACACAATAACCACGGCAATAATATGACAAAATTAAATTGTGGAAACAAATCTAAATTAATATATATTATTTAATATTTAACAGATTTATAATGCCAGTTTAAAGACATAGGTAACAGCGCCGATCACGTGCCTTCAGATCGAATCCCAACCGGAGACAACATTTGTGAAAAATACAAATTATTATTTTTGGTCTGCTTGTGTTATTGTACTTGTGAAATGTATGCATGCAAAACGCTCCCACGATACAGGGGAAATCCTAATGTAAACGTTGTAATAGTAAAATTTCCAATCGTGACGTAGGTGTTGGATAGACCTACGCTAGTTATTATGTTTGATTTTCGTTTAGTCTGTCTGCTGTTTAGTGTGTGGTTTTTATGCGTGAAATACCTAAAGTTTAGGATACAGGTGGGGCGGAATCGTATTACTGCAGTAAAAGAATACTGCCCCGTCGTTCGCAGTTACGCTCGAATCCTACACGAACGTAAACAACGGTCTGGCCGGCGAAGTATCTGTTTTGTGCCAGTCTTAATTTTATATTTATTTTGTTATTTGGTTTCATCACCATAATTATCATCATTCTCTCAGCCTATCACTAGTCCACTACTGAACATAGGCCTGTAGGCCATAGATTGCCACAAAAGTTTGTAGCTCTCATTTTGGGAGATTTTGCCATAAATGCCACGCTTGGCAACCGCAGTTCATTTATTCCGATATTCCAGGAAGATGTTGCTGCCGATTTTCTGATCTGCTTTAATTTTCCCTCTGTCGACTTTTACGACTCGGGTTTAGATGGGGTGGTAGATTCTCTTAAGCCAGCACACGTCTTATTTTACTTATAATGTCGATTTATTTTCAAAGTGACGTTTTCCAATAGGCTGAATGCAGTATGACAGTGCCTGTTAAATTGCACGGAAGACAGCATTATCAAGAATGTCAAGAAAAATAAATTAAAAAGCTGTTCTATTATGTTCCAAACGCGATGAAAACGTCTCTATACGGAAAAGGTTTATATAGAATTTCGTTAATTAGTTTACGCGAGTGACGTGGGTTCGATTTCCGTTTCCCGCACCACTGAAACTGTTAATTGCAATTTTAAGTGCTGATTTTTTTTTATTTCATAAAAGGGACGGAACGAGCAAACGCTAGCTCACACTGCCCTTCAAACCGAAACACAGTAATGTTTGCACACTACTGCTTCACGGCAGAATAACTGGCACTGGGGTGGTACCTACCTAGACGGATTCCTGCATAGGTATCCTACCACCAGTAAGCGGTAAGGAAAACATAGTGAGTAAACCGGCAGGTCTGAGGAATAAAAATAGATTTCGAAGACATGGGAAGTCCGCCAACCCGCATTGGAGCAGCGTGGCGATTATTTTGTTTTCTTTTATTTGAATAGTTCTTAATAAATTATTTTATCTAGAAGTCCCTTGTAGAGTTTGAATTCTTAAAATTACTTTCAAAAACATCCAATAGTTCGATAATATCATACCCTTCCCTACAGTCATTGTTACAATTCAACACCTCCAATCGTAGCTCGTGCCGGGGTTAATTTGAATAAAATCATTTCGATCTTCGAGCTATTCGATTAACGCTTGAAGCTTTCTGTCTTTAACATACATACAGTCACGCCTTTTCCCCGTATAAAGGGAAGACAGAAACCACACACGTAGCTCACTTTTCGCCCCCGCGGCCATTTCCGCGGCACCGCCATTTTGGTACGAGTTAAAAAAATCTTACTTTAATTTGCGTTCCCACGAGCAGTATAGTGACAGCATTGTATATTATGGTGTTATTCTGCATGAATATAGCTTGTACAATAGCTTAGTCGCTTCTTACGACACCTCGATAGGAAAGAGATAGGTGCTATTCCACCCTGCGGAACATCTATTAGTAAATAAATGGAAAAAAAACTATTACTACTACTTTATTGTTAAAAATAAAGAAAAAATAAAAATAAATAAAGATTGTCTTGTTGCGTTTTAATATTATTGGACAACGCAATAACTTCACCTCATTGCAATAAAAACATCATCATCATCATCATCATTTCAGCCTACCATAGTCCACTGTTGAACATAGGCCTCCCCCATAGATTGCCACTAAACACGGTCCTGAGCCACCTGCATCCATCGACTTCCTGCAAAACCGTGTAGGTTGTCGCTCCATCTAGAGGGGGGTCGCCCTACACTGCGTTTGCCGGTACGAGGTCGCCACTCGAGAACCTCTCTTCCTCAACGGTTATCGGTTCTCCGAGCTGTATGGCCGGCCCATTGCCACTTGCTAATCCTATTTGCTAATAAAAACATATTTAGAGTAGATATGTTCGTCCGAATGTTCGTTTTAAAATAAAATGAACAAATACCTTTGTATTTTATTTGCATACAAAGGTAGGCATATCGTACCTTTGTATGCAAATAAACTCAAAACATTATTTAAAATATTATCATTGAGCAAGCGTCGAGGGAAATTAGACGCAATGCCTCAAATGCGCTATTGTCTAATATATCATTTTCGTACGAGGTTTATGACTTGATAACAGAGTAGCATTAAATTCACCTTGGCCAATTTTCTTAGTCGAGATCACAACACGGTTTCAAAGGGAATACATTGTTCAATGGCTCGTAGAATGTTTTGTGAAATGCTACGTAACACGTCTTTACACGACACGTGAGCCGAATGAACGAGCAGTTTTCAAGAGCGCGATTTTTTATCTAACTTTAACATTCTACCATTATTTCTCGTACATTTCCACTAAAATATTCTCCAGCCATATAACTTCTAAAAAACGTGAAACGCTTTTAGAGAATAATTCGCATTGAAAAAGCTTTGATTTTTATTCCTTTAATTTTATTTTCATGCTTCAATTTCGATATAACGTTACAAAGTCGATTTTCTGTTACTATAAACAGTTTAACTTAAACGTATTTTTTATTTAAAAAATAAATAAAATTACGTTTATGATGTCGAGTTAATTAACCATTCAAATAAAAAACCAAAAGTTGTTATTGACATTTATATTTTGTTTTATTCTATGTATAATTTTCAATTTGTTTATTTTTAGTTTTATACTCGTAGTTTTATTTCAATTAAAAATGAAGCCTTTAAGATGCAAAATATTTTTTAATCAATCTAGATTGGTACCATCCAGGGCCAGTTACTCTATCGTAAAGCAGAAGTGTGCAGACATTCTGTTTCGGTCTGAAGGGCACTTGGAGATGATTCATTATATTTAGCCGTGTGGTAGCGGGTTAAAAGAATCTACCACTCATCCCGAGGGTGTCGTAAAAGTCGACAGAGTGAAAATGAAAACCAGTAGATCGGCAGCAGCAACTTCCAGGAACATCTGAATAAATAAACCGGGGTTTCCAACGCCCTTGCCAAGCGTGGCAACTATGTCAAAATCCCCCCTACTACAAACAAACTTTAGTGGCAATCTATGGGGGAGGCCTATGTTCAGCAGTGGACCAGTGATAGGCTGAAATGATGACGATGATGATTCAAAATTTCTGCGTGACTACAAATCTACCTGTATATTACCTATTAGATAATGTTAAAGCGTCTTCGTCTTCCGTCCAGGAACTGTTTTCGAGTGTTAGATTAAGTTAATCTTAAGACAGGTTGTTAATGCTCCTTATGTTTTATTATTTACCCTCGTTGTCATTCCATTTTAATAGATAGTGAGAATCGCCCGAAGTTATATCTCGTTGCATTACTTTAAACCCGTTCCCAATTAAAATCCTTATATACTCCCAACAGATACCGTTCTTTCCGGCAGATTAGAATAGCACCGAACTCTTTTCCTGAGTTGCCGTAAGAGGGGACTGTGGTATCGTACGGAGAGGCAGAGTAACATCATAATATGCAATGCTGGAAACGTGGGAACGCAATGGGTAGTAAGAATTTTTGACTCGTTCCAAAATGGCGGCGACGTGGTTCGCTTCCAGTCACGTCTCGTTTCTCGCGCGGGCAAAAAGTATACTGCGTGAGTGGCCTCTGGCTATCCTTTGTATGGGAAAAAGAAGTGACTGTATGTAATTATGACGTGCATATCAAGACCACGCACAGTGAAGGGTTCAGTTGTGAAAAATAGAGAGTAACCGAAAATGTCTCAAAACTACACAACATAATCTCTTATTCAAACCAACTTTCCTTCAAAGCGCTTTCTAAGTTCTACCACCTCAATTATTTTTAGAAATTTCCACTGAATAGTTAAAAAGTTAGAGGAGGGGGGGACATTTTTACTACTTTAAAAGCGCATGTCGCAGCAAATATTGGCTTAAATAAAATAGTTATTTTGAAACTTCGTTCTTTCAAGTTTCGATAACAAAACTGTTTCTAGTATGTCTTAACACAGTGTGATGATATTATTTAAGACGTGGTCCATCACTGAAAGCTGTATAAGAAAGCTCAAAATATGAGCGACTATTTTTATTTATTTATATATTCTTTATTGCAAACCTTAAAATTAATGACAAAAAAGTAAACTGGAAATAAAAATATACACTAAAAGTGAGCAATGGGCGGTCTTATTGCTGACAGCAATATCTTCCAGACTTATCTTCCGCTGGTTGGATGGACATGATAGCAAGGACAACGAAGACGTCGAGAGCTTCGGCATGGAAAACCAATAAATAAAATATATTGCATAAAGAACAAAATTATTTGACACATATACTACACATATACGATCATACATTAATACATATGATTTTTATAAACGACTATGAGCTATGGAAAGCTGAATGTTGCTGGGTGCTACCTAAACGGATATTGTCTAACGGATTAGTAGATGACGTTATCTTACAAGCTCGCCAGCTGGTCTTCGTCAAAAAGGGATGTCTGTCAAAGTAAAATCAGGAAAATCTTACGTGAGGTAAATCAGTCGGTTATTTCGGGTAAAGCTAGCTAAATTTACTACAATGGGTCATCATCGCACTTTTTTTACGAGCAAAACGTTGACCTGATAGTAAGTGAAACATCTGCCCATAACAAACGCTATGACACACAGAAAATGTCTGTGTAGCACTACGCTGTGCCTTTCCCCCTATCACCTTGAGACATCAGTTCTTAAGTCGCACATGCCCAGTGATTACACTAGCTCTCAGTGCACTTCAAAAAGTTGTATATGGGAGGAGATGGGTAGCAGTATCTTCCTGGAACATCTCAATAAATATACTGCGGTTACCAACCCGCCTACCAAACGGGGCAACTATGGCAAAGTCCCCTAAAATGAGAGCTACAAACTTGTGTGGCAATCTGTGAGGGAGGCCTATGTTCAGCAGTGGACTAGTGATAGGCTGAAAAGATAGAGAAGATGATGTATATTTGGGTGCCATATCTTTGAAACACCTAGGCCTATGTTCAGCAGAGACAGAGGACTAGTGATAGGCTGAAAAGATAAAGAAGATGATGTATATTTGGATGCCATATCTTTGAAACACCTAGGCCTATATTCAGCAGAGACAGAGGACTAGTGATAGGCTGAAAAGATAAAGAAGATGATGTACATTTGGATGCCATATCTTTGAAACACCTAGGCCTATGTTCAGCAGAGACAGAGGACTAGTGATAGGCTGAAATGATAAAGAAGATGATGTATATTTGGATGCCATATCTTTGAAACACCGTGTCGTGTCGTGTTAAAGTAAGTAACGGGTATAAAATACTATTGATCAGATAAAAGTTATGTGCGCCGTGTGTTAGCATATAAAAGATCAACCAGCCTGACTCATACCTTACTCATCGTGAGAGCCGAACAAGGGAAAGTTCCAGAAAATCATGTAGCTCCCGAGAGATGGCAAAATAAACATCGCGAAAAATGCAGGACAATTTAAACACACCCGTAAAGGGTAGCAGCGTCTAAAGTGCTTGACATGTTAGTGCGATCATCAATCCTACTGCCAAGAGCCCATTACGGGAAATATCTTCTGAAGAAAGACTTATCTCTAGCAAAGAATTATTTACACACATACATACATATAGTCGCCGTGTGGTAGCGGCCTAAGAGAATCTACCACCCCATCCCATCCCGTGGGTGTCGTAAAAGTCGACGGAGGGAAATTAAAACCAGGAGTTGGGCAGCAGCATGTTCCTGGAACATCTGAATAAATAAACTGCGGTTGCCAACCCGTCTGCCAAGCGTGACAACTATGGCAAAATCCCTCCAATATAAGACTTAAGAACTGATCTCTCAAGGTGACGGGCGCAGTGTGGTGCCACTCGTTGTTCTGGGTGACACAGCATTTGTTATGGGCAGACGTTGCACTTACCATTAGGTGAAAGTTTTGCTTGTGCTTGTGCTTCATACAATTAAAAAAAAATCTTGTATATAATATCGTTCAATTATAATTATTTAGTTTGACATAAATATCGTCAGGCAATAAAAAAAAGGAAATTTACAATTCTTTTTACTAGTACCCTCATTAAAGAACTTCCTGCGATGCGAAAACACCGTGCTCAGTCCTATATAAAAAACGGAAATTTTAAACGGGAAACGTACTTGGGCTGTTCTGAATAGAGCATTTTTGTAACCGTATCTTGACGCTTAATATTATATTTTACTTCCACAAAATCAAGGAGTAAGTTGAAGTACATTATATATTATATCAATGTTATGATTATATATGTTATACACTTATTATATATATATATATATATATATATATATATATATATATATATATATATATATATATAAGTAAAGTTTCAGCCTATAAATGTCCCACTGCTGAGCACAGGCCTCCTCTCCTTTCTGAGAGGGTTTAGGAGCTAGGAAGAATCCGCCACGCTGCTCCAATGCGGGTTGGCGGACTTCACATGTCTTCGAAATATTTCTATTCCTCGGACATGCAGGTTTCCTCACGATGTTTCCCTTCTCCGCTAAGAACGTGGTAAATCAGCACTTAAAATTGTAGAACAATTTTAGTGGTGCTGGCACCGGGGATCGAACCCAGGTTACTCGCTTACTATGAAATTAAGTCCAGTTCAACCCTAAGAAGACACAGGTTTGCGCGTTTACCGCTAAAAAAAAACCGTATCGTATCACCTAATTTTGAGAGCACTCCCCTCGTTGCCTCTGCCAGTATCGGTATTCTTGGCGTCGACATATCGAGTGATGTTCAGTTTCGCGGTCACCTGGAAGGAAAGGCCAAATTGGCTTCCAAAAAGCTTGGCGTTGTAACGATATACTATCTCTAATTACGTATTTTTACGTTTTAGAAAGATTTAAGAAAATATTAAAAATTATAAAAAAAAAAAAAAACCACCATGGTCCAAAAAAGTTGGGAAAATATATATGAGGACCAATCCCAATAGTGAAATTTCATTATTTTCAATTTAATTTTTCTTGGCATAATATTACATAGATCAGTGCCTAAAAATTACTTTAAAACATATAAAATATATCCAAGAGACCTTATCTCTCGAAGTACTATAGAAGTTAATTAAAAATATTACAATATAAATATATAGTTATTCATAATAAGGAAGTGTTCATGTAATGCCAATTATAAAACCTTAAAATTAGAAGGTGTTCGCGTATTGCTAATACCATACTATTAAGTCCGAGACGCGAGTACCGTGCGGAGGGGCATACCAACAGCTCAACATAGACGTGTGTGAGGTCGAGCATGACTCTCTATAGTATCAAGTTGCATAGTGCTAATGTTCCATACAAAGATCCTATGTAAGTAAAGTATATGATAAAATGGTCTATCATTGAAGGTCTCTTGTAAGATATGATAATATAAAAATGAGTTGGAACTTAAAATTATTAAGATAGAGAATTCATTAGACTTTCATACAATCACATAAGAGAGGGTGTGGCTTTTAGCATTTCGGTGCTGGAGCTTACTCTTTCGCCCCATGTCTTAGAGCATTAGTTCTATGATACATGGTTCATACACCGGCGTCTTAGTGGCTTACTACTATGACACGTTGGTAAATTTTTTAGTTAAACAACTTTTGCTTTTTGATAATTATCTTATAGGTGTGTTGTGAGGAGGCACCATCGATGTGATAGTCTCAATAATACTTACTGCTATTGTGGTATTGTGTTTTTAGTGACGGTTATATGAATGAGTTGCATCTGATTCAATACAACTTATGATTCGGGTTGACGGAGGTTTTTTGCAGAAGTGTAGATGTTTGCTAAGACTGTATAGAGGCCCTTGTGTTGGCGTATGTCTGAGCGATGGTCGTAATGATGCTTGTTGCACCTGTGACAATGCGTCCTAGTGACAGTTGCTTAGATGTCGTTAGTATAATGGTTGCGTCTTGCACTGTGTTTGACTCACATTTTCTTTAGCTTTGTCCAAGTCGGGTCTCTCTATAACGAGACTGCAGACTGTCTGCCCTCCATGTGTTGAATAACAACAATATTAAATAAAGCTCTCAGTAAATTCCCACAAATGAATGATAACTGGAAACTTGGTGGTGGGTGAGACAAACTTGATCGAAATACATAATACTCAACGTCAATTACACAAACCCATTTGACGAATATAATAGAATGCTGATTGCCTGATGGCTGAATGATAATTATAAATGATAAATAATGGCAAAATACATCATTACAATGGTTGGTGGAGCTAATGCGTCTACTTCATGCGGATAGTAGCTGGCGGGAGGAGACTCTCAAGGCTCCATTGGATGAGATGGAGCGGTAGTATTCTTTTATCGAGCCGCCAAAATTAAAGATACTATAATTATGAGTTTAGTGCAAATTAAAATTAATTTTAGTAAACGTAAAAGTTTTTTTCATCAATGATATAAAATATTTTTCGAAAATATAACAATAAAAAAATCATATATTGGTTAGACGATACTTTTATTTGACTTTGGTTATGATGTTTTTTTTAACAACGACGTCGTCTACGACAAACACTGAGAAATTTTCATGACCATCAATTAGCCATTAGCTTTTTAAAACGATATAAAAGCTTTCGCTATAAGTTCCACATATTGCGCAGTTGCTGATGGCATTTGAAGATTTGTAATGAAATATTCTTAGTTCGCTTTTCCTCATTTCCATATTACGTAATGCCATATTTTCGGAGTTGAGATTTGTTTTTGATAACGTGGTTTTATATATTACGAGAGTACCTATTACGAGAATAGACCCGTTGGTAGCGGCTTAAGAGATTCTAAACTACACTGCGTTTGCCGGTACGATGTCGCGACTCTAGAACCTTTCTTCCCCAACCGATGCTCTACGGGCTATATGGCCGGCCCATTGCCACTTTATTACTTGCTAATCCTTAGGGCTATATCGGTTGCTTTAGTTCTGCTGGGAATATCATAGTTACGGATTTTATCACGCAGAGAAACTCCGCCCTTTCCATAGGTCGCTGAGCAGGTCTGACCTTACTTTCACTTTTAATTGTGTATAAAATTAACTAAAACGTAGTGCGAAAGTTGAAAAATACGTAACATTATTAATGATCTTAGTTCAAGAATGCCCAGACTTGATTGTGAAGATACGAGTACAATATGAAGTATGACATTCTTATACCATATGAAAATTATTCTACCGTGAAGCAGTACTGTACAAACATTACCGTGTTTCGGTTTGAAGGGCACTGTGAGCTAGCGTAATCACTGGGCATATGAGACTTAAGAACTTATGTCTCAGGGTGATGGGCACAGTGTAGTGTCACACAGAAATTTTCTGGGTGGCACAGCATTTGTCATGGGCAGACGTTGCACTAACCATCAGGTGAACGTTTTGCTCGTTTCATAACTTTATGAAATAAAAAAAAAAAAAAAAACAAATACGCACTGAAGCATAATTCTTCTATAACAGAGGTCTACTGACTGTAGACTGTTACTATTTGACATGAGACAAAAAATTATATATATACTGGCTGTGCCCCGCGGTTTCAACCGCGTAAACCCCCGTCGATGTTATTCATATATAGTTTCCCCTATTTGAATCGTATTTTGGGGTTTTAATTTTTTGCGCGGAACTCCAATAATTTTTGTAAAATTAAAATAGCCTAAGTTACCCGCTATGATATCAGTCAAAATCGGTTCATATATCGTCGTTATCGTATATACTTACAAATTCATTGAGTAAAAATCTGTTATTTTGTTACTTTTTTTTATGAACGACGGGGCAAACGACCTGATGGTAAGTGATCACCGCCGCCCATGAACATCTACAATACCACAAGAATAGCAGATGCGTTGCCGGCCTTTGAGAAAGGAATAGGCTCTTTTCTTGAAGGTCCCTAAGTCGTATCGGTCCGGAAAAACCGCTGGCGGCAGCAGATTTCATAAAGTGCTTGTGCGTGGCAGAAAATTGCGCAAAAACGCACTGTGCTGAAATGCCAACCATGAAGGTGGTGACGATGGAATTTTGCGCTGTGCCGCCATGTGCGATGCTGAAAATCAGCGGCTGGAATTAATCCGAACAATTCCTCCAAAAAATAAAAAAAAAATAGCACAAACGTTGGCTCCGACTGGTATTCGAACCCAGGACCCGCGGCGGAGAAATCAGGTACTATTTTTTTTAATTTGATGAAAGTGACGGATCGAGCAAAACGTTCCCCTGATGGTAAGTGCAACGTCTGCCCATAACAAATGCTCTGTCACCCAGAACATTTCTGTGTGACACCACACTGCGCCCACCGCCCTGAGACATTAGTTCTTAAGTCGCACGTGCCCGGTGCTTACGCCAGCTTACAGTGCCCTTCAAACCGAAACAGTAATGTTTGCACACTACTGCTTCACGGCAGAATAACTGGCCCTGGGGTGGTACCTACCTAGACGGATTCCTGCATAGGAATCCTAACCCCAGTAGAAAGTCAGGTAATATTTTTATAGTGATAACACAATCAGTGAGTACGTAAATAACTTGTGAACTACGCATTTCTTTATCTTCAATACTGAAATAAAAAATAACGCTAGCCAAAATCTTTAATGAAATGGACAAATCCGTCCTTGCATTGTGGGGTTTAAAGGACTATACAATTGTCCTCATATCCAATAAGTATTTTTTGGTATTTTTGGTCGATCGGGTCGGTGATTACATTGGTGACCCCTACCCTGACTCAATATTGTTTCATCGTTCGGGTCTCGACTGAGGCCCTATTCCTTTTATACAAAACGACTGTATTTGAGGTTTAATCCTTATTCCATTTTAATGCGACCCCGCAACTATGGTATCAATGAAAAGACATTTGTTAGAAGCTGGTATATGTTTTTTTTTAACGGTGAAAGGCGATCATTCACCTGATGGTAATTCACGTCCGCCCATAACAAATGCTATGTCACCCAGAACATTTCCGCGTGGCAGTTATGCGTATAGAAGTCCCACCTCCAGTATAATTGAGTGGGGCTAATATGACAAAAATTGGTATGCACGGGCCCAATTATTATAGTTCTACCTCAACTCAAGTATATGCCGTATTTAAATGACTAAGAATCTTTCACCGCCTTGATATAAAGTGAAAGAAAGGAAATTTAATTGCTTAGATCGTGACGAGGCATTATTAAGGTTTTATAGACTCTACGACAGACAGCTGCCGAATTTTGGGGCGAAACACGTGTCGTGGTCTCGGCTTTAGTGGTGTGTATTATCTAGCATATATATATCGATAGTGTTATAGTGGTGGATGGTATCAGCGGGGTTATTACGTATCCAAAGTGATGATCACTTATAAAAGTGTTGAACGAATATCTGCCAAATAATGGTTTTCATACTGGTTATGGTTAACGAAAATGATGATTATTTTTCACATGACGTCTTTTTTGTTAATCATAACTCAAAAGCAGACACTTATTTAGCAGATATTCGTTCAACACTTTTATAAGTGATCATCACTTTGGATACGCAATAGCCTTGCTGGTGGCGGTTCCCGGTGGCGGTGTCTGTTTGCTTGTGCACGCTACTGAGTGAGGGCAGGTGATGCTCTTCAAAAAATAGGTAATACACACCGTTTCATATTTTGCATGCGGAGCTCAGCAAATTAGGTTCCTTTTCTTCATTATTATGGATTTCCGCAAAGTATCGCCCGATTCTTTTAACTATTTCAAATAAAGTTTTTTCTGACATTTAACGTCACTGAAGGATTAACGTTACTTGAAGAAATATATTGAGTGAAACTCTTCTCTTCTCAAATAAAACATTATACCACCGAGGAGTTAATGGAAACGACTTTTTCTTTTGTGAAAATGACAAATGATACTTGAAACTTTTACTTTCGAATTATGTTATTTAGAAAGTAACTAATCTATACTTGAAAGTTGCTGAGAGGCGTCCGGCAGAGTAAAATAGCACCTATCTCTTTCCTACCGAGTTTTCGTAAGAGCCGACTAAGGTATGCATACCAACACCATATTAAGCGATGTTGTCACTGTACTGCTCGTGGGAATGCAAGGGGGACTAAGAATTTTTAGACTCATACCAAAACGGCGGCGACGTCTCGTCAAGTAACCCCTATATGGGAAAAGTAGTGATTGTACGTATATAATGTTATGCAGTCCTACCGACTGTATGTGTGTATGAAAGTTTGTGGGCATTAAATAGTGTAGATGCAATGAAATAATTTCATACAAATAAATTTTAGCTACTATATTTGCGATAAACCGAACCTCGACTGTCGTTTGAGCAAAACTTTTCATATAAAATCGAAGTTCACTCATAACTAAAAACAATACACATAAATACGAGGGGCAATTAATTTCGAGCCCCGCCGAACGGAATGGCGGAGGGAGATCCAATATCGTCTCTCCGCCTCCCTAAATGACCGCATCAATGGTTCACTTCAGCGCTCTCTTAAATTAATTTATATCTAATTAGCTCTTGGTACATGATCATTCGCGTACCTTGTCTTCTGTAAAAGCAGGAAATTGTTAGAAAAATATATATAAAATCCCATAATGATTTCTCATGGTTTACGCGAATATTCCACATTTAACGAATACACTTCGAGTACCACACACACAGTTAAGACACACACAGTAAACTCTTTCTGCGTAGATCGAACCAATAAAAAGACAAACTGACGTATCCCGGATTAACTTTTTTTTTTAATTGTTGTAAGCGACGAAACGAGCAAAACGTTCACCTGATGGTAAGTGCAACGTCTGCCCATAACAAATGCTATGTCACCCAGAACAGTGTGACACCACACTGCGCCCGTCACCCTGAGACATCAGTTCTTAAGTCTCAAATGCCCAGTGATTACGCTAGCTCACAGTGCCCTTCAAACCGAAACACAGTAATGCCTGCACACTACTGCTTCACGGCAGAGTAACTGGCCCTGGGGTGGTACCTACCTAGACGGATTCCTGCATAGGTATATATAGTAGTCATCTCAGAAAAACTTTAAGAGGTTAGTACGGGAGCATTATTTTAAAGATTGCATTTAAAATTGTTTGTGGATTCTTTTTTCAAATTTATGTCGAACCACTACGAGTATTGCTGTATATGTATGTGTGTATGTATGTTAGTTTATATGTATGTACATATTTATGTATCATTGTTTACTTATCATAATTATATATTGCTATGTATTTATTTATATTTATTTTTGAGTATTTTTTTAATTGTGTTTTATAATTATAAGTACCTTTTAAGGTTCAAATATATTTTTTTTTATTTCACACCTGCCACATTGTTTCGCTACGCCTCGGGTTGACTGGCAGAGAATGCCAACTGGCATTAAGTCCGCCCATTGTATTCTTTAAGGGGAAACAATAAAGTTTAAATAAATAAATAAAACTTTGACAGCGCGATTATGGAAAGTATCAGATATTTTTTGAGCTTCTCATGTGGCGACATAGATGTCGCTACACGTCAAACTAAATAAAATGTCCGATAACTAACGCACGACTGTTGTGATGAATTATTCTAATTGCGTAATGGAGCAAGAGTCCAATATGATGCTCCAAAATACTAAAGCTGACTTTAAATCCAAATAAGGAATTTAACTGCACTGTGCACCCAACAGCGCATGGTGGCGATGGGCTCACCACCTATCACACCAAGTGCATTATATTGTTTTGGTGAAACGTGGATTGTGGCAGTCATCTGTTTTTGCAGTGAGTGCCTAGTCTCTGACTACCCCTTATGGGATACGTCGTCATCTTATGTATGTATGTATGATCATCCAAATAATTTCATTCCGGAGACAGGTTTCTTAACGATTTTCAGGTAAACCAGCACTAACATTCGCTATAAACAATTATAGCCTATAGTTGTCCGGCAGAGTAGAATAGCTCCTACCTTTTTCCTACCGAGGTGTCGTAAAAGGCGACTAAGGTATTATACGGACAGCTTTAATTCTTGCAGAATAACACCATAATATGCAATGTTTACTAAACTGCGCGCTGGAACGCAACGGGGAGTAAGAATTTTGTTTGAAACGTACCAAAACGGCGGCGATGTGGTTCGCCACCCGACATGTTTCATTTCCCGCGGGGCCGTAAAGTAGGCTACGTGTTTTACCATGTCACATTTTAAGGGGTAATTAAAAGTACCATGACGTGAACATTACTAGGATTTAATAAAATCATTTTTTTTTTATCAGGGTCGTTGGTTCAAAAACTGCGATTCGGTCAACCGTTCCCACAAATACCGCACTCTCCTCGTTCTGTCTGTTAATCTGAGGCACGTTCCGGGTCTGGTTCATTTGTAGCAGGATGGAGAGAAACAGCAGCCCAGCTCTGCAACAGCTAACTCTCGCTGATGCCCGGTTATGGCTGTCGCAATAAGGTGGTACGCTATTTCAGCCCGTACCAAGTTCCTGTAATGTCGGTCAAACGACTAATATTACAATCTAGTAATTAGTGGTTATGATCGTTACACGCTAATCTTTGCGAAAAGAGGCAATTGTTTGCAGTATTTCTTCTGAGCGGTTGCGGTGCAAAAGAAAATGAGAAGGTACATTCAGATACGGAAAAAAAACTATATATGTATTGGCTAGTGGCAATAGTAATAAAGTACAAAATAACACAGCATACTACAATCTAAACTAATCTATAAAAATACAAATCTGTACTAATCAGCTAAATAAATACACAATACTTAACTATCTACGTAATAATATTGTATGCACAACTTACCCAGTACGGGAACACAAAGAAGCACAGTTAAAGTTTAGACGTTACTATAAATTTGTGAGGCAAGAAAATTATGCGACTGCCTGCATCGAAGCGTATCGCCGTCTGCTCATCGCGAATGGAATCACCTTTACGGGTGCTCGTATGAGGGAGAAAGTGAATTAGGTATCGTTAATTAGGCAACCGGACAGATTATGTACAAAATGGTTACACTCTGTCCGGTTGTATGTATTTTATTTTTAATTTTAAACTGGAAAGTAATGTAATAACGGCATGGTCGTTACATTACCCCCCCTGTTAGACATAAGGATTTCGTGTTAAGGAATCCTAAAATGAGAATGAATAATATCTCCATCCTAGTCCTTGTATACTTTCGGCTTAAAGTCTTTCACGTGCCAAGCACCGATACTGTTTCCCTGCATATCTTCTAATTCGTAAACTAATGGTGATAACTTTTTTGTTATCCGACATTTCATAAATTTGGGTGCTAGCTTTTTACTGAACTTTTTCGATTTGTCACTTAAAAAATAAGTTTTTTTCCAAATAACGTCACCAACATCAAAAGAAACTGAACTACGTCGCAAGTTATAATAATTAGAATTCCGAGAATGAGATTGCAATAGGGAACACTGAACCTTATTAAAAATGCTTGATAAGTAACCAATATTCTCCGCGTATTGGTCACGTGGTTGAAAAATTAAATCATCGCTGACGTCTGCACTTATGTAATGTGAGCCACATGCAACTAACTCTCGACCGTAGACTAGAAATGAGGGAGTGTAGCCAGTGACTTCGCTCACAGCGCTATTTAGTGCGAACTGTATTTTTGGAATGTTTACGTCCCAAATTCTATGATCATTATCAATAAAGGTAGATACGGCTACCATGATACTTTTATTATATCGTTCCACTGTATTGACCTGTGGAGTGTACTTCGGTGTAAAATAAACATTAGGTATCTTATATTTCCGAAATATTTGTTTTAGAGTACTACTAGTAAATTGCTTACCATTATCCATAAGAATAGTACTTGGTATGCCATGTACCAGAAATACTTGTTCCTCTAGAATTTTACTAATTATATCAGCATTAGCACGTCTTATTGGAAACAACAAACAGTACTTGCTAAAACAACAAGTTACTACAAATAAGTATTCATTTTGTCTTCTGGATATTGGCAAAGGTCCAACCAGATCCATGCTTATAAATTGAAATGGACGGGAACATTCTTTAGGCCGACCCATCTCTCCTAAAGCGTTACTATTGTTATATTTGTGAGCAATACAGGTTTCACATGATGTGACAAATTTGACAACGTCACTATGCATTCCAGGCCAAAAGTAATTTAATATTAAACGCTTATAAGTTTTTAGAATTCCTAAGTGACCAGAAATCGGCTCGGAATGTTTTCGAGCGATAATATTTACTCTTTCTTCTTTTGGCACAACTTCTTTCCATTCAAACTCCCTCGTCAATGGATTTAAGCTTTTTATAAAATGGTATAATTTATTGTTTTTAATAATATAGTTAGGGAATGACGTAGAGGAGTCTTGACAACCCTTGAATATTTTGAGATACCATTCATCTTGTGTAGTTAGTGGTGAGCGAGAATTTGTTATTGCAGATAAAGGAACGACTCTAGATAAACTATCTGGAACAACATTATCTTTACCGCGGCGATGTTTAATAATAAAGTTAAATGCTGAAAGTCTCACTCCCCACCGTGCAAGTCGCCCATTAGGGTTTGATAGTTTAAGGAACCATTTAAGCGCCGAGTGATCCGTATATACAGTAAAGGTTTTTCCGTTTTCAAGGTAACAGCGCCAGTGTTCTAATGCAGTTAATACTGCAAGAGTTTCTCTTTCAGTAACACTGTAGTTTCTTTCACATCCAGAGAGTGATTTGCTCATGAACGCGATGGGGTGTTCGACACCGTTTATTGTTTGGGAAAGCATAGCTCCCACCCCGAAGCTGCTGGCATCGGTATGGACATCAAATGGTTGTTCAAAATTTGGGCAAGCTAAAATAGGGGCCTGGACTAATCTCGTTTTTAATTCTAAAAAAGCCTTGTCAGCTTCACAGGTCCATTTAAAAGGAGGTGCGTTCTTTTTAGTGGAAGTAAGTAGATTTAGTGGACCAGAAATTGTGCTAAAGTTTGGGATAAAGCGACGATACCAGGATGCAGTACCGAGGAATCGTTTCACTTCCTTTTTACTAGTAGGAGTAGGATAATTTAGAATTGCTTCAACTTTTTCGGGATCAGTACGAAGGCCTTCAGAATCAACGAGATAGCCTAAGTAGCGTAATTGACTTCTAAAAAATTGTGACTTTTCAAGGTTTATAGTAAGATTAGCCTTCCTCAGTTTTTCCAAAACACGAAGCAGCAGTGAGACATGTTCATCGAAAGTAGCGCTGATAATAATTATATCGTCAAGATATGCGAATACTTTTAATTCGAATTCAGGACCAAATAGCGCATCGACTAAACGTTGCTGTGTGGCCGGAGCGTTAGATAACCCAAATGCAGTAACTTTAAACATCATAGAACCTCGACCAGGGACATAAAAAGCAGTTTTCTCACGATGTTCCTCCTTAATTGGAATTTGCCAGAAAGCTTTTGATAAATCGACACTAGATAAATACTTAGCATCTCTAAGATTATCCAGGATCTCCGAAACGTAAGGCAAGCAATATGCGTCTTTCCTTGTAACAGAATTTAATTTTCTACTGTCAAGACAAAAACGCGGATTGCCGTCCTTCTTCTTTACTATGAGAACTGGGGATGACCACGGGCTTTCACATGGCTCAATAACATCTAATGCCAGCATCTCATCAACCTGTTCAGTAATAATCCGCTGCTTTTCAGGTGACATACGGTAATACCTTTGTTTAATTGGTTCAGTATCTCCGGTATCAATGTGATGAGTGATAATATTGGTTCTGCCTAATCCTTTTGTTTCAAATGAGATTTCTTTAAATTTTTCAAGGAGATCATCTGCTATTTGTTTTTGAATGTGATTAAAGTTTTCGTAGGATTTAATGTAAGTGGGTGTTGAAGTTATTGAGTTAAGTGAGAGAAGAGGGTTATCAGATTTAAAATATAAAACATCCCGTAAATTTTTTGGTAATATGTCGAATTGGGTCCAAAAATCAATACCTAGAATTAACTCAGTGTTAATATCAGGAATAACATGAGTTTTAATGACTTTTAATTTTCCTAAGTATACTATTGGTAAGAAAATATATCCAATAGATCTCATTTTCTGACCGCCAGCTGCAGTTACAGATATAGTATTATCTTTGTGCATAACAAACCTATGTTTTAATAACGTTTTATAAGAATCCTTGCCAAGAATACTAACAACTGAACCTGAATCAAGTAATCCGTATATGTCAGTATTAGCAAAATTTTCTATATTAACTTTTACATATGGTCTAGGATCATTACTCGGTTTTAAAGAGAAAACTGTAGCTATATTGTACGAGTTAAAAAAATTTCTAATAGTTAGTAACCAATTATCCCAATCCGAGTTATCGAAGTAATTAGATACACAGCCACAATTTTCGTTATTTAGTTTTTTGGTAAACTATTTGAATCTCCACATTTATTGCAATTGGGACAATCAGGCGTACGAACATCTTTCATACCACATCTGAAACAAAATAATTTACGTTCAGCTGTGCAGTCTCGCATAGAATGTGTGTCTACACGACATCGCCAGCAATATACTTTTGTATGCGGAGTTTCAATGATAGTATTGGAATTTTTTGGATTACTCGAGTTATCATTATTCTGACTCTGTAATTTAATTTTTGTAGGGCTTATAAATGTTCTGTCACGGTTAGAAAATGTTCTAGAACTGAAAGAATTGTACTTGTAATTAGCATAAGAATTGCTTAAGTTAACATTTTTAAAACTTTCCTTTTCCGGCTGAAAACTAAATTCGGGAGCTAACGTTTTTGAGCTAGCTGCCGGTGGCTCCCTAAAATTTGCAGATCTAGCCATAACTTGCTCATAATTTTTGCACAATGTTCTGAGTTGACTAACAGAAGTTATCTCAGGGCTGTTAGCCAGAATATTTGAGTAGCAAGGGCGTATATTGTGGAGTAAGATTTCCAATTTTTCACCTTCGCTCATTTGTTTGTTAAGTCTATTGAACATGCCTTGCATTATGGAAAGATATATTATAATGTTTTCTGACTCGCCTTGGGTACGTCTCCTTATTTCAATAGCCATCCGATAATCGTAGTCTACAATATCGAAGTCATGTTTTAATTCCGCAAGTAATTCATCCCATTCCTCAACACTATTTGCAATAGCTCTATACCAGTGTAAAGCGTCACCCGAGAAAAGATCATATGCTAAAGCTAACATTTTATCGTCGGAAATATTTTTTGAGTGACGAAATTCATTTATTTTTTGGATAAATGATCGAACACAAGTTTTTCCATCAAACTTAAGTTTACAAAGCTCAGAAGACATTCCCTTATCACAAGTAACAGATATGTTTAAATTTTCTAATAGGTTTGATGATTTTGTATTTTCAGAAAGTTCCTTATTTGTATATTTATCAAATTCGTTATAACATTTTTTAAATTTTGTAGTTATTTCCTTCAGCTGAAAAATCTCTTCAGGATTATTCGGCTGTTCGACTCTCCTTATTCTATGATGAACATGGTTAAGTAATGACCTAGTTCTATGCATTAAGCTTTCATCATCAGACTGTTTCAAAAAATCAATATTTTTTTCAATTTTATTTAATGAGTCATTTATTCCGCTAATATCATCTAAAAAATCTAAACAAGAGTCTACGATTTCATTTTCTGGGTATAATTGAGTTAATTTACAAACCTGCCGTCTCATATCTTTAACAGTCTCCGCAGGTACTTCTCCTCTTATAATTATTTCATACTGAAGCTCTGACTTATGCAATTGTAAATACTTTATAGGGAATGCCATGATATGTTTAAACAGATACTATTTTCAAATCTTTTCCTCTTAATAAATTGTGCATACAAATAAAAAAAAAAGAAAAAAAAAAAAAAAAAAACTAACAACAAAATTCACTAAGCAAACAATAAGCCAAAAGCACTCAATTCCGTTCTGTCACAATAATCAAAGCTTGGTCTAGAACGATATAATGATAGCGTAAAAGTTTAATAAGTGCAAGTAATATTAATGTAAGTAGCTATGTACTTTTAAGATAAATTATTTAATACTAAAAATAAACGACAGAAAAACCTACTTCTCTAAAAAACAAAAATATTGACGGTAGAAAAATAAAAAGTCTTCAATTATTGAGTTCTTTTACAACAATAAGATGAAATTATGTACTATAATACATTTTTAGAATATATTTATAACAAATAACAAAACATTTATAATGCATTTGCAAACTTTTTACTATATTTAAAAAAAAACAATAATTGAAGATCACTATCATTATTTACAACACAAAACGCACACAAACCAGCACCAGAAAAGTAAAGTGTTAACGGTGACCGTGATCTTCAGTTGACCTTTTAATTTGGGCGCCAAATGTCACATTTTAAGGGGTAATTAAAAGTACCATGACGTGAACATTACTAGGATTTAATAAAATCATTTTTTTTTTATCAGGGTCGTTGGTTCAAAAACTGCGATTCGGTCAACAGTTCCCACAAATACCGCACTCTCCTCGTTCTGTCTGTTAATCTGAGGCACGTTCCGGGTCTGGTTCATTTGTAGCAGGATGGAGAGAAACAGCAGCCCAGCTCTGCAACAGCTAACTCTCGCTGATGCCCGGTTATGGCTGTCGCAATAAGGTGGTACGCTATTTCAGCCCGTACCAAGTTCCTGTAATGTCGGTCAAACGACTAATATTACAATCTAGTAATTAGTGGTTATGATCGTTACACGCTAATCTTTGCGAAAAGAGGCAATTGTTTGCAGTATTTCTTCTGAGCGGTTGCGGTGCAAAAGAAAATGAGAAGGTACATTCAGATACGGAAAAAAAACTATATATGTATTGGCTAGTGGCAATAGTAATAAAGTACAAAATAACACAGCATACTACAATCTAAACTAATCTATAAAAATACAAATCTGTACTAATCAGCTAAATAAATACACAATACTTAACTATCTACGTAATAATATTGTATGCACAACTTACCCAGTACGGGAACACAAAGAAGCACAGTTAAAGTTTAGACGTTACTATAAATTTGTGAGGCAAGAAAATTATGCGACTGCCTGCATCGAAGCGTATCGCCGTCTGCTCATCGCGAATGGAATCACCTTTACGGGTGCTCGTATGAGGGAGAAAGTGAATTAGGTATCGTTAATTAGGCAACCGGACAGATTATGTACAAAATGGTTACACTCTGTCCGGTTGTATGTATTTTATTTTTAATTTTAAACTGGAAAGTAATGTAATAACGGCATGGTCGTTACAACCACTGCCTACCTCTTATATGAGAAATAAGCGTGACCGTATATATTAACAATCGCACTTATGTCGGAATCGGGTAGTAAAGTAACAGCATATAACTGTCTCACACTGAGCACTGACCTACTCCCATTTTTGAGAGGGTTTCGGAGCCGGAAAGAGTTCGCCACGCTGCTCCAATTCGGAATGGCCGGCTTCCCATTTCCTTGAAATGTTTTTATTCCTCAAAAATGGAGGATGAGGATGTGTTTATTCAGCACTTAATAAGTGAGGTGAGAGAGGTCAGAGGTGCCGGCATCGGGGACCGAACTCGGGTCACTAGCGTTTTATTAAATTTAAGGCAAGTGCGCGGCCTGTAAGCTTTCAGCTGGTCGAATCGGTTATTGAATTAAAACTCTTTGCGTCCCTATTTGCGAATCGTCGTTTGATGTAAGCCAGATACAGATTCACAATGCTCGACTGTAATATATTTTAAATATTTATTTCGAAACTGTAATATTATCAAAAAGCACAAACATAATATTCATCGAAAAATAGTGCTTCCTCTAAGCTCTGTAACCGAATGCAAGAGTGTGGAAATGTGAAATTGAACTGTAACTGACACAAAACTTGTTATGAAGATATAATGACGTCAAGCGTAGGTATTTTAAAATGAATCGTTACAAACATATGATATTTAAGTTATAGACATTTAGTTCATCGTCGTTTCAGCCTATGAATAGTCCACTGCTCCCCCATAGATTGCCACAAAAGTTTGCAGCTCTCATTTTGGGGGGATTTTGCGATAGTTGCCACGCTTGGCAGACGGGTTGGCAACCGCAGGTTATTTATTCAGATGTTCCAGCAAAATACTGCTGCCCATCGCCTCGTTTTCAATTTCCCTCTGTCGACTTTTTCGACACCCACGGGATGAGATGGGGTTCATACTTATTATATATCTATACAAATATAATAAATGCGAAAGTAACTCTGTCTGTTTGTTACTCTTTCACGGTTCAACGGCTAAACTGATCTTGACGAAATTTATCATAGAGATGGTTTGAATTCTGGAGACGGACACAGGATACTTTTTAACCCTGAAAATCAAATAACTCCTTCACGAAATTAAAAAGCATATATCTACGCAGACGAAGTCGCAGGCATTGGCTAGTGTGTTTATAAATGTATTAATTTATTGCTTTTATATACGAATTATATTAAGTATATAATTTATGAGTTCTCCTATTGTAGTTTTTAATTCTTTGGTTAGAATCTGCCATCTACTTTTCACCATGACAAGGGTTGACTGGCAGAGAATGCCTCTAGGCATTAATCCCTTCCATTGCAGTCCTTAGCTTAAGTTGTCGACATTAAAGAATAAATAAATAAATATTGTTGTAAATGGGATAAATAAAATGGCATTAAAAGACCCGTGTGGTGGCGGGTTAAGAGAATGTACTACCCCATCTCACACCGTGCGACAACGGGAAAATAAAAAACAGGAGATGGGCTGCTGCATCTTCCAGGAACATTTGAATATATAAACTGCGGTTGCCAACTCGTCTGCCAAACGTGGCAACTATGGCAAAATGAGAGCTACAAACTTTTGTGGCAACCTATGAGGGAGGCCTATGTACAGCAATGGATAGGATGAAATGATGATGATGACAAAAGACCCATTTCATTTTTCGAATTAGTGTAGATTTTTACACATAATGAAAGCATCAAACAATCCTAAATTGAATAAAGAAACTTGGAATCTGATTATAAAGAGGATAATTGTATATAATATATGTCTGATAAATAATAACTTACTGATAATGATTTACATATCATTTTAATATCTCTTTTAAATTTAGGACATCTCTATTTTTGTTAGATACAATATAATTTAAGAGAGATGTTGCTAGGATCCCTATGCAGGAAACCGTGTATCCGTATAGGTACCGCCGTAAGGCTAGTTATTATGCCGTGAAACAGTAGCGTGCAAACAATACTGTGTTTCAGTCTGAAGGGCACTGAGAGCTAGTGTAATTATAGGGCATATGATACTTGAGAACCGATGTCACGGGGCGATGGGCGCGGTGTGGTGCCACACAGAAATATTCAAGGCAGACGTTGCCATTACCATCATATTGCTCGTCTCGTCACTTTCTCCAATAAAAAAATGAGAGAACCAAATAATTTATGTAGATGCTTCGTTTAGATCCGCAAAAATGCTCCGCAACGAACTGCTTCATTTAATCTAATTTTTCCTCTGATTAAATCGATCTCTCATCTCGGTTCGAGAGGGAATTGAATATTCATTGTTCGAGAATCGTTGGGAGTTTTTTCAAAGCAGCACTTTTGATAAATTATGTACCGTGGATTTGTAGAAAAGCAATTCTAGCCGAATATCAATCGTGTTCGGTAAAAATAAACAATTCTGACCACTGAACGACTGATGTATTTAGTTACACTGAACGAATGATGATGTACTTTTCAACGGTTTTCGACAACGGCGATAAGTTCCGAATTATGTCAGAAGCCATCAACTGCGAACGAGATATTGTAGTGCTACAACTGTATAATTTCGGTGATGTAATTGCTGTTAGCCTTTTTGGCTTTTACAGCTTCTTCGGATACTGTGCTAGTATATAATTTCGGTGATGTAATTGCTGTTAGCCTTTTTTGGCTTTTACAGCTTCATCGGATCCTGTGCTCACGGGCCAGGGGCCCGCGTGCCAGGTTTGGTTTGACCCAAACATAAATAAATAAATAAACATAAATAAATAAATAATCTGTGCTAGTGCTACAAGTGTAGAGCCGTGGTAGCTCAGGGGCTAGCCCTAGCCCTAGCCTAGGCTCTCGCTTTAAATTTTACAGTACGCGAGTCACCTGGGTTCGAACCCCAATGCCGGCAGCACTAAAATTTGTTAATTGCAATTTCAGTGTCAAATTTTTCCAGCTCCAAAAACCGTCTCGGAAATGAAAGGAGGCTGTGCTCAGCAGTGGGACGTTTATAGGCTCTTACTTTTTACTGGTGGCAGGATTCCTATGCAGGAATCCGTCTAGGTGGGTACCACCTCAGGGAAAGTTATTCTGCCGTGAAGCAGTAGTGTGCAAACGTTACTGTGTTTCGGTTTGAAGGACACTGTGAGCTAGCGTGATCACATGGCATATTATATTGCATAAAGTAATGAAACGAGCAAAACTTTCACCTGATGGTAAGTGCAACGTCTGCCCATAAAAAAATCCTGTGTCGACCAGAAAATTTGTGTCTAACACCACACTGTGCCCATCACCCTGAGGCATTCGTTCTCAAGTCTCATATGCCCAGTGATTAAGCTAGCTTACAGTGCCTTTCGATATGTGAAGTGATGGGTCGTCTTTGCTAAAAATACTGCTTCTTTTTGCTCGTTGTTATATTCTTTCTGTCAATGAAACACATCCCCAAGTCTATTTTATTGTGTACATTTCTTAATAATTGCAATCCTTTGTTATAAAGATTTAAAAAACTATTTATAAAAAGGCATCGATTAGAACATTATTAGAATTTAAATTGATTGCTACGAGTAAGTTTTTTTGCACGATATAAGATTCGCCATCGCCATTATGAAATCTATTGTTAGGAATTACTATATGTGTCAGAAAGCTACGTATTTATTATCAAAATTTTATTACTGTTTTATATATTATTATCGTAATATTGTAATTATTTATATATTTCATACTATTTTTTTTATTTTCTTTAAACGACATCGGATTGCAAATGGGGGTTGACACTGAAAATCAGTGCTGTGACGGAATTCGCTTCCGCCGCAGTGTATGCTGAGTTGTCAACCTCGTTTGCTAGGAGTACGGCGTACAATTTCCATACTTTTATTTTAGTTATTATTTGTGTTTTTAGTTTCTTTTTTTATATATATTTTTGTACTGCTATTTTTACTTTTTTATTATGTATTACTTTTGCTTCATGTGTGCGTACATGTACGTCTGCTTCAAGCAAATAAATTTTTCTTTTCTTTCCCTTTAAAACCGAAACACAGTAGGTAATGTTTGCACACTACTGCTTCACGGTGAAATAACTGGAAAAGAACATTTCTCTGTGGAGTCACACTGCGCCCGTCCCCCTGAGACATCAGTTCTTAAGTGTCATATGCCCAGGGATTATACTACCTATCTATGCCATTTAAAACCGAAACACAGTAATGTTTGCACACTACTGCTTGACGGCAGTATATCTGGCAGTTCGGTGGTACCTAGACATACCGAGACGAATTCCTGCACAGGAATCCAACCGTACTGAAGATTTTTGGATACAAACAATTATACTATTCAACTGATAGTAAGTGCTCGTCGTTGCGCAAGAGACCTGCATTCTTCGTTTAAAGTAAAAGTAAAGTAAAGTAACAGCCTATATAAATGTCCCACTGCTGAGCACAGGCCTCTTCTCATTTCTGAGAGGGTTTTGGAGCGGGGAATAGTCCGCCACGCTGCTCCAATGCGGGTTGGCGGACTGCACATTTCCTCGAAATATTTCTATTCCTCGAATATGAAGGTTTCCTCACGATGTTTTCCTTCACCGCTGAGCACGTGGTAAATCAGCACTTAAAATTTTAGAACAATTCTAGAGGTGCTGGCACAGGGGATCGAACCCAGGTTACTCACGTACTATGAAATTTAAAGCGAGCGCCTAGCCCCTGAGCTACCACGGCTCTAAAAAAAAATCATGAATAGTTGATACAATATTTTTGTGCTTTTTTACAAATGTTAGCTCTGGTGATTCGAGCCCAAGATCGCCGCGGCGTAAAACTACCATGACCAATGGGCCACGCGGTCTCCAAAGTAGAAGTAAATTTTTAATTTAATTTAGATGAACAGAGCATATGTATATTATCATCATCATTTCAGCCTATCACTAGTCCACTGCTGAACATAGTTCTCCCACAAAGATTGCCACGTTTGTAGCTCTCATTTTGGGGAGAAATGGTGGTAGGATTCCTATGCAGGAATCCGTCTAGGTAGGTACCACCCCGGGCAGAGTTATTCTGCCGTGAAGCGGTAGTGTGCAAACATTACTGTGTTTCGGTTTGAAGGGCACTATTAGTGTAATCATTGGGCAAGTGAGAAGAACTGATGAACTTAAGAACTGATGACTCAGGGTGATGGGCGCAGTGTGGTGTCACACTCAAATGTTCTGAGTGACATAGCAGTTGCTAAGGGCAGAGGGCGCTTTGCTCGTTTCATCACACTATCCAAAAAAAAACACAATGTTGAACTTAGATTTTAACTTAATTATAAGTTAATAATAATCTCTATTATTTAATAATATATTCAACAGTTTGCCGAATTGTCAATTTTTTCAATCCGAAGCTGTTGGATATTGTTTTAATAAATAAATAATCTGTTCTGGTACATTCGTTTCAATTTACGCTACTACATAATGCTACTACATAACTCTACTTCCACAAATTAAGATTTACCTAGTCTGTGGCATTTTACACTACTACGCAATATAGTTTCAATCTGACCCTCGATAAGAAAATGTGAATGATGAAAACTTAATAAGACTTAAATTCGGTTACGCAATGATACGTTACGAGTACCGGTTATTCCTCAATTTGTTTGAAATTTTACATACATCAAACTGGAACTTTAAAAAAAACTCTCCTCTTGTCTTCCCAAAAAAAAATGTTCGTTGCGGTCTCTTATAACTACTTGAAGTAAATATTTCTAACAAAATTAAACATTCATTATGTCAACACAAACAAAACTAGTTTCAGTTTTTCTTACTATAGTAGTACTTAGTTTAAGTATATATATATATATATATTACTTTCTTTCCATATTCACTAATTGCTTTAACAAAAAAAAATCTTTATATGTAGTATAATATGTTTCTAAACTATAACGTAAATTAATTCACGTATGTTGCACTTTTAACACTACTCTGGGTGCCAAGTACGAAAAGAATAGACTGCAACAATTGAAAGCAACTTACCTACGGAGTCCGTACTTTGGAACAACACTGAAATTCCCAGCACAATGAACTTTAACCGCTTGAACCACATCACTAACTTCAGGCGGCCCATTGTCACAAAACTCAAGATACCTTTGAGGCCTCTCTTGATATTTCGCAGTACAAAGTGTACGACGCGACGTTCTCAGACACAACCGGCGGCGGCAACGGTTCCCCTGTCACGTCCCACTGCGAACTGTTTGATGTGAATTTTGCAGGACGGCAAAGGAATCCCTACTGCGCATGCGTGTGACGTTACCCTAGAAATTTGTAAAATGCAATCCTATACCTCGATTTCAGGAACCGTAGGGTTCGAGTTGAACGCGTCGAAGCAAAGGCAAATTATGTAAACGAGATTAACTTTTTTCACTATGTACAATTGTTGAATAGTACAATTTTGTGAACAGAAGTAATGTCATTTTCATATAAGATGTATATTATTTAATTAACTATTAAGTAATTTTAACAACACATGGGCATTAAGAGGAGGTTCATTTGATTTTTTTTTGGATAAAGTGATGAAACGAGTAAAACGTTCACCTGATGGTAAGCGCAACGTCTGCCCATAACAAATGCTGTAACACCCAGAAAATTTTTCTGTGACACCACACTGTGCCCATCACACTGAGACATAAGTTGTTAAGTCTCATATGCCCAGTGATTACGCTAGCTCACGGTGCCCTTCAAACCGAAACACAGTAATGTTTGCACACTACTGCTTCACGGCAGAACTGGCCCTGGGGTGGTACCTACCTAGACGGATTCCTGCATAGGAATCCTACCACCAGTAAGTTGATTTTTTTCGTGTTACTTATGTTTAATTGTAAGTTTCATTTAACTGTCCGTTTTTATTTTATAAATATATTTACCTGTATAATGTTGGTAAAAAAAACATTTCATTCATGTCGAACTTGAAGAGTCAGTGATTATTTTTGGAGAGTAGTAGTAGTATAACTCTCCCCTTTTGACAAGGCTTCGGTAGCCTACGGTGACTCTACGTATGTATTTCATACATACATAGAGTCACGCCTCTTTCCCATAGAGGTAGGCAGAGACCACGTCTTTCCACTTGCTACGATCCTGACGCACATGTTTAGCTTCCTCTACTTTCATTAGGGTTTTCAAACAAGCTCGTCGGTTGCGGGTACTTTTGACGTGGCCTTTCCTTATAACGATTTTGATCTGATCGTAATACTTTCGCCTACGTGGACCCTTACCGGCTTGCCCATTCACACTCGCCTCATAAATCTGTTTCGTCAATCTTCTTTCATCCATCTTCCGTGTCCAAACCATCTAAGCATCCCTTTCTCTATCTTTGTCACTACATATTCTACCACACCGCAACGTTCCTTAACACGCTATTAACTATCACAAAATAATATTTCTCGCAAGTTTTAATATAATTTTTTTTCATAATACTTAATACTTTTTATGATAACAGACTTACTTGTCGACCGCGAGGCGTAGTGGTCAGTGTACCTGACTTCTGCGTCACCGGTCCTGGGTTCGATTCCCAGCCGGAGGCAACATTTGTGCAAAAACACAAATTGTTGCTTTTCGGGTCTGGTTGTGTTGTGCGTGTGAAATATATGTTTGTAAAACGCACCCACGATACAGGAGAAAATCCTACTATGGGGCTTCGTTTTTCAAAAAAAATAAAACTAAATATAGACATGTTTGTATGATAACGTAACTTACAAGGTGACGAAGGAATTAAGACTACGTTGGTAGAGGTCGCTTTCAAGGCGACGCGTCTTTACAAAAGTGGCTGATACAAGCCGGTCATTGTAATCTGATAAATGCTTTAAATGATAAAAGCAAAGGAATGACTTGTGTTATAAAAGTAATTAAAGGGTGATGAAGGTATTAAGACTATGTAGGTAGAGACTGCTCTAACATCGTCATTCTAAATAATATCACTGGTAGGATTACTATGCAGGAATCCGTCTAGGTAGGCACCACCCCAAGGCCAGTTATTCTGCTATGAAGCAGTAGAGTAACGAACATAACTGTGTTTTGGGTTTGATTGGCACTGTTAGCTAGCGTAATCAAAGGGCATATGCGACTTAAGAACTGATGTTTTAGGGTGAAATCATTTCTGTGTGACACCACACTGATTGTCCCCCATAGATTAGGGGGATTTCGCTTTCGCAAAGTTGCCACGCTTGGCAGGCGGCCGGTTTGCCCAACTGCGCTATTCACCCTAAAACATCAGTTCTTAAGACTCTATGCCCATTTTATACTAGCTATAAGTGTTCGTCAGACTGAAAGACATTAATGTTTGCACACCGCACCGTAAGACAGTAGGTCTTACGGTAGAAAATAAGAGATCGGTTTACACATTAAAAATGTGGTTTAATACAAACGCGATATATTCCGTAAAGTTTCATGATCATCATCATTCATCACTAGTCAACTGCTGAACATAGGCCTTCCCCATAGATTGCCACGTAAGTATGTAGCTCCCATTTTGAGGGGATTTTTTTATAGTTGCCGCGCTTAGCAAGCGGGTTGGCAACCCCAGTTTATTTATTCAGAAGTTCCTGGAAGATGCTGCTGCCCTTCTCCTGGTTTTTATTTTCCCTCTGTCGACTTTTACGACACCCACGGGATGAGATGGGTTGGTAGGATTCTCTTAATCCGCCAGCACACGTAGTTTTATTTAATACAAAATATTTGCTATAAATATATTACAAGCGGCCGTCAAGTAACTAGAACGCGCCATCTTCTTTGTAATTAACGCAGCAGCTATGATTACAGTCTGCGTAAACTTATTTCAATTTCGTGTAATGAAAAAATGTTACAAATTACAGGTAGTTATTAGAAATGATTTCCAAGTAATGTTTTTTTGACACCGGCATGTTAAATTTTAATGTTATGAATATATACAGTAAATAAAAGGAAAACAATATTTTTAACATACTGGGCATACGCTTCTATCACATTATGTCAAAGGATTCATTGACATAATACATACACACGTAGTAACGCCTTTTTCCCATATATGGGGTAGGCAGGGGCTACACATGTAGCCCACTTTTCGCTCCTGCGGGAAACGTGACGTGCCGGTGCCGAACCACGTCGCCGCCATCTTGATACGAGTCGAAAAAATTCTGACTTCGTTCCCACGAGCAGTATAGTGACAGCATTGCATATAATGGTATGTAATTCTACACGAATAAAGGCTGTCCGTACAATACCTCAGTCGCCTCTTACGATACCTCATTTGAAACATTTGCGTGTAGCGTTGCTCTGTGTAAAAGTACATTCGTGGCACTATAATATCTCCTGCGCAGTAGCTTCCGTTAGTATTCGGAAGTTTGATTTGACGACCGCGTGGCCTAGTGGTCGGAGTACCTTCTAAGCCGCGGGTCCTGGGTTCGAATCCAAGCCGAAGCCAACATTTGTGCTAAAACATAAATTGTTGGTTTTCGGGTCTGGTTGTGTTGTGATTGTCCCCGTGTTTCTGACACTGCATCCTAGCCTACCTCCGATCTTATCGCATCAGCGTTACATCGGGCGCGGGAAGGTTGGGACGAGTGAGTGCCTCTGTGTTTGCGCGTACACTTGTGGCACTATAATATCTCCTGCGCAGTTGATGGCTCTCGACAGTAGTCGGCAGTTGTCGCCGTGGTCGAAATCGGCTAGGAGAACATCATCACATCAATCATCATTCGAAGTTTTCACCATGGCCGAAAATCGGTCTGGCATACTAAATACACCGCTACCAATTATTTTCTATAACAAAAAGAAAACTGCTCAATATTCTCTATCGTAAATTTGTTGAAAAGTTAATATTCCTAAAATCGGTTCATTTGAGAACCGTTGTATCAAAACCAACAAAGTAACAGCTGCGCTGGTTTTTAGAACGCTATTACGAGGACATTTGTTATTCATATTTCATAACCACAGATGCCGAAATTACGTAAAAGTTTAAAAAAGTAAAGTACATATACATACATACATAAGATCACGAATGTATCCCATAAGGGGTAGTCAGAGGCTGGGCACTCACTGCAAAAACAGATGACTGCCACGATCCACGTTTCACCAAAACAATATAATGCACTTGGTGTGATAGGTGCTGAGCCCATCGCCACCATGCGCTGTTGGGTGCACAGTGTATTTTAATTCATTACTCGCCTTTTACGAGATCCATTGGATGAGATGGAGTGGTAGTATTCTTTTAACGAGCCGCCACCACACGGCACACAAAAAAAGTAAAGTTTCAGCCTATAAACGTCCCGCTGCTGAGCACAGGCCTCCTCTCATTTCTGAGAGGGTTTCGGAGCTGGGAAGAATCCGCCGCGCCGCTCCAATGCAGGTTGGCGGACTTCACATGTCTTCGAACTTCTTCGTTCTAAGACATCAGTCCTAAGTCTTATATGCTCAGCGATTACACTATCTCTCAGTCCCATTTAAACCGAAACATAGTAATGTTTTCACGCTACTGCTTCAGGGCAGAATAACTGGCCCTGGAACCTAGACGGATTTCTGCACAAGAATCCTAGCATGAGTAATAGTAATAAATTTTATCTATTGGCTTAAAAAAATGTTCCACGCTTTTTTTAAATAAAACTTTTTTTTCTTATTTACAGTACTATTAATTTATATTTATTAGAATTTATTACTTTTTTATTCAAAGTTTTTTCAAACTTTTTTTTATTTTCTACTTTTTAGTTTGGTTTATTTATAAAAGGGTGTTTTTTAATCATTTATTTATTTTGTTACAAACTAATTTAAGACGATGCCCGCTATGACAGCAATATATTAGCGCCATCTATTGAGTAATTTAGTTGGATCTTCTATAAAAGCGTTTTAAAAAATAAAACTTCTACTAGGCGCTATTCTATCGACACCTATCGGCTAATATATTGTAATACTATGTATACCTATTACTATAACAAAGATAAAACTGCCTCTATAGATACAATTGTAAAGTAAAGATCCAGCCTATAAATGTCACATTGGTGAGCACAGGCCTCCTCTCATTTCTGAGATGGTTTTGGAGCCGGGAAGAGTCCGCCAAGCTGCTCCAATGCGGGTTGGTAGACTTTTATTAATTTCATTTATTTCATAAAAGTGACGGAACGAGCAAACGTTCACCTGATGGTAAGTGCAACGTCTGCCCATAACAAATGCTGTGTCACCCAGAAAATTACTGTGTGACATCACAACTGCGCCCGTCACCCTGAGACATCAGTTCTTAAGTCTCATATGCCCAGTGATTACGCTAGCTCACAGTGCCCTTCAAACCGAAACACAGTAATGTTGCACACTACTGCTTCACAGCAGAATAACTGGCCCTGGGGTGGTACCTACCTACATGGATTCCTGCATAGGAATCCTACCACCAGTAAAACTACACTACACACAGAGACTACACACGTCTACGAAATATTTTTTATTTCTTAGATATGCAGACTTCCTCATGATGTTTTCCCTCACGGCCGAACACGTGGTAAATCAGGAATCGACCCCATGTCACCGGCGTACTATGAAATTTAAAGCTGAGCTACCACGGCTCTTTTTGATATAATTCATCTATATTGAAATCAAATTCATCAAATTAAACGCCATAAAAACCGTAAAATTAGTTTCATTTAAATATTTTTTTGATCTATATTGAATTGTTAATTTGCAATAACCATATGCTTTTCACTAAAATTGTTGACCACGCGGTCTTTAATCAGGAGAATACGTTCTTACAGAAAAAAAAAATAATGCTAAAGCAGAGTTTTGGAAAGAGTCACGAGACGAGCCAAACGTTCACCTTATGGTAAGTGCCCCTGCCTAAGTGACGTCCACTACTGCAACTGGTATTTGACTGGAGAATATCTGAAGACTGACTGAAGAATAACTGGAGACTCTGCGGTGGTACCTACTTAGACGGATTCCTGCATAGCTAGTTCCTTACCACCAGTAGTCGTTGTTTCGTATCTGTCAAAAACCAAAGACCCAGACACTTACAGTGTAACCTTATATCTCAATTCTATTACAACGCACCTAAATCTTTTCTCTGAGAATCGATGTCTCTAACAATAAATTCAGGTTAACGTTATCAAAGGATATCAATGACTAAGGGTATAGACAAACCAAATAAGCCGGATGCCAACCTGTTTGTCAAACGTGGACGATATGGCAATTACACCCATAAAAGTAATTTAGGGGGTTTGCGGTCAAAAGTAGATTGTAGCAGGCTGAGATGATAGCGGTACATAAAATCGATAAAGGGATACTTTATAAATGTTGCTAGCTGACGATTCCATAATATGGAGTAGTAAAATCTACATACATATTTATACAAAAATAAAATTGAATTGTCCGTTTGTGATTTCTAAATAAATGCCAAAATTTAAGTGAAAACTGAATTTTTATGTCTGTTTGTCTGGAAGTTTTTCTCGAATAGGCTCATAAACGACTCAATAGATTTCTATGACATTTTTTGTGTTAATTTTTTGTGTTTGTTTTAATTTTTCCTTTTTTTAAGGATTGATGGTCACTCTTAACCTGAATGCTTTTACAGCTTCGCCGGATTGAAAGGTGGCAGAGCGCTGAGGGCGCTTAGAAGAAACCTTTATTTATGGATGACTGGCGCAAGGGCCACTGAGAGGGGACGTAGGCTTGGACCGTCATCCTGTGCGCGAGAGTAACTAACTCGGGGGTGCCCAAGGGGGCCGGCCTCGGCTCGGTCAGTTACTATATAATGAAACAGCTATTATATAATGAAGCATGTACGAAGCTATTAAAATTAATAGCAACCAAATACTTTTAAAGAATATTGAATTACAACGTAATTTGATACGAATTGTATCGAATTTGCAATTAACAACCAACTTGCGTTAGTTGTGTTAACAAGTAAGTAATGTAATATGTTCATAGCATGTACTGGCAATCTAAAACATGGCCGCCCGCGTTAGACTATTTATATTGAAATAATATACGAACGATTTACAAATATATACAAAAAAAATATATAGTGAACTAGCTGATGCCCGCGACTTCGTCCGCGTGGATATAGGTTTTTTAAACATCCCGAAGGAACTATTTGATTTTACGGGATAAAATGTATCCTATGTCCGTCTCCAAGATGCAAGCTAGGTCTTCGCCAAATTTCATCAAGATCGATTCAGCGTTTCAACCGTGAAAAGGTAACAAACAGACAGAGGGACAGAGAGAGGTTACCTGGTTTTTTCTTTTGTATCTTTAGTGCAGAGAAGAATTTCAGGTTTCATTTTTGAGATGGTATTTGAGGTAATTTTTCTAAAGTCTCTTCTATCGCAGTGACGAGAGGAACAAATCGTTCATTTGATGGTAAGAGTAATGTCTGCCCGTAGCAAATGCTTTGTCGCTCGTCGCCATTACATTGTTAGAAGTGGTTATATTGCTGCCTGCTGGAAGTTCTGTGATTTTACAGGCATTTCTTTTAGTCGATTGTTAAGATATCCACGGAAGACGCGGGGTGTCAGATTCTATAACGCCGCCTACAGCACGACGAAAATACACAAGTCGGTTAAAGTGAAGGTGACGGTAGGATTTCTATGCAACTATGTTTGATGTTATAGTAATTAGTAAGACGATTCAAATCTTCTTGAAATTTAAAGTGATCAGAAATTTCATATATGGTACGATATTTTTTTAGTTCATCTGCTTATAATAAAAGTTACAACGTTGAAAACAGTTATTAATTTTTTTGTTGACAAATGTTATGAAAAGTAATGGACCGAGGAATGAGACATGCGGCACACCTGAGATTAAATTAGCTGTTTAGATTCGTATCCATTAATTACTATACTTTTTTGTATCTATTCGTTATATAAAACTTGAATCATCTCCAGAGATTGCCACGGATGCCGTTGGAGGCAATTTTTTCAAGCAGGATTGTTTGGTCCACCCTATCAAAGGCCTTCCGAAAATCAGTATACACGCTGTCAGTCTGTTTATATTTCAAACAGTTTCGATGTATAGACTATAAGATTATTAACAGAGCGCCGTTAAACAAACCCATGTTGTTTTGGAAGTATGGCATTACGAATAGTAGGATACAGGTAGTTGTGTAAAAGCCCCTCAAGAATCTTCGACAGAGATACTGGCCGGTAATTAGTTACATCCTCTTCGGATTCGCTCCTTTTATGCGCCGGCGTAATTTTAGCACTTTTCCATACAATTGGAAACCTTCTCTTAAGCATCTATTATATACTAATTACATAAAGGGTTATGAATGGTTAGAACAGTATTTTTAAGGTAAATTGACGGAATATAGTCTCTAATGCTCATCTAAGGCTTTGAGTTCTTTAATTATGCTCTCATTCGATGTATCTAAACATAACAGTGTCATTGCTTGTTCTTAAGTCTATATTATTAATATCATTGAAGTTAAATAATCTAATACCTTAGATGGTTAAAATATAGATTGAAAAAAGGGAAAACAAATTACATATACTCGTATTATTTGGATTATCTGCAATCAAATCCATATATTGGTCTAGCGTGGCCTAGTCGTCAGAGTACCTGACTTCTACGCCGCGGGTCCTGTGTTCGAATCCCAACCGGAGCCAACATTTGTGCTAAAACACAAATTGTCGGTTTTCGGGTCTGGTTGTTTTGTGTTTGTCCACGTGTTTCTGACACTGCATCCTAGTCTATTACTGATCGTTACTTCGGTCGCGTCCTAACCTATAACACGGATAAGTGTATCTGTGTTTTTGAGGACACTTGTGACACAGCAGTACCCCCTGAGGAGTTGGTAAATTCCGACAGCATTCATAAGTTATCGCCAGAACATCATCACCATTATCTGTGGTATACATTTATCTACATTTGCTGCTATTTAAATAACAATTCAAACTATTTTTCATAAATATACCGTAACATGATTTCTTATACTCTCTTTAGGGTTTCGTAAAAACGTGACCCTTATCAATTCGTTCTTTCAATCTGTCCGTATGTCGCAGCCATTTTAACTGGAGACTATTGGCACTATAAAGATGCAGTTTTGTAGATGTAGATGTAGATTGCAACGGGCAGGTTTCCGCAACTCCACGTCTAGCGCGTATTTTGCGTGTAGGCAGGAATATTATACTACTCGAGCCAACCAAGCTCCTACAGGAATCGCAGCAGGCCCTAAGATGCAGTTTTGAAGGAATGTTTTTTTTAATAACCGCTGCACAAAACACAATGGTACGATATAATTAGGAAAAAAATATTGGTATTACACCATCCATGTAACTAAAAAATAGCATTAACAGTCCTAATTCAGATAATATTAATAGTATTGCTACTACTGCATCACGGCAGAATAACAAGCCCTACGGTGGTACCTACCTGAACCGATGGATTCTACCACCAAGCTAAAGAAATACGTACATCAAACATTAAAACAATATGATGTCTATGAAAAATCTTTGGTAAAAAAAAAAATTGGTATAGAATTTCAATGATGTGTTTTAAACATTAACATGATAAAGAGGATCAGAAAATAAAAATGTCACGGAGCTTACGCTTTCTGATATGGGTTCGCGAAGATCGCTTTTATAATAATACCTTTGATATCCATGTCGAAAAAGAATCTATCGTCATTTGCGCTGCAATGGTGGATAATGTAAAAATAATGTATAAATTTGTTACTTAAATGAACTCAGTGAATAGTCGTAATGTAATATTTTCTAAAATATAAATTTTCATTCATTACCTTACTTTTTTTTCACAGTATCAAAGTACGTAACGTACTCGTTTAGTAACTTGAGAAACCGGGTAACTATAGCGTGAAGCAATTCCTTATTTATTGATTTTTGAAGCCCTAAATGGCCATCGAAGCTCACGGATGTATTTCTTGTACATGCGTGCTACAGCTAAATACAAATTCAATATTAGTTATTACAATACTAACGTACACTACCACGTGTGGTGGCTTTTAAGAGAATCTACCACTCCATCTCATCACATGGGTGTCGTTTTTACGACAGAGGGAAAATAAGAATAGGAATTGGGCAGCAGCATCTTGCTGTAACATCTGAATAAATCAACTGCGATTGCCAACTCACCTACCAAGCGTGGCAACTGTAGCAAAATCGCCCAAAATGAGAGCTACAAACTTTTCTGACAATCTTTCTGACAATCTTTGGAGGAGGCCATTGTTCAGCAGTGGACTAGTGATATGCTGAAATGATGATGATGAACCTATAAAATATTGCTATAGTTTTCAATATGGCCTTTTTATTGTGTCAAACTAACCATGAGCGACCGATAGTTTTTCTTGACAACTGTATCCCAAAAATAATCATATTCACTATGGTCATTATGGTAGAGAATGCCACTAGGCATTAAATCCGCCCATTTTAGCCCTTAGCTAAGGTGTCAGCAATAATAAATTCACATTATTTTATCTCATTTATTATATTATCTCTACACAACTGGAGACAAACAAAGGTCAGAAGCTGTTTGTTACTGATTCTTGAGAGCTCCAAGTGGATCTTGCGCTTTGGCCGTGCTCTCGTAGAATGCCAGCGTAAACTAACAGCTAAACACTGTTAATAAAGGAGAGAAAGTGAATTTGCTAAGATCCGCATGCAAAATGTAAAATGGTGTGTATTACCTAGTTTTGAAGAGCACCGCCCGCACTCCCTCAACAGCGTGCACCAGAACACCAATACCGCTAGGCAATACACACCACTGTAGTCGAGAACACGACACGTGTTTCACCTCAAAACGAGGCATTATCAATAGATAGCGGTGCTCTTCAAAACTAGGTAATACACACCATTTTACATTTTGCATGCGGATCTTAGCAAATAAACTTTCTCTCCTTTACTATAATGGATTTCCGCAAAGTAACGTAAAGTTCTATTAACTATATTAAACACAGTTAAGTTTCATGTGGAATTATTGTAAAAACCTATGCCATGGCAGCTCAGGGGCTAGGCGCTCGCTTTAAATTTCATAGTACGCGAGTTACCTGGTTTCGATTCCCGGTGCCGGCACCGCTAAAATTGTTAATTGCAATTTTAAGTGCTGATTTACCACGTGCTCGGCGGTGAAGGAAAACATTTTGAGGAAATCTGCATGTCTCAGAAATAAAAAATATTTCAGACATGACATGTGACTACCTCACGAACCAGTGATCTTTTATTCATTTCGCGAATGGTACCAAAGTGTAAGTCCAAAGAATCTTGTAATTTAAGTATGCTTTGTGACTTTCTAAGTAATTGTATCATTAATTGTTATGAAAAACGTGACAAAAGTTATAACGTACTGGTTTTACTTCGGCACGGTACGGCGCTAAAGCTGGTATTGAGCTGAATAATTGTCTGTTTTTTTATAGAATAAAGTAACAAGACGAGCAAAACGTCCACGTGGTCGTACTGCAACGGCTGCCCATAACAAATTATATGTCCCCTAGAACATTTCTGTGTGGTACCACAAATCTCGTATATAAATATATTAATCTCGTATGCCCAGTGATTACACTAGTTCAGATTGCCCTTCAAACCGAAACACAGTAATGATTGCACGCTACTGCTTTTTTTTATTGTATAAAGTGATGAAACGAGCAAAACGTTCGCCTGATGGTAATTGCAACGTCTGCCAATATCAAATACTGTGTCACCCAGAACATTTCTGTGTGACACCTCACTGTGCCCATCACCCTGAGACATCATTTCTTAAGTCTCATATACCCAGTGATTACATTAGCTCACAGTGCCCTTCAAACCGAAACACAGTAACGTTTGCACACTACTGCTTCACGGCAGAATAACTGGCCCTGGGGTGGTACCTACCTAGACGGATTCCTGCATTGGAACTGGATTCTTCACGGTAGAACAACTACTACCACCAGTAAAAAGTTTTGTGTAATATTTCCAAGCTTCCTAATGCTGTTCTTGTAACACTAGTTAGGGAATACCTAAATATGTTACTTGCATGTTCAGATGAAAAGCAATTACGAAAATAATGGAAAGAATTCTTCGAATTCGAAACTTAGTACATTTGTAAAGTATGTCCGTATTCTGAGTAAATTCAAGCCACTGACATTACTGACAAAGACGTTATAGTGTCTCAGTAAATTTGAATTAATCCCAAGCGAATAGGCGTCGCTTTAATAGGCACAGACCGCCTTTGTCATAATGTACTTGTATAAAAACAGATATTCATTGCCATTTAAATAAAACTACTTTTTTACGGATTTTATCGCGTTTAATTTTGAACTATTTTTACCCGACGTTTCGGACGCTTTACAGCACCCATGGTCACGGGGGGACTGAGGTGACAGTTGTCCCGATGTCATAGTTAACCCGGAGTACCTTCAGCTTTTAAATATTATTTGTAGTCCGATCTACGCAGAAAGAGCTTACTGTGTCTTGAAGCCTTGCAGTGGTATGCTTGGTTTTTGATTTAATTTTATTAATAATAGGATCCCAAGCCGGTGGTTCAAAATTAAACGCGATAAAATCCGTAAAAAAGTAGTTTTATTTTAATGTGTAATATTCGCGTAAATAAAAGAAAACATTTCATTGCCATTATTAAGTTCTTTCTTCTTTTTTTAAAAAAACGAAGCCCACAGTAGGATTTTCTCCTGTATCGTAGGTGCGTTTTACAAACATTCATTTCACATGCACAACACAACCAGACCCGTAAAAGCAACAATTTGTGTTTTTGCACAAATGTTACTTCCGGCTGGGAATCGAACCCAGGACCGGTGGCGCAGAAGTCAGGTACGCTAACCACTACGCCACGCGATCGACGTCGGGTCGGTCGAGTAGTACATTATATAAAAAAAAAGACTGAAAAAAAATCCCGCTGGGTTTCTTACTGGTTCTTCCCAGGACAGCGAATTTTTCGTACCAGTTTAGTTAAAAAAAAAAGGAAAAAAATGACTTTCAATAAGTATTATGTAAATAACCTATATTGAACGAAAAAAAATCTTTTCTATTCTATTCTATTTCAATTGATGGAAGTTGTTAAATAAAAAACTAAACACTAAAGTAAAAGTCTATAAACAATCACCATCATCGTCGTTTCAGCCTGTCACTAGTCCACCGCTGAACATAGGCCTCCCCCACAGATTGCAACTTAAGTTTTTAGCTCTCATTCAGGAGGATTTTGCCATCGTCGCCACGCTTGGTAGACGGGTTGGCAACCGCAGTTAACTTATTCAGATGTTCCAGGAAGATGCTGCTGACCATCTCCTAGTTTCTATTTTCTTTTTCTGTCGACTTTTACGACACCCACAGGATGAGATGGGGTATTCTATTCTCTTAAGCCGCTACCACATTGCGCAAGAATTGGGCTATCAAATACAAAAAAAAAAATCAAATCCGACTGGTAGTTCCAGAGAATAGCGCATTGAAACAAAAACAACAAATTCTTCAGCTTTATTATTAGTATAGTATTGATTACATGATAGTAAGACTTTTGAAGAAGTTTAGTTCAAAATTCTAATTTTTTATTATAATTCTGCATTTCTGTATTACTTTCGATGCTCCATTTTATCTGACACAAAATTAACACAAATAAACTGAAAACCGACGTCTTCACACTTTGCAAAGTCAATCGACACGTACAGGACGAGATGGAATGACGAAGGGATGGAGGGGGGGGGGGGGGGGGGTTGATTATCTTAATTAGCCACCAAACGGTAGTATTGAATACATGGTAATCGTTATGACAGTAAGTCACAATTTTTATATATTTAGAGCTCTCTTTGGAAACTTAAAGGTCAATCAAGCGACTAGGTGTATCAAAATTAAAATCAGTTATCCATTGGAACTAAAGTCACCGACATAACCTTTCAAGTTTGCAGACTGAAGTGGCAATGGGCTGGACACATCTGTCGCAGAAGCGACAACCGTTGGAGTAGGCGAATCCTGGAGTGGAGACCACGTTTAGGCAAACGTAGAGTGGGGCGTCCCCTGGCTAGATGGTGCGACGATCTGCGCAAGGCGGCTGGCAGCAACTGGAGGCGTGAAGCCGAAGATCGGGCTAAATGGCGCCTATTGGGAGAGGCCTATGTCCAGCAGTCGACTGCCGCAGGCTGATGATGATGATGATGATCTATTGTAAACTGAGAGCAAAGTTGTTTGATGATGTTCTCCTAGCCGATTTCGACCACGGCGACAACTTCCGACTACAGTCGAGAGCCATCAACTGCGCAGGAGATATTATAGTGGCACAAGTGTACGCGCAAATACAGAGGCACTCACTCGTCCCAACCTACCTGCGCCCGATGTAACGCTGATGCGATAAGATCGGAGGTAGGCTAGGATGCAGTGTCAGAAACACGGGGACAATCACAATACAACCAGACCCGAAAACCAACAATTTATGTTTTAGCACAAATGTTGGCTCCGGCTGGGATTCGAACCCAGGACCCGCGGCTTAGAAGTCAGGTACTCTGACCACTAGGGCACGCGGTCGCAAAGTTGTTTAAACCATAGCCGTTGTATACAGCCGTTGTATACAGCCGTTGTATACAGCCGTTTCCCAGCCAACACTTTACAATTTTGATAATAAAATAGTATTTTGCCAACATTCTACAATACTGATACACTATTCAAGTATGTGGTTTAATCACTCTTTTTATTACCGGGGCATATATCACTTTAGGCGCCTTATTTCTTTTAGGACACGAAAATTAAATTCTTGGCCAAAATCTTCAGGTCATATTGCTAAGAAGACTGTTCTAAAGATTTTTTTGATTTATTCAAAAGCAAGTAGCGTGAAATTAAAAAAGAGATTCTTCGAAATTTCGTGCCATATTTTGAACAGTTCGTGTTAAGATTTAAGTGATGATGTTCTCCTAGCCGATTTCGACCACGGCGACAACAGCCGACTACTGTCGAGAGCCATCAACTGCGCAGGAGATATTATAGTGCCGCAAGTGTACGCACAAACACAGAGGCACTCACTCGTACCAACCTTCCCGCGTCCGATGTAACGCTGATGCGATAAGATCGGAGGTAGGCTAGGTTGCAGTGTCAGAAACATGGGGACAATCACAACAGAACCAGACTCGAAAACCATCAATTTATGTTTTAGTACAAATGTTGGCTCCGGCTGGGATTCGAACCCAGGACCCGCGGCCTAGAAGTCAGGTACTCTGACCACTATGCCACGCGGTCGGCTAAAAGTTAGATTAAGAAGATTAAGAGTTATAAGATAGTTAGGATTTAAGTATGATGATCATGTATGTTATATGCATGGGTTCGATTCCCGGTGCTGGCAGCACTAGAATTGTTAATTGCAATTTCAAGTGCTGATTAACTACGTGCTCGGCTGTGAGGGATAATATCGTGAGGAAACCTATCTGTGGTAGGATTCCTACGAAGGAAGCCGTCTAGGTAGGTACCACCGCAGAGTCAGTTATTTTGCTGGTGGTGGGATTCTTATGTACGAATCCGTCTAAGCAGACCACCGCAGGGTTAGTTATTCTCCCGTGTAGCAGTCCCGTGTAGTGTGCAAACATTGCTGTGATTCGGTCTCAATGGCACCGCGAGCTAATGTTACACAGAAATATTCTGCGAGACACAGCATTGGTATGGGCAGACGTTGCACTTACATCAGGTGATCGTTCTGCTCGTCTCGTCGCTTTCTCGAATAAACAAAAAACTAATAAAAAGTCTACATACTTGACCAAAAAATAGAGGATATGTGATGTGCGCCAACCCGCATACAAGCTGCGTGGCGAACTTTTCCGCGCTCCAAAACCCTCTCAGACATGGGAGGAGGCCTGTGCTCAGCAGTGGGACATTAACAGTCTGTTACTTTACTTTTACATCACATCATGACAGTCAGTATGATTTCAGTGTATAAGATAATTAATAATGTTGTACTTCATATTTGTATTTTTTGCGACGTATAAATGTTTCATGTTAATATTTGAATTTTTTTGCTCGTCTCGTAGGATTCCTATGCAGGAACCCGTCTAGGTAGGTACCACCCCAGGGACAGTTATTCTGCCGTGAAGCAGTAGTGTGCAAGCATTACTGTGTTTCGGTTTGAAGGGCACTGTGGAGCTGTGGAACTGGGTGACACAGTTTTTGTTGTGGGCGGACGATGCACTTACCATCAGGTGAACGTTTTGCTCGTTTCAACACTTTATACGAGTACAATAAAAAAAAAGTGCAAAGTCTGCCCATGCCACAAATGCTGTGTCAACCTGAACATTCTGTGACACCACACTGCGCCCGTCACCCTGAGACATAAGTTCTTAATTCTCATATGCCCAGTGATTACGGTTGCTCTCTGTGCCCTTCAAACCGAAACACAGTAATGTTTGCACACTACTGCGTCACGGCAGAATAACTGGCCCTGGGGTAAATGCAGGGCGGTCATGGTATCAGATTCCCCGCGTCTTAAAAGCAGCTACTCGTTATCTTTCTGACTCAGAAATTATCAAGGGTCTTCAATTGTTTTCACTTCTGTAATTGAATCTCAATTATGTTGGCCACAAACAGTGATTCAACAAATAATATTCTTTTTTTTTTCTCATTGTTTTATCAAAAGCGCACATCGCGAGTCTGCTTTTCTTTAATGATATCCAGTAACTGCCCTGCTGGAAGAAATTGCATCATGAAATAAGCAGTGCCTTTGTACTAATTAACTATCTATTCTATAAATTTCTACTGTGATTTTTATGTGTACATAAATAGTAAATAAATAAATAAATAATTACTTATAAATATTTTTTAAAATTTATTTAATAAATACTTTTACTGGTGGTAGGATTCCTATGCAGGAATCCGTCTAGGTAGCTACCACCCCAGGGTCAGTTATTCTGCCGTGAAGCAGTAGTGTGCAAACATGACTGTGTTTCGGTTTGAAGGGCACTGAGAGCTAGCGTAATCACTGGGCATATGAGACTTAAGAACTGATGTCTAAGGGTGACGGGCGCAGTGTGTTGTCACACAGAAATTTTCTGGGTGACACAGCATTTGTTAAAGGCAGACGTAACACTTACCATCAGGTGAACGTTTTGCTCGTTCCGTCACTTTATTGAAATTAAAAAAAATATTTCTTACAATCAAAGATCTACAGTGCCAGTGTATTATTAAAAAAAGAGTTACCGGGTGACATGCGATTACAAAAAATAAAAATAAGATTTATAAAAAAACCATAAAAAGTAAAAAAGTAAAGTTTCAGCCTATAAATGTCCCACTACTGAGCACAGGCCTCCTCTCATTTCTGAGAGGGTTTTGGAGCTAGGAAGAATCCGCCACGCTGCTCCAATGCGGGTTGGCGGACTTCACATGTCTTCGAAATATTTTTTATTCCTCAGACATGCAGGTTTCCTCACGATGTTTTCCTTCACCGCCGAGCACGTGGTAAATCAGCACTTAAAATTGCAATTAACAATTTTAGTGGTGCCGGCACCGGGAATCGAACCCAGGTCACTCGCGTACTATGAAATTTAAAGCGAGCGCCTAGCCCCTGAGCTACCACGGCTCTAAAAAAAAAAAACCATAATCTGTTAAAAAATATTCAAAAAACTTACTTTAATAAACTAATTTGTTATCAATTCTTTAAATGTCAGTGGAGTGATAAAAGAAAGTAAGGAGAAGTACATGAGCAGACTGGTGCGAGCCATGGATGTTATTAGAGATGCGGGGGATGTTCGCCTGAGTTTTCGTATTCGGTATTTTGGACATATTTTTTTAATTTTCCTATTCGGCCAAATATTCGGTTAGTTCGCCAAATAATTACCGAATATTTAAATTTAAAGAACTTAATATTATTTTAAGAGTAAATATGTTACAAAGGTTTTGTTCTGAGAACCGTAAACATTATTTGAAAATGAAACAAACACTTTTGTAACTATGTGTTTTTTTAGGTATGTACCAAATATATGTATATATGTTATCAATTATAAGTTATATATATTTATTCTTAAGTACAAAGACTTTTACTTTTTTTTCTTTTTTGTCTGTTGGTTCTTCGTAGACTTTTACCCGCACACATCAGCTATCTATCCTCTTTAATCCAAGGTTTGCTGGAAGAAAACTCTTTTAGAGTTAAGCTCGCCTTTGTACATTAATTACTTTTAATTAGATTTAATGTTAATAACATAGTGTACATAAAGAATAAATAAAAATAAAATAAATATCATTTATTCAAAAATTAAAAGTGTGAAAATTAACATAATATTCATAAAAATGAATTCAATTAGTAACTAACAAAAATATTCGCTAAATAATATCTCATTAATTGTAAGATTGATGAAATCAACAATTTAAAAATATCTTATCATCATTTATTTGTATCGTTAATTCATATGCAGAAATTGTCCGTTAATTCATATGCAGGGAATCCGTCTAGTTAGGTGCCACCCCAGGGCCAGTTATTCTGCCCTGAAGCAGTACTGTGCAAACATTACTGTGTTTCGGTTTGAAGGGCATTAAGAGCTAGCGTAATCACTGGGCTGGAATACAGTCGTGATCTTATGTATGAGACTTAAGAACTTGTGTCTCAGGGTGACGGGCGCAGTGTGGTGCTACACAGAAATGTTCTCAGTAACACAGCATCTGTTATGGGCAGACGTTGCAGTTACCATCAGGTAAACGTTTTGCTCATCTCGTCACTTTATCAAATTAAAAAAAAATCACAGTACAAGTTTTAAGGCGCAAGCGTGAACCGCTCTCAACTCGATAATTCCGCCGAATAATTGGTTCGGTACATTTTGAACCGAATAGTTAACCGAATATTCGTATTCAGTTTAAGCTATGTTTGGTGCATCTCTAGACATTATATTGTGGATGAGAAGTTTTCGCTTTTAGCCTCCTTGGCTTTTACAGCTTCATCGGACAACTGAGGTTTGGTATGATATTTAGTAATGCTAAGATATGATCATAATGATGTCCGATTTTCGACTGCTGCAACAACTTCCGAATATTGTCGGAAGCTATCAACTGCGCAGGAGATATTAAAGTGACATAAGTGTGCGCGCAAACACAAAGACACTCTCTAATCCCAACCTACCCGTGCCCGATGTAAATTTCACGCTATAAGAATGGAGATTGACCTAAGATATAGCTGATTGGTTGAAGAATAATATAATCACCAATGAATCGTTAAAAAAAAGTAAAAAAAGAAAAGAAAGAAAGAATTAAGAATATCAAAATATTTTAAATAGAATTTCTATTTTCATGCAAATATTGTGTAAAACATCGATAGTGTAGATAAAAAGGTTTTCGACATCTACTGAATACTGTCGGAAGTTAAAAACTACGTAGGAGATACTATAGTGCCACAAGTCTACGCTAAGACAGGGGTATTAACCCCCGAAACTGTTCACCGCTGCATTGGAAGATATCTTCAAACTACTGCACTGGAAAGGTTTTAACGTCAATGGCGAATACATCACTCACCTTAGATTTGCCGACGACATAGTCATAATGCCAGAATCGCTTGAGGACCTTAGCACTATACCCTCAACGAGTCTTAAGATGAACATGGACAACACGAAGATCATGTCTAACGTCCATGTCACACCGGTTGTTGTTGGGAACACGGCGACAGTTGTCGGCGAATATGCATACCTAGGACAGATTGTCCGACTAAGACAATTCACTGGAGGCCCCGTGAAGAAGCTTAGAATCACACAGCGAGCTATGGAAAGGGTTATGCTGGGAGTTTCTCTACGAGATAAAATTCGTAACGATGATATTCGCAGAAGAACTAGAGTAACCGACATAGCCCTAAGGATTAGCAAGCTGAAGTGGCAGGGGGCCGGCCGTATAGCTCCGGCGATAACCGTTGGGGAAGAGAAGTTGTAGTGCGACCCCCACTAGATGGAGCAACGACCTGCATGGTTTTGTGGGAAGTGGATGGATGCAGGTGGCTCAGAACCATGTTTAGAGCGATCTATGGGGGAGACCTATGTTCCACAGTGGACTATGATAGGCTGAAATGATGATGTAGTGTACGCGAAAACACAGGGACACTCACTCGTCCCAAACTACCTCTGCCCGATGTAACACTCATGCGATAATACCTATAGTAGGCTAACAAGCAGTGTCAGAGACACAGGGACAGACACAACACAACAATCACAACCAGGCCTGAAAACCAACAATTTGTGTTTTTGCACAAATCTTCGCTCTGGCTGGGATTCCAACCTGCAACGTGGTGGTCAGGTACTCCAGCCGCTTGGCCACGCGGTCGTCATACAAGATTTATAACGTTTTATCGAGACTATTGTTAGCTAAATAAAAAAAAAAATTGAATGTTTTTATGTTCAGACAATTTTTTTGATTGTATAACGATTTCCTTCCATTTCCATAAGCGTCGTGACAGACAGTCAGCGAGGTTCTGTGAATCGCATACATGACTAATGTGCTCAGCAGATAAATGCGCTGCATTTAAACATTGGATTGGCGACAAACGTGCCAAATCTGTTGGGCTGAGAGTGAACCCAAAACAGCAGCTGTAACACAGGTCTGTGCACTAGCAAGGCTTCTAAAGACTTTTAATGTGATACATAAGGATTTGATAAGATCACATTTTTGGTAAAATTTTTCTATGTATAATTCATCATTATGTAAAGTCTTTGGTTTAATAAAATAAAAAAAAATTGAGTACGTGGTAACATTATAAGCTCACGTACGAATTATTTTGTCCCAAAATTGCTTAAAATCTCATTGCTTTTAATAACAATACATTACATGACGGGCGTACAGTGGGTCAGCGATTCGATACTCGCTCAGAAAAAATATTTTTATAGTTTACACTACTGCTGTTTTGGATTTAGGCGAGGTGAAATTTATTTCCGTAGAGGCTCTCATGATACAGAATCAACACTAGTGTGATAACCTGGTCGTAGGACTTCTATGCAAGAATCCGTCTAAGTGGGTACCACTCCACGCCCTGTTATTCTGCCGTGAAGCATTAGTGTGCAAACATTACTGTTACGGCCTGAAGGGCACTGATAGCTAGTGTAATCACTGGGCATATGAGACTTAAGCACTAATGTCTCATGGCGAAGTGCTCAATGTGATGCCACTCATCAATGTTCTGGGTGACACAGCATTTGTTATAGGGTTATAGCGTTGTAACTTTCTCCTATAAAAAAAATCTAAGAAAAGAAAGGTAAGAGGGTACTTTTTCCAATCGCTGAAATATCTTCAATTTTTATTTATTTATCATCAGTTTCCGACTCATTAAATTAGCAGTAGGTATTAAACGTATAAAAATGGATCATCTCAATGCCTTGTGGTCCCATTATTCATCAAGAGATGTCTTGAGGAGGTTTATAATGCAGTAAGATAATATTAAAAATATTATCTCTAAACTTCTATTTTCATTACGTAGATTTGTGAATTGAATATATTATTTGTATTGTTATATAATTAGTATAAAATTGTGTATATTAACGTTTATATTTTTTTTATAATCACTGCATCTATTAAAGTTCTCCCAGTATCCCTAGATTGAATGGCAGAGAATGCCTCTAGGCTTTAAGTCCTGCGATTGTGTTCCGATGTTGTGATAGAACAAAGTGTTATAATTAAAGAATTAATAAATAAATATTATGTAGTAGAACTCCGTTAAACTCAGTCTATCGGCACCACATAAAAAGGGCAACTCGATCATGAAAGTACCACGCTGTTATAGAAATTTTCGTATTTATTACTTCGTTTCTTTCGTTGGGTAGAAACGGTGGCCCGTCTTTCGTCAATAGTATTGAAACACTTATTGCCCACTAGCTGTGCCCCGCGGCTTCACCCGCGTAAAATAATCGACCCCGATCGATGATATACACATATACTCTCTTTTTTTTTCGCTGAACCATAATTATTTTTCTAAAATTAAAGTAGTCTAAGTTACCCGCTATAATATCGGCGATCTGTCACTAAAAGTCCCGTCAAAACCGTTTCAGAGATTAGCCGTAACAAACAGACAGATAGACAAATATTTTAAAAATTGTTTTTTCTTTTCTTATAAATACCTACCGTATATACTTTCATAAGCATTGACTAAAAAGCTGTTATTTTGTTATAACAAACAGACACTTAAATTTTATTTATTTGTATAGATGGCATCGCGTCTTGGTTGTTGTTCCGGGTATTGCTTTCACACCGATGGTGCAGGAGAAATCCTTCTGGAAGCAACGCTATTCAAAATAAAGAAAGAATAAAAATACTTACTAAAAATAATTCTTATAAATACCTACCGTATATACTTTCATAAGCATTGACTAAAAGCTGTTATTTTGTTATTACAAACAGACACTTAAATTTTATTTATTTGTATAGATGGCATCGCGTCTTGGTTGTTGTTCCGGGTATTGCTTTCACACCGATGGTACAGGAGAAATCCTTCTGGAAGCAACGCTATTCAAAATAAAGAAAGAATAAAAATACTTACTAAAAATAATTCTTATAAATACCTACCGTATATACTTTCATAAGCATTGACTAAAAGCTGTTATTTTGTTATTACAAACAGACACTTCAATTTTATATATTTGTATAGATGAAGGATACTTGTATTAATATTGTAGGAGAATTAATATTCTGCTCAGAGCACTGATTGAAAAGCTACATATTTTGTAATATTTATGTTAACTTCCTACAACAGTAAAATTTTTAACGCACATTTGAATAATAATGTAATCAATCGTAGAGTAGAAATCGATAGTGATGAAAAAACTTATACTTATCGTGCTGCCATAAAATCCGGAAAAAAATTTTTTATAGGAGATTTTGACGAGCCAAATGTTCACTTGATGGGAACCAGAAGCCAGAACATATCAGTGCGCACCACATCATCGCTGAAAAGTCAGTTCTCAAGTCTCATTATGCCGTCTAAATTACCGAGCAATCTGTCTCGCTGACTCAGATTGGCAACTATACTATGTACGAACATACAACCCAGACAATAAGGAACGTTGCAACTTTCGTCCGTCCTTCCGTTTGTTCCGTTTAAATTTTTCTGATTGTGGCCTCTATCCCAAACCGTTAAGGAGCTACGCTTCTAAAATATATTTATATGATAAATTTTTTTTTATTTCATAAAGTGACGAAACGAGCAAAACGTTCACGTCACCCAGAACATTTCTGTGTGACACTACACTGCACCCGTCACCCTGAGACATCAGTTCTTAAGTCCCATATGCCCAGTGATTACACAGTTCACAGTGCCCTTCAAACCGAAACACAGTAATGTTTGCACACTACTGCTTCACGGCAGAATAACTGGCCCTGGGGTGGTACCTACCTAGACGGATTCCTGCATAATTATATCGAAAGAGAGGGAATCTTTTTAAGCAAATTCCACTGAATAGTAGTTTCGGTAATGGATAAGGGATCGACAGCTGTCTTGGGATATTGCAAGGTCGGCAAGAAATGGAACGTTACCCTATCGTTTATACAAAAAATTATTTGGAGAAAACATACTGAAATTCTAATATTATTACACGTCCAGGACAAAAATGTAGATGTCCAACCTAATCGTAAATCTGTACTGTCATTATGGTAAAAATGTGTAATCATGGCGTATTACATCATCATCATAATTTCAAACTACAACTAGTCCACTGCTGATATGTTCATAAGATTGGCACAACAGTTTATAGCTTTCAGTTTGGGGGCGATTTTGCCATAGTTGCCACGCTTTGCAGGCGGGTTGGCAACCGCAGTTTATTTATTAGATGTTCCAGTAAGATGCTGCAGCCCATCTCCTGGTTTTTATTATCCCTCGTGTCGACTTTGACGACACCCACGAGATGAGATTGGGTGGTAGATTCTCTTAAGCCGCTACCACACAGCAAGATGGCCTATTTATTACTCGTTTAATGTATGTGAAAATAACTAAGTACATGGATGTTTCACTACGTGAGAGTGTTTAAATTTTACGATCAAAAACTCATTACCAACAACATCCATTTGAAGCCAAATGGAGTTAACTTGGCAAGTACGATTTTTTTATGCCGCAGTGTCTGTATGAATATTTCGAGTTTATTGACCTTCATTTTAAAATAATAGTTCACATTTCATCAGTGTTTGACGTCATATCTTCAAACCTATCAGTCAACCTATTTGTCAAACCCTTCAACATGAATTCGAAAATTTTCTTGGTGATTAATTAAGAAAGATTCTAATTGCGTAAAAAAAGTATTTGCCGTCATACACGCGGTTTTTTTATCGGATAAAGTGACGAAACGAAACGAGCAAAACGTTCACCTGATAGTAAGTGCAACGTGCCCATAACAATTACAGATAGTGTCACCCAGAACTTCTTATTGTAAAGTTTTTTTTTTTTATGTTAGAGGAGGCAAACGAGCAAGCGGCTCACCTGATGGTAAGTGATCACCGCCGCCCATGAACATCTACAATACCAGAGGAATAGCAGATGCGTTGCCGGCCTTTGAGGAAGGAATAGGCTCTTTTCTTGAAGGTCCCTAAGTCGTATCGGTCCGGAAAAACCGCTGGCGGCAGCAGATTCCATATGGTGCTTGTGCGTGGCAGAAAATTGCGCGAAAAACGCACTGTGCTGGAATGCCAACCATCAAGGTGGTGATGATGGAATTTCGCGCTGTGCCGCAATGTGCGATGGTGAAAATCAGCGGCTGGAATTAATCCGAACAATTCTTCGGAACACTCCCCATGGTAGATCTTATAAAAAATGCAAAGGGATGCAACATCTCTTCGCAAAGCCAGTGGATCAAGCCGATCAGATAGAACATGGTCGTCGACGATTCGAGCCGCTCTCCGTTGAATGCGGTCAAATGAAAGTAGCTGATACTGGGGCGCCCCCGCCCAGAGATGAGAACAGTACTCCATCTGCAGCCGAACCTGCGCCTTATAAAGTTGCAAGCGTTGGGCCGCATGAAGTACTGTCGCGCTCTACTGAGGACGCCAAGCTTTTTGGAAGCCAATTTGGCCTTCCCTTCCAGGTGACCGCGAAACTGAACGTCACTCGATATGTCGACGCCAAGAATACCGATACTGGCTGCGGCAACGAGGGGAGTGCTCTCAAAATTAGGTGATACGACGAAGGGTTTCTTTTTAGCGGTAAACGCGCAAACCTGTGTCTTCTTGGGGTTGAACTGGACTAGATTTAGTCGGCCCCAATTCGAGATTTCAAGTTTCGTATGGCACTGCATAGCACGCGTCATTTTGAGACGTCGGATATTAAGTCTTACTAGATACCCGTCAGTGGTCGGACTTCGACAGTAATTCATATTTTTTTTAAGTTTGTACGTTATTGAGGTTTGAATAATTACTAGTTCATTTTGAATACTATACGACTGGTTGACCAGAGACAGACAGAGACTATTTCGTATTTAATATGGGCAGTATGGAAGTATACCAACGACAGACTATTTTGTGATTGACATCGTCAGTATGAACGTAAATATTCAATGTTTTATTTTATTAATTTATCGGTATCACATATTGTGATATAAATTTTAGATCTCTCGCTTCTTCTTCATTTAAACTTTAACTTTGCGAAATCTCACACTCCTACGTGCACTCAATATCATTAAAACAGTGTACAAAGTTTTCTTTGCGCATATTCAAATATAGATGGAACGCATGGACTGTATATAGGTACTCGTAAAATAACACCTTCGACATTTTAACACGACAGGACGTTTTTACCGGGCGCCTGTTACGGCGAAAATTCGAGAAGGAATTAAGTAGGCCTGTAGGGAACTGCCAAATAAAAAAACACGTCTACACCAATCGAAATAGTAGGACTGACTGAGGCGCCAGCCAACTACCCGAAAGTATTTTAATAAATTTAAAACATGGAAATCGTTTTGAAATACATATCCAAATAACGACATTTGAAGCGATTTATAGAAGAGATAACAAACGCTCACAATAAAATTAATTTTTGGTTTTAAAATACAAAATTACGACATATAACCTACCTAATAATGTGCATGTAAGGAACGCGCGTGTCGCGTACAAGGTCTATATTGGAAAATACATCCATTAAAATTACCTACTTTATGATCGAAGACAGCGTTATTTCATACGAGTCCTACAATAATGAGCCTTGCTACCTCGATATTCAGATAACATGAATTGAACAATCTAGAATTTAAATTCTAACGTACGCGATCTGTCAGCCACGCGACGTCACATTTATTCACACAATATCCAATAGAGGACGTTATTACAAATTAAAAGAAACATTAAAATTCATTAAACTAACACGGTGGTAGGATTCATATGCAGGAATCCGTCTAGGTAGGTACCACCCTAGGGCCAGTACCGTGTTTCGGTCTGAATGTCACTGTGAGCTGGCGTAATCACTGGGCATGTGAGACTTAGAACTGATGTCTCAGGGTGATGGGCGCAGTGTAGGGTCACACAGAGGTGTTCTGGATGGCAGACGTTGCACTTACCATAAGGTGAACGTTTTGCTCGTTTTATCACTTGATCCATTAAAAAAAATCTATATACAGTGCCATTGAAAAAAAAATAGTAATGCTTGCACAATACTACTTCACGGCAGTGTAATTGGTATCTACAATGGCAAAGAGGCATCCGAACCGAACATCAGTGATTATTGCATATATATCGGCTTCAGCTGAGATTCGAACTCATTAATATCCTACCGCTGGCAGGATAATTCTCAGTCTTGTTAAGGGTTTTAAGGCGGAGAAAATCCGCCACGCGGACCTTATGCAAATTTTAAATGTCATGGTTTTTTTTGACTTACACTATGTTCTATCAGGATGGTTCCTTCTCTGCCAAGCGCGTGTGTGTATCTGAATTTTCCTATGAAATTTTAGGTCAGTCCCCGAGCTACCTGTGCGGTTATTGGGTGGAGGTAATGTGGGCAGGAGCAACATTTATGCGAGAAAAAACATTGGTTTTCGTGTCTGGTTGTGCTGCGTCTATCCCCGTGTATACCTTAGCCTTTTTTTTAAAGAAGAGGCGGCAAACGAGCAAACGGCTCACCTCACCTCAGCCTACCTTCAATCTTATCGCATTAGCGTTAATATCCGTTCTAATTTTATAGTACTGTTATTCACTAGATGTCAAAAAGTATGATGTAAAATGATTACAGAAAAAAAATGTAAATGGCAGTTTTTAAAATTTTTAGAAGAAATGTTTTGAAAAAATGTCTCATTTACTGTCACAAAAGAGTCAGTCAAGTCAAGAGTGTCAAAGAATGCTTTAATTAAAAAAGACTAATAGGAGTAAGACGCTAACTGAGAATTCAATTTGCAACGAGAAATATCTCTCTTGGTATTATTTACGATAATTTGTGCCTCGCAGCGGTTTGGAAATAAATTTACATAATATAATTTACAATAAGACTTAGATGACCAAATTTCAAAATTTTGATTTTATTTGTTATTAATAAACGAATTATAAAGAATATTATTCGTTTAACGTCGACCACGATTTCAGAAAAATGTAAAAAAATAAAATGATAATTTTGATTTACTTAATTTGTTACTTTTGGCGCCAACTCGTCGTCGTTGTTTCAGCCTATCGCAAGTCCACTGCTGAACATAGGCCTCCCCCATAGGTTTGTACAGTCCAACAACAGTTTGTAGCTCTCATATTGGAGGGATTTTGCTATAGTTGCCACGCTTGCCAGGCTTGTTGGCAACCGCAGTTTATTTATTTAGATATTCCAGGAAGAAGCTGCTGCCCATCTCCCGGTTTTAATTTCCCTCTGTCGACTTTTACTACACCCACAGGATGGGATGGGGTGGTAGATCCTCTTAGGCCACTACAAAACGGCGGGCGAGCAAATCGTTCACCTGATGGTAAGTGCAACGCCTGCCCGTAACGAATGCTGTGTCACCCAGAACATTCCTGTGTGACACCACACTGCGCCCATCCTAAGACATCAGTTGCTAAGTCTCATATGGCAAGTGATTACTCTAGCTCTCATTGCCCTTCAAACAGAAACACAGTAATGTTTGCACACTACTGCCTCACGGCAGAATAACTGGCCTGCGATGTACTTTCCTAGAGCATTATTTCAGCATAGGAATCCTAATACCAGTAGTTGTTTCCATAAATAAACAAATAATAAAATGTAATATTCGAAATTGCCAAAAATTGCTTTATTTGCTAGTTAATTGCCAGGATCAAAAAAGAATCTCTATTGTTATTTTTTTTTATTGGATAAAGTGCCGAAACGAGCAAAACGTTCACTTGATAGTAAGTGCAACGTCTGCCTATAACAATTGCTGTATCACCCAGAAAATTCCTGCGTGATACCACACTGTGTCCATCACCCTGAGACATAAGTTCTTAAGTCATGCAATGCTGTCACTACACTGCTCGTGGGAACTCAATAGGGCGTAAGAATTTTTGGAGTCGTACGAAATGTGTCACGAGTCGTTTCCCGAGGGGGACAGAAGTGGGCTTACGGGTGTGGTCTCTGCATACCCCTTATATGACGACCGCGTGGCCTAGTGGTCAGAGTACCTGACTTCTAAGCCGCGGGTTCTGTGTTCGAATCCCAGCCGGAGCCAACATTTGTGCTAAAACATAAATTGTTGGTTTTCGGGTCTGGTTGTGTTGTGATTGTCCCCGTGTTTCTGACACTGCATCCTAGCCTACCTCCGATCTTATCGCATCAGCGTAACATCGGGCGCAGGTAGGTTGGGACGAGTGAGTGCCTCTGTGTTTGCGCGTGGCACTTGTGGCACTTGTGGCACTATAATATCTCCTGCGCAGTTGATGGCTCTCGACTGTAGTCGGAAGTTGTCGCCGTGGTCGAAATCGGCTAGGAAAACATCACATCATCACGTATTGCTTTAATTTGAGTGTGGATCTTAGAACTTATCAATTTAATTTTGTTTCTCTCTGTTACTATAACGGGTATCCGCAAAGTGATATGAAGGCCGCGTAGCCTGGTGGCCAGATAACATGGCTTTAATGGGTCCTGTGTTCGATTCCCAGCCGGAGTCAATATTTGCGCAAAAACACAAATTGTTGGAATCCTTGTACGGTTGTACTGTAAACGTTAAAGGAGGAACCCTTAGTGTGTGATTTTACTAATTTTTATCAGGTTACTAAAAAGGTGATAAAGAAATTGAGACCAAGAGCCTTACAATCAGGTGAACGGATGCATGCGATTATTGTAATCGCTGTTATTATTATTTATTTCTTTATTTATATTCTTTATTACAACCTTATATGAAAACGGAAGTGAAAGTGCATACAATACGAGAGCTTCGTCATTTCTGCCTCGAATACCTCAATATACGAGTAGTACAGCAGCTTTTAGTGATAGTTTCAGGTTTAGTGCCACTAAATGCTGCAACGATTCAACTCCACCTCTGCGTGATCTGCAATCTGTTAAGGCCTTTAAAAGAAAGTACAAAGCAGTATTACTAGCTAACCAATTAGACTTATCACTTACCTAACCTACCTTTTGTTCTTTATGCATACTTGGTTGTAACTTATTTCATTAAAACCCTTGTATATGTCAAACATTATTTTTTACCCCATTATATAAAACTGTCTCGGTCTGGCTGCCTTGTTTGCGTCCGCGCGTTACTCTAATTCTAGGGGCACTGCTAGCATATAATGCTGAGCAGTGCACCTTTGGATGACACACTGTTGCAGCGCAATGCGACTAATTTTTTGTATGCATATATACATATATTTTAAATGTTTTTCTTGTGTTGTGCAGTGTTATTGTTCAATAAATGTATTTCTTTTCTTTCTTTTCTTTTATATGTAAAAGAAATGACAAAAAGTAGAAAGAAAAAAAATACGCTAAGACTGAGCAATGGGCGGCATTAATACTGACAGCAATATCTTCCAGACAACCGCTGGATGAACAGGATATAAAGAACAATAACAAAGTCGAGAGCTTGATGAAAACAAATAAATAAAATATATTGCATAAAGAACAAAATACGCGTACGCATATACTACAAATATACGATGATGCATACATATATAAATTTTATAATTATTTACACATATACAATATTAAATAACAATAAGAATTGAACAGAGGCTTGTGCGAAAACTAAATTTATGATACAAACATAAAAGTTTATATTCCTGATAAAATTACTACTGACTAGATATTGCCATTTCTAGTATTAACGTAATTTCCCGGCCGCGACACAATGAATTGACAAACCATTGAGTCGAATATTGAGCCGCGCTCGTCAATTCGTTTTTATTTTCTCATTTCCATTTACATTGAATTAGCGGTAAATAGTTGTGCTAGATATTTTCTGAAAATTTAATATCTAGATGGAATAGGGAATTTAAAACGAAATAATAACAGAACATTTCAAAAACATATTCAAATGTGTATGAGTTCGTTATATTATTGTGAAAAATAAACGTATTTTCTGTTCTTTTCTATAATTGTCTTTTTTATTGGTAAATTTGACAAAGCGTGCAAAACTTTCTCCTGATGGTAAGTGCAACGTCTGCCCATAACAAATGCTGTGTCACTCAAAACATTTCTGTGTGACACCACACTGAGCCCGTCACCCTGAGACATCATTTCTTAAGTTTCATATGCCCCGTGATTACACTAGTTCACAGTGCCCTTTAGACCGAAACACAGTAATGTTTGCACACTACTGTTTCACTGCAGAATAACTGGCCCTGGGGTGTACTTAACTATGTATGTAAACCGGTATAAAATAGCATTTATTCATAAACTCATTTACCTAACCATAAAAACTACAAACTTTTTTAGTGGCAGGAAATCATCAACAAGTTTTTTATGCCTCTTACTGTCCGTAACGTACTAGTTTATTGCCGTTACATAAAATTTCAAACGACTCCGACAAGTCATACTCGTACCATAGTTATGTCACCAAACTTTTTTTTTGTATGTGGGGAAATCCTGCATGGATACCCGACTGGCCAGGGGGGCAGCCGGGTTATGTCGGACTCTTACCGACTAAAACCCCACGGTGGTCTCCAACAGCGCTTCAGAGGGGTCACGGGATCTCCGTTCGGAACGCAACCGTGACCCCTCCATCGCTTCGCTACAATTTTAGCCCGACCCGGGGGCAGTGCTCACTGCCCCCAGCACTCTCTCGGTGCTGTCACGATGACTCGAGACTACTTCGAGTCATCGTCCTCCCCGGGGTCGCTTTACTGGGCGTTCAGGTCCCCTGCCCCGATTGCCCGCGACCCCGAAGGCCCCGTTTCTGGTAGGAGATCACCGTTTCTGATAGGAGGGCCGTGACGAGGCCCGCCGATACCTCGACGGCGTCGTCGTCTCCGAGAGGGATCGGTCCTCTCTCGATCCCCTTGCGGACCGCTGTAACCGGACATCGAACCCAGCATGTTCCCATACTGGTGGGCGTTCGGCGGACTTCCCCGACTTTAATGTCTTCCAGAGAGCAACCCCTTGCCTCGGCGATTGCGGTTGCTACCTCCGCAGGGTTGACGGCGTCATCTAGATCCCTCGGTCGAACGTCACCCGTTTTAATTGGACGTCTTATGCGGACGTTCAAACCTGCGAGGACCTCGCGCATTTTATCTGCTAGCTGGTCCGCCTTCGATCCACAATCAGGACCACTTATCTCCAGCAGGAGGCCTCCGGTCACAGCCCGTTTTTGCCGAACGGCCTCAATGCCTAAATCCGACAGACGGATGTTGGATTTGGCGTCCTCCATTACTTTGGCGTAAGTAATAGAGGAGCCTTCCGGCAATGTGACTGTAACTGCCGCAGATGTCGGGGCACGTAAGGCCTTTCTTTTGTTTTTTCCCTGTTTTGATGCAGGGGTTGACTTTGTTGCGGTTTTGGACCGCTGCTGTATGGCCTTAGTTGTTTTAGGCCTCTTAGCTACGGCTGCCCATGAACTCGTTATACTGGGTGCCGCCAAATGCGAGTTCGACGTGAGGATAGGAGGCAGATCTACCACCGATGGGTGGGAAAGCCTCGTTCTTTTCTTCGCTTTCCGCCGTTTGGGCTTCTGCGGCTGCCGGAGAGAGAGAAGACGGAGGTACTATCTTCTCCGTACTAGTCGTAGGTGTTATTCCCAATGGAGGACGAATCGCTCTGTCGGGGAATAATTTGGCTTCAAAGGCCGCCAACTTCATCTCCACAAGAGCTCCTATACGCTCCATGAGCCCTTCGTCTCTGTTCCTAATTGGAGTACCTGAAGGCTTTTCAGCAGGTGGAATAAATGCCAGATTTGGACTAGTCCGACTTTTCGCCTGTTTACGGAGGAGGTTCAACTCATCCGTAAGCTGTTCTAATTTTGTATTGAGGCTGGAGAGCTGTGAACGTAAATCAGCGTTTTCTTTCTCCAGCCTTACGACGCTATTGCCAGTTAAAGCTCTTCGCGCAACCAGCCTTGCAACGTTGTCCCTTGGAGCTTTACATGTCTGCGCTACTCTCCCGACAGTGTTGTTATTCGCGCTGTTACTTCGCGAAAGCTCTTCGATAGCAGCTTTTATGTTTCGCACTGCCAGCATAATCCCTCGGACGATGTTCCCTTTTAGGTTACGGGAGCGGTCTGCTACATACTCAAGTGCTTGGAGGTTGGTGTCAATGTGAGCACCAAGTTCTTCGGTAGCTTGAGTCTGCATTTCCCGAGCCAGTTCCTCCGGGCCAGGTAGACTTTTCTTCGCCCTGGTGTTGGTCGTCGCTACGGAAGGATCAAATAAGTCTCCTTCCATATCGACTTCAGTGCCAATGTCCTCCTCTTCAGTGGCTGTGGCAGAGACGGCCGTAAGTTTGGCAGCCCCAATCTTCTCACTAGGAGGCTTTGCTTTTCTTTTACGTCGCGCCGTTTCTTCAGATGTGACGGATGTAAGAGACACGAGCTATCCTTCGGACGCATTTCCGTCGCTCTCGCCGACAATACTAGCTGGCGCGTTTGGACGAGTAAAACGCCCACGCCTCTCTCGTGCCGGTACCGCTGGTACCCCCGACATGACTCCTCCCTTTTCGTTTTGGTCCGTAGATGTTGATGGACACGCGGTTTGTGTAGGTTCTTTGGCATCACCGCGAAGCAGACACTTGCCCCGAGATACGATGGGGCAGCCCGAGCTTTGCCCGGGTGGACTCTCTGGCCTTGCCAGTACCACCCTGGGGTAATTTTTCTTTTGTACCGGCTTTCATATTTTTTTTTCATTGACTTGACAAAATATTTAATGTAAAGAGGATTTGGCGGGCACAAACATCTCGTGAAGATTCTTTAGATTCGATTTTTTTGAACTGACATTTCTTTGCATCAAAAACTAAAGAAGAATCTACAAATAATTTATTTAAATGTTGTCTGTTATGAGACTTACATGAAAATTAGGCCAACATAAGGATTTACAGATGCAAAGGACCGAGTCCGAGGTCATATAATCCAGGTCGATCCTGGGCCATAGTTAGTCTATGGGTGGTATACTATACCACCCATGTAATCAAGATATATCGTTTTTATGTGTATATTCTGTGGGCGTACCTAGTCCAGCAAAAGGTTAAAATCTGTTGTACTGGAGTAACAAACATATTGTGTACTTTTTTTATTGAATGAAGTGATGGAACGAGCAAAATGTTCACCCGAAGGTAAGTGCAACGTCTGCCGATAGCAAATGCTGTGTCACTCAGAACATTTCTGCGTATCATCACACTGTGCCCATCACCCTGAGACATCAATTCTTAAGTCTCATTTGCAAAGTGATTACGCTAGCTCACAGTGCCCTTCAAACCGAAAAACTGTAATGTTTGCACACTACTTCTTCACGGCAGAGTAACTGGCCCTGCGTTGGTTCCTAGACGGATTCCTGGGTAGGAATCCTACCACCAGAAAAAACTGTTATACTAATTCATTCACATCTATACTGTTGTTATCGCTAGGTTTAGTTTTTAGGACTCCGTTAATCTTCTTGCGTTCAGGGAACTTAGTGTTGACGGTGTTAACGGTCAAAGTTTTATCTTTGTCCCGCCTAAGCCCCTGGACGTGAGTCACGTTGTCATGGCAACGTGATTAAATGTTTCGTTGTATTCTGATGCCGCTGGTATCCACTCTGGAGGGGAATACATTCGAACTGCGGATGCAGAAAGTGGTCAACCGCGACCGGTTGACGACCGCGTGGCGTAGTGGTTAGCGTACCTGACGCGTAACTAACGCACCCACGATACAGGACAAAATCCGAGTGTGAGGCTTCGATTTAAAAAAAAAAATAGAAGTCAGACACCTAACCACTAGACCACTCGGTTGTCAAATATTTGATTGGGTTCACAGTTCTATCAACTAATACCAGGGACCTTCATAAGCTACAAAAAATATGTCGTAATTGTATTGCATATTTATTGAATCAGGTCAATGGCTGACTTCTGTCTAGACTCGCAAAAAGTTTAGGATTTTATTATTTAATATAAAATCACAATAAACAGTAAAGGAGAGAAAGTTAATTTGCTAAGATCCGCATGCAAAATGGTGTGTATTACCTAGTTTTGAAGAGCACCGCCCGCCCGCCCTCCCTCAACAGCATGCACAACAAAACCAATACCGCCACCGGGAGCCGCCAACAGATACCCTCCACCACTACAACACTACCACTAGGCAATACACATCACTGAAGTCGAGAACACGACACGTGTTTCACCTCAAAACGAGGCATTATCTAGTATTGACTCTACGACTGTCAACCGCCGAGTGAGCGGCCCGGTCAAAGAGCTGCTATTTATAGTCTCGGTGGCGCAACCGACCGTTATCTGAGACAATGAGATGATTTCATCGCGATAACGGCCGATTCGTCACACTATCCACCACCCGAGTCACGTAAGCAGCAAAACTAGGTAATACACACCATGTTACATTTTGCATCCTGATCTTAGCAAATTAATTTTCTCTCTGTAACTATTCAACTTTCACGTTGATAAAATTAATTACGTGACCAGAAAATAGACTTAATCTTTTTCAAGATCTTTTCTAAAGGTTATTTCTTTCTAGGCCATTTGAATGATATATGTTAATTAATTGTGATCGTCATAGGTAGGACCCTTTTATCTACGTTGTGTTTATTTTTAGTAACTTGTTCTTTTAGGTGTATCATGGAAAAATGTTTATTCACTAGAGAAGCTGCAAGTCCAAGACAGTGTACTAATACTAATTAATTATTATTCCCTATACTCTTGTAAAGGGTTCACAATGTTTAATATCTATTGCAAAGAGATTTGTATTCTGCACCTGTATAAGATTAACTTTAAATGGGCTTGGCCGTTTGCTAGTGCGTAAGCACAAACTTAGACCGAAGTCTCGCATGTCAATGCGTGTTTACATCATACAAGTATACAGCTAGTCCAGTCTTCGTGAATGTACGTCGCATGGATTTGGCACACGTCGAGCAGTTATGAGCACTCGGCCCAATAAACTAGTAAAGCCTTCCGTACGCGCCATCACTTCGCCAGACCGCTGCAACTGCAGATGAATGTCGAGTGTGTGGCATCAACATCCAATATAAGGTCAGCACGGCAATTTGCCGCAGAGCACGTCGTGAGTCCACTGCTCACTTCAAGGGTATGGGGTCCCACGTTGTGCAGCTTTCGGCTGCAGCCTTGAGAGTCTCCTCCCGCCAGCTACCATCCGCATGAAGTAGACGCATTAGCTCCACCAACTATTGTAATGATGTATTTTGCCATTATTTATCATTTATAATTATCATTCAGCCATCAGGCAATCGGCATTCTATTATATTCGTCAAATGGGTTTGTGTAATTGACGTTGAGTATTATGTATTTCGATCAAGTTTGTCTCACCCACCACCAAGTTTCCAGTTATCATTCATTTGTGGGAATTTACTGAGAGCTTTATTTAATATTGTTGTTATTCAACACATGGAGGGCAGACAGTCTGCAGTCTCGTTATAGAGAGACCCGACTTGGACAAATCTAAAGAAAATGTGAGTCAAACCAAGTGCAAGACGCAACCATTACATTAACGACATCTAAGCAACTGTCACTAGGACGCATTGTCACAGGTGCAACAAGCATCATTACGACCATCGCTCAGACATACGCCAACACAAGGGCCTCTATACAGTCTTAGCAAACATCTACACTTCTGCAAAAAACCTCCGTCAACCCAAATCATAAGTTGTATTGAATCAGATGCAACTCATTCATATAACCGTCAATAAAACACAATACCACAATAGCAGTAAGTATTATTGTGACTATCACGTAGATGGTGCCTCCTCACAACACCCCTATATGATAATTATCGACTTTGGCAAAAGTTGTTTAACTAAAAAATTTACCAACGTGTCATAGTAGTAAGCCACTAAGACGCCGGTGTATGAACCATGTATCATAGAACTAATGCTCTAAGACATGGGGCGAAAGAGTATGCTCCAGCACCGAAATGCTAAAAGCCACACCCTCTCTTATGTGATTGTATGAAAGTCTAATGAATTCTCTATCTTAATAATTTTAAGTTCCAACTCATTTTTATAATATCATATCTTACAAGAGACCTTCAATGATAGACCATTTTACATATACTTTACTTACATAGGATCTTTGTATGGAACATTAGCACTATGCAACTTGATACTATAGAGAGTCATGCTCGACCTCACACACGTCTATGTTGAGCTGTTGGTATGCCCCTCCGCACGGTACTCGCGTCTCGGACTTAATAGTATGGTATTAGCAATACGCGAACACCTTCTAATTTTAAGATAGGTTTTAAGGTATAATTGGCATTACATGAACACTTCCTTATTATGAATAACTATATAGAGTATTTTCCATACAAATGAAGTTAATTTTATATTGTAATATTTTTAATTAACTTCTATAGTACTTCGGGAGATAAGGTCTCTTGAATATATTTTATATGTTTTAAAGTAATTTTTAGGCACTGATCTATGTAATATTATGCCAAGAAAAATTAAATTGGAAATAATGAAATTTCACTATTGGGATTGGTCCTCATATATATTTTCCCAACTTTTTTGGACCACCATTTTTTTTTTTTTTTTTTATAATTTTTAATATTTTCTTAAATCTTTCTAAAACGTAAAAATACGTAATTCGAGATAGCATATCGTTACATCTCCTTTACTAATTTACTAATTTCCGCAAAGTAACGCCTGATTCTATTAACTACACAATAAACAGCCGGTAGGCGTGTGGCAGAGTAGAATAGCGCCTACCTATTTCTACCGAGGTGTCGTAAGAGGCGACTGAGGTATTGTACGGACAGCCTTTATTCGTGCAGAACAACACCATTATATGCAATGCTGTCACTGTACTGCTCGTTTTTTTTTATTGCATAAAGTGACGAAACGAGCAAAGCGTTCACCTGATGGTAAGTGCAACGTCCGCCCACAACAAAAGCTGTGTCACCCAGAATCTTTCTGTGTGACGCCACACTGCTCCCGTCACCCTGAAACATCAGTTCTTAAGTCTCGAATGCCCAGTGATTATGCTAGCTCACAGTGCCCTTCAAACCGAAACACAGTAATGCTTGCACACTACTGCTTCACGGCAGAATAACTGACCCTGGGTCGGTACCTACCTAGACGGATTCCTGCATAGGAATCCTACAACCAGTAAAAGGCAATGAGGAGTAAGATTTTTTTGACTTATACCAAAATGGCGGTGACGTCACCTGTCACGTATTGTTCCCACGGGGGCGAAAGACTACTTTTGTGATATCTGCCTACCCGTTATATGGGGAAAAGTCGTAAGTTTATGTTTGGATAATAAATAGTCGCCTTTATTACCCTTCTTCATCATTTATTGGAATCCATCTACGTAGGTAACCACCGAAGTGATTGTTATTCTGCAGTGAAGCAGTAGTATGCAAATAGTACTGTTGTTCGGTTAGTAGGGCACAGATAGCTAGTGTAATTATAGAGCACATAAAACATAAGAACTAATGTCTCAGGGTGACGGCCGCAGTGTGGTGGACGTTGTACTTATCATCACGTGAACGTCTTGTTCGTCTCGTCATTTTGTTCCATAAAAAAAGATTTTTTAGAAAATTCCATCTACGACGTAAAAATAATCTAAAAAGGAAGAAAATCTGTTCACGGGGCTTACGCTTGCTGATATGGTTTCGTGAGAAATTCTATTATAATTCCTCAGACAGTGATAGCGAAAATGATTCGCAGATTCGTTCTGATTTATATTTGCGATACCATTTGTCTCTTCGTGTTAGCTGTCTATATTCAAATTGCTATATAAGCGAAAGCTTTCAGACAGACTTAAATTCGAGAACTCCATTTTAATTCGAACCGTGTAAAAATTATATCTAACATTTATCCTTCGCATCTATTCTTAAATTCGCATTTATTTTTGAAACAAAATAAGTGTTACAGTCAGAAGTGAAATGATTTTAAACAGTTCAGTTTCTTTAATGTCCGTACATCAGTCGCGCCTTTTTCGCATATCAGGGGTAGACAGAGGCCACAAAAGTAGTAAAAGTAAATTTCACGGGAAACGAGACGTGGGTGGTTAACCACGTCGCCGCCATTTTGGTACGAGTCGAAACATTCTTAAGTACGTAAATATTGCTCGCCGGAACGCAGTGGGGTACGCAAATGTAGTATATTATGGTATTATTTTGCACGAATAGAGGCTGTCCGTACAATACCTTAGTCGCCTCTTACGACACCTCGGTAGGAAAGAGGTTGGTGCTATTCTACTCTGTCCGATACCTATCGGCTAATTAAAGAATGTTCGTGCTACACGCTGTACGACCGCGTGGCCTAGTGGTCAGAGTACCTGACTTCTAAGCCGCGGGTCCTGGGTTCGAATCCCAGCCGGAGCCAACATTTGTGCTAAAACATAAATTGTTGGTTTTCTGGTCTGGTTGTGTTGTGATTGTCCCCGTGTTTCTGACACTGCATCCTAGCCTACCTCCGATCTTATCGCATCAGCGTAACATCGAGCGCGGGTAGGTTGGGACGAGTGAGTGCCTCTGTGTTTGCGCGTACACTTGTGGCACTATAATATCTCCTGCGCAGTTGATGGCTCTCGACAGTAGTCGGCAGTTGTCGCCGTGGTCGAAAGCGGCTAGGAGAACATCATAATGTTCGTGCTAGAAATGGATGAAGGAAAATGCTTTGCAACCTATAATTTAAAAGTTTGTAGCTCTAATTTTAGGAGGAGTTTGCCATAGTTGCCAAGCTTGGCAGGCGAGTTGGCAACCGCAGTTTATTTATTCAGATATTACAGGAAGATGCTGCAGCCCATCTCTTTTTTTTTCCCCTCTGTCGACATTTACGACACCCACGGGATGAGATGGGGTGGTAGTTTTTCTTAAGCCCCCACCACATGGTAAACGGGCATATGCGACTTATTAACTGATGTCTCAGGGCGACAAGCGCTTCGTTGTGCCACACAAACTTTCTGGGTGACTGCATCTGTTATGAACAGACGTTGCACTTACCATCAGGTTAACGATTCACTGGTGTCGTCATATAAAAGTAACCTGTTTCGCAACAATTCCCATTGTAAAATCATGGTAGGATTCCTATACAGGAATCCGTCTAGGTAGGTACCACCCCAGGGCCAGTTATTCTGCCGTGAAACAGTAGTGTGCAAACATTACTGTGTTTCGGTTAGAAGGTCACTGTGAGCTAGCGTAATCACTGGGCATATGAGACTACAGAACTTATGTCTCAGGGTAATGGGCGCAGTATGGTGTTATTTTGGCGCATTTGTTATGGGCAGACGTTGCACTTACCATCAGGTGAATGTTTTGCTCGTTTCATCACTTTTTCGAATAACAAAAAAATAATGGATGTTAATAGTCCTCGGGAATGATGTGATCGCTGCCAAGCCATTTCTAAATATAAAATAGTCATGTGTTGATATATAGCATTGCAATCTATACAAATAAATAAAATTTAAGTGTCTGTTTGTAATAACAAAATAACAGCTTTTTACTCAATGCTTATGGAAGTATATACGATACTTATAAGAAAAAAACAATTGTTAAAGTTGCTATCTATCTGTCTGTCTGTCTGTATGTTAGTTTCGGCTAATCTCCGAAACATGATCCGATTTTGACGGAACTTTCACTGACAGATAGCTGATATCATAGCGATTAGTTTACACTACTTTAATTTTAGAAAAATAACTAGGATTCCTCGTTAAAAAAAAATTAAAACCCCAATGTATGTATGTATATGTATAAATATTTATGGTATATAATTCTCCGTATTAGTATGTCACTGAAAATCAGGGCAAGGTTGTGTTAGTTCAACACATCCTAACACATCCTGAGTGGCATTCCTTTTTGATGAAGGAAGGTAAATTACTTTGCTAAGATCCGCATGCAAAATATAAAAAAAAACCGACAGACGGCCGCGGAGTCGTAGAGTCTATGACGCTTGATAATGCCTCGTTTTGGGGCGAAACACGTGTCGTGTTCTCGACTTCAGTGGTGTATATTATCTAGTGGTGCTATTGTAGTGGTTGGTGGAGGGTACCTGGTGGCGGTGTTACTTTGCTTGTGCACGCTACTGAGGGGGGGCGAGCGGTGCTCTTCAAACAACTAGGTAACATAAACCTTTTTTATATTTTGCATGTGGATCTTAGCAAAGTAACTTACCTTCCTTCATTATAATGGACTTCCGCAAAGTAACGCCTGATTCTATTAACTATTCCTTTTTGAAGCATTCCGCCATGTATATGTGGGTACAGGTATTTCTGTTTGTCTTATGTTTTCCTAATAGTTGTTAATTCAGATATTTGGCATATAGTTGTGCTAGTGACATTATAGTCTTTTATATTTATAGTAGTTTAGTATTTTTCTCTCTTTTTTACCGTTGATTGCTATTATTATGTTGTTTTATTTTTTTATGCCTGTTTTATTTTACTTATCGTTTTAATTTTTCCGTGTCTTGTTTGCAATTATGTCTGTATTTATTGTGTGGGTGCTTCAAATAAACTTCTCTTTCTTTCTTTCTCTTTCTTTAAAAATCCGATTCTTCTAAGATAAAGTTTATATGTATATCATCGATCGGGATCGGCTTTTTTCGCGGGTGAAACCGTGGGCACGGCTAGTATTAAAATAAAATGTAATAAAATTATAAAATATACTGAAGACGAGTGTATGGAATTAGTTCGCCTGATTCGAGACAAAGAAACTTCATTAATAAACTCGAAATGTTGTAACACCGTCTTGTACCAAGTTTTGAGCGAATAAATCATATTTATTAAAAAAAAATAACTACGTAGTAATTTACTGGTGGTAGGATTTCTATGCAGGAATCCGTACAGGCAGGTTTTTTTTTATTAGGTTAAGTGATGAAACGAGCAAAACGTTCACCTGATGGTAAGTGCAAAGTCTTCATAACAAATGCTGTATCGCCCAGAAAATTTCTGTGTGACATCTCATTGTGCCTATCACTCTGAGACATCAGTTCTTAAGTCTCATATGCCCAGTGATTACGCTAGCTCACAGTGCCCTTCAAACCGAAACACAGCAATGTTTGCTCACTACTGCTTCACGGCAGAATAACTGGCCCTAGAGTGGTACCTACCTAGACGGATTCCTGCATAGGAATCCTACCACCAGTCTGTGTCTTGTCTCGTCTCTTTCTCAGAAAATGTATCAAATATTACACAAACACTTCATAGGTCAAATGGTAAATACACTGGCAGTTGAAATTAAAACTATACACACATACGTACACGTTACATCTTCTACTATTCATCATCACAATTTCAATCTATCGCTAGTCCACTGCTGAACATAGGCCTCCACCATAGATTGCCACAAAAGTTTGTAGCTCTCATTTTGGTGGGATTATGCCATTGTTACCACGCTTGGTAAGTGGGTTGGCAATAACAGTTAATTTATTCAGATGTTCCAGGAAGATCCCGCTGCCCATTTTCCGGTTTGTATTATCCGTCTGTCGACTTTTAGAAAAGAAAGAAGAAAGAAAGAAAGAAAAGTTTATTTAGCAAAGACCGCTGACGTACAAAACATACATTTACAAAACAACATTGACATAAAAGTAACCAGAAGAAATAGCATACCTTACCACTAATCTTATATCTAAGTTGTACGCTTGGCCATTTGTATGTACGTCGCGGGTCATGCCAAAAGGGTCATCACTCAGCATATTGTTACGCTAACAAGCGCAACGCTAATTTTCAGTGATGACCGCTAGATAATTCCCTGGAGAATACAGTCCCAAGACCGGTTAAATGATGAATCAAAATATCATTCATTTACGACTCGGAACTGTATTCACCAACGACTGCGCGGACGTCACACACGCACAAGCTGTCCCTATACCTAATTAACAAAAACAATACGAAACCCATACAATAAAAATTATAAAACGAAGAAAATAAAACTATTAAAATATTACTACAAATAATTGAAACGTTACATAAACAGAGCTGTGCTTAATCTTATTTTTTGTCTCGCACGACCAGTCGAAACAGTGTAAGACTGATTTGCGAATGAATCATATTCACACCGAGACCGGTTTCCCGTTGGAATGGTTGTTCTGTTACAAAGATACGAGTACACAGCGTCAAATCAATGCAATTCTTTAAACTAAACAACACAAAAAAATTAAGAGATATATTTGAAATATACGAGTATAAAAAAAGTGAACAAGTGATCCTGGAGGTATGTGTTACTATACATTTATTTATATTTATTAATAGCAATCTTAAAACAATATTTTACATATTTACACGTGTTACAGAGAATCAAAACGGGCGATATAATGCAGTATCCTAATCACCGTGCCGTGTTTGGTGATGCCTCCTGAAATGATATACTTGTGCCAATTAATGATATACTTCAGATGTTTACAGGTCAAAACACTATATGTGAGCAGATTTTTATTTAACGTAAATATTTTTGTATTTTCTTTTTATCGATACTTTTTTTTTTGTGTATGTAATAAGGACTTTTGTTCCAAAATAAGTAGATTTTGTAAAATACGTCTAAAGGTAAATTTTGTTTTCAGGGATCTTATTGGCGGTGGTATATCATTCCAGCATCGAGTGGCGGCATACTTGAAGCATCCTCTAAACGCTGCGGTTCTAAATTTTGGCAAGGAAAGGGGATTAGTCATCGAGCGGCTATGGTGTTCACCATAATCGTGCCTCCAGGCTAACTTGTTATAAAGATATCCCGGTTTTTGAGTGTTTATTACATCGAATAATAAATTTGCTAGGTGAAGTTTTCTCCGTGCTGCCATTTTTAATATATTATTTTCATTTAAGTAGGGCGTAATATGGCTCCTCCGTGGTATGTTTAAAATGAAACGGGCACACGCGTTTTGGACTCACTGAATTAAACGTACGGTTCTAGATAATAGACATGGGCCATACACAGTGTCGCAGTAGTTTAATTTAGATAGCACTAGACTCTCGACCAACCTTTTTCTCATCTCGACGCTAAGGAATTTCCTGATTCTGTATAGAACTTTTAATCTATAGTAGCAGTTTTTTACTACACTGTTTATGTGGCTCTCAAAGCGAAGTTCGGGATCAGTGACAAGACCTAAATTTGTGGCAACTTCGACTCTCTCAATAGTACTCCCAATAATTTCTATTTTGGGATTTGTTCTTAAAATGTTAGCTATTTGATTTTTAGTGCCCATTACCATGAATTTCGATTTATGTGGATTAAGGACCAAAGAATTTTGTTCGGACCATGATGCAACTGTTTGAAGCTCTGCATTAATTTTGTTTACTGCAGACGACGTATCTCTGGCGTTGAAAGATATATACACTTGAGTGTCATCCGCGTACATATGATATTTGCAGTCGCTAAAGCATCTAGTGATATCAGCACTGTATAAAATGTACAGCAATGTAAGGTCAAATGTAAGGTCCCAGTAATGATCCCTGAGGAATGCCTCTGAGGACCGGCCGCGGGACAGACAACAGCGTCGATCCATCCTTTTTCTTTACCTCAACGCGCTGTGATCTATTTTTCAAGAAGCTTTCGAACCACCGCACTGTATCATTCTCAAATCCGTAGTACGCATGTTTCGATAGCAATAAGTTAGTGTTTATAGAATCAAATGCTCGCGAGAAATCCAGCAATACCAAAATCGAACCATCCCCACGATCTCTAGCCTCTAGTATATTATCTACCACATCTATTAAAGCTGTGGAGGTTCCACGCCGCTTTCTGAAACCCGATTGTAAGTTCGGTAGAATGTTATTTTTTTCTAGGAATTCCGTGACCTGAATACACATTACCCGCTCTAGAACTTTTGATAAACAGGGTAATATGCTGATGGGGCGAAAATCCTTGTAACTTTGTGGATTGTTGTTCTTTTGAATTGGGATTACGTTTGCAATTTTCCATAGGGCAGGGAACTTACTCGTGGTAATTGATTTGTTTATAATTGCGGTAATAGCTTTAAGAGATTGCGGGAGTGTAAGTTTTATCATTTCTATAGATATGCCATCAATACCCTAGGCATTTGTATTAATGCTATTAATTATTTTGGAAATTGTTTCCTGTCCTACTGGTTGCAATGAAAAAGTAGCCGGACTATACCGAGAAAACTCAAATTGTGTTAGCTGGGAGATGCTTACCTTAACATCCCCAGGAACATCTAAGAATGCTGCATTTATTTTGTTCGGGTCATTAAACTGTAAATGAAACTCATCGTACCTATTTTCAGGAATCACGTGCATTTTAAAATTTTTCCAAAGTACTTTAGAATTATTTATATGGTCGTTAATATGTTTTGTAAAGAAAGCTATCTTTTCATTTTGCAAGGCAGATGAGGCAAGATGTTTTAAATCAAGGTAATATTTCTTATGTGTTTCAAGTTGTGTCAGGCGGTATCTCTCACGAGCATTATTACGCAACTTAGACATAAGTTTTATATTGTCTGTTATCCAGGGTGTCGGACGGCATTTGAAGATTTTTTTTTTCAAAGGCGCGTGCACATCAAACATATTAACTACAAATGTAGTCAAAGAGCGAACCATTTCATTTACGTCGTGAATTTGGCATATTGTATCCCACGGGAATTCACCAAAGTCACTTTCAAAAATTTCTCGTAGAATGTCTTTCATAGGGCGGAATGTTACAACTGTTTTACTAGGTTTATCTTTTTTAAAAATTAACTCGCATGTCACAAACGAATGATGACATAGCTCACCAATGTGATCTACATTTATATTTCGATACCGGGCATCGGTACATATCATATCGATAAGTGTGGCACTGTCCCCTACAAAATGTGTTGGTGTAGTAACTACCTGCTCCAAATTTCCGTGATGAAAGAACTCCATAACCTTCTTTGTTTTATCACTGTTGGTATTGAGCATGTTTACATTAAAGTAGTATTATTATATAGTCATATGGAGACAGCGCATAAGCACTATCTAAAATGGCATCTAAAAATGTGTCTAAATCGAGCCAGGGCGTTCGGTATGCGGTTCCAATCAGCAACTTTTTGGTTTTTGTAGTAAAACTCATCCACATTTGTTCTACCAACGGATGTTGAGGATGACTTCTTATGCGCGTACTTAATCCTGTTTTTATATAAAATGCGACTCCTCCGCCGCGCCCATCTCGTGTAGTGACTGGACGCGGTATATGCCGTAAACGATATCCAGGAACTGACGGTGCCTTTCCCTCTTCTCCACTGCGCAACCATGTTTAATTTATCGCCATAATGTCAACGGAATGGTGACTCATAGCCACAAGAAACTCGTCATGGTTCGTAGCTAAAGAACCAGCGTTCAGGAGTCCCAACTTTATGTACTTATCTAGCGTCATTTGCACAATGCTAAATGTGTACATACAAATACGTTACATTTAAAATTTAACGAACTGCAGTACAACCTCTCGTAATAACACGTAAATATACTTAACTCTTTTAATTTTAAATATGTATTCGCTTACACAAATACAGAAAAGTAGACACAAATATACATACAGTGCACCAAAAAAGCAATATTACCACGATAGATAATTCAAATAATATATTCTTAGTATCACATACCTCTCGTTTGCGCCCACGACGTACAAAATAAAACATTCTTACTATTTCTATTTCTAATAAAAGATTACCTCTAAACATGTACACATAGGACACATTTAGGACACCCTCGGGATGAAATGGAGTGGTACATTCTCTTAAACCGCCACAACACGGCGATTATTATGGAATTACATCATCTACTATTACGGAATGGAAATCATTAATTTATAAAAAAAAATGTGGCGTTTTTAATTAGGGAACATATAAAAGAATGCCTCCTACTAAGTGTTCGATAAAATTTTCGCTGTGGCGTGTTTCACAATGTTACAGAAAGGTAAAAAAAATGCTTACGCTATCCATCTGTTAAAAGGCCCCTTGTTCTGTATAAAACCCGACACGAGCGTTTTATGAAGTGCACTTTGACGGTTGCGTTTTGATATTTTTTTAATAAAACGTAAAGGGCTCGGTCGCGTGTGCGGCAGCCACTAGCGTTTTAAATTTTTGTGATTATGTATCACGGTCTCCTGCTAAAATACCGGTTCTTTCCATAGGCGTCATTTCAGCTCGTTACGGTGTTACCATAAATGACTTTTTTATTTGCATAGTTATGTTTGTTACTACGAGTATATACTATAAAAAAAATTACTTTCCATGTTTCGGTTTGAAGGGCACTGTGAGCTAGTGTGATCACTTGGAATATGAGATATCTTCACGTGCGATACGTTACTTAAATGTTATTTCTGAGGATATTGATATTTTTTCTTGTAGTCAGTCGAAATTCACAATAGCAGCATACAAATGCGTAGAGAACGGAGTTTGCTGAATATTTTACATATAATTTTTCTTTTTATATTTATGTTTGAAGTTTTTTGTATGTCTTATAGCATCGATTTGGTTTTTTTTAACTGTTATGGTGTTATAATTTGTTGTAAGAAATAAATAAATAAATATAAGAACTGATCTCAGGGTGACCGGCGCAATGTGGAGTCACACAGAAATGTTATTGGGTGACACAGCATTGACACTTACCATCAGGGCAACGTTTTCTCGTTTCGTCCCTTTATCCATATAAAAAAAAACAGAAGCATTTGATAGTTTAGTGGTTAGGGTAATAGCATACCTACTACTAATAAATACATAATAACATACATACCGGCAACCCATTCGGAATTCCCCTGGTATTGCGGATGTTCATGGGCGACGGTGATCATTTACCATCAGGTGAGTCGCTTGCTCGTTTGCCCACTCTCATATAAAAAAAAACTGAGACGCAGGTCACAGGTCGATTTTTACTGAGACCTGTCCATTTCACGGTCTTATGCTGCTACACAGCCTCATTTTATATTATTTTTTCACTTTTGTTAATATTGGGCAATATTATTTTATGTTCTGTGCAATTCCATTTTTTTCTTGTTTTGTTTTGTATCTGTTGTAATTAGACCGTGAATAAATGTGTTTCTTTCTTTCTTTCTAGAATCTAAACCCAAGCCAGTAAATTCTTAAATATTTTGATTAATTGTTTAGTTTGTTTAAGAGAAACCATTCTCCATTTATATAAGACTAGCTGTAGTCCGCGACTACTTCCGCTAGGATTTAACTTTTTTAAAAAAACCATAGGAACTCTTTGAATAAGAAATACCCTATATCCGTCTCCAGGATTCAAGCTATTTCTGGGCCGTTTTCGTAACGAATTCACGACCGGCTTAACAGTTGAACCGTACAAGGTAACAAACAGACATAGAGACAGACAGAGTTCATCATAATTTTTTCAGCCTATCACTAGTCCACTGCTGAACAAAGGTCTCCCTCCATTGATTGCCACAAAAGTTTGTGGCTCTATTTTTGGGGAGAATTTGCCATAGTTGCCACGATAGGCAGGCGGGTCGGCAACCGCTGTTTATTTATTCAGATGTTCCAATAAGATGCTGCTGCCCATCTTCTGGTTTCGATTTTCCCTCTGTCGACTTTTACGACTCAATCGGGATGAGATGGGGTGGTTGATTCTCTAAGGCCGCCACCACGCGGCGGATAGAGTTACTTACGCATTTGCAATATTAGTAAGGATATATTAGTATAGTAAAAAGTAAAGTATAAATAAAAGCAGGCAGCCAGCCTGCCTATAAATGTCCCACTGCTGCAGGTTTCCTCACGATGTTTTCCTTCACCGCCGAGCACGTGGTAAATCAGCACTTGCAGCAGGTGCTGGCATCGGGAATCGAACACAGGTCACTCGCGTACTATGAAATTTAAAGCGAACGCTTAGCCCCTGAGCTACCACGATTAGTATGGATTAAATTATTTAGAGCTGTTAACACGGCGCCGGGGCGCTAGCCTTTTATTTCAGAGTACGCGAGTGATTTGAGTTCGAGCCCTGGTGCAGGCACCCCTTAAAAGCTGTTCTGCAATTTTAAGTGCTGAGTTACCACGTGCCCAGCGGTGAAGAAAAACATCGTGGGGAGACCTAAAGGTCTGTGGAACAAAGATACTCGTATTTCGAGGACATATGAAGTCCGCCAATCCAAATTGGAGCCGCTTACCGGACTCTTCGCTGCTCCAAAGTCCTGTCAAAAATTAAAGGAGGCCTGTGCTCAGCAGCGAGACATTGATTGGCGGTTACTTAACTTCTTCTCATAGTTCAGTAGTTAGGGCAAGCTTACATAGACGCGGGTCAAGGTTGGAATTCAGGCTCCAGACAGTAATTTCGTGGAGTTTGATTCTTAGTTTGGTTTGTTTCACAGAACCCGTTTCACATTATGTCTTAATATTAGATTACGATTCAATTTTTGTCTTTTAGATTATTTTACCGTCACATACACCTTTGATGCCTTTGATATTCAAAGCAGTGTTAGGTTATATTTTAATAAAAATAGCAGGTTTAGTGGCAATATGTACTGACAAATATGTGGTTCTTACTTTGCTTACTGCATCTCAGCTAGTTATTTGCTTGTTACAGTAGCTTAGCTACGCGTTTGGCTTTAATGACTATTAAGCCTATTTGCTTCGGTTTTTTTGGCAGAAAACCGCTGACGTACAAAACATGCATTGAAATAAAAGCATAAAACAATTGACGTAAAAGTAACTACAAAGAAAGTTGATCCTTTCTACTAAACGGTCCATATGGCCGTTGTAAGTACGTCGCGGGTCCCGACCAGCGCAACGCCGATATTCAGTGAAGACCGCTGTAGAACACCCTGGAGAATATAGTCCTAAGACCGGTTAAATGATGAAATAAAATAACATTCATTTACCACTCGGTACTGTATTCACCAAAGACTGCGAGGATGTCAAACACGCACAAGCTGTCGCTACACCTAATTCACAAAAATAAATAATATTACAAAACAAATACAAAATTAAATCTATAATAATAATCATTACTAAATTATATATCACTAGCGATCCGACCCGGCTTCGCACGGGTATATAGATATTAGAAAGATAAATTAGTACTTCATTTGGACTAATAGAACAACCACAATTCCTTACACTAAAATTTTTTGAAGCGACTATTCTCATCGGCGGCTCTGCATCTGGTCAGATATGATTACGATATTTTACCAAAATAATGTTTTATTTAAGGAAATGTAGTACATTATTTTCTTTATCATTAATAGTTTTTTCAGCGCACGCCAAATAACGACTTTTATCAGTAAATTTTTTATAGCTTGAGTTAAATTTAATACCACTCATGTTACTCGCTGATAATGTAGTTGTATATAGGTGAAAGAATTTTTCAATTCGGTTCAGTAGTTTTTGTGTTTATTCATTACAATCAAACATACAAAAAATCAAATATTTCCTCTTCATAATATTTAGATAATTAAATTTATAATAAACATTTGAATATGGACAATTTTAATTTTCTAAAAACGTTATGTTGCGTGGAATAATAATTTTAATCTGTCACAGCGGAAGAAACCCTACAGCTGGGTTACGCTCTGCAACAACTGAGTTTTAACCATTATACTGTCGTAAATGTTGCGAATTGAGTTTAAACAGTAAGATGTTATTTACATTATACGATATACAAGTTTCCAAAACGAGCATTTTCAAAACTTCGCAATCAAATTGCCTTTTCCATGTGTTTTAATGATGATAATTCCCAAATAAAAGACCCAAAGGGCTGGGCATTAATGATAATGTGTAATTTGCTGTGGAAATGAGATTTTCAGTTCATTAGACACTTTGAAGTTACATTTAATTTAACTGTTAATAAAGGCCCTACAATACCATTATATACTAGTGTAACAAAATGTATACTTAAATACTATGATTAAAGTTTTAAGTTATTATTTTTTATTGCACTAAAGTGACGGAACGAGTAAAACGTTCACCTGATGGTAAGTGTAACGTCTGCCCATAACAAATGCTGTGTAACCCAGAAAATTTCTGTGTGACACCACACTGTGCCCGTCACCCTGAGACATCAGTTCTTAAGTCTCTTATATATGCCCAGTGATTACGCTAGCTCACAGTGCCCTTCAAACCGAAACACAGCAATGTTTGCACAGTACTGCTTCACGGCAGAATAACTGGCCCTGGGGTGGTACCTACCTAGACGGAATCCTGCTTGAATCCTACCACCAGTAAATGTGTTTAAAATGAAGAAATAATGCGTCATTGAGTTACAACTGCTGGAAATATAAAACAAATACAAATTCAATTAGCCGTGTGGTGGCGGCTCGTTAAAAGAATACTACCACTCCATCTCATCCATTGGATCCCGTAAAAGGCGAGTAAGGAATTAAACTGCACTGTGCACCCAACAGCGCGTGGTGGCGATGGGCTCACCACCTATCACACCAAGTGCATTATATTGTTTTGGTGAAACGTGGATTGTGGCAGTCATCTTTTTTTGCAGTGAGTGCACAGTCTCTGACTACCCCTTATGGGATACAGTCGTGATCTTATGTATGTATGTATGTATACAATTTCAAGAATTAAGAAAGCTTTGAGAGCATAATAAACAGCAATTAATTGTGTGGTGGCGGCTTAAGAGAATCCACCACCCCATGTCATCCCGTGGGTGTCGTAAAAGTCGACAGAGGGAAAATGAAAACTAGGAGATGGGCAGCAGCATTTTTCCGGAACATCCGAATAAATAAACCGCGGTTGTCAACCCGTCTGCCAAGCGTGGCAACTATGGCAAAATCCTCCCAAAATGAGGACTACAAACTTTTGTGGCAATCTATGGGAGAGGCCTCTGTTCAGCAGTGAACTAGTAAAATGATGATGATGATGATGATGAATATCTTACAAATGGAAAGGACAGTACCTATATTTCGATTCACAATTATTTTAATAAATACTTTGAATGTAAAATCGCAGTCCAGTAAAATCACTGCTACGAGGTAAATTTTGGTTATAAATAAGCATCAAGTTTTGTATAGAATTTCCATAATGATTAAGCGCTCTGATACAGTAACATTTGGTCCAATATTTCTGGATGCGGGATTAGGTAAAAAGAAATTTTCCATCATTTAGATGTAATTTTTTGCAATGTTCAGACCAAACAGAATTCAAAAACAATTTATAAGAACATACTTCTATTCTTTCTTTTTTTGAATAGCGGTTTTTTTTCTAAACTAATATTATAAAGAGGAAAGATTTTATTTTTTGTATCATCATCATCATCATCATTTCAGACTACCATAGTCCACTGTTGAACAGTCCCCCATAGATTGCCACATAACACGGTCCTGAGCCACCTGCATCCATCGACTTCCTGCAAAACTGTGTAGGTCGTCGCTCCATCTAGTGGGCGGTCGCCCTACACTGCGTTTGCCGGTACGAGGTTGCCACTCAAGAACCTTTCTTCCCCAACGGTTATCGGTTCTTCGAGCTATATGGCCGGCCCATTTCCACTTCAGCTTGCTAATCCTCAGGGCTATGTCGGTTACTCTAGTTCTGGATGTAAGTATGATGTATATTTTTTGTATGTTTGGTTGTAATGATTTAACTCAAAAACTACTGAACCGATTTTAAAAATTCTTTTACCTATATACAACTAGATTATCACCGACTAACATGAGTTGTATTTAATTTAAAAAAAAAACCGAGATTCCTACGAAAATTGCTATGATGTAACTCAAGGTATCAAAAATTTACTGATGAAAGTAATTTTTTGGCGTGTGCTGCAAAAACTGTTAATGATAAAGAAAATAATGTTTTTTACATTTTCATAGTAGTCATCATTACTCTCAAACGTGGTCACACAGAAATATTCTGGCAGACACAGCATTTGTTGTGGGCGGACGTTGCACTTACCATCAGGTGATCGTTTTGCTCGTTTCGTCACTTTATACAATAAAAAAAAATTAGTCTAAAAAAACACGGGTAGAATCGAAAGATGATGATATTCGTAATCCTTATCCGACAAAATAGTTTCATGGTCAAGGTTGATTAAGAACGTGTAAAATCCTCTTTAAATTATTCGAGTTGGACCTATCGTTTAGAAGTTACGACGGGTATAAAAATGCTAAAAGTAAGAAAAATGCCTCGGTGTGAGCGAACAGCTCTTCGCTCGCCCGCGCTACTCCCGAATAGATTAAGATCTATTAATTACTTGTGAAGTTTCAGCCTATAAATGTCCCACTACTGAGCACAGGCCTTCTCTCATTTCTGAGAGGGTTTTGGAGCTAGGAAGAATCCGTCACGCTGCTCCAATGCGGGTTGGCGGACTTCACATGTCTTCGAAATATTTTTTGTTCCTCAGACATGCAGGTTTCCTCACGATGTTTTCCTTCACCGCCGAGCACGTGGTAAATCAGCACTTAAAATTGCAATTAATTTTAGTGGTGCCGGCACAGGGAATCGAACCCAGGTCACTCGCGTACTATGAAATTTAAAGCGAGCGCCTAGCCCCTGAGCTACTACTTAACTATTCATATTATTTTTTGATTAGAAACAATTGAATAGTGGTTTGTAGTTACAATTACGAGTATATATATTTTTTATTTAAAACTTTAAAACGCTTTTTAAAATATACAGCGGCCGTGGTGTCAATCGAACGCCGCGCCGCCGCTCGGCTTCATGCAACTTGGGCATCATCGAGGTGCGCGGCTCCCTTTTCGCAGCGGTCAAGAGCGGTTCTATTTATTTTGCTACCACGACATCAAATATTGGCTATATTTCATGGCTTATGTGCCCATAATTAAAACATGATTTTGGTATAACAGCGTAATCTTATCTGACCAGCTGCAGAAACACAAAAAGTGTTAGTGTAAGGAATTATGGTTGTTCTATTTGTCCATACAAAGTACTAATTTATCGTTCTAATATATATCTACCCGTGCGAAGCCGGGGCGGATCGCTAGTATTGTATAAAGTGATGAAACGAGCAAAACGTTTACCTGATGGTTAGTGCAACGTCTGCCCATAACAAATGCTATGTCACCCACAACATTTTTGCATGTGACAGCATACTGCGCCCGTCACACTGAGACATCAGTTCTTAAGTCTCATATGCACAGTGATTACGTTAGCTCTTAGTGCCATTCAAGCCGAAACACTTACTGTGTTTTGCATACTACCGCTTCACGGTAGAATAACTGGCCCTGGGCTGGTACCTACCTAGACCACCACTAATAAAATACTTTTATTCTTTCTTTATTTTGAATAGCGATGCTTCCAGAAGGATTTCTCCTGTACCATCGGTGTGAAAGCAATACCCGGAACAACAACCAAGACGCGATGCCATCTATACAAATAAATAAAATTTTAGAGTCTGTTTGTAATAACAAAATATCAGCTTTTTACTCAATGCTTATGAAAGTATACATACATACATAAGATCACGACTCTATCCCATAAGGGGTAGTCAGAGACTGGGCACTCACTGCAAAAACAGATGACTGCCACAATCCACGTTTCACCAAAACAATATAATGCACTTGGTGTGATAGGTGGTGAGCCTATCGCCACCATGCGCTTTTGGGTGCACAGTGCAGTTTAATTCCTTACTCGCCTTTTACGAGATCCAATGGATGAGATGGAGTGGTAGTATTCTTTTATCGAGCCGCCACCACACGGCCCTTATGAAAGTATATACGGTACTAATAAGTTTTTTTTTATATTTTGGCTGTCTGTCTATCTGTCTGTTTGTTCCGGCTAATCTCTGAAACGGCTGGACCGATTTCGACGGGACTTTCACTGACAGATATCTGATATTATAGCGGGTAACTTGGGCTACTTTAATTTTAGTAAAATAAAAACCCGCTGGCTTTTCAATGGTCTGAGGTATTTTTCATTCGACGCAGTGGTAGAGTAAAACAGAAATGACATTCAAAAAGTGTCACGAAAAATAAGATCGAATAAAAAAATATTTTATTTTTATGGAATAAAAACGACCTTTAAACCCTACAGTAGGATTTCTCCTTGCTTACAGGCTAAAATTGAACAAGCACAACACAATCAAACCCGAAAACCAACAGTGTGTTTTTACACGAATGTTGATTCCCGCTGGGATTCAAACACTAGACCCACGGCTGTAGTGTACAGTCATGCTTAATGAACTTTCGACGAATAGGCAGGTATAAACACATTTCTATGTAGGTATCTCAAGCAATGACTACGCGGTCCGCGGTGTGAGAGGCATTCGTAATCGAGCCGGTGCGGAGTGAAGACGTAGTGCTTGTGCTGTGAGCCGATATCTAATTAGTGTTATAAATATATATTGTATATTATCTGTCTATAATATACCAACTAAGTGTATACTACAATGACCACTAGGCCACGCCACGAGAGAAGCCAGTCGCTCAGCACACTGCTCAATCCTTGACGGAAAAATATTATTTATCAAAGACCGTTTCCTTTGTACAAAAATATGTTTGGAGAGCAGAATTTTGTAACCGAGTTCATAATTTAAAAATATTGTACTCGGAAGCGTTGTAAACTGTATGCGCTGAGTTTTTCTCAGACGTTCACAGCAAGCATTACTGTATTTGGTTTGAAAGGCATTGAGGCTAGTCTAATTACTTGGCATATGAGACTTAAGTAGTTATGTCTCTGGGTCTCAGTGCCACACAAAACTATTTTGAGAGACACATCATTTGTTATGGGCAGACGTTGCAATTACCACCAGGTGAACTTAACATTAATGTCTTTGGGGCCTAGTGGTTAGCGGATTTGACTTCTACGCCGCAGGTCCTGGGTACGAATCCCAGCCGAAGCCAACACTTGTGCAAAAACAAATTGTTGTTTTTCGGATTTGGTGGTGGTATGATTGTCCCGTCGTTTGGGACACTGCATCCTAGACTATCTCAGATCTTATCGCATGAGCGTTACATTGGGGGAGGGTAGGTTGGGACGAGTCAGTATCTCTATTTTCGCGCGTAGCACTAGAATATCTCCTGCGCAGTTATTAGCTTTCGACAGTATTAGGTTGGTGTCGCCGTGGTCGAAAATCGTCCTGGAGGACACCTAATATTGGTGTTATCTAGGACAAGATGCTTAAAGTAGAAACCTTGTTATTAAGGGTGATAGAGGTGTGAAAAAAAATCTAAAATTAAAAATAACAAATTGTCTCTTCGGACCTACTATTTCTGAACACCAATGCGAACATTAGTTATAATAATAATAGTCTAATTTATCTTAAGATTGAACTGCGTGGGACCTTACACAAGGAAAACATCGTAAGAAAACGTGAGAAATAATAATATTTCGAATAATGCACAAGTTCGCCAATCCGTAATGGCGCCGCGTGCCCAAAACCCTCTTAAAACTTGAGGAAAGGTCTACTTGAAGGCAAGCATGGAACACTATTAGGCTGTTTCTTTAAAATACAAATAATTTATTCTTCCACAAGAATAGGTAAGTGGTAAATTTTCAATGCAAAAACAAGTCTGTATAGGTACCACTGACAAGCCACTTATTCCGCCGCGAAGTAGCACAAACATTACAGTGCAAACATTAGTGTGTTTCGGCCTCATTAACTGGGCATATGAGACTCAAGAACTGATGTCTCAGGGCGACGGGCGGGCTTGCTGCCACACAGCAATGTGGTGCGTGACACAGCATTTGTTATGGGTATACGTAGCAGGTAACTGCTGAGGTGAACGTTTTGGTTCTCTCGTCCCTTTCTTTTATAAAAAAAGGTTTCTGTGTAAAGTACTGGTGGTAGGATTCCTATGCAGGAGTCCGTCTAGATAGGTACCACCCCAGGGCCAGTTATTCTACCGTGAAGCAGTAGTGTGCAAACATTACTGTATTTCGGTTTGAAGGGCACAGTGAGCTAGCGTAATCACTGGGCATATGAGACTTAAGAACCTATGTCTCAGAGTGATGGGCACAGTGTAGTGTCACACAAATTTTCTGGGTGGCACAGCATTTGTAATGGGCAGACGTTGCACTTACTATCAGGTGAACGTTTTGCTCGTTTCATCACTTTATGCAATAAAAAAAAAGTAAAAATGTACAAACTTTTAAACAACATGTAACAAATACTGAGAATTAACATTTAGGAAATTCGCCTTTCTTCATGTTAGTGGTTCGAGACTTGTTAAGCCTTAATCAGGAATTATCTTAGCTTCTTAATGACGTCCCGAAGTGAGACGATAAGAACGAGAGGCTTAAAAGACTAAAACAATGTATTGGTGTGTATTAATCTTACGTAACACTACTGTGTCTTAAAAATAATGTTATAAATTTAAATGAAACTAATTTTTACGGATTTTATCGCGTTTAATTTTGTTATTTATAACCCGACGTTTCGAGTGCTTTACAACACCCTTGGTGACGGGGGGACTGAGGTGACAGATGTCCTGATGTCATCGTTAACCCGGAGTACCTTCAGCTTTTAATTATTATTTTTGGTCCGATCTACGCAGAAAGAGCTAACTGTGTCAGGAAGATTTTATTCACCTTGTATGAGATAATTTTCCAAATGGTGTGTATGCGAAGTTTTGAAAATGCTAGATTTTCAAAACTTCGCATACACATTGCCTTTTCCATATGGTTTAATTACGATAATTCCCAAATAATGGATTCGGCTGAGCTTTAATGATTGTGCGTAATTTGCCGTGGAAATGAGATTTTCAGTCCATTACGTACTTTGAACTACCATTCAATTTAACTGTTAATAAAGGCCCTAAAATACCAGTCTACAATATCTTCATAAAATTACTTTCATTAAGTATTATATAAATAATCTATGTTGAATGACTTAAGAGAATCTACTACCCCATCTCATCCCGTGGGTGTCGTAAAAGTCTACAGAGGGAAAATAAAACCAGGGGATGGGCAGCAGCATCTACCTGAAACATCTGAATAAATAAACTGCGGTTGCCAACCCGCCGGTCAACTATGGCCAAATCCCCCCAAAATGAGACCTACAAACATTTGCGGCTATCTATGGAGGATCCTAAGTTCAACAGTGAACTACTAATGGGCTGAACGATGATGATGATGAAGATGATGATTAAAGGCCCTACAACATCACTCTATTCTGGTGTTCTGGTACCGCTACTGAAAATAAAAAACAAAAGCGGTAAACTTTCATAAGGCCGTAATGAACAGCAATTTATTTGTTTAGAATGCGATTTCTCTTTGCACAGTAGCCACTCGTAGGTGTTACAAGCCATTGGCAACACTATATAGAATAATCTACATCCTTCGCTCTAATTATTGATGAGTAATATGGCGGCTTAAGAGAATCTACCGCTCTTGGAGGGAAAATTAAAACCAGAAGATGGGAGATTCAGGAGGCAAAACAATTGCAGTCTTACTAATAACTGTATCAGATACATATATGGTCTCCGTAAATATGATCATGTATCTCCCTTTCGTAATCAGCTTAAGTTTCAATACCTGGGAGATTCTCATGACTGTTTTCTCCGTTCTTCGGATAATCTCAAGTTGCTCACGCCCTTGCACCGTTCTGGACACATATCTCATTCATTCACCTCAACGACTTTAAGACTCTGGAACGATTTACCTCTTGACATTAAAAAAGCTCCTAACAAGTTTGATTTCAAAAATAAAGTCCGGGAATACTTTAAAAATTCTTTACAAGTTTGATTTTTCTTTCCAGTTTCGTGTGTATATATATTTATATAAATATGTATGTTTGTGTATATGTATACCGGTATATATATATATATACATATATATATATATATATATATATATATATATATATATATATAGTATGTATACGTAGTGTTGTGTATATATATTTTTTCTGTTTATGTATTTATAATCATATTATTTCATTTTATTCTCTTCTTATTGTTAGCTGCACCGCCTATCATCATATTGTTTATTCTCCGCTTTGCCTCATGGTTGACTGGTAGAGAATGCCTTTAGGCATTAAGTCCGCCATATGTACCACTAGTGCATTAAAGGTTAAGTAAATAAATAATTAAATAAAATGGGCAGCAGCACCGTCTTGGAAGATCTGAATAAATAAACTGCGGTTGCCAACCTGCCTGCCAAGAGTGGCAACTATGGCAAAATCTCCCCAAAACGCCTAGGCCTATGTTCAGTAAAGTAAAAAGTAAAGTAAAGTTTCAGTCCCACTGCTGAGCACAGGCCTCCTCTCATTTCTGAGAGGGTTTTGGAGCTAGGAAGAATCCGCCACGCTGCTCCAATGCGGGTTGGCGGACTTCACATACTCTCGAAATATGACTATTCCTCGAAGATGCAGGTTTCCTCACGATGTTTTCCTTCAACGCTACGCACGTGGTAAATCAGCACTTAAAATTGCAATTAACAATTTTAGTGGTGCCGGCACCGGAGCTCGACCCCAGGTTACTCGCATACTAAGAAATCTAAAGCGAGCGCCTAGCCCCTGAGCTACCACGGCAGTGGACTAGCAATAGGCTGAAATGATGACGATGATGATGATAATGACGATGATGATGATGAATATAGATAACATTAAATTAATAATAATTGAAGTATATAAGAATAATGAGTATATACATTACAGTACAGTATACTGTGTCACCAAGTATAAATAAGTAACTTGATAATATGAGTTGTTGTATTGACTAACGTGATTGCGTTGTATAAGAGTCCGTCGTAACTGAGAGAAGTGAGCATTTTTTTTATTGTAGAAAGTGACGAAACGAGCAAAACGTTCACCTGATGGTAAGTGCAACGTCCGCTCACAACAAATGCTGTGTCACCCACATAATTACTGTGTGACACCACGCTGAGCCCGTCACCCTGAGACATCAGTTCTTAAGTCTTATATGCTCAGTGATTACGCTAGCTCACACTGCCCTTCAAACCGAAACACACCAATGCTTGCATACTACTACTTCACGGCAGAATAACTGGCCCTGGGGTGGTACCTACCTAGACGGATTCCTGCATAGGAATCCTACCACCAGTAACATTGTTGATAACGTATACCAGAACGTTACTCTGCCCAAACATCTACGCAGGAATCCGTCTAGGTAGGTTGCCAGGTGTGTGTGTTTCAGTTCCAGGTGTTTCCATTGCCACTGTGTTTCGGTCTGAAGGGCCACTGTGAGCTAGTGTAGTCACTGGGCATATGATACTTAAGAACTGACGTCTCAGGGTGATCACAGAAACGTTCTGTGTGACACATCATTTGCTATGGGCAGACGTTGCACTTTCCATCAGGTGAACGTTTTGCGTCGTTTCATCACTTGATCCAATTAATAAAAAATCGTTGAAGTATTACTTGACCATCTGACTTATATCTGTAATATTCCCTAATATGAGATAGGCTTCCGCGTGCTGCGGGTTACGGTCGGCGGTTCGATTCCCGCATGAAATAAATATTAATGTGACCTGTAAAGGACTATCGTAAGATTTTTCTTCACGGTTTATGTAAGTTTAAGAATGAACCGTAGTTTCAACCGTGTAAAATTAGCTGATACTCTACCTCACTTCATTCTTGACACTGATCGGCTTCTTAACGCCGTGGTAAAGTAAAAAAAGTAAAATTAAATTTTGAATAGCGAATAGCTTTCTTTATTTTGAATAGCGATGCTTCCAGAAGGATTTCTCCTGTACCATCGGTGTGAAAGCAATACCCGGAACAACAACCAAGACGCGATGCCATCTATACAAATAAATAAAATTTTAGAGTCTGTTTGTAATAACAAAATATCAGCTTTTTACTCAATGCTTATGAAAGTATACATACATACATAAGATCACGACTCTATCCCATAAGGGGTAGTCAGAGACTGGGCACTCACTGCAAAAACAGATGACTGCCACAATCCACGTTTCACCAAAACAATATAATGCACTTGGTGTGATAGGTGGTGAGCCTATCGCCACCATGCGCTTTTGGGTGCACAGTGCAGTTTAATTCCTTACTCGCCTTTTACGAGATCCAATGGATGAGATGGAGTGGTAGTATTCTTTTATCGAGCCGCCACCACACGGCCCTTATGAAAGTATATACGGTACTAATAAGTTTTTTTTTATATTTTGGCTGTCTGTCTATCTGTCTGTTTGTTCCGGCTAATCTCTGAAACGGCTGGACCGATTTCGACGGGACTTTCACTGACAGATATCTGATATTATAGCGGGTAACTTGGGCTACTTTAATTTTAGTAAAATAAAAACCCGCTGGCTTTTCAATGGTCTGAGGTATTTTTCATTCGACGCAGTGGTAGAGTAAAACAGAAATGACATTCAAAAAGTGTCACGAAAAATAAGATCGAATAAAAAAATATTTTATTTTTATGGAATAAAAACGACCTTTAAACCCTACAGTAGGATTTCTCCTTGCTTACAGGCTAAAATTGAACAAGCACAACACAATCAAACCCGAAAACCAACAGTGTGTTTTTACACGAATGTTGATTCCCGCTGGGATTCAAACACTAGACCCACGGCTGTAGTGTACAGTCATGCTTAATGAACTTTCGACGAATAGGCAGGTATAAACACATTTCTATGTAGGTATCTCAAGCAATGACTACGCGGTCCGCGGTGTGAGAGGCATTCGTAATCGAGCCGGTGCGGAGTGAAGACGTAGTGCTTGTGCTGTGAGCCGATATCTAATTAGTGTTATAAATATATATTGTATATTATCTGTCTATAATATACCAACTAAGTGTATACTACAATGACCACTAGGCCACGCCACGAGAGAAGCCAGTCGCTCAGCACACTGCTCAATCCTTGACGGAAAAATATTATTTATCAAAGACCGTTTCCTTTGTACAAAAATATGTTTGGAGAGCAGAATTTTGTAACCGAGTTCATAATTTAAAAATATTGTACTCGGAAGCGTTGTAAACTGTATGCGCTGAGTTTTTCTCAGACGTTCACAGCAAGCATTACTGTATTTGGTTTGAAAGGCATTGAGGCTAGTCTAATTACTTGGCATATGAGACTTAAGTAGTTATGTCTCTGGGTCTCAGTGCCACACAAAACTATTTTGAGAGACACATCATTTGTTATGGGCAGACGTTGCAATTACCACCAGGTGAACTTAACATTAATGTCTTTGGGGCCTAGTGGTTAGCGGATTTGACTTCTACGCCGCAGGTCCTGGGTACGAATCCCAGCCGAAGCCAACACTTGTGCAAAAACAAATTGTTGTTTTTCGGATTTGGTGGTGGTATGATTGTCCCGTCGTTTGGGACACTGCATCCTAGACTATCTCAGATCTTATCGCATGAGCGTTACATTGGGGGAGGGTAGGTTGGGACGAGTCAGTATCTCTATTTTCGCGCGTAGCACTAGAATATCTCCTGCGCAGTTATTAGCTTTCGACAGTATTAGGTTGGTGTCGCCGTGGTCGAAAATCGTCCTGGAGGACACCTAATATTGGTGTTATCTAGGACAAGATGCTTAAAGTAGAAACCTTGTTATTAAGGGTGATAGAGGTGTGAAAAAAAATCTAAAATTAAAAATAACAAATTGTCTCTTCGGACCTACTATTTCTGAACACCAATGCGAACATTAGTTATAATAATAATAGTCTAATTTATCTTAAGATTGAACTGCGTGGGACCTTACACAAGGAAAACATCGTAAGAAAACGTGAGAAATAATAATATTTCGAATAATGCACAAGTTCGCCAATCCGTAATGGCGCCGCGTGCCCAAAACCCTCTTAAAACTTGAGGAAAGGTCTACTTGAAGGCAAGCATGGAACACTATTAGGCTGTTTCTTTAAAATACAAATAATTTATTCTTCCACAAGAATAGGTAAGTGGTAAATTTTCAATGCAAAAACAAGTCTGTATAGGTACCACTGACAAGCCACTTATTCCGCCGCGAAGTAGCACAAACATTACAGTGCAAACATTAGTGTGTTTCGGCCTCATTAACTGGGCATATGAGACTCAAGAACTGATGTCTCAGGGCGACGGGCGGGCTTGCTGCCACACAGCAATGTGGTGCGTGACACAGCATTTGTTATGGGTATACGTAGCAGGTAACTGCTGAGGTGAACGTTTTGGTTCTCTCGTCCCTTTCTTTTATAAAAAAAGGTTTCTGTGTAAAGTACTGGTGGTAGGATTCCTATGCAGGAGTCCGTCTAGATAGGTACCACCCCAGGGCCAGTTATTCTACCGTGAAGCAGTAGTGTGCAAACATTACTGTATTTCGGTTTGAAGGGCACAGTGAGCTAGCGTAATCACTGGGCATATGAGACTTAAGAACCTATGTCTCAGAGTGATGGGCACAGTGTAGTGTCACACAAATTTTCTGGGTGGCACAGCATTTGTAATGGGCAGACGTTGCACTTACTATCAGGTGAACGTTTTGCTCGTTTCATCACTTTATGCAATAAAAAAAAAGTAAAAATGTACAAACTTTTAAACAACATGTAACAAATACTGAGAATTAACATTTAGGAAATTCGCCTTTCTTCATGTTAGTGGTTCGAGACTTGTTAAGCCTTAATCAGGAATTATCTTAGCTTCTTAATGACGTCCCGAAGTGAGACGATAAGAACGAGAGGCTTAAAAGACTAAAACAATGTATTGGTGTGTATTAATCTTACGTAACACTACTGTGTCTTAAAAATAATGTTATAAATTTAAATGAAACTAATTTTTACGGATTTTATCGCGTTTAATTTTGTTATTTATAACCCGACGTTTCGAGTGCTTTACAACACCCTTGGTGACGGGGGGACTGAGGTGACAGATGTCCTGATGTCATCGTTAACCCGGAGTACCTTCAGCTTTTAATTATTATTTTTGGTCCGATCTACGCAGAAAGAGCTAACTGTGTCAGGAAGATTTTATTCACCTTGTATGAGATAATTTTCCAAATGGTGTGTATGCGAAGTTTTGAAAATGCTAGATTTTCAAAACTTCGCATACACATTGCCTTTTCCATATGGTTTAATTACGATAATTCCCAAATAATGGATTCGGCTGAGCTTTAATGATTGTGCGTAATTTGCCGTGGAAATGAGATTTTCAGTCCATTACGTACTTTGAACTACCATTCAATTTAACTGTTAATAAAGGCCCTAAAATACCAGTCTACAATATCTTCATAAAATTACTTTCATTAAGTATTATATAAATAATCTATGTTGAATGACTTAAGAGAATCTACTACCCCATCTCATCCCGTGGGTGTCGTAAAAGTCTACAGAGGGAAAATAAAACCAGGGGATGGGCAGCAGCATCTACCTGAAACATCTGAATAAATAAACTGCGGTTGCCAACCCGCCGGTCAACTATGGCCAAATCCCCCCAAAATGAGACCTACAAACATTTGCGGCTATCTATGGAGGATCCTAAGTTCAACAGTGAACTACTAATGGGCTGAACGATGATGATGATGAAGATGATGATTAAAGGCCCTACAACATCACTCTATTCTGGTGTTCTGGTACCGCTACTGAAAATAAAAAACAAAAGCGGTAAACTTTCATAAGGCCGTAATGAACAGCAATTTATTTGTTTAGAATGCGATTTCTCTTTGCACAGTAGCCACTCGTAGGTGTTACAAGCCATTGGCAACACTATATAGAATAATCTACATCCTTCGCTCTAATTATTGATGAGTAATATGGCGGCTTAAGAGAATCTACCGCTCTTGGAGGGAAAATTAAAACCAGAAGATGGGAGATTCAGGAGGCAAAACAATTGCAGTCTTACTAATAACTGTATCAGATACATATATGGTCTCCGTAAATATGATCATGTATCTCCCTTTCGTAATCAGCTTAAGTTTCAATACCTGGGAGATTCTCATGACTGTTTTCTCCGTTCTTCGGATAATCTCAAGTTGCTCACGCCCTTGCACCGTTCTGGACACATATCTCATTCATTCACCTCAACGACTTTAAGACTCTGGAACGATTTACCTCTTGACATTAAAAAAGCTCCTAACAAGTTTGATTTCAAAAATAAAGTCCGGGAATACTTTAAAAATTCTTTACAAGTTTGATTTTTCTTTCCAGTTTCGTGTGTATATATATTTATATAAATATGTATGTTTGTGTATATGTATACCGGTATATATATATATATACATATATATATATATATATATATATATATATATATATATAGTATGTATACGTAGTGTTGTGTATATATATTTTTTCTGTTTATGTATTTATAATCATATTATTTCATTTTATTCTCTTCTTATTGTTAGCTGCACCGCCTATCATCATATTGTTTATTCTCCGCTTTGCCTCATGGTTGACTGGTAGAGAATGCCTTTAGGCATTAAGTCCGCCATATGTACCACTAGTGCATTAAAGGTTAAGTAAATAAATAATTAAATAAAATGGGCAGCAGCACCGTCTTGGAAGATCTGAATAAATAAACTGCGGTTGCCAACCTGCCTGCCAAGAGTGGCAACTATGGCAAAATCTCCCCAAAACGCCTAGGCCTATGTTCAGTAAAGTAAAAAGTAAAGTAAAGTTTCAGTCCCACTGCTGAGCACAGGCCTCCTCTCATTTCTGAGAGGGTTTTGGAGCTAGGAAGAATCCGCCACGCTGCTCCAATGCGGGTTGGCGGACTTCACATACTCTCGAAATATGACTATTCCTCGAAGATGCAGGTTTCCTCACGATGTTTTCCTTCAACGCTACGCACGTGGTAAATCAGCACTTAAAATTGCAATTAACAATTTTAGTGGTGCCGGCACCGGAGCTCGACCCCAGGTTACTCGCATACTAAGAAATCTAAAGCGAGCGCCTAGCCCCTGAGCTACCACGGCAGTGGACTAGCAATAGGCTGAAATGATGACGATGATGATGATAATGACGATGATGATGATGAATATAGATAACATTAAATTAATAATAATTGAAGTATATAAGAATAATGAGTATATACATTACAGTACAGTATACTGTGTCACCAAGTATAAATAAGTAACTTGATAATATGAGTTGTTGTATTGACTAACGTGATTGCGTTGTATAAGAGTCCGTCGTAACTGAGAGAAGTGAGCATTTTTTTTATTGTAGAAAGTGACGAAACGAGCAAAACGTTCACCTGATGGTAAGTGCAACGTCCGCTCACAACAAATGCTGTGTCACCCACATAATTACTGTGTGACACCACGCTGAGCCCGTCACCCTGAGACATCAGTTCTTAAGTCTTATATGCTCAGTGATTACGCTAGCTCACACTGCCCTTCAAACCGAAACACACCAATGCTTGCATACTACTACTTCACGGCAGAATAACTGGCCCTGGGGTGGTACCTACCTAGACGGATTCCTGCATAGGAATCCTACCACCAGTAACTCTGCCCAAACATCTACGCAGGAATCCGTCTAGGTAGGTTGCCAGGTGTGTGTGTTTCAGTTCCAGGTGTTTCCATTGCCACTGTGTTTCGGTCTGAAGGGCCACTGTGAGCTAGTGTAGTCACTGGGCATATGATACTTAAGAACTGACGTCTCAGGGTGATCACAGAAACGTTCTGTGTGACACATCATTTGCTATGGGCAGACGTTGCACTTTCCATCAGGTGAACGTTTTGCGTCGTTTCATCACTTGATCCAATTAATAAAAAATCGTTGAAGTATTACTTGACCATCTGACTTATATCTGTAATATTCCCTAATATGAGATAGGCTTCCGCGTGCTGCGGGTTACGGTCGGCGGTTCGATTCCCGCATGAAATAAATATTAATGTGACCTGTAAAGGACTATCGTAAGATTTTTCTTCACGGTTTATGTAAGTTTAAGAATGAACCGTAGTTTCAACCGTGTAAAATTAGCTGATACTCTACCTCACTTCATTCTTGACACTGATCGGCTTCTTAACGCCGTGGTAAAGTAAAAAAAGTAAAATTAAATTTTGAATAGCGAATAGCTTTCTTTATTTTGAATAGCGATGCTTCCAGAAGGATTTCTCCTGTACCATCGGTGTGAAAGCAATACCCGGAACAACAACCAAGACGCGATGCCATCTATACAAATAAATAAAATTTTAGAGTCTGTTTGTAATAACAAAATATCAGCTTTTTACTCAATGCTTATGAAAGTATACATACATACATAAGATCACGACTCTATCCCATAAGGGGTAGTCAGAGACTGGGCACTCACTGCAAAAACAGATGACTGCCACAATCCACGTTTCACCAAAACAATATAATGCACTTGGTGTGATAGGTGGTGAGCCTATCGCCACCATGCGCTTTTGGGTGCACAGTGCAGTTTAATTCCTTACTCGCCTTTTACGAGATCCAATGGATGAGATGGAGTGGTAGTATTCTTTTATCGAGCCGCCACCACACGGCCCTTATGAAAGTATATACGGTACTAATAAGTTTTTTTTTATATTTTGGCTGTCTGTCTATCTGTCTGTTTGTTCCGGCTAATCTCTGAAACGGCTGGACCGATTTCGACGGGACTTTCACTGACAGATATCTGATATTATAGCGGGTAACTTGGGCTACTTTAATTTTAGTAAAATAAAAACCCGCTGGCTTTTCAATGGTCTGAGGTATTTTTCATTCGACGCAGTGGTAGAGTAAAACAGAAATGACATTCAAAAAGTGTCACGAAAAATAAGATCGAATAAAAAAATATTTTATTTTTATGGAATAAAAACGACCTTTAAACCCTACAGTAGGATTTCTCCTTGCTTACAGGCTAAAATTGAACAAGCACAACACAATCAAACCCGAAAACCAACAGTGTGTTTTTACACGAATGTTGATTCCCGCTGGGATTCAAACACTAGACCCACGGCTGTAGTGTACAGTCATGCTTAATGAACTTTCGACGAATAGGCAGGTATAAACACATTTCTATGTAGGTATCTCAAGCAATGACTACGCGGTCCGCGGTGTGAGAGGCATTCGTAATCGAGCCGGTGCGGAGTGAAGACGTAGTGCTTGTGCTGTGAGCCGATATCTAATTAGTGTTATAAATATATATTGTATATTATCTGTCTATAATATACCAACTAAGTGTATACTACAATGACCACTAGGCCACGCCACGAGAGAAGCCAGTCGCTCAGCACACTGCTCAATCCTTGACGGAAAAATATTATTTATCAAAGACCGTTTCCTTTGTACAAAAATATGTTTGGAGAGCAGAATTTTGTAACCGAGTTCATAATTTAAAAATATTGTACTCGGAAGCGTTGTAAACTGTATGCGCTGAGTTTTTCTCAGACGTTCACAGCAAGCATTACTGTATTTGGTTTGAAAGGCATTGAGGCTAGTCTAATTACTTGGCATATGAGACTTAAGTAGTTATGTCTCTGGGTCTCAGTGCCACACAAAACTATTTTGAGAGACACATCATTTGTTATGGGCAGACGTTGCAATTACCACCAGGTGAACTTAACATTAATGTCTTTGGGGCCTAGTGGTTAGCGGATTTGACTTCTACGCCGCAGGTCCTGGGTACGAATCCCAGCCGAAGCCAACACTTGTGCAAAAACAAATTGTTGTTTTTCGGATTTGGTGGTGGTATGATTGTCCCGTCGTTTGGGACACTGCATCCTAGACTATCTCAGATCTTATCGCATGAGCGTTACATTGGGGGAGGGTAGGTTGGGACGAGTCAGTATCTCTATTTTCGCGCGTAGCACTAGAATATCTCCTGCGCAGTTATTAGCTTTCGACAGTATTAGGTTGGTGTCGCCGTGGTCGAAAATCGTCCTGGAGGACACCTAATATTGGTGTTATCTAGGACAAGATGCTTAAAGTAGAAACCTTGTTATTAAGGGTGATAGAGGTGTGAAAAAAAATCTAAAATTAAAAATAACAAATTGTCTCTTCGGACCTACTATTTCTGAACACCAATGCGAACATTAGTTATAATAATAATAGTCTAATTTATCTTAAGATTGAACTGCGTGGGACCTTACACAAGGAAAACATCGTAAGAAAACGTGAGAAATAATAATATTTCGAATAATGCACAAGTTCGCCAATCCGTAATGGCGCCGCGTGCCCAAAACCCTCTTAAAACTTGAGGAAAGGTCTACTTGAAGGCAAGCATGGAACACTATTAGGCTGTTTCTTTAAAATACAAATAATTTATTCTTCCACAAGAATAGGTAAGTGGTAAATTTTCAATGCAAAAACAAGTCTGTATAGGTACCACTGACAAGCCACTTATTCCGCCGCGAAGTAGCACAAACATTACAGTGCAAACATTAGTGTGTTTCGGCCTCATTAACTGGGCATATGAGACTCAAGAACTGATGTCTCAGGGCGACGGGCGGGCTTGCTGCCACACAGCAATGTGGTGCGTGACACAGCATTTGTTATGGGTATACGTAGCAGGTAACTGCTGAGGTGAACGTTTTGGTTCTCTCGTCCCTTTCTTTTATAAAAAAAGGTTTCTGTGTAAAGTACTGGTGGTAGGATTCCTATGCAGGAGTCCGTCTAGATAGGTACCACCCCAGGGCCAGTTATTCTACCGTGAAGCAGTAGTGTGCAAACATTACTGTATTTCGGTTTGAAGGGCACAGTGAGCTAGCGTAATCACTGGGCATATGAGACTTAAGAACCTATGTCTCAGAGTGATGGGCACAGTGTAGTGTCACACAAATTTTCTGGGTGGCACAGCATTTGTTATGGGCAGACGTTGCACTTACTATCAGGTGAACGTTTTGCTCGTTTCATCACTTTATGCAATAAAAAAAAAGTAAAAATGTACAAACTTTTAAACAACATGTAACAAATACTGAGAATTAACATTTAGGAAATTCGCCTTTCTTCATGTTAGTGGTTCGAGACTTGTTAAGCCTTAATCAGGAATTATCTTAGCTTCTTAATGACGTCCCGAAGTGAGACGATAAGAACGAGAGGCTTAAAAGACTAAAACAATGTATTGGTGTGTATTAATCTTACGTAACACTACTGTGTCTTAAAAATAATGTTATAAATTTAAATGAAACTAATTTTTACGGATTTTATCGCGTTTAATTTTGTTATTTATAACCCGACGTTTCGAGTGCTTTACAACACCCTTGGTGACGGGGGGACTGAGGTGACAGATGTCCTGATGTCATCGTTAACCCGGAGTACCTTCAGCTTTTAATTATTATTTTTGGTCCGATCTACGCAGAAAGAGCTAACTGTGTCAGGAAGATTTTATTCACCTTGTATGAGATAATTTTCCAAATGCTAGCATTTTCAAAACTTCGCATACACATTGCCTTTTCCATATGGTTTAATTACGATAATTCCCAAATAATGGATTCGGCTGAGCTTTAATGATTGTGCGTAATTTGCCGTGGAAATGAGATTTTCAGTCCATTACGTACTTTGAACTACCATTCAATTTAACTGTTAATAAAGGCCCTAAAATACCAGTCTACAATATCTTCATAAAATTACTTTCATTAAGTATTATATAAATAATCTATGTTGAATGACTTAAGAGAATCTACTACCCCATCTCATCCCGTGGGTGTCGTAAAAGTCTACAGAGGGAAAATAAAACCAGGGGATGGGCAGCAGCATCTACCTGAAACATCTGAATAAATAAACTGCGGTTGCCAACCCGCCGGTCAACTATGGCCAAATCCCCCCAAAATGAGACCTACAAACATTTGCGGCTATCTATGGAGGATCCTAAGTTCAACAGTGAACTACTAATGGGCTGAACGATGATGATGATGAAGATGATGATTAAAGGCCCTACAACATCACTCTATTCTGGTGTTCTGGTACCGCTACTGAAAATAAAAAACAAAAGCGGTAAACTTTCATAAGGCCGTAATGAACAGCAATTTATTTGTTTAGAATGCGATTTCTCTTTGCACAGTAGCCACTCGTAGGTGTTACAAGCCATTGGCAACACTATATAGAATAATCTACATCCTTCGCTCTAATTATTGATGAGTAATATGGCGGCTTAAGAGAATCTACCGCTCTTGGAGGGAAAATTAAAACCAGAAGATGGGAGATTCAGGAGGCAAAACAATTGCAGTCTTACGATCTCTCTATCGTTTGAAAAATTTTCTTCCGACCACTACAAAGATTTTGCTTGTCCAATCTCTCATACAGCCCAATATCGACTATGTTGATGTCTGTTACCCAGATCTGTCTCAACAACATCTTAACACATTGGATCGTCTCCTCAATAACTGTATCAGATACATATATGGTCTCCGTAAATATGATCATGTATCTCCCTTTCGTAATCAGCTTAAGTTTCAATACCTGGGAGATTCTCATGACTGTTTTCTCCGTTCTTCGGATAATCTCAAGTTGCTCACGCCCTTGCACCGTTCTGGACACATATCTCATTCATTCACCTCAACGACTTTAAGACTCTGGAACGATTTACCTCTTGACATTAAAAAAGCTCCTAACAAGTTTGATTTCAAAAATAAAGTCCGGGAATACTTTAAAAATTCTTTACAAGTTTGATTTTTCTTTCCAGTTTCGTGTGTATATATATTTATATAAATATGTATGTTTGTGTATATGTATACCGGTATATATATATATATACATATATATATATATATATATATATATATATATATATATATATATATATATATATAGTATGTATACGTAGTGTTGTGTATATATATTTTTTCTGTTTATGTATTTATAATCATATTATTTCATTTTATTCTCTTCTTATTGTTAGCTGCACCGCCTATCATCATATTGTTTATTCTCCGCTTTGCCTCATGGTTGACTGGTAGAGAATGCCTTTAGGCATTAAGTCCGCCATATGTACCACTAGTGCATTAAAGGTTAAGTAAATAAATAATTAAATAAAATGGGCAGCAGCACCGTCTTGGAAGATCTGAATAAATAAACTGCGGTTGCCAACCTGCCTGCCAAGAGTGGCAACTATGGCAAAATCTCCCCAAAACGCCTAGGCCTATGTTCAGTAAAGTAAAAAGTAAAGTAAAGTTTCAGTCCCACTGATGAGCACAGGCCTCCTCTCATTTCTGAGAGGGTTTTGGAGCTAGGAAGAATCCGCCACGCTGCTCCAATGCGGGTTGGCGGACTTCACATACTCTCGAAATATGACTATTCCTCGAAGATGCAGGTTTCCTCACGATGTTTTCCTTCAACGCTACGCACGTGGTAAATCAGCACTTAAAATTGCAATTAACAATTTTAGTGGTGCCGGCACCGGAGCTCGACCCCAGGTTACTCGCATACTAAGAAATCTAAAGCGAGCGCCTAGCCCCTGAGCTACCACGGCAGTGGACTAGCAATAGGCTGAAATGATGACGATGATGATGATAATGACGATGATGATGATGAATATAGATAACATTAAATTAATAATAATTGAAGTATATAAGAATAATGAGTATATACATTACAGTACAGTATACTGTGTCACCAAGTATAAATAAGTAACTTGATAATATGAGTTGTTGTATTGACTAACGTGATTGCGTTGTATAAGAGTCCGTCGTAACTGAGAGAAGTGAGCATTTTTTTTATTGTAGAAAGTGACGAAACGAGCAAAACGTTCACCTGATGGTAAGTGCAACGTCCGCTCACAACAAATGCTGTGTCACCCACATAATTACTGTGTGACACCACGCTGAGCCCGTCACCCTGAGACATCAGTTCTTAAGTCTTATATGCTCAGTGATTACGCTAGCTCACACTGCCCTTCAAACCGAAACACACCAATGCTTGCATACTACTACTTCACGGCAGAATAACTGGCCCTGGGGTGGTACCTACCTAGACGGATTCCTGCATAGGAATCCTACCACCAGTAACTCTGCCCAAACATCTACGCAGGAATCCGTCTAGGTAGGTTGCCAGGTGTGTGTGTTTCAGTTCCAGGTGTTTCCATTGCCACTGTGTTTCGGTCTGAAGGGCCACTGTGAGCTAGTGTAGTCACTGGGCATATGATACTTAAGAACTGACGTCTCAGGGTGATCACAGAAACGTTCTGTGTGACACATCATTTGCTATGGGCAGACGTTGCACTTTCCATCAGGTGAACGTTTTGCGTCGTTTCATCACTTGATCCAATTAATAAAAAATCGTTGAAGTATTACTTGACCATCTGACTTATATCTGTAATATTCCCTAATATGAGATAGGCTTCCGCGTGCTGCGGGTTACGGTCGGCGGTTCGATTCCCGCATGAAATAAATATTAATGTGACCTGTAAAGGACTATCGTAAGATTTTTCTTCACGGTTTATGTAAGTTTAAGAATGAACCGTAGTTTCAACCGTGTAAAATTAGCTGATACTCTACCTCACTTCATTCTTGACACTGATCGGCTTCTTAACGCCGTGGTAAAGTAAAAAAAGTAAAATTAAAGCCTGTAAATGTCCTACTGCTGAGCACAGGCCGCCTCTCATTTCTGAGAGAGTTTTGGAGCCGTGAAGAGTCCGCCACGCTGCTCCAATGCGGGTTGGCGGACTGCACATGTCTTCGAAATATTAATTATTGCAAGTTTCCTCATGGTGCTTTCCTTCACCGCCGAGTACGCGGTAAATCGGCATTTAAAATTGCAAATAACAATTTTATTGGTGCCGGCACCGGGTGTTGAACCCAGGTCACGCGCATACTATGAAATTTAAAGCAAGCGCCTGAACCCTGAGCTACCACGGCTCTAACTTCTAACCTCGTTTTTTCATTTAACTAAATCATCTTATTTTTTTTATTTTTTTTTGGAGAGGGGGCAAACGAGCAAGTGGCTCACCTGATGGTAAGTGATCACCACCGCCCATGAACAACAGCAATACCAGAGGAATCGCGGGTGCGTTGCCGGCCTTTGAGGAAGGAATAGGCTCTTTTCTTGAAGGTCCGCCGATTCCATAAAGTAGTGCGTGGCAGAAAATTCCGCGAAAAACGCACTGTGGTGGAATGCCAACCATCCAGGTGGTGACGACGGAATTTTTTGTTCTGCCGCAAAGTGCGATGGTGAAAACCGGCGGCTGGAATTATTCCGAACAATTCCTCGGAACACTCCCCGTTGTAAAACCTGTTAAAAAATGCAAAGAGATGCAACATTTCTTCGCAAGGCCAGTGTATCAAGCCGATCGGAAAGAACCTGGTCGTCGAGGATTCGAGCCGCTCTTCGTTGAATACGGTCAAAAGGAAGGAGCTGGCACTAGGGTGCCCCCGCCCAAAGATGAGAACAGTACTCCATGTGAGGCCGAACCTTGTGAAGTTGCAAGCGGTGGACCGGCATGAAGTACTGTCCCGCTCTACTGAGCACGCCAAGTTTTTTAGAAGCTAATTTGGCCTTCCCTTCCAAGTGACCGCGAAACTGAACGTTATTCGATATGTCTACGCCAAGGATTCCAATACTGGCTGAGGCAACGAGGGGGGTGCTTCCAAAACGAAGTGCTACGACGAAGGGTTTCTTTTTAGCGGTAAACGCGCAAACATGTGTCTTATTTGGGTTAAACTGGACTAAATTTAGTCGGCCTCAGTCTGAGATTTTGTCTAACAAAATCTCGACTTCAGACACAAGTTTGTTCCGGCACTCGTCAACGTGTTCCCGAGAAATATTAGCACGGCCGGTGTACAAGGCATCACCAGTACTGTCGTCTGCATAGCAATGAATGTTACTAATTTGTAACATATCATTGATATGCAGAAGAAACAGGGTTGGCGATAGCACGCAGCCTTGTGGAACACCAGCACCCGCAGACTTGGAGTCCGAGCATGCACCGTCTACTACGACCTTGATGCTCCGGTCTGCGAGGAAACTGGTGACCCAATTGCATAATTTCTCGGGAAGCCCATAGGAAGGAAGCTTCGAGAGAAGCGCTTTGTGCCAAACCCGATCAAAGGCCTTCGCTATGTCCAAACTAACTGCCAGGGCCTCCCGCTTGCTCTCGACTGACTCCGCCCATCGATGCGTAAGGTAGACTAGAAGATCACCAGCTGAGCAACCCTGATGGAAACCGTACTGGCGGTCACTAATCAGCTGGTGCTCCTCTAGGTACCTCAAGAGCTGGCAGTTTATAATGGACTCCATTATTTTGGAGAACAAGGAGGTGATGGCGATCGGTCTGTAGTTGGACGGATCTGTGCGGTCGCCTTTCTTAGGGATCGGGTGCACCAAAGCTGTCTTCCATGTGTTCGGGACGACGCCTAGAGAGTAGGAGTACCGGAAAAGACGCGTTAAGACTGGTGCCAACTCAGGAGCACACATCCTCAGCACAATAGGGGAGATGCCATCAGGCCCACTCGACTTATGTCTTATGTCCAGGGAAAATAGTGCTTTGCGCACAGAACTCTGCAGGAACTTGATTTCCGGCATAGAGCACTCACACCGCGGGATGATCGGCGGCGTGTTTCCCCTGTCATCGACAGACGAGTTGGCCGCAAAAAGGGAGCCTAAAAGATCAGCTTTCTTCTTTGCGGCATGAGCCAGCGAGTCATCCTCCCTGTGCAGAGATGGAAGGGATGGCTGACAGAAATTCCCAATGACAGCCTTGACGAGAGACCAGCATGCACGAGTTCCCGAAGGGAGGCGATCTAATTTCTCGCCAATTCTGCCAATGTGCTCTGACTTTGACTTGGAAATAGCTCTTTTGAAGGACCTAGAGGCAGAGTTGTATTTCTTTTTCAGTTCGCTAGTTTTTACATCTCGAGATGCCGATGCTTTAGCCAAGGTCCGGTAACACTCCTGCTTTTGTCATTTTGCAGGTGCGACCAAACCAAGGCTGGGATCTACCACCGATGGGCACGACAGAGGATGGAATAAAGAGTTCCATACCCTGAATTACAACATCAGTGACAGATTCAGCAACGGCGTTCGGATCATCTAGCGAGAAGCAAACCCGCCTCCAAGGGTAGGATGCAAAGAAGGACCGCATCCCATTCCAATCTGCTGACCTATAGTGCCACACACGGCGGTTGCTTGCAGATCGCAACCGCGATGAACAGGTGAGAGGCACCGTACTTCGGATCAGACAGATCAGGTCTGAAGATCCCAGAGGGGCATCGACGGAGACTTGATATTTGTCCGGATGAGAGGTCAGCAGAAGGTCCAGCAGGGAAGGCGTATGATCCTCCACGTCTGGAACCCGCGTTGGCGAAGGAACCAGTTGTGTCAGATCATATGCCAAGGCAAAGTCATAAACAGATCTACCCGCATGATCGGTGGTACAAGACCCTAGCCAATCGGCGTGGTGGGCGTTAAAGTCGCCAAGTAACACGATCTCTGCGGATGGGATCTGCTGTAACAGGGAATCTGCAGCCATCTGGATGTGGTCGATGAGTCGGTCGGTTTCGGTGTTACCGCTATGGGACCTATAGAGGCACCCATAGACGCGAGGGTGGTCGTCGCTATCTATGCGCAGCCAAAGGATGGACAGGTCCGTATCTTCAAGACTGCCGATGCGTCGAGAACACATATCCTCTCTGACGTATACACAAACCCCGGCCCGTGGCACAAAGGAGTGTTCCAATTTGTACCCGGGTAGGAGAGATAAGCGGTATCAGCCGGAGGTACTTCCCCGGTCGAGCCGGCCCATTCATGCAGCAGCATACGCTGTTGCGTGGCTCTACCACTGTTGAACAACTGAACAACCGTTATTAACACTGTAGGTCTGTAGTTTTAAGACAATTGATTTATAACTCCTTTTTTTGTAATGTAATGACTTTTGCCAAAACAAAGAGAGAAAAAAAACTTAGGACCCGACTGGGTTAAAATTGTTAAAAAAACACATGTAACTGAGTTATTACAAAATATGAATCAAAAGAAACATCTTCCAAATGGAAAGGACAGTAACTAAATTTCACTTGAAAATTATTTTAATAAATATATTAAGAATGTAAAATCACAGAGCGAGTAAAATACAGTTATTTTAGCTACAAGGTAAATTTTGGTTAATAAATAAGCACCAAGTTTTGTATTTCCAAAACGATTAAGTACTGTGTTACAGCAATATTTCGTTCAATGTTTACGGACGCAGGATTAGCTATGAAGAAATTTCCCAACATTTGTATGGAATTTGTTTGTAGAACATAAGCCGAAAACAATGTAATTAAATAACAATTCTTTATTTTTCGACGCAAGGAATATAAATTACGTTGGTCAAACCTCATTTCCTTTACAATCTTCCACCGTTTAGTAATGAGGTTCTTCTGACGGAGAAGAAATAGGCGAAAGAAACTCCTGAGGTATCCTCTTTTTTGGAAATCATTTTATTTTATATAAGTCAAAGACATAAATAAATTTACAAAACAGTGTCATAGAAAGCCAAAGCACGATCCATGTTAAAGTTTTACACAAGATTAAATAATGAACATATAAGTATATTGCCGTGTGGTAGCGGCTTAAGAGAATCTACCACCCCATCTCATCCCGTGGGTGTCGTAAAAGTCGACAGAAGGAAAATAAAAACAAGGAGATGGGCAGCAGCATCTTCCTGGAACATCTGAATAAATAAACTACGGTTGCCAAACCGCGTGCTAAGCGTGGCAACTATGGCAAACCCTCCCAAAATGAGAGCTACAAACTTTTGAGGCAATCTGTGGGCGAGGCATATATTCAGCAGTGAACTAAATAGGCATAATGATGATGATGATGATGATATTTCAAAGTCGAGCAGACCAGCCTCCACCAACAGTACCTGTTTACAAATGTGACTCATGTGGCAGCCATCACCATCAGAATGTAAATGAACATACTCCTATTCTTTCTTTATTTTGAATAGCGTTGCTCTCAGAACGATTTCTCCTGTATCACGGTATGTTAAAGTTTATATCAAATTAAATATTCCTAACGCCTCTAACTGCAATATGTTGTATTAGTGCTGTCATGGATACTAGAAAATAATAAAAACGTCAGTCCAGTTGCAATTATTACCGTGTTTTATTATTACAGACATATTGCATCCGCACAAATACTCATACCCGGAACAATAATATGTAAACCACATAACATACGTTACATAAAAAGTAAGCTCGCCAGATTTTTAACAGTTCTTCTCAGGTTATTTTTCCATCGAACCAGTGGTAGAGTAAACCAAAAATGGTATTCAATCTGTGCGACGAAAAATAATCTATCTATACAACTAAATAAAATTGAAGTATCTGTTTGTAATAACGAAATAACTGTTTTTTACCTAATATATACGGCACTTATATGAAAAAAAAAATGAAATTTTTGTCTGTCTGTTAGTTCCGGCTAATCTCCGAAACGGCTGTACCAATTTTGATGGGACCCTCACTGGCACATAGCTGATATTATAGCGGGTAACTTAGGCTATAATTTGGGTTCCGCGTAAAAACGCTTTCAATAGGGAAGTATATAGTATATCTTCGATCGGGGTCTGCTTTTTTACGCGGATTCAATATTCTTGTATACGGGTATCGGCGACCCGTAGAGCAGAAGCCATTCGCTGAGCCCACTGCTCAATCCTATCCGGAAAATGTCATTTATCAAAAACATTTCCTTTTTTTTTATTGGAAAGAGTAACGAAACGAGCAAAACGTTCAGTGAAACGCCTGCCCATAACAAATGCTATGTCACCCAGAACATTTCTGTGTGACACCACACTGCGCCCGTCACCCTGAGACATCAGTTCTTAAGTCTCATATTGTATAGTGATTACGCTAGCTCTCATAATTTAAAAATATTGTACTGGGAAGCGCTGTAAGCTGTATGCAATATTTTTTTCAGACGTTCAAAGTTCGTACTCAATTATTTCAGTAGTGCTGAACGCATAGTAAATAAGTTATTAGAGCACAAACTTAATTGAGGCTGCACGAATTAATTTTTTATACTAAAACCTATTTTCAGTGTTATTTCATTTATAAGTTTACTTTGTTTCGTAGAGGTATTTAAACTGTTTATATATTGCGTAGGTTCAGCTTTTTACTCTTCAAAATTTCTTTATCGAAATAATCAGTACAACTTGGCAAGAAAGTAAAAACTTCAATTTTGTATGTTTTACATTCTACCAAACAATCCGGATGTCACATGTTGTAAAAACGTTTCTGTTATTACTTCACAGACATACTTACATCTTCATAATGTTTTCCTTCACCACTAAGCACATGATAAATCGTCACTGAAATTGGAATTAACAATTTCCTCATAACTGAAACCAGTTCACTTACATACTGGTGGTAGGATTCCTATGCAGGAATCCGTCTAGGTAGGTACCACCCCAGGGCCAGTTATTCTGCCGTGAAGCAGTAGTGTGCAAACATTACTGTTTCGGTTTGAAGGGCACTGTGAGCTAGCGTAATCACTGGGCATATGAGACTTAATGAAGTTGTTCTTCCGATAATATTAACTTTGACGAGTGCGTGGCCTAGTGGTTAGAGTAACTGACTTCTACGCCGCAAGTCCTGGGTCCGATACCGAGCCGCAGGCAACAATTGTGTAAAAACAAATTGTTGATTTTCGGGTCTGGTTGTGCTTTTCTTTAATTTAATAAAGTGACGAAACGAGCAAAACATTTACCTAATGGTAAGTGCAAGGTTTACCCATAACAAATGCTGTGTTATCAAGAACATTTCTGTGTGACACCACACTGCGCACCCAGAGACACCGGTTGTTAAGTCTTATATGTTCAGTGATTACACTAGATGTCTGTGCACTTCGAACCGAAACACAGTAATGTTTGCTCACTACTGCGTCACGGCAGAATAACTGGCACTGGGGTGTTACCTACGTAGACGGATTCCTGCATAGAAATCCTACCACCAGTAAATGTGTTGTGAATGTCCCGGTGTTTCCGGCACTGTATCCTAGCTTACCTCAGATCTTATCGCATGAGCGTTACACGGGGCGCGGGTCGATTAGGACAAGTCAGTGCCTGTGTGTTTGCGCATATACTCATCATCATTACATCAGCCCATCTTTCTTATTTCTTTGTTGTCTTCGCTGTCTTTGCTGAACAAAGGCCACCCCACAGGTTGCCACAATAGTTTTTCGCTCTTATTTTGTGGGGATTTCGCCATAGTTGCTTGGCGGGCGAGTTGGAAACCGCAGTTTTTTTATTTTGGTGTGTCAGAAAGATGCTGCTGCCCACTGTCTGGTTCATATTTTCCCTGTGTCGACTTTTGCGACATCCACGGGATGAGATATGGTGGCAGGTTCTCTTAAGTCGCCACTACACGGTGTACTATAATATCTCCTGCGCAGTTGTTAGCTTACAGTATTGGGTAGTTGTCGCCGTGTTCGAAAATCGTCCTTATGGACATTAATGTTGACTTTAACTGTTGCAAAATGCGAAATTATAGCAGAAACAAAGTTGAAAAACCCAAAAATTCTACAATTTAACATAACAAATTGTGAAGGAAAGTAAGTTAATTTGCTAAGATCCGCATGCAAAATATAAAATGGTGTATATAACCTAGTTATTTGAAGAGCACCGCTCGCCGTCCCTCATACTGCTGAGTTTTAATTCCTTCATTATAATGGATTTCCGCAAAGTAACGCCTGATTCTATTAACTATATAACAAAGTGTCTCTTCTGTCCTGCTATTTCTAAATACTAATGCAAACCTTAGTTAAATTATCAATTTAATTTCTTTTAATATTCAACAATGCTTTACACGAGAAGAACGTCGTAAGAAAACCTGCCCGTCTGAGGATTAATCATATTTCGGATAATCGGCGTGCCCAAACACCTCTCAAAAATTGATGAAACGCCTTTGCTTAATGAAGTGATACTAATGTTTTTTTCATCTACTCGTACAAGAATAGATTTTCGTGTTATGTAAAATTTTATTAACTCTTAAACAAATACTGGGAAGTAGCATTGAGGAGACTCGCCTTTCTTCATGTTAGTGCTTCAATACTTGTTAAGCCTCAATCTGGGATTATCGTAGCTTCTTAAGGGCGTACCGAAGTAAGACGATAAGAACTAGAAGCTTAAAAGATTGGAGTACAATGTCGCAGTGTGTATTAATCTTACGTCATACTTTTGTACGTGTCTTAAAAATAATGTTTTAAATTTTAATTTTTATCTAGCTAATAATTTCATGCATAAAAAATATACATTTTCCGCTGATAATATCTACGTTACAATTTTTAGTATAATACATGTATAAGTCTGAAACGTGATCTGAATATCCATAGACTTGTCTCTTTCTAAATGATTTTCGTTGAATTTCTCTGTCCTTCTGTCTGTTTCTTACCTTTTAAAGGTTCAACCGCTGAACCGATCTTGACGAAATTTGGCACAGAGTTAGATTTTTATCCCAGAAAATAATATAGTTCTTACGGGATAGTTCAAAAACCTATATATATATATATATAACCTATATATCGCGGTCATCAGCTAGTACTCGTATAAGTTCACAAACTCAGCAAAATGTTAAACAGACATGAGCGTTGTGAATCCAAATCTATCGACTAAAAAATAACACCCCAGCGAAAATAAAACTCATCCAATTCACTGGCACATTTTCTAATTACTCGTTTGAAACGACCTTTCTAAGGCTTTGAATTTCGAGTTTCAGTATATATTACAACTGAGTACTGATTTATTCATTTCATTACATTGAGAGAATTTTGTGATGAATCTCTAACAAATAATGTGTCATTTGCTACCAGTAAATGCTTTTATTATTTGCTGAAAATATTTGTAATTTGTTTTTTTAACTGGACTAACTTTTGTATCACATTACAAAGCAATATTTTCCTGAAAATTACTGTTGAAATTTAGTCTCATTCATAAATTAGTAACATTAATAATTAAAAATAATTAATTGCAGTGTTGTGGCGGCTTAAGAGAATCTGTCACCCCATCTCATCCCGTGGGTGTCGTGAAAGTCGATAGAGGGAAAATAAAACCATGAGATGGGCAGCAGCGTCTTTCTGGAACATCTGAATAAATAAACTGCGGTTGCCAACCCGCCTGCCAAGTGTGGCAACTATGTCAAAAACCCCCAAAGTGAGAGCTACAATATTTTTTGGCAATCTATGGGGGAGGTCTATGTTCGGCAGTGGACTAGTGATAGGCTGAAATGACAATGACGACTGCTTCTAAAATGTTTTTAGCTCTATGTCTAATTATTTAAAACCGTATTTTTTTATTCCTGATGGTTTTTTCAATAAACAAATATATAAGAGCCAGATTTTAATATAAAAGAAGGTTTCTTAGTTAGTAAGGTTCTTAGTTTATAGTTCATTAAATAAAATCAGTTGCATACCAATGGCAGTTAATTTTATTTTATTGGATTAAGTGATGAAACGAGCAAAACGTTCACCTGACGGCAAGTAACGCTTACCCATAACAAATACTGTGTAATCCAGAACATTTCTGTGTGGCACCACACTGCGCCCATCACCCTGAAACATAAGTACTTAAGTCTCATATGCCCATTGATTACACTAGCTCACAGTGCCCTACAAACCTAAACACAGTTATTTGCACACTATGGTTCACGGCAGAATTACTGGTCCTGGGATGGTACCTACCTAGACGGATTCCTGCATAGCTAACTTAAACTAAAAAGTAAATAGTAGTAATATAAAATAATTAGAAGCGGGTGTATTTATTGTGGCTCGTCCCTTTATCAAATAGAAAAAAATACATCGCTGTTTGCTGTGGTTTTCAGAAGATAAGTTTAAAATTTGCACTGTATGAATAATATAGTTAATAGCATCAGGCGTTACTTTAACGGAAATACGTTATATTGAAGGAAACAAAGTTTATTTGCTAAGGTCCGCATGTAAAATTGAAAATGGTGTGTATTACCTATTTTTTCAAGTTTCATATGCCCATATTGTTGAAATCTATTTTTTTATTGGATAAAGTGATGAAACGAGCAAAACGTTCACCTGATGGTAAGTTCAACGTCTGCCCATAACAAAACAAATGCTCAGAAAATTTCTGTGTGACACCACACTGTGCCTATCACCCTGAGACATAAGTTCTAGAGACTAGAGACGCTAGCTCACAGTGCCTTTCAAACCGAAACACAGTAATGTTTGCACACTACTCTTTCACGGCAGAATAACTGCCCTTGGGGTGGTACCTACCAAGACGGATTCCTGCATAGGAATTGTTGAATCGGCCAAACCTGAAACAGATAATACGAAATAATCAAATTATATTATTGTTTCCCGAGAGGGCAAAATGGGCTACTAATGTGGTCTCTGCCTACCCCAATTTAAAGACACGTAAATGTATGTACTCGTATGTGTGTATGTAAAAACTAAAAATAAAATCAATCACGATTGAACAGTAATAAGCTGATGATCCTGGTGAGAAAACCAGGTTATACTGTTGACATTTTTGTATTGTCATCGGTCCATAAATTTCAAATTATTCGGACGTCTGATAATTAAATTGAAACATTTTATTATGTTGCTAGTTAATATATACGTACACAAACACACACACACAAGCGAAGCTAATAAAAGCGTGTCGAAAAAACAATGAGGCATCTAAAAGGTTCAAATTTAATACCTTTTTTCGTATTCAAGCGCTATAAATTATCTCTTGCATTCAGTTCCTAAAAGAAGACTTATGATTTATAAAGAATTCGAAAATTAAAAACTGTATGAGAAAAGCCGAAAGATCGGGCTATTGTTATAAATTCGCTTCAAAAAGTCAACTTGGCGTATTGCCAGAAGAAGGCTTCACTATTATATTTTACAAAATAATAAAATGATACATTAGGTTTTATATATAGGACACTTTTTGTTATAATTTTTTTTAAAAAAAACTTAAAAAAAAGACTGCTGTCATGTGTCGCCGCGCAGATGTAAGACATCGAAAATGATGTTTGTTAAAAGATTTTGTAATTAAAGAAAATTAATAAATAAATTTAGAGTAAAATATATAAAAGTTTCGTTAATAAAACTAAATGTCGTCCTTGTCGTCGTTTCAGCCTATCACAAGTCCACTGCTGAGTATAGGCCTTCCCCATAGATAGCCCCAAAAATTGCAGCACTCATTTTGGAGGGATTTTGCAATAGTTGCCACGCTTGGCAGGCCGATTACAATCCGCAGTTTATTTATTCATATGTTCCAGGAAGATGCTGCTGTCCATTTCCTGGTTTTCATTTTCCCTCTGTCGACTTTTAGATTCTCCATGGCCGCTACCGCACGGCAAATATGTATTTAATATTATTCTTATTATAATATTATATATACAAGGCAAAAAGCTTAAGGTGTTTTTCTTTTACTGTTGTTTCTATTACATATATAATTAACTTCAATTTGTTTTTTAATTTTGTGACTAACGAAAAAAATTTATACGCTTTATACTGCGAAAACATGTGGGAGATCCGTTTTTTTTATAACACCAGCATGTTTGCTTTCTACACCCATGTTTTACAAATAAATTATCTATATCTTTAAATAATTCTTTATAGTATACGCGCCACGCAAACACAAAATAGTAGAGAGCAGCGGCGGAGACGCGGCGGCATAAGAGAGCGTCATGCCGTTTCCCGTCACGGCAACGAGTCGGGTTTACCCCCAAGGCGCGCCAATAGATGTTTCACTGCAAAAATAAAGAAAAAGACAACCCTATTACCTGCATAATGTTAAGATAAACAACAAATTAAGTAATTACTTGTACCACACATGATGCGTAGAAGTAAAATACAACTCATTCGCCAAGCTGTTATAGCTTGACGTTGGTTTTCTGCCATGTCTGTGAATTAGGTCGGCGAGGAACATATTATTAGCACCCTCGAGTCTGTCACTCTCGCGCACAGGATGACGGTCCAAGCCGAGGGGTTCGCCTGTCACCCATAAATGAAGGTTTCGGCTAAGCGCCCTGCCACATTTCAATCCGGCGAAGCTGCGAAAGCCTTCGGGCTAAAAAATATTATAATAATGTACATACAAATTCATTGACGCCAAGGTTTCTTCCATTTGAAGACAAAACATCGATCGAAATCGTCTTATTATTAGTGAATTTGATATTCTATTTAGAATAAAAAGCAATTAAACTAATGGTTTTATCTCACAATATCTCACTCTATAATTATAGTCCAATTTTATAAGCTTAATGTTAAATATACTCGTAATTATTTTATTATAAGAAAATGTTATCGTTAAACTATTGTACCGCAAAAGTAACTTGACTAATAATATTGCTTAAGTACTATTATTTAGCCTTAAAATAAGCAATTTGTAATAAAACCAGTGGTTCGAGGAAACATAAAATTCTGTAAAACTATAATATAAGTAAGTAACTCAAATTGTAATTGACTGAATGGAGTATAACTTTTAACGGCGAACGAGCTACTTATTTCTTCGACATTTTTAATGTGATTCGAAATTTCACGTTACAACGAGTAAGAAAAAATATTACTATTTTTTTTTATTGGATATGGTGGCAAGACGAGCAAAACGTTCACCTGATACTAAGTTCGAGGTCTGACTAAAAAAATGCTGTATCACCCAGAATACTTCAGAGCACCACAATGCGCCCGTCAACTCGAGACATCAGTTCTTAAGTCTCATGTGCCAAGTGATTACACTAGCTCACTGTGTCCTCAGACCGAAACAAAAAGATTTTTTCACACTACAGAGTAACGGGCGCAGGGTAGTACCACACGAAAATGTTCTGGGTGATACAGCATTAGTTATGTGCAGACATTGCATTTACCATCAGGCGAACGTTCTGCTCGTCTCGTCACTTTATCCATACATACATACATAAATAATACATACATAAATTATTTAAGTTCCGTTATTGTGTCGTATTATTGTAAGTGCAATGATGCGCGTCCGAGTTGCCTCGGAATTCGGGCAGGACTGAAAACCAGTGACGGGATCAGAGCAATTTAAGTCTCTGTATCTCGATTTTTACTGAGTCCTGTCAATTTCACGGTATTATGCTGCTACACAGACTCATTTTATATAATTTTTTCACTTTTGTAATATTATTTTATGTTCTGTGTAATTCCATTTTGTTTCTAGTCTTTTGTGTCTTTTGTAATTACACCGTGAATAAATGTGTTTCTTTCTTTCTTTCTTTCTTTCTTTCATTAAAAATGGCTACTGCATAAGCTTATATTTGTGTTTATTTAATCGCAACTTGTGATTATTTTTAAGTTTTGTTCCATCGATGACTCTGTTCGAATTGATTTTCGTATGGAACTGTGTGTACTGGGTTTTTTGAATATCTAAATCTTTGTATATATATGGTAAAATCTTATCGTTATAATTGAAATATGCTGCTATAGCTCAGGGGCTAGGCGCCCGCTTTAAATTTCGTAGTACGCGTGTGACCTGGGTTCGATTCCCGATGCCGGCACCACTAAAATTTTTAATTGCAATTTTAAAACATCGTGAGTAAACCTGCATGTCAGAAAAATAAAAAAAAATATTTCGAAGACATGTGCAGTCCGCCAACCCGCATTGGAGCAGCGTGGCGGATTCTTCCTAGCTCCAAAACCCTCTCAGAAATGAGAGAGTTTTTGAGACATAAGTAACCAGCAATTATTTCTACACATTTCGTATATGTTTAATTATTTAATTAATTGTAAAATAACTTAATTAAGAAACGAATATATTGGCATCATAATTAAAAATACAGATAGTAAGTTTGTTGAGAAGTAATAATTTTTTGTATCACACTGTTTAATGAATTCAGTGACTTCTTCGCTGCCGGTCCTGGGTTCAAATCCCAGCCAGAGCTAACATTTATGCAAACTCATAAATGGTTCACATAATGATTTCTTATAATTATAATTAAAAGCTGAAGGTACTCCGGGTTAACTATGACATCGGGACATCTGTCACCTCAGTCCGCCCGTGACCATGGGTGCTGTAAAGCACTCGAAACGTCGGGTTATAAATAATAAAATTAAACGCGATAAAATCGGTAAAATTAGTTTCATTTAAGTCATAAATGGTTGTTTTTCGGGTCTCGCTCCCCCATAGATTGCCATAAAAGTTTGTAGCGGTTATTTTGGGCCTATATTCAGCAATGGACTCGTCGTGGGCTGGAGTATTGGTGGTGGTGGTATGTTGCCAACATAGTCTGATGGGTTTTAAATATTACGAACATGATTATGGGGCATGCAGGGGGAAGCTCAGAATCGCTCAGTGATCTACGGAAAGGGCTGTGCTCGGAGTTTCTCTGTGTGATAAAATCCGTAACGATGATATCCGCAGCAGAACTAGAGTAACCAAGATAGCCCTAAGGATTAGCATGTTGAAGTGGCAATAGGCCGGTCATATAGCTGGTAGAACCGATAACCGTTCTGGAGTGGTAACCTCATACCGGTAAACGTAGTACGCAGTGTAGAGCGACATGGATGCAGGTGGCACGAGGACCGTATTTTCGGCAATCCATGGGAGAGGCTTATGTTCCACAGCGGACTGAGATAGGCTGAAATGATGATGATTCATGATAAGAAATATTTTTTTCATACATACAAACAGTTCAGCCTTTTTCCCTTAAAAGAGGTAGGCAGAAGCCACTTACGTAGCCCACTATGCGCCCGCCCGAGAAACGAGAGGTGACGGGGAAGTTAAAAAATCTTCCCATTGCGTTTCCACGAACAGTATAATGACTGCCGTGTGTTGCATATTATGGTGTTATTCTGCACGAACAAAGTCTGTCCGTACAACACCTTAGTCAGGTCAGAAAAGAGGTGTGTGCTATTTTCCCCTCTAGGAGACCCTATATATATATATATATATATATATATATATATATATATATTATAATATTGCTTTAAATAAAATAGAACAAATAAAACATGATGATATAGTTACGCAAGAAGCGAGATAAACGATTTTTAATTCAGGGCATTCCCGGACATTTTCTCGCAGGGGCGGTAAAAAATATCTACCTTACTAAGTTTAATTGCCTTAATAAATTTGACTCAAGAAGATGTCGGGCTGTTCCACAAAAAGCGGAACCAAAGGAATAAATTATCGAACTGTCTTAATCTGTCAAAATGCTTTTAATTTATCTTGACCGTCTCTAAATATTTATATTATGAGGAATTTTTGAATACTTCTTCGGCGAGTAATGATGTTTACCCTCCCGATTTTTCGAATACAGCGACAACTTCTGAATTCAGCCGGGAGCTACCAACTATGCAAGAAATATTGTTAATAGAATCAGGCTTTACTTTGCGGAAATCCATTATAATTAAGGAAAGAAAGTTAATTTTGCTAAGATCCGCATGCAAAATATAAAATGGTGTATATTACCTAGTTTTGAATAGCACCGCCCGCCCTCCCACAGAAGCGTGCAAGTCTACGAAAGTCAGCGTAGAGTCAATATCACTTGATAATGCCTCGTTTTGAGGTGAAACACGTATCGTGGTCTTAACTTCAGTGGTGTACATTGCCTAGTGGTAGTGTGGTGGTGGTGGAAGGTATCTGGTCGCGGTTACCGGTGCCAGTGTTAGTTTGCTCGTGCACGCTACTGTGGGAGGGCGGGCGGTGCTCTTCAAAAGTAGGTAATATACACCATTTTATACGGCATGCGGATCTTAGCAAGTTTACTTCCTTTCCTTCATTGTATAGATTTCAACCGTGTGGTGGCCGGTTTAAGAGAATCTTCCACCCTCTACAAATCTACCATCTCATCTTATATCGCAAAAGTTGACAGAGGGAAAACAAAAATCAGAAGATGGGCAGCAGCATCTTCCTGAAACATCTGAATAAATAAACTACGGTTGCCAATCCCCCTGTCAAGCGTGGCAGCTATGGCAAAATCCCCCCAAATTAAGAGCTATAAACTTTTTTGGCGATCTATGGGGGAGGCCTATGTTCAGCAGTGAACTAGTGATAGGCTGAAATGATGATCATGAACGCCTGATTCTATTAACTATCCTCTCTCTGAAACAAAGGATACTGTCAAAATTTGAAAGAATAACAATGAAATACTACTTTGATTATAATTATTGTGTTTTTAGGATTATGCGTTCTTAAATGTGACGTAATAAATTGAGTATTAGTATCATACTTTATGTATAACCCTCCTAAAACCAGAGGTATCGGTAAAAACAAAACAATTATAAGCACAGTAGAATTTCATTGTTATTCTTTCAAATTTTTACGGTGTTCTATGTTTCAGAGAGACGATCTCTTCAAAAACTTGTGATTCCACACGGAAATGTCCTGGGTGACTCTTTCGTGTCATGGGCAGACGTTTCACTTACCATCGGGTGAATAATACATCGATTAGTTTGTTAAATATACAATGCAGTAAAAGCGGTAGGTTTGAGTAATTTGGCTGTCGTGACACGACGGCATTTAGGGATGCCAAATGGCTTCCATTTAAATGCAAATGGAATTGGATTGCCCTTACTCACTTTGCGAGAACATTAGTTGAAATTATTCTGGCAATGACTCTTGAATATGATTTTAAAATTAAAGAGAACAATCACAAATTAGAATACTTTGCAATTAAGTAGACATGTGTTGCCATCTTTGTTTCGATTTTTAGCGTTCCTGAAAAACCCGTGAAAAAACTGAACCATTATATGATCACTCGTGTGTCTGTCCCAGTTAATTTGCTCTGAATGTACGCGACCGATTAAGTTAAAGTTTGGTACATATATGTATGTCTGTGACCCAAACACGGACGTAACGTCAATAAATGAATTTTTTTGGTCAGTGTTGGAGGGTAAATTGGAAAATTAAACAAAAATAATTTCCACACTGTTTTGTGTGACATATGAAAAGAAAGGGATTGCTGTGAGTACAATGGATCTTGCTGTGATAATTATAAAATAAATTTATAAAGTTATTTAAGAAAATATATGAACTCTGTGCAAACTAAATTTGCTTCTCACTCAAATTAGCCAGTAGAAACAAGACTGCTGAAAAAGCAATTTTCTTTAATATCTTTTTGACGTATTTTTTACGTCCATCAGCCATTAAATAAATATATAAAATTGAGCACCCCTCCATCTTAATTTCTGAAACCACTGCATCTGAAATTTTGATAACAGATAATAAATAGTTCTTTATTTGTAGATTACAGGAAAACTAAGAGCCGTGGTAGCTCAGGGGCTAGGCGCTCGCTTTAAATTTCATAGAACGCGAGTGAGCTCGGTTCGATTCCCGGTGCCGGCACCACTAAAATTGTTAATTCCAATTTTAAGTGCTGATTTACCACGTGCTCGGCGGTGAAGAAAAACATCGCGAGGAAACCTGCATGTCTGAGAAATAAAAAAATATTTCGAAGACATGTGCAGTCCGCCAATCCGCATTGGAGCAGCGTGGCGGATTCTTCCTAGCTCCAAAACCCTCTCAGAAATGAGGCCTGTGCTCAGCAGTGGGACATTTATAGGCTGAAACTTAACTTTTACTTTTACAAGAAAACTTGATAAGAAATCTGTGGTTTTAAAATAACATAAAAAAATTCTCAATATTTGTGCTTAGAATTACAAACGTAGTAGTTAGAATACGGAACCCTCTCCACGCGAGCTAAACTCGCACTTGTTCGTTTCTTTTACTCATTGTAGATTCTGGTAGGTGCTACTACAGTTCCAGATATTGTGATGTAAAGGACATTGAAGCTAGTGTAATTACTGGTCATGTGCTAAGTCGCACAGTATCGATGTCTTATGTCAATTTGTTTCTAAAAAATCTGTCCCCATTTTTGCAAATATAACTGATATTCTTTTTAGTTTCGGTTTGTCAGGTATTAATCGCTTAAAGCGATATGACTAATTGTAGTCTGTAAGCTTACTTCATTCGTAAACTTTTTCTGTTAATGATTTCTTATATTTACGCGAACACTACACATTTAAATGAAACTAATTTTACGGATTTTATCGCGTTTTATTTTATTATTTATTATTATTTATAACCCTATATTAGGTTATAAATAATAAAATAAAACGCAATAAAATCCGTAAAATTAGTTTCATTTTTCTGTTAAGATACAATTAAAAATTATAAATCTATCTAAGCGCTATTTAGAAGTAGCTAAGTATCTAGGAGTTATCATTAGACGAACAACTTGCTCGTTTCGTAACGTATTTCTAATTTATAAAAAGGAAAAAAAAATACTTTGTGTGCCGTGCCACATTTCATCCCATATTCCAGCAGTGGCTGTAGTCAATAGTTACGCTGCATATAAATTATATATTGTTAGGCCCGATAATTGCTGATGTAAATACAAGTGGCCACCTGATGATAAGTGGTGTCCCATAGATAGAATAGAATAGAATAGAATAGAATATTTTTTTATTCAATATAGACTATTTACATAGTACTTATTGAAAGTCATTTTTTTTTAAGCTACACTGGTTCGCAAAAATGCCTCTGTCCTGGGAAGAACCAGTAAGAAACCCAGCGGGCTTTTTTTTTTTTAGTCATTTTTAAAATAATGTACAATAACTGTATTACAATAGCTGTATTATAAAGATGTAGAAATGGCTTGGCGGCGATCACCTCATTCCCAGGGGTTATCATCATCTATGTATTCTTTAATATTATAATAACCCTTTTTATGAAGTCTTTGTTTAATATAAAATTTAAACTTTTTGATTGAAAGACTTTTAGCACTTTCTGGGATTTTGTTGTAAAAACGTATACATTGCCCCATAAAAGAGTTACTGACTCTGTGAAGTCGGGTAACTGGCATAATAAATTTGTGCTTGTTCCTGGTATTCACATTATGAACATCACTTTTTTTAGTGAACTGGTTTATGTTCTTGTGTACATACAAAACGTTTTCAAATATATATTGAGAGGCCAAGGTTAAGATATTAATTTCTTTAAATTTATCCCTAAGAGACACTTTAGAGCCAAGATTATAAATAGCTCTTACGGCCCTCTTTTGCAAAACAAAAATCACTTCAACATCAGTTGCATTTCCCCATAGCAAAATACCATAAGACATTATGCTATGAAAATAACTAAAATAAACCAATCTAGCAGTTTCAACGTTAGTCAAATTCCTAATTTTTTTTACAGCATAAGCTGCAGAGCTAAGTCTACTTGCTAGTTTAGATATCCATATCTATCCTCGACTGATATCAAGATACCGGTGCATTCTCATCCCCGATGACTAAAATGCATGCCTCTAGCAGGACGCGAATCTATAATAATATCTGAATGGTCTGTATCTGATAGGCTATAGAGCTGAATTATTTTTATTGCCAGTGCATGCGCACACATTCCTGGTCAGTATCTTGTACATCAATTCTGGAAAAAGGACGGATGCAATTATAAAAACACGTTGAAAGTCACAACACTTCCCAAACACGAAAACCATTTATTCGTATATTCGAACCAATGGCCAGCAGCTCAGTGAATAGACTCGCTGCCCACTAAGCCACTCGACTTATAAATTACATTTATAAATAAGTTGCCACACACAAGAAGAGTGATAAAACTGAATTCTCAGTCTATGTCTTACTTCTATGCTTTTTTTTTAATAAAAAGATCCTCAGGCACATTTCAGATACTTTACGCAGCAAAGTTATTTTGTGATTGTGAACCAAGGTCAGAATCAAATATCTACTGGATTCTGAGCTTAGTTGATTATTTATTAACCTCTCTCACACAGACTCTACATAGTAAACAATTCAATATTTTCAATGATTGAACATGGATAAGACGATAAAATGTTTAACGTTCACGCTATACAGGTTGTTGGGAGCATTAGCCTAGAAGTTGTCATTCATTCATTAATAAGATTACGACTGTATCCCATAAGGGGTAGTCAGAAACAAGGCACTCGCTGCTAAAACAGATGACTGCCACAATCCACGTTTCACCAAAACAATATAATGCACTTGGTGTGATAGGTGGTGAGCCCATCGCCACCATGCGCTGTTGGGTGCACAGTCCAGTTTAATTCCTTACTCGCCTTTTACTAGATCCATTGGATGAGATGGAGTGGTAGTATTCCTTTAACGATCCGCCACCAGAAGTTGTCGACGAATATATATACTAAAGATGTATACTAAGGAAATATTGTCCGACTGAAAGTCCAATTTCGACCACAAGGTCAATCGACGAATTTAATTAATCAGCTGGGCAGCGTTGGGGATATATCGATATACTGTTCACTGCACATGAGTAAGTTTAAAGTAGATCAATGAGGTAAGGAAAAATCTATGCTCAGTGTTTCTCGGCGATATAGAATCCGTAGCGATGATATCTGCAGCAGAACTCGAGTAACTTACATAGCCCCAAGAGTCAGCAAGCTGAAGTGGCATTGGGCCAGCCATACAGCTCGTTGAATCAATAAACCGTAGGGAAGAATGTTCTCGAGTGGCAACCACGTACCGGCAAACGCAGTGTAGAGCAACCTTGCACTAAATGGAACGACGACCGGCACGGTTTCGCGGGAACTCGGTTTATCCAGGTGTCTCGGAACAATCTATGGGGGAAGAGTATGTTTAACAGTGGAATGAGATAGGCTGAAATGATGATGATGATGAGGCTTCTAAAATATTCTAAGTTACAGCCCTTCTTGAATTTTATTAAGCAGGCAACGCAACAACTTTACTGCTATTAATTATATATTGAACGCTAATCACTACCATGTCACAGATGTTAAACTTAACGCGAACGAAACAAAGAGAACAAAAATAAATTGACCTGGTTTTTTCCACTGAGATGAATTTGTTTATTGCCCATTGTAATGCTGAAACACATTAAACTAATGAGTCAATTCGCGAGCTTGTGGCTTTATGTAATTACGTTGAAAGTTCGCGCTACAATGATGTATAAAAAATGCAGCTGAAATGAAATAAAACAACGCTCATTTAATAAAAACTTCCTTGTATGTTTTTAGGTGCTAACTACCTGCTTCTTATACCCACCTCATATGTGATAGATAAGAGATAGAATACTGCTTGTGGTAACTCAACCGGGAGTAAGAATTTTTATCTCGTGATGATGATGCTCGAATATAGTCGAAAGTTATCAACTGCGTAGGAGACATTATAGTGCCACAACAGAACGCGCCGGAGGTAACGCTGATGCGATAAAATCAGAAACCAACAATTTGTGTTCTAGAACAAATGTTGGCTTCGGCTAGGATTTGAACCCAAAACCTGCGGCGTAGAATGTAGGTACTTTGATATAGTAGGTAATTTGGTATCGGAATGGCGGCGACGTGGTTCGCTACCCGCGAGAGCGAAAAGTGGGGCCTGGGTGTGGTCTCTCTGGTCCCAAATAACTAAAAATAAAGTAAATTTACTGACAATAATAGAAACAGTGCCTATATCCTTTCTTTTGGATGAACGTTGCAGTCAGTGGACTATACTACGAGTATAAGGTGGACTGTATGTTCATTTATCACAACAAAAAAATATTTTCGTGTTATAATAAAAAAGTGATTAAATTTATATGGATTTTATTATTGATACAACCTCTAAAATATTAACTCATGTGTTCAACTATCACTATTCCTTAGAATTGAAAAGTCGCTTTAATTATCGGTATTAATTAACAATGGTAGGATTCCTATTCAGGAATCTGTCTAGGTAGGTACCACTCCAGGGCCAGTTATTCTGCCGTGAAGCAGTAGTGTGCAAGCATTACTGTGTTTCGGTTTGAAGGGCATTGTGAGCTAGCGTAATCACTGGGCATTTGAGACTTAAGAACTGATGTCTCAGGGTAGCGCAGAACGGCGCAGTCTGGTGTCACACAGAAATATTCTGGGTGACAAAGCATTTGTTGTGGGAGGACGTTGCACTTACCATCAGGTGAACGTTTTGCTCGTTTCGTCACTTTATACAATAAAAAAAAGGTCAGACCACCCGGTTAACTACCCTTTTCCGTGGCAACATCACCTGCCAACTAGTGACCCCGACGTCATACGAGCATCGCAGCCAACTTCTTTCTAACCACAGAAAAGTCGCCAGCAGCATCGCAGTTCACAAACCCAGACTACTGTCGGCACAACGCGTGCTTTCTATTCTCTCAGCTACTGAGGGTCACCAACCACGACACCCTCTTCTCAAGCTAACTTCTGCGGCATCGATACTGTGTCCATACGTCTCGACGCACCGAAGACCTGAACACAGCTTTACCGCATCGCTAGACTGCACATCAACGCATGACGTCACAAGATCTCCACGATAACTACGACTTCCAGTCTCAGCGGGCGAGTGATGTCGCTACATCTATGACGCCACATGAGAAACTCAAACTCCCATACGCCCATAATCACGCTACGAAAATTTCCGAGATGCAAGCTATATAAATAACATCTAAAGATTAGTTGTTGGAGGAAACGTCCTCCCCAGATCAGATCACTCGATCTGGCTTTTCCGTGGCATCATCATCTGCCAAACTAGGACCACATTTTAAGATAGTAATCTCTGTCAAATATCTGTTAATGTATTTAGGAAGCACAATAGAACAAAATGAAGCAATTGATTTGAATAGGCACTATTTGAACAAAATTTACATTGCAAATTTGGAAGTTTATGGAAACATTTATTCCTGTAATTTGTTTCGAAAGCAGATAGCTCTCTATTTGATTTTTTTTTAAAATGCGCAAGATAATTTAGTAGTTTTAAAGACACACTTGACCGAGAGTGATGAAAAGTCAACATAAGGAATTAGCCAACAATTACTATTTTTTTCCATAATCATCCCTTTGTCATCGCAACTAAGTAAACGTATAAATTGGAATGTAAATAAATATTTTTAGTATAGAAAGTTTAAATTACGGTACTCCAATTATTCTGCAGTGAAGCAGTAGTGAGCAAACATTACTGCGTTGCGGTCTGAATGGCATTTAGAACTATCCTGGGCGACACAGGTTTGGTCATCACTTTCTCCTGTAAAAAAAAACACCATGGTAATTTTTCCGGAATTATACGACTTAGGGACCATCAAAAAATTTTGTACATTCAAAGAAAACTTTTTTTCGTGGAATATATAGAAAACACAACTACCTATAGTACATAATGCCTGTGAATAACGTTTAATAAAAAATACTATTATGAAAATAACGGTACAGTCATGACTTATGTTTGAATTTTATACTTTATTAGATACTGTAAATATGTTTACTTTAGATTAAAAGGCTTTTTTTTATTTTAAAAAGTATCATATTACGTCAGCGCTTTTCCTTGACAATGTTCGTTTTGACTAAAGAGTACTAAGGCCAGAGGCAAAAGTGAAATACAGTAGTTTTGGGATACCATGAAAGATGTTTTGAATAAATGCAACCAAAATGAAAGAATCATAATGCTAGGTGATTCTAATGGGTAGGTGGGAGTGAAGCGTGATAGATATGAAAGTGTGCTGGGAAGGTCCGGCGATGACAGAGTGAATGAAAATGGTTAAAGTCTGCTTGGAGACGAGAATACGACTATCGCCAGACATACGCCAACACGTGGCCTCTATACGGTCTTAGTAAACATCTACACTTCTGCAAAAACCTCCGTCAACCAGAATCATAATTCGTATTGAATCAGACGTAACTCATTCATATAACCTTCACTAAAACACAATACCACAATAGTAGTAAGTATTATCGTGACTATCACATACATGGTGCCTCCTCACAACACTCCAATATGATAAATATCGACTTTGGCAAAAGTGAATTAACAAAAAAAATTACCAACGTGTCATAGTAGCAAGCCACCAAGACGCCGGTGATAAACCATGTATCATAGAACTGACGCCCTAAGACATGGGGCGAAAGAGTAAGCTCCAGCACCGAAATGCTAATAGCCACACCCTCTCTGATGTGATGGTATGAAAGTCTAATCTACTCTATCTTAATAATTTCAAGTTCCAACTCATCTTTATTATATCATTTATTACAAGAGACCTTCAATGATAGACCTTTTCTATCATATACTTTACTTTCATAGGATCTTTGTATGGAACATTAGCACTAAGCAACTTGATACTGTACAGAGTCTTTCTTGCTCGACCCTCATACCTATAGTATATAACTGTCAGGTATGCCCCTCCGCGCGGTGCTCCAGTCTCGGACTTATAGTATGGTGTTAGTTATACGCGAACACTCTCCAATTTTAAGATGTTTGAAGTGAATGAAGAAAGTTGAAGTTTTATAATTGGCATTACATGAACACTTTCTAGTTTCAAAGATGGGATTGTAAATTTTAAATGCACGAACACTTTCTTATTATGAATTACTATAAAGAGTATTTTCCATACAAATAAAGTTAATTTTATATTGTATTATTTTTAATTAACTTGTATAGTACTTCAATAGATAAGGTCTCTTGGATATATTTTATAGGTTTTAAAATAAACTTTAGGGACTGATTTATGTAATATTATGCCAAGAAGAATTAAATTGAAAAATATGAAATTTCACTACTAGGATTGGTACATTACATTTACCCAACTTTTTTGGACCACCATTTTTTTTAAGTATTTTAATATTTTCTTAAATCTTTCTAAAACGTAAAAATACGTAATTATAGATAGAATATCGTTACAATGTGTAGCCACAACGTATCTAAAAAGCCACGACTGGCTGTACATAGAGGAGTACTGGTCCCCACACTTATGTACGGTGAATGTTGGGTCTGGCACAAGAAGCATGAAAATAAGATTGATGCTAAGGAAATGAAAAGTTTGAGAAGAATAGCTGGAGTGACTGATTGACAAAGTGAGGAACAGCTTAATAAGGGAACGCTGCGGTGTGGTGGAAGATGTAGTGACAAAGATAGAGAAAGGGATGTTTAGATGGTTAGGACACAGAGGATGGATGCAAACGTGCACCAGGGATGGTGCACGTTTCACTTCACCTTTCACTTTCCAGCCTTAAGAAACTTGTATTAAATAATTATCTGTCTCTTTAAAATGTAATTTATTTTTCGCACTAGCCTGTATTTATATTATTTAACATCGTATATATATATATATATATATATATATATATATATATATATATATATATATATATATATCATACGAATATGTATATGTATAAAAATATGCAGATATAAAACTTATATATTTATGTATGAACGTATATCTGTAGTATATTTGTATGCGTTTATAATAGGTGTGTATTTAGTTCTTTATGCAATCTATTTTATTTATTTGTTTTCCACGCCGTCGCTCTCGACTTTGTCATTGTTCTTGATATCATGTCCATCCAGCGGATTGTCTGGAAGATATTGCAGTCAGCAATAAGGCCGCCCATTGCTCACTCTCAATTTATTTATTTTTCTTTTTACTTTTTGTCATTTCTTTTACAAATAAGGTTTGTAATAAAGAATATAAATAAATAAATATTAGTAATATTTATTGTATATACTGAAAAATAAGACTTTACTGGTGGTAGAATTCCTATCTAGAAATCCGTCTAGGTAGGTACCACCCCAAGGTCAGTTATTCTGCCGTGAAGCAGTAGTGTGCAAACATTACTGTGTTTCGGTTTGAAGGACACTGTGAGTGTTTCGGTTTGAAGGACACTGTGAGCTAGCGTAATCACTGGGCATATGAGACTTAAGAACTTATGTCTCAGGGTGATGGACGCAGTGTGGTGTAACATAGAAATGTTCTGGGTGACACAGCAACTGTTATGGGTAGACGTTACACTTATCATCAGGTGAACGTTTTGCTCGTTTAATCACTTTATCCAATAAAAAAAAATCTAAGTCGGCAAGCACACTTGTTATTGTATACATAAACGTCGAAATATAGGTCAGCTAATTTAATTTCAGAATATACTTAAAACAACACAAATTACAAATTCTCTCTTTCCAATTGGTGATTCTTAAGAAAATGTTATGAAAGGTTTGTTGGATTAATTAATATTGTTTATTTAAATTAATTTGGAACCATCTGATTTTTAACAGACAGGATTTTAGACAGAAAAGAGAGAGAAGAGCTTGGAGCTCTCCAAATGGCAAGAGATAATTGATTCGGTGTCAGTGTCCTTCACCTCCGAAACAAATTGAATTTACGTTTCCAGCGGGTGTATGCTAATGTTTCTTATTTCGAATTTTAATTGATTTTTTTTATTAACGTAGTTTTAACTGGTATGTGTAACTGGTACGAAGACATTGTAATAGTAATGTTCTTTTTATTTCAGGTATTAACAACCCCTATTATGTTAGTATTGTATTACTATATTAGTACTAATTCATAAAATAAAACAGTGAAAACGTCGCTCCGAAAAAAAAAAAACTTCTCCGCCATGCACCAGCTCTCGCTAAATGCTGCTCAGCGTGCCTCCCAAGGACATAACCATAGACTCTTTTACTTATCATCTTCAGGACTTTGTTGGTGCTTGCAACAATTCCAACAATTCGGGTAATCAATGAGAACGATTTCTTTCGCATCAATGCGAAAAAATCGTCTACCCTCGCTTCTGCAAACATGCCAGAAGCACTACAAAAACGGGGAAGCCTCAACAACATCCTAAGTGTGTCGTTATATTGTATACGGAGGTCATTGTATGTTTTCTGTGTGTGTATGAACCTTATCGCACTGCTGTAAAAACTTTAACAGTAAGATTAAAAAAACGTTAAATATAAGTAGTAAGATTTAAATAAAGTGCAGCGTGAAAACTTATGGGCCAGTATATTAGCACGTATGGACAATGACCTCGGCTCCCTATCTAAGTCTAAGTCGTTTCATAAAAATGGTCATATTATAAGAATTCACTTAAAACATTCAAAGTGAATCAGACTTTTAATTTAAGTCGTTTAATTTAAAGTTTTCTGTAACAGTCGAACCGAAGGGCACTCTTAAGAAATGTCTCAGGGCGGCGGCATTTATTATGAACTAACCATACGGTGAAAGTTTGCTAGCCTCGTTACTTTCTCCAAAAAAATATATATTAATTTTGGTGCAATAGCATCAATGAACATTACTGTGTTTCGGTGTTAAGGGCGCTGAGAGCTAGTGTCATCACTGAGCTGAATGATACTTATGAACTCATGTCTAAAGGCGATGGGCGCATAGTTGCACCTAAAAATATACTTAGAAAAAAATTAAAGATCTCTTCCATATTTTGAATTTCCAACGTTTTCATGATTGCATTACTCATTTTTATACTAGTAATGTATAAAACTCATGCTTATGCGCTAAGGGACGCAGATACGATCCCTGCACGGATCAAATATGTGCCTACTGATCTGGGTTTTGAGGTACAAATCGCGTATTGTTTTAATTACTTTAGTAAATTTACGGGCTTTCGTATTTTATATTACGTTATAAATATGTAGTTCAGGTATTAAAATCAAACAAACGAGTCATCGATTGCACAGTACGAGTGGGTAAGGACTTTATTTACACTTCGAACCTCGACGCCAGCGCCGTTAAGTTTTTCGGTTTCTGCAATGCTGAGTGACGTGCTCGACGGTGAAGGAAAACATCGGAGGAACCTGCACGACTGAGAAATAAATAAATATTTTGGCGACTTTTGACCACCGTCGAGCTTCAATAGAATTACAGCTGCGTAGCGGACTCTTCCCTGCTCCTAAACCGCCTCGAAAATGAGAGGAGGCCTGTGCTCAGCAATCGGAAATTTACAGGTAAGTTTTCTTATTCTTCAGGACTTTGTTCCCACCAAAGTGGGAGTGAGGAATACAAAGGAATATAAATATTCTGAGGTCATATGTAATCCGCCAGCCTCTATTAGAGCAGCGGGATGAACTCTTCACCGCTAGAAAACTTATGGGCAAACATTTTTAGGCTGTTACTTTGTTCTTTATTACTTTTAGTATCCATACTGATATAATGTAAATGGTGGAGGGTATCTGGTGGCGGTTCCCGATGGCGGTATTGGTTTTTTGGTGCACGCTGTTGAGGGAGGGCGGGCGGTGTTCTTCAAAACTAGGTAATACACACCATTTTACATTTTGCATGCGGATCTTAGCAAACTTTCTCTCCTTACTATAATGGATTTCCGCAAAGTAACGCCTGATTCTATTAACTATGATAAAATGATATTATTTGAAAATTGGTAGTTGCCGTTTGGTAGCTGCTTAGGAGAATATCATGGGTCTCGTAAAAGTCGATAGAGGGAAAATTAAAACCATAAGATGGGCAGCAGCATCTTCCTGGATCACAAGAATAAATGAACTGCGGTTACCAACCCGCCTACCAAGCGTGGCAACAATGGCAAAATTCCCCCCCAAAATGAGAGTGCTATGTACAGCAGTGGACTAGTGATATGCTGAAATGATGATGATGATGGTAGTTGTTAGTCCTATGGTTTTTCTTAGCATTTCTCAAATTCTTGTATTATTACACTAATATTTAATATTAATTTAAAATTTAAGTATTGTTAATATTAAATATCTTTTAAATTATATAAGTATTACACTCAAAATTTTCTGTGTTCATTTATAACTTGCCGTATCATTTGCGCGTGTAATTGACTGGACGTTGTCGATATGAACACTTCACTGCGGCCAGTAATAACTTTCTTCGTCGTCGTCGTTTCCGCCTATCAAGTCCACTGCTGAACATAGGCCTTCCCCATAGATAGACACAAAAGCTTGTAGCTCTCATATTTAAGGGATTTTGCAACCATCGTCACGCTTGGCAGACGGGTTGGCAACCGCAGTTTATTTATTCAGATGTTCCAGGAAGATGCTGCTGCCCATCTCCCGGTTTTAATTTCCCTCTGTCAACTTGACACCCACGGGATGGGATGGGGAGGTAGATTCTCTTAGGCCCCTCTCACACTTATCTTATTCAAATTATTTGAATTTTTTTTTATTTAAGTAAGGATGTTCTCCTGTCCGATTTCGACCACGGCGACAACTTCCGAATATTGTCGAGAGCTATCAACTGCGCAGGAGATATTATAGTGCCACAAGTGTACGCGAAAACACAGAGGCATTATAGTGCCCCTAGTATAGACCGTGTAGTGGCGACTTAAGAGAACCTGCCACCATATCTCATCCCGTGGATGTCGCAAAAGTAGACAGTCGGCAGCAGCATCATCCATAAAAATAACAAAAATAAATAAACTGCGGTATCTAACTCGCACGCCAAGCGTGGCAACTATGGCAAAATCCCCACAAAATAAGAGCGAAAAACTATTATGGCAATCTGTGGGGGAGGTCTATGTTCAGCAAAGACACAACGAAGACAACAAAGAAAGAAGAAAGGTAGGCTACAATGACGATGATGAGTATACGCGCAAACACACAGGCACTGACTCGTCCCAACCTACCCGCGCCCGATGTAACGCTGATGCGATAAGATCAGAGGTAGGCTAGGATGCAGTGTCAGAAACACGGGGACAAACACAACACAACCAGACCCGAAAACCAACATTTGTGTTTTAGCACAAATGTTGGCTCCGGCTGGGATTCGAACCCAGGACCCGCGGTGTAGAAGTCGGGTACTCTGACCATTAGACCACGCGGTCGTCAATTAAAGTAAATAAAGCCTGTAAATGTCTCACTACCCTCATTTCTAAGGGGTTAAGAGCCGGGAAGTGTCTCCTCCTTTGCAGGTTGGCGGACTTCACGTTTTAATTTCTTTCGTTAAGCACGTGGTAAATTAGTACTTAAAATTGCATAAAATTTTGGAGACGCCTGGGATTGGGCTCGGAATTGGGCTTGGGGCGTAGTATAATGTAAAAGCTGGTGGTAGGATTCCTATGCAGGGATCCGTCTAGGTAGGTACCACCCCAGGGCCAGTTATTGTGCCGTGAAGCAGTAGTGTGCAAACATTACTGTGTTTCGGTTTGAAGGGCACTGAGAGCTAGCGTAATGACTGGGCATTTGAGACTTAAGAACTGAAGTCTCCGGGTGACGGACGCAGTGTGGTGTCACACAGTAATTTTCTGGGTGACACAGCATTTGTTGTGGGCAGACGTTACGCTTACCATCAGGTGAACGTTTTGCTCGTTCCGTCCCTTTTAAGAAATAAAAAAGCGTGTGCCTCTGACCTCGTTTATGTATGTACGGATAACAATTAATTTCAAAGCATGAATAATGTCTATATATGCTTGTAAAAAAACTAGATTTACATTACGATAGAACTTTAAAAAATTAAGAGGAAATAAAATATATATGTCGTAAATGGGATGTATAATAGTAGGACTCGGCCGAATCCGTATAGAATAATTATTGTGTACGTAAGAAAAGTAGTCCGAACGTTTGCCATAAAGTCGAGGTACTTGCCGAATCGAATTGAGTCGGTATTAGGAAGTTGTCAACGCGTTTGAAAATCGGCTAGGACGACATTTTACGTACAACTAAGAAATTTTGATAGTTTGTATGTTTGAACGCGCTAATCTCAGGAAATTGTCATTAATTTTAAAACATTACTTTTGTATTAGACAGCCCGTTTGTTAAAAAAGGTGTTCAGTTGTTAAACTTTATGCTACGATCTTAATAAGCCGCACTCTGAGAACCGATCATTACCGACACAGGCCGAACTGCAATCGTTGTTATGCCGTACGTGCGCCATACGCCAATCATATGGTCGCCATATTTTAGCGAACTTATTTTAAGTGCACGTTTTGTCACATTCTCCTATAAAAAATTAATATATTAATATATAATACGATTTCTGTATGTAAAACGCTCTCATGATTCAAGAGAAATCCAACTTTACGCAATATCATGATAGGAATTCTCAAAGGCCAGCAACCCATTCCTCTGGTATTGTAAATGTTCATCCGCGGCGCTGATCACTTTCGATCACGTGAGCTACCTGCTTGTTTGCTTAAGTTTAAAAACTAAAAAAAAACAAGATTGGGCCGTGGTAGCTTATGGGCTAGGCGCTCGCTTAAAATTTCATAGTACGCGAGTGACCCGGGAATTATCCCCGGTGCCGGAACCTCTAAAAAAACTGTTATTTTAAGTGCTGATTTACCGCGTGCTCGGCGGTGAAGGAAAACATCGTGGGGAACCTGCATATCGGAGAAATAAAAAATATTTCAAAGACATGTGAAGTCCGCCAACCCGCACTGGAGCAGCGTGGCGGATTCTTCCTAGCTCCGAAACCCTCTCAGAAATGAGAGGAGGCCTGTGCTCAGCAGTGGGACATTTATAGGCTGAAACTTTACTTTACTTTACTTTGGGCAGCAATGAACTGATGACCCTGGTAAGTATACCAGGTCATGGTCATTAAATTATTACACTGTCATCGATCTTTAATACGTTACAAAATTAGAAGTGGGCGAACATTTAATTGAAAGATTTTATTATTACACTGTTAGTTACATACATACATAGATACATTCAGGTCAGGCTAATAAATAGTAATATTTTACGTGCAATTTTCTTTCAAAATTATACTTTTGATTGAATGATTTTAAAATGTAAAGTCTATAAATATCCGTTTCTACCCACATTCAGATACATTCGAGGCAGGATCGACGAAAATATCTCGATATAATGTTACAAGCCAATGAAGCAGGAGCAATGAAAAAGTTAATTAAAAATATAAAAGGGCCTCCTACCTATGACGATCACAATTTTTAAAAATATATCATTCAAATGGCCTAGTATGATATAACCTTAGAAAGGATCTTGAAAAAGATTAAGTACATTTTCTGGTCACGAAATTATATATTTTTTTTTATGTTAGAGGAGGCAAACGAGCAAGCGGCTCACCTGATGGTAAGTGATCACCGCCACCCATGAACATCTACAATACCAGAGGAATAGCAGATGCGTTGCCGGCCTTTGAGAAAGGAATAGGCTCTTTTCTTGAAGGTCCCTAAGTCGTATCGGTTCGGAAAAACCGCTGGCGGCAGCAGATTCCATAAGGTGCTTGTGCGGGGCAAAAAATTGCGCGAAAAACGCACTGTGCTGGAATGCCAACCATCAAGGTGGTGACGATGGAATTTCGTGATGTGCCGCAATGTGCGATGGTGAAAATCAGCGGCTGGAATTAATCCGAACAATTCTTCGGAACACTCCCCATGGTAGATCTTATAAAAATGCAAAGGGATATTTAATAATACATTTGGTCTTTATCAATTATAAATGTAGGAAATATCTTCATCTCAAAAGATAGTTTCAACTAACATGAAAATCACTTACTTCATTTCCTTTCGTAACGCTTTACCTACGTACACATATTAATATACGTACAAATAGCTGAAATGTATCACTGTCACGAATGCTTAATATTACGATGTCCAATCACTAGTGGGCACACTACTAGAATGACACGAAATGTATACTGTCATTTCAACAACGTGGTGGGGGAGCGAGACGGAATCATGTGATACAGGCGGTAGTCATATAAAGTACTTTTAAACAATACAATAACTCCGTAAGATAGTATTAAATTCATTCATTATTAATACTATTTAGCTACACAGTGTCCAAATAAAACCAGTATTTAGTATTTAAAATAAATATTTTGTTATATTTATACTAACATTGATTATGAAATTTGAATAAAAGTAAATTTACGGATTCATTATCGCGTTTTATTTAATTTAAAACTCTCGAAGTTTCGAACGGCGCTCATGGCCACGGGGGGATGGAGGTGTTAGAAGTTCCGATGTCACAGTTAATCCCAGATGGCTTAAGCTTTTAATCATTCGTTCTGGTCCAAATCACAACTTACAAAGTTTCATTTTACACTATGTTGCAACTTAGCAAGCAAACGATTTTTTTTAATGTATTTTCTACAGACAAAAGTGCCGAAACGAGCAAGAAGTTCATCAAAACGGTAAGTGCAACGTCTGCCCATAACAAATGCTGTTTCACCCAATATCATCGACATCATTTCTTAAACCTTAAATGGCTGAAAATTACACTAGATATCATTGCATTTTCGACGGAAACCCAGTAATGATTGCACACTACGGCTTCACGGCAAAATAACTGGTCTTGCGGTGGTACCTACCTAGACTGCACAGGAATTCTACCACCAGTTGTTTTCTCAGTTAATTTAAACATTTCCATATTAAATGTATATAAGAGTTTTAGGGGTCAGTTGCAGCTTTGTCTGCAAAGTCAAACTATTGAATGTTGCCAATAATTTCGGTTTGAAGGGCACTGTGAGCTAGCGTAATCACTGGGCATATGAGACTTAAGAACTTATGTCTCAGGGTGATGGACGCAGTGTGATGTCACACAGAAATTTTCTCGGTGACACAGCAACTGTTATGGGCAGACGTTACTCTTACCATCAGGTGAACGTTTTGCTCGTTTCATCGCTTCATCCAATAAAAAAAAAATGTTGGTTTCGGCTGGGATACGACCCAGAAGTTCCGGGGATTCAAGCGGTAGTTGTTCTTGTTAATTACAAACATACATACAGTCAAGCCTTTTTCCTATATAATAGGTAGGCAATGGCCACTGACGTAGCTCCCTTTTCGCCCTCGTGGTGACTAGACGTGACGGGTGGCGAACCACTTCGCCGACATTTTGGTACGAGTCAAAAAATCTTTCTCACCATTGCCTTCCCACGAGGAATATAGTGATTTTGCATGTTATGGTGGTATTCTGTACGAATAAAGGCAGTACAATTCTTTATATCTCAAACCTATTGACTCTTAGTCCTTATAAAAATCCATCCCACTTATGTTTTTTCTATGTACTATGTATAATCCTTCCCCTTGCGTCTTATGAACGTTCTTACTATTGTTTGCTCCTTTATGTTCTTGTATGTGTATTTTATATTATGTATGTATGTATTGTATATGTATTTATGTATGTTTATATAAAAACATTTATATAAATATATTCATCTTCATAAATATTACTGAACTTCTAATTATATTTACTGCCTAACCCTTTCTCTCTGGTCATAATATCCTTTGCGACGTGGTTGCCTGGTAGAGATCGCTGGTAAGCGATAAGGCCGCCAATGGTATCTTAATTTGTTAGCATTTTTGTTATTTTATATTTTTCCTGTTTTGATTATCGATGTACAATAAAGTATATTTCATGCATTCATTCATACATTACCTTAGTCGCCTCTTACAACACATCGGTAGAGAAAGAGATAGGTGCTATTCTATTCTGCCGGACACCTAACGGTGGCAATCTAATATAATTAGTAAGCTCCTATCAATTAAAAAATTAACAATAATTTTCTTTGATTATATGAAATAAAATTAAAATCAACATTAATTATGAACTAGTGCTCAATGGGCGAAAGTATATTTAAACTTGCTTGAACGTTGGTACAACTTAGCAAACTACATCCTGCTGTAAAAGTTAGTAAATGGTGAGAAATATAATTCTATGAAACTGTTTCCAGCGTGGAAGCTTGCGAGAACTCTCAAACGGACGCATAATGGTTGCTTATCATCTAAAATAATGCAAATTAATTTATTACCTCGTTGAAATTGTTTGAAAGTTTATTCCCACGAAATTGGCCACGGGAAAATTATAATTATTGTTTTTGTTTTAAAGTACGATTGCCCTTTCGGATAATTTCAACCAAAATTATGATATCATAACCAATTGTTGGAAGTGTTGTGAAAGTTCGTTTGTTTTTTGTCCACAATTTTTTAACGACCCACCAAAATAAACGTATCTTTGAACATTATATATATATGTGGTTTCGTGGTGGGCAGAATAAAAGATTTTTCGCACTCACTAATTTATTAACTATTTAAATTTTTCTTATACTCTTGTAAACGTCTTGTCCTGCCGTCTTTCTACTCAACCCTCCCCTTTCGTACATCCATCTCATTCTATCAAAATCAGTCGTTCATGCATCTCAATCTTATTCATATAACATTCTTTTTCATTCGAAAACCACAGACCTACATCTCGGCCATCCTGCGTGTTTGGCTGCCTCTAGCCACACACCATGCTCTTCTCTGACATACTCTCACATGCTTAGTATACTCTAAACACAATCTCGGACATCCCACAACTATATTATACAAAAAATAAAAACCGAGACATCCTCGTTCACACAAACATACCAGAATTACAATATTTCAAGCTTAAAAATAAAGTTAACCTATCTTATTACATAACACATTCCTTAACAACAATGATGTACAGAATCCCACAATAATAGTTCACTACAACAGATTACAACCGTTACATTTTTTTTGAAAAACCAAAAAAAAAAAAAACAATAAAGACTTGAGTACTGAATACAAAATGTTTTTATTTCCCCAGTTATTTTTAACATCCCCCTATCCTTACAATATTATAATCATTAAAGTACCTCTTTATTTCTACATAAGATGACTACAAATACAAGAAAAATTTTGGTTATTATTGTAACTGTTATCTGACTACTTTTGTCTTACACCATGTATTATCTGGAGAGAAATCTGCTCAGGTTATTAAAAATATCAAACAAAAAAAAACAAAAGTAAAAATAAAAAGTAAAAAAAATGAAGCATCATGAAACCCAGGCCATGGTTTCTTATGGTCCGCTGAACTACTTGTTTTGATAGGTCCCTCTCTATAGCTATGCACCTTTTCTAGGTCATAACGGTCATTCCCCTTGACCTTTGGTACTACATACGGCCCCAAAAACTTCTCCTTCAGTTTGAGACCAGAACCAAATTGGGTCCTTTTGATGACAACTCTATCCCCTTCATGATACTTAGTGCTTTCCTTTCTCTTCTTATTGTATGACTGAGCATTTTCCGTCTGAACTTTTCCTATCTGTGCCTTAGCCAAACATCTTAACTCTTCCCTTTCCTGCATAAAACAATCTATACTCTCTTGTTGCGACAAATTGTAGATTTCTATGTCTTCATTTGTTTTCATCTTTACTCCGGTCATTAACTGAAATGGTGTAGTATTGATGCTTCTCTGAAAAGTACTATTTAGGCTTGCTGAAAGCGGCTTACATGTCTATACCAAAGGGATTGATCTGAAATGTAAAGTTTTGTTAGAATTGATTTTATGATCCTATGTATTCTCTCTACTTGACCGTTGCCATGTGGTACCCCAGTCGTGATAGTTACATGTTCAATTTTTTCTCTTTCACAATAGTCTCTAAATACCACACTGGTGAATGCGGTACCCCTGTCTGTTATAATCCTCGTAGGGTTGCCAAATGTCTGCTGATGGATTGAAAGTTTACTTAAATAAAACTACTTTTTTACGGATTTTATCGCGTTTAATTTTTGAACTATTTTTACCCGACGTTTCGGACGCTTTACAGCACCCATGGTCACGGGGGGACTGAGGTGACAGTTGTCCCGATGTCATAGTTAACCCGGAGTACCTTCAGCTTTTAATTATTATTTGTAGTCCGATCTACGCAGAAAGAGCTTACTGTGTCTTGAAGCCTTGCAGTGGTATGCTTGGTTTTTGATTTAATTTTATTAATAATAGGATCCCAAGCCGGTGGTAATACCCAACCATTATCCCTATTGAAATTAGGATGTTTTTTAATTTCAATAGCCCCGCGAATCATCCTTGGTAGGAATCGGTGTTCTTTTGCAAGGATTTGTGGTCTATCAAATCTGATGTAATGGTTAGGATGATCCAGAACATGGTCACAGACTGCAGACTTCCTAGAGCGTCGATGCTTCACATCAGCTATGTGTTCTTTAACGCGGGTTTTAATGGATCTTTTAGTTTGCCCTATGTAAGAGAGACCACATTCACAATCCAGCTTGTATACTCCTGCATCTTGTAAAGGGATGTTACACTTGACAGATGGTAAAAACTGACTTATCTTCTTCGGCGGCTTGAAAAATGTTCTTATAGAAGCTCGCTTCAAGATATAGCCAATCTTGTCCGTGACTCCTCTGACATATGGAAGAACAGCAGGTACACGCTCGACTGTGGCCGGCTTCACTCGGTCACTGCGACGAAGGCGCGGAACCCGAAGCTTGTTGTCTTGCAAAACTTGCTTGACATGCTGAAGCTCGGCGGCCAGGTGTTTACTGTCACAGATCCCTTGTGCTCTCTGAAACAAAGATTTACCCACGGTAGCTAACTGTGAAGGATGGTGGTGAGATTCACCATTTAAATACCTATTTGTATGGGTCGTTTTTCTATATGAAATTAAAAAACATCCTAATTTCAATAGGGAAGATGGTTGGGTATTACCACCGGCTTGGGATCCTATTATTAATAAAATTAAATCAAAAACCAAGCATACCACTGCAAGGCTTCAAGACACAGTAAGCTCTTTCTGCGTAGATCGGACTACAAATAATAATTAAAAGCTGAAGGTACTCCGGGTTAACTATGACATCGGGACAACTGTCACCTCAGTCCCCCCGTGACCATGGGTGCTGTAAAGCGTCCGAAACGTCGGGTAAAAATAGTTCAAAAATTAAACGCGATAAAATCCGTAAAAAAGTAGTTTTATTTAAATGTGTAATATTCGCGTAAATAAAAGAAAACATTAAGTTTACTTAAAGTTTCTTTTGAGGTATGTACCCTTGGTAGGAAAAATCCAAATAAATTTGGAGAAACCATCTATCTTCCCGCCACTATAAGTTGTTGCAACGGACTCCATTCGAAGATTTCGCTGTGATCTTCGATATCTTGGATCCAACGTGACACCGGGTAGCAATTATCGGTACCGGTGAACTTCGGTATGAGCTCTTCGGAGTATTGCAAATTACCAGGGCGTTGAGGTGTTACTCCCATAATCTCAGCTTTGTCAGCAACTTCCCTATCTTTCGGCATCTTAAAATTCCTTTCTTGCCACCACGCGACCACGTGTCGTGCTAAGTCGTCGTAGGAAATTTCGTCTTGTTTACGTCTTTTCGTTCCGTCTTTCTTCGTATCCCGGACGAGCCCCCAAATTTGTGGTTTCGTGGTGGTAAAAAGATTTTTCGCACTCACTAATTTATTAACTATTTAAATTTTTCTTATACGCTTGTAAACGTCGTGTCTTGCCGTCTTTCTCGTCTTTCTCGTCTACTCAAACCTCCCCTCTCGTACATCCATCTCAATCTTATTCATATAACATTCTTTTTTCATTCGAAAACCACAGACCTACATATATATATATATACATATATATATAGTCATTTTCTTGAAATGGATACAAAGGTTTTATAATAGAAAACTAAAAGAATGTCATATATATAGAAAAAGAGCTCGTGCAACTCAGTAGAATTGACAGAAAGCGATATGCAGAACTGTCAGCTCAGCATATCGCTGCGTAATTAAGTATAATTATTATACTACAGTAAATATATGTACGTACTAATTAATATATGTATATATATTTTTCTTATTCCGTAATCAAGGTGGATTTGTCTTAGTCCGTGCCAGAAATTGAAAACAAAATTCCTATTTTTTTTAACAATGTCTGGTACAAACTTATTTCTATTTACCACCAATTCGAAATGCGTAGAAGCCGGAGAAGAAATGGCGCAAAGGAACTCCAGCGACGCTACTAATCATAAATAAAGTTAGGAAAAACAAGCCTAATGAGTGGCGGCATCGCGAATGATTATTATGCATACTAATTATGATCGTGTATGTATGCATGTGTGTTAAAAGTGAGAGAGTCGCGAGTAGGTTGTATATGGCGGTACTTAGCTTCTTGTCTTCGGGTTTTCCATTGTTATCTCTGATTGCCTTTGCAAGAGCGGAAATATCGTCGCCATTAAAGACGTCGGCAAAGCGGCAAACTAACCCTTAGTAAGTGTATTCAGTGAAGCCGACTTCATAATCAACGAGGGAGTCGAGAGCTTCCTCCTTACGGAGAGTGGTGTGATGGTTTGGTTGCATATACTTGTTTTACCGCGGGTCTTTTGGGCTTCGGCACTTTGGGGCAGCTGTGTGGCCTTCTGTATTACTGAGAACACTGGAGGGTGGGCCGAAGATAGCTAAAAGAGTTGTGTCCTTTGGTCTGGGACAGTCAAGGGTGGCGTAATCTTAGCTTAGGCACTTTAGCAGTTCCTTGAGGAATATCCATATAGTTGACAACTAACGCAATTGATTGGAGGGCCGATTTGAGAGGGGCTTCTACAGAAAGCCCCGAAAGTAGGTCGGCTTTGATATCCTCTACAGGGATTCTTTTAGGAAGGTTCTTCAGAACCACGAAGTTGACACTCTTTTGCTAGAGTGTAGGTGTGGAAGTACACACCGATGGATTGAAGGTAACTAATTTCTTTGTTATGGCGTCAGACGTTTCAAGCTGGAGTTTGTCCGTAGTAAAGATTGAGTTAAAGGGAATGTTATTTGATAAGGCCAACAAGACTTATAGCCATTAATCTTTAGCCTGAACAAATATAGGCGGCCGATGTTTGGACAGATAGGGATCATGTTGCTGCGCAGCGGGGGCTTACTGCGAGGCAGTAGGGGCTTGCTGTGAGGCAGCAGGGGCTTGCCGTGAAGAGGCAGGGCTTGTCGTGTGACGACGAGAGCTTTCTGTGAGGCAGCAGGGGTGCGGGTGCAGACTGAGGCTCTCGCAACTTTTGCGATAGCGTCGGGTACTGGAGAAGCGGTCTTCTTCTGTTTATTTTTTGACTTCTCCACATAGATGAAGCCGATTCAGAGCTCCAGGACAATGCTTTTTTTTTCTTCAGATGACGATGAGGTTCTGCAAGGCTTGGGTACGAAAGCTAAAGGAAATGCCTCCGTCGTCGAGAGCCGGTGGAATCACTCCGAGTGTGATGACTTGATTGAGAGGAGTACTTTATTGAACGTGTACCTGATTATAATTTTCTTTTATTTTCATACTATCTAAAGTAATAAAATAGTACTAGTAGTACAGGGAAGTGGCCGCTGGTGGGATGCCGGGGTGTGTGGCCTAATTTTCCTCTCTGCCGAGTATTGACAGTAAGAATGGATGCCTAGTGCATCCATGTGAGAATCTTATTTTGAACCGTTATGGGGGTGTACTTAAAAATAATAAAATCTTCGCGAGACTTAACTTCAACGAATAGTCTACGTTGACTGGGAATCTACCAAGGCCAACTTGTGTAGACCGATTCCGTGCTACGTTTCCCAGAAGGAGAACTGCTGGCGAACGCCCGGACCATTACCCTGAGACATCAGTTCTTAAGTCTCATATGCCCGGTTATTAAACTATCCGTAAGCTACAAACTGAAACACATCCATGCTTGCATAAAACTGCTGCTGCACTGTGGTGGTACCTATTTACTACACTGATTCTTAAACTACCAGTAAACCTTACCCATTCTACAGCTAATAGGCCATCGATTGACCACAATCCTGTCTGACATGGTTGTTATGTTGAACAAGGTTTACATGATACCCATTCACATTCTCAATACTTGGAAAGTAGTGTCTGGTTACCCTGGCCTTGGCTCTGTGCATAAGAAAAATAAAAAACGCTTTGTAAGCGTCCTGGTGGTATGCCGTGTGGTAGCGGCCTAAGAGAATCTACCACCCCATGTCATCCCGTGGGTGTCGTAAAAGTCGACAGAGGGAAATTAAAACCAGAAGATGGGCAGCAGCATCTTCCTGGAACATCTAAATAAATAAACTGCGGTTGCCAACCCGCCTGCCAAGCGTGGCAACTATGGCAAAATCCCTCCAATATGAGAGCTACAAACTTTTGTGGCTTTCTATGGCATAATTATGTTCAGCAGTGGACTTGTGATAGGCTGAAACGACGAAGCGTCCTGGGCATTTTGTTAATGAAGACAGAGGACAAAACTCGTTATCCAGATTTGCTGTTTAATGAATTTCTTTGTAAAGGCTTCTTGAATAACCTATGCCATAGCCGAGTTACGGTTTGTCAGTTCGCAATTAGTAGTTATGAATGGATTTTATTATTGAACTTTTGTTTAATATTTCTTTCAATATTAATTCATAAAACAATATTAAATAGATTTAAAAAAAAATATCATTAGGACCATAAACAGTAATACAAATGAAGTTACATTTGTATTACTGTTGAATTGAATTTGATTAATATTACAAACCACTATCTCGATATTTTAGTAGATTTAATTAAAAAAAAACGTTACTCATGACTAAATTACTAATTTAAATGAAACTAATTTTACGGATTTTATCGCGTTTAATTTTTGTTATTTATAACCCGACGTTTCGAGTGCTTTACAGCACCCATGGTCACGGGGGGACTGAGGTGTCAGATGTCCTGATGTCATAGTTAACCCGGAGTACCTTCAGCTTTTAATTATTATTTGTGGTCCGATCTACGCAGAAAGAGCTGTGTCTTGAAGTCTTGCAGTGGTATGCTTGGTTTTTGACTTAATTTTATTAATTATAGGATCCCAAGCTGGTGGTAATACCCAACCATCTTCTCTATTAAAATTAGGATTTTTTTAATTTCTCTAATAATTTAATGATTCTCGCGAATCATCCTTGGTAGGAATCGGTGTTTTTTTGCGAGGATTTGTGGTTTATCAAATCTGATGTAATGGTTGGGATGATCCAGAACATGGTCACAGACTACAGACTTCCTGGAGCAAAGATGCTTCACATCAGCTATATGTTCTTTTACGCGGGTTTTTACTGATCTTTTTATTTGCCCTATGTAAGAGGGCCATTTAAATGTGTAGTGTTCGCGTAAATATAAGAAATAAATTACTAATGTTAAATATTAGTTTTTTATTGTGTAAATATTATTTTATTTTTTCTATTTCTACCTTTTCTGTCTTCCAAAAATTCAAAACGACGACTCTCATTGATTTTGTATTCGTAACAACGATAAAATTGTCATTGTCACGAATGCACAATTAACGTACGGCAACAATCTAGATAAACCGAGCCATTTCATTATTGCCGTGATTAACGATTACGTCTGCATCGGTACACCTGCTACCTGCATTTGGATTTGCTGCACTAATTTGAATCTCAATGTAAGCAATAAATTGTACTTTTTATGTATTTCTATTTTTTCTTTTTCTTTTTTCTCTTGTGGCGGCGGCTCGTTAAAAGAATACTACCACTCCATCTCATCCAATGGATCTCGTAAAAGGCGAGTAAGGAATAAAACTGACCTGTGCACCCAACAGCGCATGGTGGCGATGGGCTCACCACCTATCACACCAAGTGCATTATATTGTTTTGGTGAAACGTGGATTGTGGCAGTCATCTGCTTTTGCCGTGAGTGCCCAGACTCTGACTACCCCTTATGGAATACAGTCGTGATCTTATGTATTTATGTGTGTATTTCTAACGTCGATGATAATTGCGATTAAATCAACGATTTATTTATTCAGAAAGCAAAACAAATCGGCGACGTGGTTTATTTGTTAGAGTACCTGACATCTACGCCTGGGATTTGTGTATAAACACAAATTGTTGGTTTCAGGATGTGCTGTGTCTGTGATATGTATGTTTGTAAAACGTACCCACGATAGTGGAGAAATCCTAAAGCATAATCAAAATAGTTTTATCAACACTTTTTCTTCAGTTTACCGTTTTTGTAATTAAATAGCGTCTAAATGTCCAATTTTAATCAGTTACCAAACGAAAAGTTGATTGGCTTGGTATGGGCTGTACAATATGCGAATCGCTTCAAGACCCCATAAGTTTTAGTTTTAACTACATATAGAGTAGTAATCTGCACAATTTATTAATACATACATACATACATAAGAAAATCAAATTAGTTTAGTTTTACTACTGTGCCGTGTGGTGGCGGCTTAAGAGAATCTACCACCCTGTCCAGTGGGTGTCGTAAAAGTCGATTTCGGGAAAATGCAGCATCTTCCTGGAACATTCGAATAAATAAACTGCAATTGTCAACCCTCCTGCCAAGCGTGGCAACTATAGCAAAATTCCCTAAAATGAGAGTTACAAACTCGTGTGTCGTTTTATGGGGGAGGACTATGTACAGTAGTTGACTAGTGAATAGCTGAAATGATTATGATGACGTACGTAAATAATTTCCCTTGACGCATACTCAATGATAATATTTTAAATAATGTTTTCAGTTTTGCATACAAAGATATTTGTTATTCTCATTTTAAAATGAACATTCGAAGGAACATAATTACTCTTAACGTGTACGAGTGGTTATAGGATTTTTTCTTCTACTGTTTTTTTTTCTCAATTTCCATTTAGTAGTATTTGTTTCTTTTTGTAATTCGTAATGAGCGAACAATAACATTGTAATTCTACTATGACTGTGTTTTATTTTATTTATTGTGACTCATTATATTTAGCCGTGTGGTAGCGGGTTAAAAGAATCTACCAATCCACTGGAATCCACGGTATGAGATGGGTGATAGATCCAAAATAGGCTGAAATGATGACGATTATGAGTTTAGTACATTCTCTGGGTAAGGATGGGTGATGGGACTTCGCATAGAAAATGTGTTTAATAAAAAAAGACTAGTAATTCAAAAATGTCAAAGATGTTATTTATTTTCTTATAGAAACTTAGCTTATCTGGAATTCTGCGTCTGTCGGACAGCGTCATGAGATTACAAATCCAAATTGTCTCAATTCTCGTATTCCGTCAAGGTTCAGTTGGCAATCAGTTGTTTCTTTGGAATTTTCCTCAGTCGAGCTGCACCGACTGACATCGACGGTATAGCACGAAATGGTGGCTGGAGGGTCTACAACGGCAGAGGGTCTACAACACTATTATAGTGCAATACAATAATGCACTTAGGTTGATGTTGAGGTTGCCACTATTCTGTAGCGTTTCAAGTATGTTCGCGGAGGCTGGAGTGGAAGGGTTTCAGGCTATTATTTTTAATTTATTATGGGTAAGCGGTATTGGTCGGATTCCTATGCAGGAATCCGTCTAGGTAGGTACAACCCCAGGGCCAGTTATTCTGCCGTGAAGCAGTAGAGTGCAAACATTACTGTGTTTTTCGTTTGACTGGCACTGAGAGCTAGTGTAATCACTGGGCATATGAGACTTAAGAGCTGATGTGTCAAGGTGCCGGGCGCAGAGTGTTGTCACACAGAATTGTTCTGGGTGGCGTAGCATTTCTTATGGGCAGACTTTGCACTTACCATCAGGTGAATGTTTTGCTCGTTTCGTCACTGTCTTCAATAAAAAAGTAGCGGACGGCGTCCATGCTCTTTAGACTCAAGGGTAGTTCCAATGGCATCCTGAGTGTACTGGCAGAAAAAATCGACAGTATTTGTAAGACACTGGTCTAGACTCCATGTGGTTCTGTAGAGTACTGCTGAAAGCATTATGTAGTATTTGTAACTTACTAACATATTAACGTAACTTTTAAGTTTGTTTTATACACAGTATATTGGAAATAAAAATTATGATTATTATTATATCATAATTATTAGATTAAAAATAACCAATTACATTTTTATGTATTATTTAAGGCTGTATAACACATCTTATTTTAACTTTAATATCACTAATTTTAATATCTTGTAATACTCGTAGTTATGGTCTAATACGCCGATAGGTGTCCGGCAGCGTCGAACAGAACGTACCTCTTTTCTTACCGAGGTGTCGTAAGAGGCGACTAAGGTATTGCACGGACGGCCTTTATTCGTATACCATAATATGCAATACTCTACGAACTAGTACTAGGAACGCAATGAGGAGTAAGAATTTTTTGACGCGTAACAAAATGGCGGCGACGTGGTTTACGTCGCGTTGCCCTCGGGGGTGAAAAGTGAACTACGGGGGTGGTCTCTGCCAACCCCTTTTATGGTAAAAATGCGTGACTGTATGTATGTTAACATATCTGGCACACCGCCATTCGGAAAGCGATATATTGACGGCTGAGCGTACTTAATAGATACATAGATGTTTACGTCGAAACGGACAATTTATACCCGTTGTTATATTACGTGGCGTACATAAACGCAATGTTGCTGTTCGAGACTACACAGCAGGTAAAACAAAATCGATTACGCTGAATTGGCTTTCTCGGCTGAATTTGAAAAGAATGCTTTTGTTGATAAAGGAATGGAGATTCTTTTCTATTGTAACTAGCTGATGCTGTTCGTCCGCAGCGATATACGTTTTTAAATATCCCGTAGGAGCTATTTGATTTTCCGGGATAGAAAGTACGCTATTACCATCTCCACTATGCAAGCTGTCTCTGTGCCGAATTTCATTAATGAAGAAAAGTAAGTTAATTTGCTAAGATCCGCATGCAAAATATAAAAATGGTGTATATTACCTAGTTTTTTGAAGTGCACCACCCGCCCTCCCTCAGTAGCGTGCACAAGCAAACTAACACCGCCACCAGGAACCGCCACCAGGTACCCTCCACCAACCACTACAATACCACCACTAGATAATATACACCACTGAAGTCGAGAACACGACACGTGTTTCGCCCCAAAACGAGGCATTATCAAGCGTAATAGACTCTACGACAGACGGCCGCCGAGTGAGCGGCGCGGTCAAAGAGCTGCCTATTTATACTACAGGTGACGCAAACGGCCCCCACCTACGACATTGCGATTACAATATCGTGATAGCGACCGCTTGCTCACACAATCCACCACCCGAATTACATAAGCAGCCGTTTGCGACCGAATTGATAGCAAACGACTACTTAGAGTATATTTAAACTTTAAGTACTGGATTTAAAGATATTTAAAAGTGGTGAATTCGAGACGTTTGTTTGTTCATTCAGCAGTGCAATGTTATTATTTTTATTTTTAATTATTTAAAAACGGTTATTTTTAATTATTTAGTAACGGTTATTCAAAAAATATTATTAACACCATTATAAAAAAGAAACAAATTCATATAGTTCGCAAAGATCTGTACGCGGCTACATCCCGAAGTGTTCGACGATATGTGAGCAGTTTGACCTACTTGGGTCCTGTATCTGAGAGAATAGCAAGGACTCTTAGGCGTAACGATATTTACGTTGCGTTCAGGACAAGCAATTTGCTGAGTGGGGCTTGTAACGTCAAAGACAAAATTGATGAACGCCAAAAATCCGGCGTTTATAGACTTGTTTGCAGTGAATGCAGCGCCGTTTACGTGGGTCAGACTGGTCGCAATTTCGATACCCGATACAAGGAGCATTTGGCCGCGTACAGAAATTGCAATCCCGACAGATCACACTTCGCAAAACATCTTTTGGAAACTGGGCATAACCTGACTAGCGACCACACATTTAAAGTCCTACATATTTGCGACAAGGGGCTTCGGCTGTGTGTGCTGGAACAATTAGAAATAATTAAAAATAAAAATAATAACATTGCACTGCTGAATGAACAAACAAACGTCTCGAATTCACCACTTTTAAATATCTTTAAATCCAGTACTTAAAGTTTAAATATACTCTAAGTAGTCGTTTGCTATCAATTCGGTCGCAAACGGCTGCTTATGTAATTCGGGTGGTGGATTGTGTGAGCAAGCGGTCGCTATCACGATATTGTAATCGCAATGTCGTAGGTGGGGGCCGATTGCGTCACCTGTAGTATAAATAGGCAGCTCTTTGACCGCGCCGCTCACTCGGCGGCCGTCTGTCGTAGAGTCTATTACGCTTGATAATGCCTCGTTTTGGGGCGAAACACGTGTCGTGTTCTCGACTTCAGTGGTGTATATTATCTAGTGGTGGTATTGTAGTGGTTGGTGGAGGGTACCTGGTGGCGGTGTTAGTTTGCTTGTGCACGCTACTGAGGGAGGGCGGGTGGTGCACTTCAAAAAACTAGGTAATATACACCATTTTTATATTTTGCATGCGGATCTTAGCAAATTAACTTACTTTTCTTCATTATAATGGATTTCCGCAAAGTAACGCCTGATTCTATTAACTAGAATTTCATTAAGTTCGGTTCGATGGTTGATCTGTGAAAAGGTATAAACGGACAGAGGGACAGAGAGAGTTACTTTCGCATTTATATATCAGTAAGGATGAAGATATCGAGATATTTTTTTTTAGTAAAGAACCACGTGTCTAAGAAGTAAAACTAAAAGAAAAAGATAGAAATCTAACCAGTAGTTTTGAGTAAGACGCGCACAACGGCAGGCCTATATAGTTTTATTTCTAAAAATAAAGATAACTGCGAAGATTTTATTTTCTTTTTTGAACAGCGAAGTACCTAATACTTGCGTTAATATAAACTACCGCTCACTTTTCAATTCTTACAATGACTATCTAACTTATGTGTACGATTCAAGTAGCGGTTGTATACATACATACGTACAAACACGCGTATTTCCCATGTAAGGGTTGTTCTGGAGAATCCCTCACTGGGCATCCACGCTCAAGCTTGCCTTTAACGCACCCGCGATTCCTTTGGTATTGCAGTTGTTAATGAGCGGTGGTGATCACTTACCATCAGGTGAGCCACTAGATGATAATTCTTATGCGGCCTTCTGGTGCTCGAGTGGCACATTCCGTTCGGTTAAGTCATTGAACTGTAATAAATTTGCAATGCCGCTCAAGATGATTGGGATCGCTCTGGTAGGGGAATTGCTTCAAAATCTTGATCGCCAGTAATACTGTTGCAGCGGTATCTGTCTTGGTTCTGAAATATTATCGTGTGTATCCATTATATCCATTAATGTATCCAATTTTGATCGTTTTGGGAATGGTTTTGGTAATATATTTGTAGGGTACTAATTAGGAAGGGTTTATAATCCTGACATACTGGGACATCTGTACGTGCACGTCCCTGATGGGTGTGTATGGAGACGGCGGCGATCTCGATGCCACACAGATGGTCGAAGTGACTGCAAGTAACCTATTAGTGTCTGTGACCCTAGTGAGACCTATTTTTTTAGCCCCCTAAGTGAGTTCACAAGGCTAGCGTTATTAAAAATTTGTTACAAAATTATGATTAATGTGTATAGGACAATTTCACTATCGTATTAGGATTACCTATAAAGTCAGTTGTAAGTGTTGTTAATAAATAACTACATGTTGAAGACGTCGAAGGCTGGGGAAAGGTATGCGCTATGTCCACCATTGCATCTACTGCTGGAGTCGGTACCGGTGTCTTCTCTACTCTTCTCTTTTTCTTCTTCCTCGTCGTTATGACCGCTGCCAACTTATCATGTACTGAGTCTTTAGATAAAGTGAGGGGCTATTTACTTTTTTTAAGTAGACTAGAAGTCGGCTGTTCAAGACTAATATGAAAATGCCATTTATAATTCCTTCTTTCACTCTCTATAAGAAGTTTTTAAACATTTTTAATAATCCTCATAGAGTATACAATTTATTACAAGTGAAAAGTTTTCTTTTTCAAAGTAATACACTAAAATTAAGTTTACCATTTTTCTTTACTGTAAATATTATAAAATATGCTGTGACAAAATTAAACGATCGTGTTTAATTTTTTTCTTCATGTACACTTTAATGGAGAGGCATTTTTTGTTAAAATTTTTTGATACGTTGTAAAATATTTATTCTACTTTTTTTTCAGACTTAAAATTTTATATTTTTATAATAATTTGGTTAAAGTTGGGTGAAATTACTTTTGTTATATGAGTTTTTGTGTGGTGTGATGCCATGTGGTGGCGGCTTAAGAAAATCTACCACTGCATTTCATCCCGTGGGTGTCGACAAAAAGAAAGTGGAAATCAGGATATGGGCAGCGGCGTCTTCCTGGAACATCTGAATAAATAAACTGCGGTTTCCAATCCGCCTGCCAAGCGTGGCAACTATGGCAAAATCCTTCAAAAATAAGATATTTTGTGGCAATCTACGGGGGAGGCCTCTGTTCAGTAGTGGACTAGTGATAGGCTGAAATGATTGTGAGATGAGTTGTTACTATCAGAATCTCTTTCATTTGAAATGAATGCAGCTTTACAAAACAACAACCACTAACATTCAGCCACAATATGTACCAATATCGGACATTGGCCCTCTTCATACTTAAATAATTTTTGGTCATCGCTATGCTTGGTAGGCGGATTGGCAATCACAGCTCGAAACACTACGGCTTTTTAGTATTCTTCTACGTTAGATACGATATGAAATGGCTGGACGAAATGAAATTGGTTTCGGGTGTCCACTGTCACACGATATTTTAACTGACATTGTAATATTGATTGGTATTTATTTCGTAGGAACGATGCACTGATTTATATAATAACTCTAAGCTCGCGACTACATCCGCGTGGATTTGGGTTTTTAAAAATACCTTGAGGAAAAATGTCCATCTCCGGCTCGAAGGACCATGTGTTGCCGACATTACGCTTATACTGCTCGGACGTTCGCGGGGACAGAACGCGGGGCGGGCGAACCGGGTCAACGACCGATCAGCTGACAGCGGCGAAAAAGCACTGCGTCATTGTCCGCCGAATCGAACGCACTCTGTATCGCGCAACTTGTAACCGCTATAAAACAATTATATTTTTTGTGAAAAAAAAAAGACATGTAAAGAGTCTAGGGCCCTTGGAGGTTCCTTAGGTATCCTAAACTTGGTGTTAAATAACAGCCGTGGACTTCACAAAAAATATAACATGACGCAGTGCTTTTTCGCCGCTGTCAGCTGATCGGTCGTTGACCCGGATCGCCCGCCCCGCGTTCTGTCCCCGCGAACGTCCGAGCAGTATAAGCGTAATGTGGGCAACACCAGAACGCAAGTTATCGCTGTGCCGAATTTCGACAAGATCGCTTAAGCGGTTGAGCAGCTGGAAGGTAATAAGCTGACATAGGGACTGTTACTTTCGCATTCGCAGGAGATGGGCAGCAGCATCTTGCTGGAACATCTGAATAAATAAACTGCGGTTGCCAACCCGTCTGTCAAGCGTGGCAACTATGGCAAAATCCCCCCAAAACGAGAGCTACAAACTTTTGTGGCAATCTATGAGGGAGGCCTATGTTCAGCAGTGGACTATTGATAGGCTGAAACGACGACGACGACTTTCGCATATTCAACATTATTTATGTATTATACAATTTATTAAATCAATTTACAATTAAGGGCATCTGTGCCGTATTTTAACATAAATGGCACGATCTATTTACGATAACACGCATGATAATTTGAGAGGCAGCATGTTGCTAAATTTATGGCTAAGGTATTTAATTAACTAACCGCTGCAACGCTCAATAGTCTCATAAAGTCTGTTAATATTTACCGCGTGCATCTTTATTACTCTTTATTCGAAGTTCGATTTTACAGCTTTTTTAACTTTGATCGACAAAGTGAGGAACATCGGGATGAGGAAACGTTGCGGTAGATATATTGACAAAAATAGAGAAAGGGATACACAGATGGCTTGAACACGTAGAGAGGATGAATGAAAGAAGATTGACGAAACAGATTTATGAGGTGTAACTGGGCAAGACGGTAAGGGTCGTCCCAGGCGTACGTATCACGATCAGATCGAAGACCTTTTGAGGAAAGTTCACGTTAAAGGACGCGATACCGAAGAGCTTGTATAAAAACTCTAATGAAAATAGAAGGGAAAGTGGCGTGACATACAGTCAGTATGTCACGCCTCCAGCCAGTTATATTTCAGTTTTTTTTTTATTCCGCAGTATTGTTATCATTGTTGCAAGAGCATACATAGTAATTATTACTGTAAGTCATTGAAGATCATTTTAGATTTCAAGGCCAGAGATATGCAAATTGCCGTCGGCGATAAGCTTTACAAAGTTTGGTACTCGTATATCCATACTAATATTATTAATACGAAAGTAACTCTCTCTGTCCCCCTGTCTTTTTGTTACCTTTTTACGGCTCAACCGTTGATCTTAACCAAATTCGAAACATAGATAGTTTGCATCCTGAAGACGGACATAAGGTACTTTTTATCCCGGAAAATAAACGAGTTCCCACGGTATAGTCAAACAGCTAAATCCACGCGAACGGAGTCGCGGGCATCAGCTAGTAAGCAATAAAGTTTCATGACTATATTACATAAGTTTAATAAGCAATAAAGTGAATTTTTACAGGTGGAAGGATTCCTGTGAAGGAATCCGTCAAGATATGTACCACCCCAGGGCCAGTTATTCTGCCGTGAAGCAGTACTGTGCAAACATTACATAGGACCGTAACACACGGTCTGAAGGACACTGGGAGCTAGTTTATAGATTCTCGCTAGTTTGTAGAAAAGAATTTCCATTCAATTTATTATTTATATAATCTCCCTTGAATGACATTTAATAAACTATACGGGCTCTCGAAAAATGCGTTTGTCCTTGGAAGAACTAGCAATAAATTCAGCTGGCAATTCTTTTCCTTTTTCGTTATTTTAAAACAATGTAAGGTACTAATAGCCGATAGGTATTCAATAGAGTGTGGCCTCTGCCTACCAATCACTAAGGGAAAAAAGCGTAGAAAGAGCTTAGCAGTGTTCGCCTCATTCTCAGGGGATATCATCTTTCATGTATTCTTTAATATTATAATAACACCATTTAATAAAGTCTTTGTTTAATAAAGAAATTGGGCTTTTTAATGAAAGACTGTCCACTTTCTGAGATTTGTAAATTTATTGCACATAATAATATACAATCATATGTACCTGAAAACCCTTATTATCTACACTAATATTCTAAAGAGGAAAGATTTGATTTTTTTGTATGTTTGTTTGTAATTAATAAATGAGGTAATAATTACACGGTACGAGTATGTCAACAGACGTTTATTAACCGACTGGCGGCCGCACGGCACATCGATACAAAGAACACAATACGCGTAGGTACATACATAATGCTTAGCATCTACCTTATACATTACATAAACTCAAAAACTATACCGATTTTAGAAATTCTTTCACCTATATACAACTACATTATCACCGACTAACATAAGTTGTATTTAATTAAAAAAAAAAACTGAGATCACTACGAAAATTGCTTAGATGTAAAAAAAAATACCTTGAGTATCAAAAATTTACTGATAAAAGTAATTATTTGGCGTGCGCTGCAAAAACTATTGATGATAAAGAAAATAATGTACTAATTTTTCACAAAAGAGTCCGCGAGGCTATATGTCTAACTATTATAGTTAAGTCACAATATCCGCTTTTCGTTCAAATATGTCTATCAAAACACGGGTAAAATCGAAAGATGATGACATTCGTATCATGATATCAATATTTATCCTACAAAATTATATAGTTACATAGTCAAGGTTGATTATGTACATATAAAGTCCTCTTTAAATTATTCGTATCGGACCTATCGTTTAGAAGTTACGACAGGTATTAAAATGCTAAAAGTAAGAAAAATGCCGCGGTTAGAGCGAACAGCCCTACGCTCACCAGCGCTACGCGCGAATAGACTAAGATCTATTAATTACTTACCTTCTCATATAATTTTTGGTAAACTAGAAAAAATTGAATAGTGGTTTGTGTGAGGATTTTTTTTATTTATAACTTTGAAACGCTCTATAAAAATTACAGCAGCTGCGGTGTCTCTCGAACGACGAGCCGCCGCCCGGCTTCAGGCAACTTGGGCATCATCAAGGAGTGCGGCTCTCTTTGCGCAGCGGTCGAGAGCGATCGTTTTATTTTGCTACCACGAAATCAAATATTGGCTATATTTCATGGCTCATGTTCCCATAAATAAAGCATAATTTTGGTAAAAAACGTAATCTTATCTGACCGGCTACAGAGCCGCCGATGAGAACAAATAATGTTAGTGTAAGGAATTGTGGTTGTTCTATTTGTCCAAATAAAATACTAATTTATCTTTGTAACATATATCTTCCCGTGCGAAGCAGGGGCGGATCGCTAGTTTGTAATAAACTAGAATATCTGTTCTGCCTTTAGTATATATTATAGACAGATAGAATATAAATTTTACCGTCTTTGTTCAAAGGCGTTCCGTATTTCAAAGGTAAGTAACAGCTTAAATCAAACGAGCTCCGTTTGGTCTTTTTACAGTCTGGCCGCCGAGAGAATGCGTTCCTGGCAGGCCGTGATCGAATAGACGTTTTGTTGTTACTTTGAAGTGACTAAGAAATTAGGATGACATATTATTATCGTTTACTTGCCGTACTAAAGAATAATGTCAATAGAATTTATGTCAACTTACAATAAAATTAGTAAATGTTATAATTTTGCACTAACATTAATGTTAAATAGAAAACAATACCACTGATAGGCGTCAGGAATACATTTTCTCAGCGACCGGATAACCAGTGTTTGATGTTAGAAATGTTACCTATAGTTCGGTTTTATATTATATGCATATTATATGTATTAATATCTGTGTTTATTTATATTAAATTTCTTATTTATGAGTAGCTATGTATTTTCACATATATATTTCTTGTGTGTATATGTGTATATGTATATATATATATATATTTATATAATAAAAAAAATATTATTTACCTATTCTAAAATTATACCTGTCAGAATAGCTTACCACACTGCGGGTTGACTGGCAGAGAATGCCGATAGGCATTAAGTCCGCCCATTGTTACCTTAGAATCTAAGGGTGTAACAATAGAGAGTAAAAATAAATAAAAAATATAGTACTTTTGACCCTTTGACAATTTTGATATGTTTCACAGAATAAAATAGTTTCCTTAAAATTTGTTCGAGTACACAATTGGACCCATTATTTCACTGTTGTAACTCCCTATGGAATTGTTCAAGCAAACTGTGCCTTGTCAGCACTGCAGGACCAACGTTCAGAGTGCGCGACACCAATTTATAAATTACACAGCGATTTATTTCTACATGGGTGTATAAGATAAGGTTTTATATATACCCGTAGCTGGAGAAATATATAAAAAAGCAGAACCTAATCAAACCACAGACTAGTATGTGATTGAAACGTATTAATACTAGGGATACACTAAAATTTTTGCACTCTTGGCATTCAGTAACAGATCGAATTTCGAATCGTGTATTTCTCTAAAGATAAATATGTAGTGGTTAAAAAAAAGATTGGTGGAAAAATCAGTTACCATAATTTTTTTTATCGCATTTAGAAGTTTTCCGTTCACAGTAAAACTGGAGTTAACGCGAAAAGATTTCAGAGCGATGACTTTTATGATTTTTAAAGTGCTATTTCTCCACTAGATTGTGCTGCTCGACTGCAAATGCTTTTGGCAGGGAAGCACCTTATTTCCGCACCGCAAGACGGTGGTTTGCCGAAATTAGTCGAGGGCGTGTTTCAGTAAATGACGAAAGTCGTGAATGACGTCTTTTAACTGCGACCATAGAGGACAATGTGGTTACTGTTAAGCGTCTTATTAAAGAAAACAGACGAACATCACCTATGAAATGATTCGGGAAAATATGGGGATTGGTATGAGCCAAATAAAAAAAAAATTCATGTCACGAACTGACTTCAGAACAGTTACGGGCTGTTCATTGGTGCACAAAAATGTTGCTTAAGTACGACCAAGGACATTCCAATGCTGCTTATGGCATCGTCACGGGAGACGAAATGGATTTTTTGTTTTAACCACAGAAGAAGCAGCAGTCCTGTGAATGGGTGTTCGAGAGCAAGAACAGACCAACAAAATTAAGATAGGCGAGGAACGTGGGTAAATAAACGAATGCATTTTGTTTCTCGGGTTCAATTTGCACGATTCCACTTGAGGATCAAAGGTATGTCAATTCTCAGTGGTACACCATCATTTGTTTGCCTACTGTGCTTGATAAAGTTCGAGAGAGGCCACCGAGAAGTTGAATCCTCTTGTACCATAAAAAATTTTCTTCGCAACCACCCAAGAAAACAAAGTCGTTTGTGGTCTCCGAAAAAGTAGAGATCGTGACTCTTCCAGCACACAGACCGGACCTGACACTTTACGATTTTGAATTTTCCCAAAAATCAAAGATTTAATGAGAGATGCCACTTTTACAAACGCAAAAGAGGCAGTGATGGCTTTCCATCAGCACGTGTAACATGCCATCAGATCAGAGGTCCTCGTGTTTTCAAAAATGGTTCGATCGCATAAAATGTTTAATATGCAATGGAGAATACTTTGATAAATAATAAAAATAATATTTAGCTTACAGCTTGTTTTGATAATAATAATACGCAAAATTAACAGTGTGCCCTACGTATACGTAAACGATTAGTACAGGATTCTGAAATCCATAAATTATATAGTAATTTGTTATAGTCTTAGATCTGATATAAAAAAAAATCTTTTTTACATTTCTGTGTGAAAGCACATGACGCCCGTCACCCTGAGTCATCAGTTCTTAAGCCTCATATGCCCAGTGATTCACTAACTCTCAGAGCCCTTCTGACCGAAACACAGTTGTGTTCGCGCATTATTGATTCACGCCAGAATAACTGGCCTTTCTGCATAGGAATCCTGCCACCGGACAAAATAATCTCATTAGTATCTGTTATAGCAGACAAAAAACAACGTTCTCATGAGTTTGCGCGTTTTGATTTGATATAGAAATTATTCAATAGAATAATTGTTTCGTTAAAAAAGTTTAATTCGCTAATAAACGAGACAGGCAAAATAATCAATGACGCCTAGTACTTCTAAAAATGCACCACGCACGCGATCAGAGTATCTAACTTCCACGGCGCATGTATTGGGTTCGGAATCCACCCGTAACCAATATTTGGGCAAAAATACAAAATGTTGGTCTTCGGTTCTGGTTGTGTTGTGCATATGAAATGTATGTCTATAAGACTCACAATACTCGAGAAATCCTAGTTTTTTTTAAATAAAGACTACAGGGCTACCAACCAATTTTAACTGAAACTTTCTTGGGCGCAATGCCATCACTTCTGCAACGTACTTTGTACGCGTTTTTTTTATATATTATCACAATGTATAATCATTATCGTTGGCATCATCATCGGCTCGATTAACCGCACTGACTGAGTGATAGACTGCTTTGCTGTGTTTGATTCCCGCACGGGACAAAGATTTATGTGTCACGCACAACATTTCTTCGAGGCACCACACAGCGACCGTCACCATGAAACATCCGTTCTATGTATCATATACTCAGTGATTACACTAGCTCTCAGTGCCTTTCAGACCGAAACACGTTAATGTTTGCAAACTCGTGAAACAGTAGTAACGGCAATTGAATTATAATTAAATAAATTAAATCTAAAATATAATTTACTTACACCGATTCCTACCAAGAATGATTCGCGAGAGTATTGAAATAAAAAAAAACATCCTAATTTCAATAGACCAGGTGGTTGTGTTTTAGCACTGGCTTGGGATGCTATTATTAAAAAAAAAGTAAAATGACAGCCTATAAATGTCCCACTGCTGAGCGCAGGCCTCCTCTCATTTCTGAGAGGGTTTTGGAGCTAGGAAGAATCCGCCACGCTGCTCCAATGCGGGTTGGCGGACTTCACATATCCTCGAAATATGACTATTCCTCGAAGATGCAGGTTTCCTCACGATGTTTTCCTTCAACGTTACGCACGTGGTAAATCAGCACTTAAAATTGTAGAACAAATTAAGAAGTACTGGCACCGAGGATCGGACCCAGGTTACTCGCGTACTATGAAATTAAAGGCGAGCACCAGGCCCCTGATAAAATTAAATCAAAAATTCAAGACACAGTAAGCTCATTCTGCGTAGATCGGACAAAAATTGATAATTAAATGTTGAAGGTATACCCGGATTAATTATGGCATCAAGACGTCTGTCGCCGCAGTCCCCTCGTGACTACGGGTGTTGTATAGTGATCGAACCTCGGTTTTATAAATAGAAACAAGTTAAACGCTATAAAATCTTTTTTTTTATTGTATAAAGTGACAAAACGAGCAAAACGTTCACCTGATGGTAAGTGCAACGTCCGCCCACAACAAATGCTGTGTCACCCAGACTATTTCTGTGTGATACCACACTGCGCTCGTCACCCTAAGACATCAGTTCTTAAGTCTCAAATGCCCAGTGATTACGCTAGCTTACAGCGCCCTTCAAACCGAAACACAGTACTGCTTGCACACTACTGCTTCACGGCAGAATAACTAGCCCTGGGGTGGTTCCTACCTAGACGGATTCCTGCATAGGAATCCTACCAAGATAATATAAATCAATATATGTAAGAAATCACAGTTTTCATGTCAAAGTCTATTTTATTCCATCAACAGAAAATTTTATACTACAGTAGTCTCAGATCTCTGAATATAAATATAACACTTTTATTCCAGACAGAGAAACTTTTGAAAAGGAGTTTATTAAAAGTATAGATCAAAGGCGTATTCCGCTTGAAGATAGCGAGGAAATCCGTGACTCGGAAAGTTTTTGTCACTTTACCAATTGCATTTTACTCTCACTAAAGTGTGTTATGACTTTCGCACTTAACCCATCCAATATTTATTATTACTAGAAATGGAAATTTTAAATTGTGAAGCAATTATTATTATGATTTGAGCTTTTGGTTACTAAGAATAAAAAGTTAAAGGCCGTCCAGATTAACCATGACAGCAGGACGTTAAACAACTCAGCTTGACACAGTGGACATTTTACTGGTGGTAGGATTCGTATGCAGGAATCCGTCTAGGTAGATACCATCCCAGGGCCAGTTATTCTGCCGTGAAGCAGTAGTGTGCAAGCATTACTGTGTTTCGGTTTGAAGGGCACTGTGAGCTAGCGTAATCACTGGGCATTTGAGACTTAAGAACTGATGTCTCAGGCTGACGGGCGCATTGTGGTGTCACACAGAATAATTCTGGGTGACAAAGCATTTGTTGTGGGCGGACGTTTCACTTACCATCAGGTGAACGTTTTGCTCGTTTCGTCACTTTCTACAAAAAAAAACATGAGTGCTGTACAGCCTTCGAAACGTCTGGTAAATAGTAAAAATGGAACGCGATGAAATCCGTGAATTTCATCATCATCATATCAGTCTATCACTGGACCACTGTTGAACATAGGCCTCCTCCATAGATTGCCATAAAATTTATTCCACTAATTTTGGGGAGATTTCGTCACGCTTCGCAGGCGGGTTGGCAACCGCCGTTTATTTATTCAGATGTTCCAGGAAAACACTGCTGTTGATCTCTTGATTTTTATTTTCCCGTCGACTTTCACGACAGCCACGGGATGAGTCGGAGTAGATTCTCTTAAGTCGCCACCACACGGCACGACACATAAATATAGTTTTTTCTTATTATTAGTATTCAGGATTAAAATCAGTATTCCAATGATAAGAAATGAACCAAACACTATCATAGTTATAGAAGGTGAGGTAGCAAGGAGCAGATTCCTATGCAGGAATCCATCTAGGCAGGTCCACCCGAGGGCCAGTTATTCTGCCATGAAGCAGTAGTGTGCAAACATTATTGTGTTTCGGTCTGAAGGGCTCTGATAGCTAGTGTAATCACTGGGCATATGAGACTTAAGAACTTGTGTCTCAGGGTGACAGGCGCAGTGTGGTGCTACACAGAAATATTCTGAGTAACACAGCATCTGTTATGGGCAGACGTTGCACTTGCCATCAGGTGAATGTTTTTCTCGTCTTGTCACTTTATCAACAAAGAAAAAAAAATACTGGGTTGGTTAGTACACTTTAAATCCATACTAATATAACCCCGCATGCTTGGATAAGGCTAGCCGTATTCTGGGGTTGCCATGTCCTTGAGCAGATCGGCACGCTAACGACTAGGCGAGCCCCTAGCCACGCAGCCAACGGCACGGCAACCACTGGCTTGGTGGAGAGGAAGAATAAAATATTAAGTAGGAAAACTTGGGGTAGCGAATGCGGAAGTTGGGAAAGGAACTTTAAGGTTACTACTATATCGGAAGGAGCAGAGGAGATAGAAGTAGCTCGGGAGGCCGGGATCGCTTACCCGGTACTCTACCGTATATTCCGGACAAGGCAACTAATCCCTGGTGAAACATTCTGAGTCACCAGGTTTCAAGTTTATAGTGCTTTATAGCCTGCATTATTCCCTGGAGGAATAATTGGAACTGTGGTGGTACTTCTCTAACTTGATTCTTGTGTAGAAGTCTTACTACCAGTTTATACACGTGGAGTACTGTTTACATACTAGTGGTAAGTTTTTCTATGGAAGAAAGAGACGGGACGAGTAAAAGGTTCTCCTGATGATAAGGGTAACGTCTATCCACAACAATTGCTGTGTCATGAATATCATGCGTGTGGTTTTACTGGTGTTAGGATTCCTATGCAGAAATCCGTCTAGGTAGGTACCACCCCAGGGCCAGTTATTCTGCCGTGAAGTAGTAGTGTGCAAACATTATTGTGTTTCGGTTTGAAGGGCACTGAGAGCTAGCGTAACCACAGGGCATATGACACACACACAGCATTTGCTATAGGCAGACGTAACACTTACCATCAGGTGAACTTTTTGCTCGTTTCGTCACTTTACCGAATAAAAAAAAAACATATTACACTCTGGAACATCAGTTTTTAAGTCCCAGTGGCGGTAAATACCGCCGCTAGACTAGACTACTAGACGGATTTCTGAATAAAAATCCTTCTACCAGTGTGTGCTATACTTTTTTCTTTAGGTTTTATTTAGCATTTTGATATGTGTGTAATAATACTCGTAGTATTAAAACTATAGCTTATGACATATATACATAAGATCACGACTGTATCCGATAAGGGGTAGTCAGAGACTGGGCACTCACTGCAAAAGCAGATGACTGCCACAATCCACGTTTCACCAAAACAATGTAATGCACTTGGTGTGATAGGTGGTGAGCCCATCGCCACCATGCGCTGCTGGGTGCACAGTGCAGTTTTATTCCTTGCTCGCCTTTTACGAGATCCATTGGATGAGATGGAGTGGTAGTATTCTTTTAACGGGGCCGCCACCACACGGCTCAGCTTATTACATATGCAATAATTGCTCTTTTTTGGTTGTACAGTTGACATCTGCATATTTACAACATCTGGCGTGATTATCAATATTTACAGCCACTAAAAGCAGTAAGAAAAGTTTATGTTCATTGACAAACTGCCGACTAACGTAAAGTATAAAATTTTACTCCATAACTGTACTAAAATTTTATGTCCTTGCAACACGCTGTAACATAAAAATGAAAAAGCCATGTTATATAAAAAAAAAAGTAAAGTTTCAGCCTATAAATGTCCCACTACTGAGCACAGGCCTCCTCTCATTTCTGAGAGGGTTTTGGAGCTGGGAAGAATCCGCCAAGCTGCTCCAATGCGGGCTGGCGGACTTCACATGTCCTCGAAATATTTCTATTCCTCGGACATGCAGGTTTCCTCACGATGTTTTCCTTCACCGCTAAGCACGTGGTAAATCAGCACTTAAAATTGTAGAACAATATTAGAGGTGCTGGCACCGGGGATCGAACCCAGGTTACTCGCTTACATGTTATATTAATTCATCGAATTTTCATTTGATGTTTGAAGCGATGCTTCTCTGGGTGCTCGTTTTCAATGTGAAAACAATTTCAGTGTCGAATTTACATGCAATGTTTCTATATGTAACGTTTACAAATGAAAAGTGTCTGACGAAAATACATACACACAGTCACGCCTTTTCCCATATAAGGGGTAGGCAGAGACCATTCAATTAGCCCACTTTTCGCCCTCGCGGATGGCGAACCGCATCGCCGCAATTTTGGTAAAAGTAAATAAAAAATTCTTACTATCCATTGCGTTCCCATGAGCAATATAACACCATAACATGCAATGCTGTCACAGCATTGCATGTTATGGTGTTATTCCTGAATAAACGCTGTCTGTAGAAGACTTTAGTCGCCTCTTACGACACCTCGGTAGGAAAGAGGTAGGTGCTATTCTATTCTGCCGGACACCTATCGGCTGACGAAAAAATAGAAGGAAAATAGGAACTTAGGTAGAGCGAAAAAAACAAAACCGGGATCGTTTTTGATCCTCTAAATACTTCAATCCTTAAATCCTATAAATACTATTATGTTTTTTAGAAAGATTTTATTATTTTCTTTCTATCTTTCGGTCGTTTTACCCCTTACTTAACTTGTAACCGACTTAATAAAAAGGGGGAGGTTCTCAATACGACTGAATATTTTAATGCGTAATATTTTAGCCGTGTGGTAGCGGCCTAAGAGAATCTACCACCCCATCTCATCCCGTGGGTGTCGTAAAAGTCGACTGAGGGAAAATCAAAACCAGGAGATGGGCAGCAGCATCTTGCTGGAACATCTGAATAAATAAACTGCGGTTGCCAACCCGTCTGCCAAGCGTGGCAACTATGGCAAAATCCCCCCAAAACGAGAGCTACAAACTTTTGTGGCAATCTATGGGGAGGCCTATGTTCAGCAGTGGACTATTGATAGGCTGAAACGACGACGACGACGATTTTAATGCGTATGTTACAAGATATCTTCGCCAACTGTTGACCAATTTAAATGATTATTGTTTTAGATGAATTGCTTATACTCGAGGCCATACGAAATTGGTCAAGTTCTGATGATTGGATTGATGAGAAAATCATGAAACTTAAAATGACCATGTTAGGGGCTGCAGCGTTAAAGTCGGTTTTTTGGTTCAATAATTTTTATATTTTTACCGTGTGGTGGCGGCTTAAGAGATTCTACCACCCGATCACATCCCGTTTGCGTGTCGCAAAAGTCGACAGAGGGAAAACAAAAACCAGGAGATGGGCAGCAGCATCTTCCTGGAACATCTTTATAAATAAACTGCGGTTGCCAACCCGCTTGTCAAGCGTGGCGACTATGCTAAAATCCCCTAGAAAGAGCTACAAACGTTTGTCGCAATCTACGAGGGATGCCTATGTTCAGCAGTAGACTAGAAATCGGCTGACATTATGATGATGATGATTTTTATTTGTTTTCCTTGCAAAGTTGAACAAAAATATTATAAAAGCTAAGTTGAATTCATAAATATTTCCATCGTCGGAAAATTATAAATTTGCTCTTTATTCAAATTCAGTCACAGCCAGCGCAAAGTGGCTAAATAAGCATGATTAAACATCAATTAGAGGGGACTCTAAAACTTTTCATAAGTAGGCGCCCGGGGTGTTTGACACCCCAATATTGGAAGGCAAGATCAATGAACAAATCTTAATAAAAACAGACTTTAGATTAAATTTTAATATTAATTAAAGAACAAAAAATATATATGATTAACAAGACAATATTGAATTCACATTTGACAAAGTGAGGAACAGTGCGATAAGGGAACGTTCTGGTGTGGTTTAAGACGGAGCAAAGAAACCTTAGATATCACTTAGATAGAGGATACCTGCAGAGTTTCTCTCGCCTGTTTTTTCTTTGAACAGAAGAACTTCACTAAGAAACGGTGGTAGTTTGTAAAAAAGACATTTGACAAATGAAATTTGTATTTCTTACGTCAGATAATAATGATATTTCATTTCATTAGATGGTTTGGACACGTAGAGAGGATGGATAAAAGAAAATTGATGAAATAGAATGAGAAAAGAAAAGAGCCTATTCCTTTCTCAAAGGCCGGCAACGCATCTACTATTCCTCTGGTATTGTAGGTGTTCATAGGCAGCGGTGATCACTTACCATCACGTGAGCCACCTGCTCGTTTGCCCCCTTTTCTATAAAAAAAAGAAAGCCGGTAATGATCGACGTAGGCGAACGTATCACGATTAAATCTAAGTCGTTTTATGACAAGGCCATGTAAAAACTACCCGCGATAGACGAGCTCGTATAAAAACGCTAATTAAAGAAGAAGAAGCGAAAGACTTGTGTCAGGATCGCAAGAAGTAGAAAGATGTGGTCTCTGCCTACCCCAATAGGAAAGAGGCGTGACTTTACGTATGTATTGAATTGTAAAAATATATTGGTTTTTCGTTTTTAAAGGACCAGTGGAGCCTTCTATTGACATATTATATTTATATATTATTTGCACATCACTAGCATGTGAAGTCATTACATACGTTATAGTCGTCGTGGTTTTTATATGTTTTTTTGTGATATTATTTTTCATTATTATTGCTTGGGGTAGGCAATGGTTTACGACAATAGTTGAATAATGGACCCGAACCTACGAAGATTTTATTGTTACGGACAGACGTTGGACCCACAATCAGGTGATCTGCATTCAAAATTAAAAAAATGGTGCGTATTGTACACGCTATTGTGATGCTGTTGTGGGATGTCTGTATCTGATGGCGGTTTTCAATACTGTTATAACTTTGCTTGCGCACGCTACTTAGGCGATGCTTTTCAAAGAACTTGTATTGTAGTGAATAAGGGCATCTGGTGCCGGTTCGCCGTGGCTGTATAAGTTTGCTTGTGTGCGCCGGTAGGGTGAGCGGTACGCTTAAAACCTAGGCAATACACACCACTTTTAATTATGCCTGCGAATCTTAGCAAATTAACTTTTTTTCCTTTATTATATTGGATTCCCGCAAAATAACGCCAGATTCTATTAACTTGATGATGATAGCACTATGCAGTATCATTAACTACAAAACTGCGCAAACATAAGGGTAATTTACCATATCTGACGGAGCTAGAAGGTGAACTAGAAGGTTATGAAGTAACAGTGACTCGCGATTTTTTATTTATTCATTGGATAAAGTGACGAGACCAGCAAATCGTTCACCTGATGGTAAGTGATACATCTTCCCATAACAAATGGTGTCCCCCCAGAATATTTCTGTGGCACCACACTGCGTCGGTCACCCTGACACATCAGTTCTCAAATCACATATGCACAGCGTCGGTTTTGTACTCTGGTTCTGTACTCGGATAGCCGTCGTAGCCTTATCGTACAAACACTTCGATATACCGTCAGTCAATTCGGCACCGCTGAAGTGACTGAAGTACCGCCCAAATTTCGAGGGAGTCAAAGGCTTTTTCATAGTCCACATATGACATAGCGGGAGACTGTGCCCTTTGGTCTTTTATACAATCTGGCGAAGGGTATGTATGTGATCTATGGTACTAAAGCCTTTTCAGAATCCGGCTTTGTTCGGGAGGCTGAAAGTCGTCAAGTCTGCTTGTGAGACGATTCCTAATTACTCTCGAAAATAGCACATAGACGCGACTCAGAAGCGACATCGGTCTATATTTTTTCAAGAGGGCATTATCGCCCTTCTTGGAGAACAGGACAACAACGCTTCTGCTCCACGCTTCCGGCGTAGCGCCACCGTGGATGGCGGAATTAAATAGCTTCTGAAAGACAACAAAAGTAACGGTTTTCTGCCCGCTTTCAGAAGCTCCGCTGCGATTCCATCCTCACCTGGCGCTTTGCCATCGTTAAGCTGTTTGAAAGCCATACTAATCTCGGGCAGACTTATGCCCCGGATATCATCTGAATATTGTCGGACGAGATTTGCTCTTGGGTCGTTACTCACACTAGTGTGTGGCTCCAACGACGATGTGTACAGCTGTCCATAAATATCTCGATCTCATTTGAATTCTTAGATCCAGCGGAAATGATGCCACCGCTATCGGTCCTCAACTTAGTCAGTTAGCTCTTTTCGGCAGACAGAACCCTGGCAAAGACCTTGGAACCTTGGTTTCGCTCTATCGCTGCCTCAATACGAGCAGTATTGAAGTAGCGTAGGTCTCGCCGCATACATTTGGAGATCTGTCTGTACAGTTGCCGACATGCCGACGCATCAGTTGAGGACTGCAGTCTCATTTCTAGCCTAGCCTCCATGAGATTGAGAGTGTGGTAGGAGAGTTTCTTGATCTTTTTTGTGCGGTGGGTCTTGCAAATCTTTGCTCCCACCGCATGAACAGTTTCCACGAGCCTCTCGTTCATTTCGTCCACTGTAACGCAATCATCCAGGTACTGAACCTGCACCCGTTAGAAATTAAGCGATTTCAATATTTTATGTCAACAATGTAACTTGACAAAATTGTTGAGATACAACAGTTTCATTGTGTTATATTTATTCACCGTTGTTTTTTAAATCATAACTAAAGTTAATTTCACCTTAGCGGCACACTTGAAAGATGAAGCAATAAAAAGGTTTTTTGTGATTGAAGAGAAATTCAATATAAACTTCAATATTAAGTCTGGAACAACGATTGAAAATATCGTATTGTTTCCCTTCAATGCACTCTGTATTACATTTCTTTCTTCTAGTACATATTGAGAAAATTACCCTGCGATGTTAACTTAAGTATAACTTGATATGAGTAGTAAAAATAAATATTATGTATGAACGATAGTTCGGAAACTCTTCTATTTAAAGTATAGTTTAAAAATAGCTTTTAAGTAGCATCGAAACTTGTGTAGCTATAGCTTTACTTTAAGCCCCTTTCATCTTTACTGTTTTCTTTTTTTTACCATTACTGGCCTTTGATTTTTTTACTTTCCTTTCGAGGCGAGTACAAAGCGTTTGGCTTATGAATGGAACATGCTGGATTGCCGGTAGGCTTGCTAAAACTGTTATTTACATTTAGTGAACGTTATTCATTCAGAATAGTATTCATTCGAGCTGCCATTACCGATGCGGGGACGGTTTTTTTTCTTTTATTTAATCTAAATAATATGAGTCTAGCTAATTTACTGTATATATGCTAATGACCGCATTACTGTGCAGCGACTGGTGAAGCTTTATACACCGACCGTGCCTATATTTCTCAGGAACACGTCGATAAGTGCCGGAACAAACTTGACAAAATCGCGGATTAGGCCCAAATGAATTTAGTCCAATTCAACCTCATGAAGACATAGGTTTACACATTTACCGCTACATGTCATATCTTATTTTCGGAGTACTCTCTCATTGTTGAAATGAAATGATAATTATTTATTCTTCAACGTAAGAAATACGTTTCGTTTGTCGAACGTAATTTTATTTTTACAATCTACCACCGTTTCGTAATGAGGTTCCTCTGACGGAGAAGAAACAGGCGAAAGAAACTCCGTAGGTATCCTCTTTTATCTTAGTCAAAAGTATTTACAAGAACATTCTTATAGAAAACCAATGCACGCTCCATGAAAAAAATGTTAGACAAGATTCAATAACAAATGAATAAATGCATTGCAGATTCGAGCAGTCGCGCCTCCACCAACAGCACCTGTTCACAAGTATGGCATATATGGCAGCCATTGCCCTCCTCAACAATTTTCAAAGGAAAGTGGACGACACGCCACACGACGTCGCCGCAAGCAGAAGCATTTAAGCCAGTATAACAAACTTAAGTCTACTGGTTAGAACTAATAAGAATCTGCTTTTCATTCTACAGAGTACACCTACAATTTTCCATAACATATAAGACATTTATTCCGACACTTCAGATTTCAGTCACAAATTACAGTACAGGTGAATATAAGACCATTTACATTTTTTTGTTTATAAACTGTTACATAGTAAATACCTATCTCTACATAAAATACATTTCACGTGGCTGCTTATAAAATAACAGTAACATGTGGTAGGTTACTTGATGTCTCCTTGGACGGATACTTTCCAAGCTTCCTCATCATTGTAATTTCTAAAAAGCCGGCAACGTACGACGTATTACGTACCCGTAATTCCTTCGGTATTTCGGAAGTTAATGGGCGGCGCCGATCACATACCATCAGGTTAACCGCATGCTCGTTTGCCTCCTGTTCTATAATTAAAAATTATGTCATTCGATTGTTTATTCGGAACAATTGTGACGCGAATTTTGTGTTGCCGCCTATTTCCGTATTTATTGTAGTGAGAAACAAAATTGTTTACGCTGATTGCACCAGTAGCTTTCAGAACGATAATAAATTCATAAGCGATTTCACAAAACATTGACTACAATGCTTCACTGTACTCTTCTGGGCTTGTCATCGACTTTGTTTAATATTTTATAAATTCATGTGATCATTTATTTTATATTTATATTTAGCGAATTGCTTTAAGCTTTCAACTGAAAATATTTTTTTTCGTAATTTAATTTGTGTACAACTTTTTATGCTTTACTGGATAAGGTGACGCGAAGACGTTCACATGATGGTAATTGCAATGCTTTGTGGTCCAGAATATTTGTGTGGTGGCGGCTTAAGAGAATCTACAACCCCATCTCATCCCGTGGGTGTCGTAAAAGTCGTCATAGGGGAAAAATAGAACCAGAAGACGGGCAGCAACGTCTTCCTGAACATCTGTATAAATAAGCTGCGGTTGCCAACCCACCTGCCGAGCGTGTCAACTATGGCAAAATCCCCCTAAAATGAGAGCTACAAACTTTTGTGGCAATCTATGGGGGAGGCCTATGTTCAGCAGTGGACTAGTGATAAGCTGAAAGAATGATGATGATGATGATCACCATACTGCATCAGTCAGCCTAAAACATGAGTTCTTACTCGTAACTGTCATAAGCCCAGTAACTATAAAAGAATCGCTTTTCCGTACTTTTAGTTTAAGTGAATTTTTAATATAGTATTACTCCCGAATTAGGGCATACCGTAACCCGTGTGTTACACAACCACTAGCGCCGTTTATCTGCAAAACGATATCAAATATACGTTACCCGAAACTTACTCGAGTAAATGAACATTTCATGACTCTAGCAGCAAATTAGGCCTATGAGAATTTCGGGCAATGTATATTTTGAACAACGACATCGAAAGACACTTTTGGAGAGTTTCTATACACAATGATAAAAAAGAATTATATCACAATAAAAACATGGCTACCTAACTACAGACTAGATTATTTTTAATGAATAACATGACGAGACGAGCAAATCGTTCACCCGGTGGTAGATGCAACGTCTGCACATGACAAATGCTATTCACCGAATCGTTTCTAAGTGCCATCACATTGCGATCGTCACTCTGAGATATCAATTCTTTGTTTTTTATTTGATAAAGTGACGAAACGAGCAAAACGTTCACCTGATGGTAAGTGCAACGTCTGCCCAACTGCTCATAGCAAATGCTGTGTCACCCAGAACATTTCTGTGTGATGCCACACTGCGCCCGTCACCCTGAGACACGAGTTCTTAAGTTTCATATGTCCAGTGATTACGCTAGCTATTTGCACACTACTGCTTCACGAAAGAATAACTGGCCCTGGGATGACGTACCTAGACGGATTCCTGCATAGGAATCCTACCATCAGTAATGTTCTCTAATATGCCCATAATTTTTTTCAAATGCCCATTAATTACACTATGTAACAGTACTCTTCAAACCGATACACAATCATGATTGCACCCTACTGCTTCACGGCAAAATAATTGGCAATGCAGTGGTACGTACTGATTTCAGCACAGCATTAGCTCAGGTAGGCGCTCGCTTTAAATTTCATAGTACCTGGGTTTGAATTCCGGTGCCGGGTACCACTAAAATTGTTAACTGCAGTTTTAAGTGTCAATTTACAACGTGCACGGCGGTGAAGGAAAACGTCGTGGGGAAACCTGCATGTCTGAGGAATAATAAATATTTCCAGGACATGTGAAGACTGCCAATCCGCATTGGAGCAGCGTGGCGGACTCTTCGCGGCTCCAAAACACTCTCAGAAATGAGAGGAGGCCTGTGCTCAGCAGTAGGATATTTATATATTTTAGTTACTTTACTTCTTTTTTTTATTCCCGTCACGAGTATTTATCTCTATTTAGCTCGAAATATTTTCGGGAAAGTTTGGAAGCAGGGTTAAGACCACAACACTGTTCTATTGTGCAAAAGAAACATATAAAAAAATAATTAATTAGAAAGAAAGAAAGAAATTTTTTTTATTCAATACTACAACACAACATACAAAAAATAAGTAAACAAAAAATACGACGTATTACATTGTCAGACGTACGTTGGGTTGTAGCAACGAAAAGGCTGTCGACTCAGCATAATGCTATGGCAGAGTTGCCACAGCGCTGTTATTCTGTCGATGCCTTAGGTTTAACGAGCAGCTTCCGGACATATTGTTAATTGACTTAGTTTAATTTAAAAGAAATAAATATGCGCACATGTACACGGATACACAAACACACACACACACATATATATATACATATATACATATACATACACACATATACATATACATACACATACATACATGCACACACATATACACATACATGCGCATGCATTATATAAAATAGAATAGGTGTGCCCCCAACAGCGCATGGTGGCGATGGGCTCACCACCTATCACACCGAGGGCATTATATTGTTTTGGTGAAACGTAGATTGTGGCAGACATCTGTTTGTGCAGTGAGTGCCCAGTTTCTGACTACCCCTTGTGGGATACAGTCGTGATCTTATGTATGTATGTATCTTAATAGAATCAGGCGTTACTTTGCGGATATCCATGAGAGAGCACCGTCCGCCCACCCACAAATCTTAGCAAATTAACTTTATTTCCCTATACTTTGAATTAATGACCATATGCAAGTACCTGACCGAGTCTACATAACTTTTCATTAATTTGCTGAATTGCCTAGCTCGTCATTTCAGTCTATCACTAGTCCACTGCTGAATATGTCCATAGATTGCCATAAGAGTTTTTTGCTCTCACTTCGGAGGAATTTTGCCACAGTTGCAGGAATCCGTCTAGGTAGGTACCACCCCAGAGCCAGTTATTCTGCCGTGAAGCAATAATGTGCAAACAATACTGTGTTTCGGTCGGAAGGGCACTGAGTGCTAGCGTAATCACTGGTGAGACTTAAGAACTCATGTCTCAGGGTGACGGGCGCAGTGTGGTGCTACACATAAATATTCTGAGTAACACAGCATCTGTCATAGGCAAACGTTGCACTTACCACCAGGTGAACGTTTTGCTCGCCTCGTCACCTTCGCCTATCAAAAAATTATCACTTCTTTGATACTCTTTGTAATTCGATCGTGCAAGTCGTTTGATGTTTAATCAAGAAATACAGACATTGATTTATTTTGTACCAGCGTTGATCAACTTAAACGTCCACTTTCTAATAATTCATTTCTATTTTTTGATGCTTAGCTTACAGAACTTAACTTACAGATTGATTTATTATTATTGATTGTGTCTAAGACTTTTTTTAATAATACATACAAGTGAAACCAAAGTTTCATCGTCTCCGAGTTTATTTTATTGTGTGTTCATTTCTTAAAAATTGCAATCCTTTATTATAAAGATGCAGACAACTATATATAAAAACTATATATAAAATGGCTCGCCTTTAATTTCATAGTAAGCGAGTAACCTGGGTTCGATCCCCGGTGCCAGCACCTCTAAAATTGTTCTACAATTTTAAGTGCTGATTTACCACGTGCTTAGCGGTCAAGGAAAACATCGTGAGGAAACCTGCATGTCCGAGGAATAGAAATATTTCGAGAACATGGGAGGTCCGCCAATCCGCATTGGAGCAGCGCGGCGGAATATTCCCGGCTCCAAAACCCTCTCAGAAATGAGAGGAGGCCTGTGCTCAGCAGTGGGACATTTATAGGCTGTTACTTTACTTTACTAGAACATCTAATATAAGTTGTATTAATTGCTATGTTTTGCTTGCACGAAAATTAAATAAGATTCGCCATGACGATGAAATCTATTTTTTTACAGAATTAATATATCAGAAAGCTACGTATTACTGTATATATATATATATATATATATATATATATATATATATATATATATTTATATATATATTTATATATATATATTTATATATACTTACTTTTTTTTGTTTAAGCGACATCGGAGTGCAACCGGGGCTGACACTGAAAAACAGCTCTGTGACGTAATTCGCTTCCGCCGCAGTGTATGCTGAGTTGTCAACCTCGTTAGCTAGGAGTACACCGTACAATTACCGCACTTTTATTTTAAGTATTAATTGTAACTTTATATTTTTAAATTATGTATTACTTTTGTGTACGTCCGTTTCTAGCATAAAACATATATATATACATAAGATCACGACTGTATCCCATAAGAGCTAGTCAGAGACTGGGCACTCCCTGCAAAAACAGATGACTGCCACAATCCACGTTTCACCATAACAATATAATGCACTTGGTGTGATAGGTGGTGAGCCCATCGCCACCATGCGCTGTTGGGTGCACAGTGCAGTTTAATTCCTTACTCGCCCTTTACGAGATCCATTGGATGAGATGGAGTGGTAGTAGTCTTTTAACGAGCCGCCACCACACGGCCCACGGTTTCTATCAAATAAACTAAATGATAAATAAATTTTCTTTCCTTTCTTTCTTTCTTTTGAAAAATTGGAAATTGACTTTTGTCATAACATTATTTTGTGTAAATTAGTCGTATCTTTTCTGAACATACTGAAATAAAATATTTTTATCTCCGTAATACTATGGTAATTACGGTAAAACCTTCCAACATGGGCGAAATCAATGTTCAGCAATGGACCGTATTTTTTATTTTTGTACGATCACACATGCATCTCACCCGATGGTACGTGATCACCGCCTTCCATGTACATCCGCAATATCAGAGGAGAATTGCGTGTGCATTGCTGGCCTTTGAGTAAACGGTATGTTCTCTTCTTTAAGGTCCCGCGTCCGTCCGAAAAGCCGCTGGCGGCAGCGGAATCCACAAAGTGGTCGTACGTGCAGAAAATCGCTTAATAATAAAAATACTCGTAATATAAAACCCTAGGGCTAGGCGCTCGCTTTAAATTTCATAGTATGTTATTATGTGGTTGATGGATTTTCGTACTCGCGTTAATTATTAAAGTCGAACATTTATTTCTACTGCTTTTTACGAGAATAATGTGTTTGTACATTGTTCAATTTTTATATTATAAAATAAAATATTATACTGTTAAAAAATATATGTACGTTTTAGTGCCAACGCTAAGAGAATCTCGTTATAAGTTTCGACTCAATTAAAAAGTTTTAGCTTAGCTGGGGCAAGTGATTAACGTGCAAATTTAAGTTTGTCGGATTGGAGTGTGTTTGTTTACGAAAATAGCGATAATCGATGAAAAATATATTATTAATACTGAATACAGACCGCGTTTTTTTTATGTGTGTAATGCAAATAGCCATAAGGCTTTTGCTGCGTTATCGAAAGAGACTCGCGAGCAGATGGCCCTCGATTAAGAAGAACAACGTCTCTGCTGACAAGAGACTGTGCTAACGCCCGCTGCTCCGCTGGACTCCGACACCTGAAAACGAATGAAATAGTATCCGACTAACAGGGGGGGGGGGGGGGGGGGGTCGAAGTGGAACCCTCTGAAGGAATACCGCCTTGAGAGGCCCTTGAATCACTTCGAGCTGCTTTGCTTTTTTTCTGAGCTTGAACCTCGGCTTGTATCACTATCTAATGGGAATATTATTTATATTATAATTTATATATGCATTAAACATAGACCGCCATTCGCTCCATACATTTTAAACTATATTCAATACTAGGTGATGGCCGTGACTTAGTCCGCGTGGAAACTAGTTTTTTAAGAAGGAACAATTTGATTTTCCGGGATAAAAAGTATCCTATGCCCGTCTCCAGGATGCAAGCTATCTTTGCACCAAATATCGTCAAGATCGGCTCAGCAGTTGAGCCGTGAAAAAACAGAAAGGGACAGAGAGAATTACTTTCGCATTTATAATATTAGTATGGATAATCAGGTGTTATTTTGCGGACATCCATTATAATAGGAGAAAAAGTTAATTTGCTAATAATAAGATAAGCATGCAAAATATAAATTGGTCAAGACCTCATTGGCCATCGAGATGAGGAGAAAAGGAAATAGCAAGAGGAAGGAAGACACACAAAACTTGTCACAGGAACTCATTACAGACACTGTTCTTAATACAAATACATACATAAGAACACGACTGTATCCCATTAGGGGTAGTCAGAGACTGGGCACTCACTGCAAAAACAGATGACTGCCACAATCCACGTTTCACCAAAACAATATAATTCACTTGGTGTGATAGGTTGTGAGCCCATCGCCACCATGCGCTGTTAGGTGCACAGTGCAGTTTAATTCCTTACTCGCCTTTTACGAGATCCATTCTTTATCCCAGACTCCCCCATAGTTTGCCACAAAACAAGTTAGTTTATGGCATATCATATACATTTTAGCATAGTCGCCACGCTTGGCAAGCGGGTTGGCAACCGCAGTTTATTTATTCAGATGTTCTGGGAAGATATTGCTGCCCAACTCCCGGTTTTCATTGTTCCTGTTGACTTTTACACCCACGGGACGAGATGGGGTGGTAGATTCTCTAAAGCCACCACACGCGCTTAAATCCCTATTTTTGAGCATTTATTATTGTTAAAATAAATATACTTTTTTAAACAAAACTGAAACCTACTACTGTAGCTTTTTTGAATAAATTTAATTAATTACACAAAAGATACCCTGACCTTATCATATCTACATTCTTATTTCCATAAAATCATTCTTCCGCATCATAAAACAGAGTTTATAATCGCTAATGGATATGAACTTCCAGCGTACCGTTTAAAATTCATCCCAGGCATAAGAAGCGAGAACCTCGAAGCATTAATGAAGGTAACTAAAATATATTGCGCTATTATTCAAAGACTTGGAGTTTCTATTGCGCTGCTGGAATATATGGAAGTCGTAAAAATCTTGAATACGAAAGCAATATTGTATAAGACACTTTAAATATTGTGTAAATACACACACATAAAGTTATACATTATTAGAGTAATATAATGGTATTAAACTACAGGTAGCGGAGTTTTTTAACTGTCTTATTTTTTGTACTTACTTACTCAAGCAATATGCTCGGAATTCACAGCTTACAAAAAGTTCCGCCAATTTAAAGAAACAAGATATTTTTTATTGCAAATATGTAACGCCACGTACCTGAGAACGCTGTGTAGTTCAGTTGTAACAGAATGATCAACCCATCCTCCGCGAGTGTCATCTAGGTCGATCAAAGGAAATACAGAATATATACCTAGACCTCTTCCAAGAAGGACTCAAATATCAAATAAAGCTGAAGAATAAAACTGCACTGTGCACCTAATAGCGCATGGTGGCGATGGGCTCACCACCTATCACACCAAGTGCATTATATTGTTTTGGTGAAACGTGGATTGTGGCAGTCATCTGCTTTTGCAGCGAGTGCCCAGTCTCTGACTACCCCTTATGGGATACAGTCGTTATCTTATGTATGTATGTATGGAACATAAAAACTTAATATGTAAACTTAAATATTACGGCTTTCGTGAAGCCTCTCGGGATCTTTCATTTTCTTACCTTACAAATAGAACTCACAAAGTTGCCATCAACGGTGTTATGTCATCAGGTTGTGCAGTAAAAATAGGTGTTCCTCAGGGATCGATCCTTGGTCCATTTCTGTTCTTGGTTTACATTAATGATTTACCATATTTGGTACAAAAAATGTCTGATATAGTTCTGTTTGCCGATGATACGTCATTGCTGTTTAAAGTTAACAGAAATGACTTGACGCTGGAACAGCCCAATAAAAATCTAGATATTGTTTTCAAATGGTTTGCGGCAAACAATTTAGTGTTAAATGCAGGCAAAACGAAATGTTTACACTTTAAAATGTCTTAGACGGCGCATAATATTAATATTAATTTACAGAATTCTAATCTTACGTTTGAAAATTCAACTGTATTCTTTGGAATCACTATTGATTCCAAGTTACAGTGGGGAGCACACATTGAAAAAATAGCTACGTAATTAAGTTCAGCCATATATGCAATAAGAAAGATTAGACAGCTGACTGATGAAGCTACTGCCAAATTAGTATATTTTAATTAGTATATTTCATACTTGCCCACAGTATTATGTCCTATGATGTATTACTGTGGGATCCGCAGCTGGATTGGAAACAATATTTGCAAAAACAAGCATTTCGGGCAATCTTTTACTTGGGACCTCGCTACGAGAACTGTTCAAGGTGACAAATATTTTGACACTTCCGTCGTTGTTTATTTTTGAAAATATTATATACGTGCCAAAAAATATTCATTTATTTACCAAAAAATTTACTGTATCCTGTAGAATGGGTCGAGGTGACACGCTAGGGGTTTCTATGTTTATGTTGGCTAAAACTAGATAAAATTCCTAAAAATGTAATACAAAAACGGACATGGATTTTAAAAAAACTTATCAAGAAGACATTATTCGATAAAGCGTATTATAAAATAGATCATTATATAGAAGACAAAGATGTGTGGAAATAACTCACACACTGCCCTTGCAAACCCCCTGGCTACTAAATTTCATCATCATCATTTCAGCCTATCACTAGTCCACTGCTGAACATAGGCCTCCTCCATAGATTGCCACAAAATTTTAGCTCTCATTTTGGGGGAATTTTGCCATAGTTACCACGCTTGGCAGGCGGGTTGGCAACGGCAGTTTATTTATGGATGTTCCAGGAAGATGCTGCTGCCCGTCTCCTGGTTTTCATTTTCCCTCTGTCGACTTTTATGACACCCACGGGAGGAGATTGGGTGGAAGATTCTCTTAAGCCGCTACAACACTTATTATGTATTAACTAAATTATTATGTATTTTTTTGTAATCTATAAATGACATTATGTAATATGGCATTGAGAAAAGAAAGACCCCAGAGTTTCTTACCGGTTCTTCTATGAGAAGGTAATTTTTTGAACCGCTGTAGATTTTGGAGTTCATAAGAGCTTTAAACAAGCCTAAATTGAATAAATAAATTTTTACTTAGACTTTGAATGAAATATTTTTATACAACTGGCTCTTGCGGTAGTTCATTTTCCAGAATTTTTCACTTAATAATTATTGTAATTATACTGTAATGCAAATGAGATCGCCACAATATTTATAATCTGATAGGCATTGCCGCAACTGACTAAAAAAATACTTTACGTTTCTCCCCATTGAGATACAGAAAAGCTTTATATGATGCTTTTCTATTATTATTTCTCAAAGGTATTTTCTAGTCGGAACGCCATATCTCCCTAAATACTTTATCGTTCTTAATGATTGAGACATCATTTTGAAGATTCCATTCCGTATTTCCATAAATAATGTAGAAGGCGCCATCTGTTGATAATCGCGATACTGTACTAAATAAATTTATTTATTTATTTGTCGGGGAAAACGATATCGTTAAATAATAAGTTGCTAATTTTATTATTGTAGTACTGAGGAGGTGGTAAGCACCGTGACGTTACTTTAGCGGCACGTGCAAAGAGTCTTATATATGAGTTCGGGTAGTGCAAGAGGCAGTGGAATTCGAGACACCGACCTTGTCACTCCTTCGAAACGAAACTGTCGGTTTACCTACATAATTTGTAGTTAAGCGTAGTAAGGTGAAATTATTACACAAGGTGCATTTGAAATTGTTATTCTGCGCTATCTACACAAGGAACCCTGCACCGCCTATCGCTCAACCGCTGTCTCCGATCTATTTATTGCACCAACAAAGTGAACATCATCATAATTAACAAAACGATTACACTTAAAACTAATGTTTAGCGTCTAATGGCACGCCGTTTATATAATACGATCGGGGAGTCAAGATTTTTTCCTAGTGAATCGACCACGTAACATTTAAGGATATTTAGAGTCATAGCATTCGTTCTGCACCACAAAACGAAATTGTTTAAATCATCTTGAAACAGCGATCCTTCTTCAATCGAATTGACCTCTCTATAGCATTTTAAGTCGTCGGCGAACATATAAAACTTGGAATTACGGAAGCATTTGCCTATATCGTTGATAGGAAGTTGAACAGCAAATGCCCAAATGTGAACCTTGAGGAACTCCAGAAAAGGCAGTAAAAGGATTGGATTTATGTCCTCCAACTTCTACTACCGGTTGTCTTTCAAATAAGACCTGAACCATTTTAATATACTTCCGGATATTCCAAATGCCGATAGCGTACTAACCAACATCTCATGATCCACTCTATCAAAGGCCTTGCTGAAATCTGTATAAATAACGTCTATTGATTGTCCACGGTCGACTCCCACAGCAAGGTCTTCAACAAAGGAAAGGATGATTTTATCAGATTGGTTGCAACGGACCGTCCTTTAATAAATCCATGCTGTTCTGGTCTGATAAGCTTTTTGAAATGCTATGATAGTATTGGACACAATATAGATTCAAAAACTTTTGCAAAAATATTAATTATCGATATAGGCATATACTTTTTAACGGAGCTGGCGTCACCACTCTTAAACAAAGGTATAACAAGAGGTTTCTTCCAAGCAGTTGGAAAAATGCCAGTGCTAAGAGAATTATTGAAAATTATGGAAAGGGGCGTTGCCAGTGCAGTGGCGCGTTTAGCAGCAAAAATAGACGGTATCCCATCCGAACCGTGTCCTTTCGTAACATCAAGTCTTTTTAACACCGTAAAGATCTGGTCATTAGTGACAGTAAACGTCGTCTGAAAAAAATATATATAATATTTAAATAAATATTATTTTAATATAAATGAATAAGTAATGAAAAAGTAAATAAATAGCATGATATGTAAATAAAGTGAATACAAGATGCTGCGGACGTGAAGAAACAGCTGGCAATAAATCAAACAAGTTCTGTCAGTTGTTCATACCCACAATTTCCATTTCTGATAGACTTCCATTTCTTCGAAATTTGGACATAATAATGAAAGAATTTTTCTTGATTTTGAAGTAGCAGTGATTAGGGCTTTTTGACCTTCACAGGTGATGCATCAATCAATTGCTCATGATTTTTGCCCTTCTTGTTTTAGTTTGACTTATTGTATATTAAACAAGTAAAGTAGTAAAGTAACAGCCTAAAAAAAATATCTCTCTGCTGAACACAGGCCTCCATTGATTTTTGAGAGATCTTTGGCGCTAGGAAAAGATTTTGGGAAAATAGCTCTTACTCTATCTGATGGCTGTTAAATAATCCTACCTAATTGCTAATTTACAATTATAAAAAATGGCTATTTATATTAATGCAATGGTTTGTGGAGCACAATGCGTTGACCTTATGCGGGTGGTAGCTTGCGGAAGGAGACTCTTAAAGCTACGTTATAAACCGATCAACGTTGTAAGCTATTCCCTTGAGGAAGCTGTGGACTCATGACGTGCTCTGCGGCAAACAGCCGTGCTAACCTGCTGGCTGGGTGCTGATTGTATTTAGCAGTAGTGTGCAAACATTACTGTGTTTCGGTTTAAAGGGCATTGTGAGCTAGCGTAATCACTGGGCATATGAGACTTAAGAACCTATGTGTCAGGGTGATGGGCACAGTGTAGTGTCACACAGAAATTTTATGGGTGGCACAGCATTTGTTATGGGCAGACGTTGCACTTACCATCAGGTGAACGTTTTGCTCGTTTCATCACTTTATGCAATAAAAAAAAACATGAGTGCTGTACAGCCTTCGAAACGTCTGGTAAATAGTAAAAATGGAACGCGATGAAATCCTTGAATTTCATCATCATCACATCAGTCTATCACTGGACCACTTTGAACACCATAGATTGCCATAAATCTTGGTAATCTGACAACGTAATGGAGCGTATGGAGGATTTATTTATTGGGTCAGAGTGCACGTGATTATTCGACGAGTGCCTAAACCATACGACGTAGATTTACTAAAATTGGATGTAGGTTGTAAGACGTCTCCACACATAGGCACAAAGTAGTCAGTCGGTGAGCGCCGACTGTTAGTTATGACAGTGCGTGAGCACAAAATTCGACCGTAGTCAAGCGAGGTCAGCGCCCACCGACTTCCTTCCCCACATTTTTAATAAAGGATAGGGAAGTGAATACCTTTTATCAAGTATTTAATAAATAATGTGAACCTTTTACAAGTAGGAGATCGAATCCCTAGTATTGGATATTTTTAAATAAATATTGTGGGCCCTTTACAAGGGGGTTAGTTTATAATATAAGGGCACTATCGACTTACGAAATATCTAGTGGATATCCATCTTTCCAAGAAACACCTAAAAGAACTAGTTACGAAGTAAACACAACGTAATTAACGTTCCAAACTAAGATGATTACAGTTTATAATAAGAATATTATGTTAGGCCTCACATACGTTTATAACGACCCTAAGGAAACTTCAAGCAATTTACTTGGTCATTACATTTTATTTTATTAATATTTCAAGGCAATAGCTACAAAAAGTAATAAACTAATAACCTAATTTTAACATTTAAAAAAGAGACTTTTCAGTTTCTGTTTCAGGACAGGGTGTGTTAACATTGTATGCAACATTAAATTAACATTGTATTGAAAATTTACTTAATACTTCCTGCGTCCCTTTGGCTTCCTAAATCCACTAGGCTTATGTACTTATTGTCAGGTTCCTCTCGATTTTGAGAAATGGAAGCGGTATTTCGTTCTTCTTGGGTAATTTAAAGTACTTTTATAAAATTAGAAAAATAAAATATTAAATAAATCTTTAAGTGTCAGATATAAAAACATGGCAGAACAACACGCTGTAACATGTTTTAAGCAGTATGCAAGTTGAAATGGTAATTGAAATATGGCTTTCATTAGTGATTAAATATTGAATTGCTGAATATATCAAGTAGATAATCATAAATCATTGTCAGTTTGTAAACATACCTTTTTTCTTCTTCTGCTATATACGCCTTCCGCGCATTGAAAAGGAGACTTCCCACGTAAAAGAGAGAAAAATAGTTCATTTGATAAGATCTCTGCGCCAAATTAAAAATGGTGTTTATTAAGCACTTAGTTTTTTAAAAACATTGCGGTAAGTGCAACGTCTGCTCATAACAAATGCTGTGTCACCCCAAAACATTTCTGTGTGACACCACATTACGCTCGTCACCCTGAGACATCAGTTCTTAAAGTCTCATATGCCCAGTGATTACACTAAGTCTCAGTGTGTTTCGAACCGAAACACAGTAATGGTTGCACGATCCTGCTTCACGGAAGAATAACTGGCCTTGAAGTGGTCCCTACCTATACGGATTTCTGCATAGGAATCCTACCAGCAGTAAACTCTCCAACCACAGCGAATTTCTGCATAGGAATCCTACCACCAGTAAACTCTACAACCACAGCGTTCACACGTAAACTCTCCAAAGGCTCTCCTCCACTAAATCATCACCATCACTTAGCCTATCTCCAGTCCACTGCTGAACATAGGCCTCTCCGATTACAAAAGTTTTAGCTCTCATTTTGGGGGGGATTTTGCCATAGTTGCCACGCTTGGCAGGAGGGTCGGTAACCGCAGTTTATTTATTCAGATATTTCAAGAAGATGCTGCTGCCCATCTTATGGTTTAAATTTTACCTCTGTCGACTTTTACCTCACACGGGATGAGATGTGGTCGTAGATGCTCTGGCCGCTACCACACGGCAACAAACAATGAAATAGTTAGCAAGTTACAAAATAGTCATGGGCAGATTATGCACTTACCACCAGGTCAACAATCTGGTGGTAAGTGACTTCCAAAAACAAAAGCTATCTAAAAACTAACGTCATTTTTGCGTTCTGATACAGATTACAAACCTAGCAATTGAATACAAATCGTTACTGTTTTTCTTTCTTTTCATTTGTGTACTATTAGTGACATTTGGCAAGCGGATCGCCAGACACAATTTATTTATTCTCTTATTCCAGGAAGGTACTGCTATCTCTCACCTGATTTAGTAACATATACGAGTACCTTCTGTCGACCTTAAACGAAATGGGGTGATAAGTTTTACATTTTCAATTATAAATTTTTTTTGAAACAATAAGCTAGGATTCAGTCGAAACTTTATGTACAAGTTAAGTCAACCAAGAACAAAATCCTACCTCATATATTGCCAAAAAACTCGATCCTGGGCCACCTGCATCCATTGATCTCCTGTAAAATCGTTTAGGTCATGGCTCCATCAAGAAGGAGGTCGCCCAACTTTTAATTTGCTGGTACGAGATTGCCACTCGAAAACCTTGAGAGTATTGGTTTTCTTTTTTGCATACTCTCCTACTCAGGTAATAGACAGCATTTTAAAACTTTCATACTTAAATACAGTCACGCCTTTTTCCATATAAGTGGTAGGTAGAGATCTCCCGTAGCCCACTTTACACCCCGCGGGAACCGAGACGTGACGTCGCAGCCACTTGGGTACGAGTCAAAAAAATTATTACTCCCGATTGCGCTCCCACGAGCAGTATAGTGACGGGTTGGCAAGTTATTGTGTTAATCTTCACAAATAAAGGGTGTCCGTACAATACCTTTGTCCTATTCTACTCTGCCGGACACTTATTGACTATTATATATGAGAATATTATTTTACAAGTTACTTTATAATAATATGTAAATTTCCAACGTGGTAGGATTCCTATGCAGGATTCCGTCTAGGTAGATACCACCCTTGGGCCAGTTATTCTTCCGTTAAGCAGTAGTGTGCAGGCATTACTGTGTTTCGGTTTGAAGGGCACTGTGAGCTAGCGTTATCACTGGGCATTTGGGACTTTAGAACCGATGTCTCAGGGTGACGGGCGCAGATTGTAATATTCTGGGTGAGACAGCATTAGTTGTGGGCGGACGTTGCACTTACCATCAGGTGAACGTTTTACTCGTTTCGTCACTTTATACACTAAAAAAAAATAACAAACTAACTTGGTTTCTGTTCTTTTACTGAAATGGATTTCCTCAATGTAATTCCTAATTATATTAACTAAAACAAGTCGAAAAATTAAGAAAAATCGAAATACTAATATCGCTTTAGTTTCTAAATTGTGGACAGCAATGTTAAAAACTACATGGATATAAAAGTGTGATACCGTTTCTATCAAATTGCGAATTCGGCCTTTGAGCTCGGCGAAATAGTAAAAAACCTGCGATTTATTTTTTCGAATTTTTACTGCTCATGTTTGCTTTTGCCTGCGCCTGTTTATCTTTTGTGTTTTGTTTGTATATTTTATGACATATTTTTATATTTATATATTTTATGTAAGGCTGGATCCCTTTCACAAACTAAAGAAAAGAATTTTTTAGTTTTTTTATAATAAATATTAATCCATGTCCTTTGGCAGTTTTATAAACACTTTTGTTTCTGTTAACAATTTAAGTAAATGTTCATGTTGACAATTCAATACACACGACTCACAGTAATCGTATAATTTGTAAATAAACATATTTGTTCCGATAATTCCATTCTATTATAATTGTTATGTTTTCTGTAGTGTTCTGATCTGGTTGTGATATATATGAATATATATAAATTTGGGTCCTCGTTGAAGACCGGAATAAAAAAAAAATCTCTTTAATCGTCACTACTCTTACCTCGCTTACTTTCGTTACCATCCTGTGCCATACTTTTGTTCTTCTTAACTTTTACAAATCTCATTCCTTTTGTCTCTCTAGCATATGTTCCGTTTCTATCACCAATTCTTTAACTTAAATTCAAAGGATTTTTTGAATTATAACTTCTTACATGAATAAATACATACATGCATACATACATAGAGTTACGCTTCTTTCCCATAGGGGTAGGCAGAGACCACATCTTTCCACTTGCTACGTTCCTGACTCATCTTTAGCTTCCTCTACTTTCATTAGTATTTTCATACAAGCTCGTCGGTGGCGCGTTTCCTTAAAACGATTTCGATCTGATCGTAATACGTTCGCCTACGTCGACCACACTGGCCTCATAAATCTGTTTCGACAATTTTCTTTCATCCATCCTCTCTACGTGTCATAACCATCTAAGCATCCCTTTCTCTATCTTTGTCACTACATCTTCTACCACACCGCAACGTTCTCTTAACACGTTGTTTCTCAGTTTGTCCATCAAAGTCACTCCAGATATACTTCTCAAACTTTTCATTTCAACAGCATTAATCATATTTTCATGCTTCTTCTGCCAGAGCCAACATTCACTACCACACATAAGTGTGGGGACCAGTACTCCTCTATGTACAGCCAGTCGTCCCTTTTTAGATACATTCTGGCTGCACATAAAGTTATGCAGGGCTCCATATAATTTATTTCCTGCCAACGCTCTTCGTTCAATATCACAGTCGTACTTTCCATAGATATATAATAAATGATAATAAAATATATACTAAATATAATACATGGGAGCTTCGAGCATGAGAGAATGGGGGTTAGAAGGAAGGAGAAAGAAATTAGTAGTCCAAATCTGGATTTGGAGGATTAAACACCTTCTCTGTTGGGTTGCATCTTGCATATATGTACATGTTTATAATGTGCGTGGTGCATATAAGTATATCACGTAGTTATTGTTCAGTGTCGAATATTATAATTATTTTTTTGTTTATTAATATTAAGGTGGTGGGGTAGTTCATTATATTAAGAAGCTATTGTATTTATTGTAAATATTTGTTTTTGCAGCATCGAATAAACTTTCTTTCTTAATTTCTTTCTTTAATGTCCCTAACGGTCTCTTCATTTTGTCATTCTACATGCGAAACGTAGCAGACTTGTGCTGCTACTTTGTGCTGATGTGTAACTCACCCTTCATAAATGACATTGGTTTTGTGTATGAAAATATAACTTCTCAATATTTCATATTTACAATTTCACAAATGGTTATCCATTTAAGCAAAATATTACGTTATTTTATGATTTTCAGAGGTGATTATGTGTTTCAGTTAGCAGCGCGCTCACCAAAGCATAAATACTTTTGATAAATGATACATTTTTTTTTTAATTTGATATGGTGACGAAACGAGCAAGACATTCACCTGATGGTAAGTGCAATGTCTGACCATAACAAATATATCACCCAGAAATTTCTGTGTGACACCACAATGAGCTCGTCACCCTGAGAGATCAGATCTTAAGTCTCATATTTCCAGTGATTACGCTAGCTCACAGTGCCCTTCAGACCGAAACACAGTAATGTTTGCACACTACTGCTTCACGGCAGAATAACTGGCCCTGGGGTGGTACCTACCTAGACGGACATAATACTACGATGTAATATGATATCGTTTTATTAATTAAATGTTGAATCTAAAACAAATCAGTACAGTATCAAGAGCTCATTATTTAAGGGTTGATCAATATTATTGACTGAATAAATATTTATTATTATACATACCAAGCTACCTCACTCTTGGATCTCCTTATCCCTGTAATCACTAAATATTCTTAACAACTTATTGAAAACTTCTTTTTTTCCTTCAACGTGCAAGATTCCAACTCAGTCCCGCTCCCGGAAAACACCAACCCCTTCAGTTTCATCGATTACAGACCTATTTGCTCACTACCATTACTTAGCATTTAGCATTGCATAACATTAATAAAAACTAAACTTATTATATTCGCTTTTGTACATCATCATCATCATCATCATTGCAGCCTATCACTAGTCCACTGCTGAACGTAGGCCTCTCCTGTAGAGTGTTTGTCTGTAAAGTCTGTAGCTCTCGTTTTGGGGGGACTTTGCTATATTTACCACGCTTGGCAGGCGGGTTGCCAACCGCAGTTTATTTATTCAGATGTTCCAGGATGATGCTGCTACCCATCTCCTGGGTTTATTTTCCCTCTGTCGACTTTTACGGCACCCGCGTGATGAGATGGGGTGGTAGATTCTCTTAAGCCGCCACGACACGGGTACATGGCTTAAATAAACGTTTAAAAATCGTGTTAAAGCTCATTACTATGTAATTTAACTCATGTTTTCACTTATATTTTTTGGTTTTTTATCCTCTACCTTTTGCCCGTCCCTTTTTTATAAGATAGCATCTTATAAAACAGGCGATAAAAAATTTAGGGATTTACATTACACTATATGGTTTAATGTATACACCAGCCTTTATTTTTTCCTCGTCATCATTTTGCCGCATCAGTTCTCTACTATAAGGCTGTCTGGGAGAAAGCACATACTGAGATAAGACCGCTTGTATTTCTTAACTTAAATATAATACTTCTTGATTATTTCTGTACAGTTTTACAATAAAAAATACCTTAATTGATTGATTTATTATTACTCACCTTTTTTCAATTTTCAAAAAACTGCCGTCGTATGCATTGTCAGTCAGTACTTAAAATAATTATTGTTGATCTGTTCGCGATTTAAAAAGTATAAACATAAATGTCAGATGATACTTCAAATCTTACACGAGAAGCAACGACATTTCAGAAATTTGGAATTCGGTGCAAGATTAAAGTTCCAAAAGTACTGAAACTATTTTAAGCAATTGAAATAGTTAATGCTCCCAGGAATGTTCATCTTACGAAATGGCATGCGTTCATGACACATTGCCAAGTTTGTTACTAGCAGTCGTGCAATTTTGCATTTTTTTAAAGTAATGCAAGTTTTTAATAGCCAGCATATATTGATTATTATTATCATCTTCATCATCAGTCTGAAAGAGTCTTCCTGGTGGATTGACGCTGAACGCTGCAGTCCATCACCGTCTGAATATTTTACGTTTGTCTTAGTTGAGGTTACTGCGCCAGCTATCGGAGCTCATGGGACGTGATTGGTTGATAGATTCTCTTACGCCGCGAATAGCATATTATTTCAAGTATCGCATAAAATTCTGAATAGAAATTCAAGTCAGAATTATTCACGAGCATATATTATAACAGATTCTTATATTCTTGTATGTGAAAAATCAAGTGTAAAAATCACTATTATCATGTAAAGTATGTTTTCAGATACTAACAAAATGGAGAAAAAGCAGGAATCATCTTTAAGAATGTCTTTATGGAAATCTATGACGAATAAAATGTAACAAAATTTCACTGAGATGCGAATGCTAACATGTATTTCACTGAAATGAGAATGCAAAGATGTATTATGGTAGGTATATATTCTCTCTAGTGTAAGTTTCATGAGCGCCTTCCCTAAACAGCATACTCGTACATTGGAATTCCGCAACAGATTCTAAATTATCCGATTATTACTCTTAATATCTGTAAAATTTATTACTATTCTAAACTTATGCGATATTATCTCATACAATACGAAATTACAACGATTAGCAAAGTCAGGTGTAATGGCAAGAAACAATTTATTGCTTAAAGTTGTTCATTAACATCGCCCCATTAATTTACTGGCTTTATTAGGTTTGTTATAAATACTACCAAAATATCTCTTATAGAAAACTTTTTCTGAATAAGCCAACTAATATTTTAAGGATATGTAAAATCAGGCTACTTCCCTTTGAAAGGGTTGAGGAGGGCGATGGCTTCCACATGCGTCATACTTGTGAACAGGTGCTGTTAGAGGAGGCTGGTCTGCATGAGCTTACAATTCATTTGTATGTTGATTGAATTAATCTTGTCTAAGATTTGAATACGGAGCGTGCTTTGGTTTTCCTTGAGACTATTATTTGTAAATTTAATTATAATGTATTTAAGACTGAGACAAAAAAGGATTTACAAAAAACAGTATACCTACGGAGTTTCTTCGATTCTTTCGATTCGTTCTACAAACGAAATTTATATTTCTTACGATGAAGAATAAATAATTTTCATTTAATTTCAACGATGAGGGAGTAATCCGAAAATAAGATATGACCAACGGTTTTCATGTAGCGGTAAATGCGCAAACCTGTCTTTATAGGGTTGAATTAGACTAAATTTAGTTAGCCCCAATCCGAGATTTTGTCAAGTTTGTTCCGGCACTTATCGACGTGCTCCAGAGAAATATAGGCACGGTCGGTGTATAAAGCTCCACCAGCCGCTGCATAGTAATGCGGTCGTTAGCATATATACAGTAAATTAGCTAGACTCATTAAATAAAAGAAAAAAAGTCCGTCCGTTTGGCAAACGAAATTTATATTTCTTGCTTCGAAAACCAAGGAATTTTCATTTGATTTCATTAAAATGAGTTATATGTGCGCAATTCGTTAAAAAAAATATTATTTAATCTTTTTGAGCTATCCCATTTCTGAGAAGAATTATATTGGAAATGGTGTTTAGGATTCTTAGGCTATGATTCTTGTACAAACTTTACTTGTTATTTATTTATTATTTAAGACTTTCTGCATTGAAGGCTATAACGATAACTGCGTCGTGATTTAGGATACTGACTGCGAAACATTACATCGCAGGTGATGAACCTATACCGGTGATAGGATTTCTGTGCAGGAATTAATAAAGTACTTTCGCAGTGCCAGCTATTCTGCAGTCTAGCAGTAATGTGCAACATTACGGTGTTTTGGTTTCAATGGTACTGATAGCTAGTGTAATTACTGGACATGTAAGACTTTAGAACCGTTGTCTAAGCGTGACGAGCGCAGTGTGGTGTTACACAGAAATGTTGTGGGTGACATGGCATTTGTTATGTTTCAGAAGTTGCACCTACTATACGACGGGTAAACGATTTGCTTGTCACGTCACTTGTCCTATAAAAAAAAATACTTAGCAAACAATCTTCACTGGTGGTAGGATTCCTATGCAGGAATCCGTCTAGGTAGGTACCACCCCAGGGCCAGTTATTCTGCCGTGAAGCAGTAGTGTGCAAACGTTACTGTGTTTCGGTTTGAAGGGCACTGTGAGCTAGCGTAATCACTGGGCATATGAGACTTAAGAACTGATGTCTCAGGGTGACGGGCGCAGTGTGGTGTCACACAGTAATTTTCTGGGCGACACAGCGTTTGTTATGGGCAGACGTTGCACTTACCATCAGGTGAACGTTTTGCTCGTTCCGTCACTTTTATGAAATAATAATAATAATAATCTGTTCTCAAACATTTTATAAGTTATTCTACATGAGCGATTTACACAAATGATGGCTTTCATTTGAAAGCTGTACCAGCTATCTGCGTAGTTACTTTCTTTTGAAATCGGTGGTTTACATTGAGAAAATTATAGGGACTTCTGTATAGACAATTTTAGTTATGAGTGAATATATTCCGAACCATTTCATATTCTTTACGGGCGACCCGCTGACGCGATTTATACAAATGAAGGCCTTAATTTTTAAAGGTGTATTTGCTGTCAGTACTACATTACATTCTTTCGAATCAGCAGTTCATATAAAGGAACAAAACTCCGTTTTCGACTACTATTTTGTGATTTATAAAAGATATGATTTTAAAAACAGTATAAAAAAGTCTACTAAGGTGATAAAAAATCAATATTCCGTAATAATGTTGAATATTGTAAAGTAGCGTATCTTAATGGGAACGAAGACGCTTTAAGGAAAGTTCACGTCTAAAGTACCCGCAACCGACGAGCGTGTATGAAAGCGTACATGAAAGAAGAAGAAGCGAAAGTTATGTGTCAGGATTGTAGCATTTGGAAATGTGGTCTCTACCTACCCCAATGGCAAACAGGCGTGAATCTATGTATGTATGTATATTGAATATTGTTATTTTTTTTTCTAATTTTTAATTGTTAAATGTAAAAAAAGGTATTTTAATAGAAAAAAACGAGCGGTTCATTCACGCATATTGATCAATAACCAGTTTAACCTAATGTAAGCCAGTGCTTAATTCGGAAACTTTGAGAGCGTTAACCACAAGTGTGCTTCTACATACATACATACATAAGATCACGACTGTATCCCATAAGGGGTAGTCAGAGACTGGGCACACACTGCAAAAACAGATGACTGCCACAATCCACGTTTCACCAAAACAATATAATGCACTTGATGTGATAGGTGGTGAGCCCATCGCCAACATGCGTTGCTGGGTGCACAGTGCAGTTTAATTCCTTACTCGCCTTTTACGAGACATTGTGCTTCTAAAATCAAAGATAAACGTTAAATTCGTTATGCAGAAATAACTTTATCCAAGATCTGATCCAAGAAGAAGAAGATTACAGCCTATAAAGTTAATAAATTAACACTGGCCTACCTCAGCGCTTTGGGGAGATAATTTCTTTGTTTACCAAACATTGAAATTATTATTATATTTTGTGAATACATAAATGTCTGATATCGTACATATTGCTGGTTTTGTCGCTTCGACAACACCCATGGCACGAGATGGGGTACAAGATTATCTTGCGCCTGAACGTGACTTCATTAGGCGTCAGATAGAAAAACGTCAAGTTTATTTTATGGCTAGACTGTAACAAGTTAAGCATTTCCTTAATTAAGATGTGGAAATAACTGGATCAAGTTTAATTTAATAAATAAGAAGAAACATTTTAAAGCAGCAGCATGCTTGCTTGCATGCGTCCTTACGCGTATGTGTTCGCCCGTGCTTGCGTGCCTGATTGCACTAAAATATTATCACTTCATCTGGGTAGGTTTTGATGGTGTACAGTTTAACCGACAGACTTCTATACTTCAAGTTGCGGGTTAGATTTCCGCATGGAAAAATATTTGTATGGTCGATATACAGTGGAGTCGTAGTCGTTTGTACATGGGAAATGTTATGGGTAAAACTCACTTCCGATAGAGGAAAGTGTGGAGCTGGAGCATCGTTTATTTAATTAAACAAGTGGAGCCACTTCTGTGTCTTCTGAACGAATTTTCTGAATGGTCAATATCAGTTTAAATGAAAGTGGTATCTGACTGAGGCCGAAAAGGCCGTAAATGTATTACTGTGTTTCAGTTGGAAGGGCACCGAGAGCTAGCGTTATCACGGGGCATATGCGACTTAAGAACTGATGTCTCAGGGTGACGGGTGCAGTGTTGTGTCATACAGAATTGTTCTGGGTGACACAGCATTTGTTATGGGCAGACGTTACACTTACCAGGTGAACGTTTTGCTCGTTTCGTCACTTTATCTAATAAAAAAATATTTTCGAAAAGTTTGGACGGCAAGGATGATCGTTTGTAAAAAGTAAAATATGTAAATAAGTATGGTTGATTACATACATACATAAGATCACGACTGTATCCCATAAGGGCTAGTCAGAGACTGGGCACTCACTGCAAAAACAGATTTCTGCCACAATCCACGTTTCACCAAAACAATATAATGCCCTTGGCGTTATAGGTGGTGAGCCCATCGCCACCATGCGCTGTTGGGTGCACAGTGCAGTTTAATTCCTTACTCGCCTTTTACGAGATCCATTGGATGAGATGGAGTGGTAGTATTCTTTTAACGAGCCGCCACCACACGGTTGATTAACGCTGTAAAATCGTATATTTTTTTTATTACAAATTAAAAATTTTAAACGATTTTTCTGATTGATCGATTTAAAGCGTATAGTCCATTACGATCCAAAAAATCGATTCAGAACTAAAAATCGTGCATCCCTTCGAACCTCAGGCTGTTGAGCTTGTGTAGATACGCATACAAGCACATTTTTGAGCTTTCTAAAATTTTATGTCTTCTCCTTAATAAATAGAGATGTTTCCAGAACGTTATATACTCTCCTTAACGAATACACGAACATTCGATAACGGAACTTTTAGAATTTTTTCGGCGTTCTAGAATTTTTGATGGCATATCAACGCGTACGTAGATTGAATTGGATGAGTCTGTGTTTATACGAACTACAGGGCGAATCAAGAGATAGTGACATGTTGAAATTCGAATTTTTATATTTGAGAGAAATATATATTATATATATATCTTTGTAGTATCGTTTTTTGTATAAATTAGAACCATCGCGTTACAATAGAATATAGAATTCCGTCTGTTTTCCCTCTGCCTGTATTATAAGGACCGAGTAAAAGCAATTAATGACAAAAGCATCTCGTCAATATAACGCTTATTAAGGGCTTGTTATCCCACCTTTGTAGGTGGAAAGGTTTGTTAAATCGTGTATTATGTCGGCACAAAAGATTCAGAGTGTTATGCTTAGAAATGAAAATTAAATTTGTTAGTATTATTTTCGGTAGCTAAACTTTATAAAGGAAACAAAATCTAATTTTGCAACGAAAATGATCGAGAGATCATTTTTTCGATAAACATGCGGTTTAAGAAAATCTACCACTATCTCATCTCGTAGGTGTCGTAAAAGTCGACAGAGAGAAATTAAAACCAGGAGATGGGCAGCAGCATCTTCCTGGAATATCTGAATAAATAAACTGCGGTTGCCAACCCGCCCGCCAAGCGTGGCAACTCTGGAAAAATACCTCTAATATGAGAGCTACAAACTTTTGTGGATATCTACGGGGGAGGCCTATGTTCAGCTGTGGACTTGTGATAGGCTGAAACGACGACGACGACAACGAAACTAACATTGGTATGCCTTTTTATTTTTTATTACTCTGTGAAACGCAGCAGCATCACGCTGCAGCTTTATGATAGTATGCAGCGAGAGCGAAGTCTACCTCGGTTGAGACAAATACATTTACGATTTACGGTCAGTATGTTACTCAGTAATTCATTCATATATTAAAATGAGCCGGTGTATCTCAGGGTACCAGGCGTTCTCCTTAAATTTTATAGTACGCGGATGACCTGAGACCGATCCCCGTTGCTGGCACCTCTACAATTATTCTGTAATTTTAAGCGCTGATTTACCACCTGCTCAGCGGAGAAGGAAGATATCGTGAGGAAACCCGCATGTCTGAGGAATAAAAATATATCGGGGACATAGACAAGTTATACCCAGCGTTTCTAACATTGGAACAGCATGGCGGACTGTTCCTGGCTTCAAAACCTTCTCAGAAATTGAAGAAGCATGTGGACAGTAGGGGGAATTTTAAAGGCCGTTACTATATTTTTTTAAGTTAAAACGCGGGTAAAAAATAAGTAAGAATGAAAAGTACACTTATAAAAAAATTTAAAATATGTTTATTTTATAATATGTGTCAAATTTTCTTGAATTCTAACCTTACGTTTAATAATCATCAATCAAGAAGAAGACAGAAGATAGAAGAAGAAGATCGATAAAAGATAAACTACGACTGAAGGCTACCTTCGCCTCCCGGTGGTGTTGGAGCCGCAGATGTGAAGCTCGTTATGGGTCATGGAACAGCAGTAGTTAGTAGGTGCAAGTCATAGGACTTGGGTGTCATAGGACCTACTAACCTACTTAGAACACTACTATACTAGAAACAACTTAGAATTAGAAACGGATGTTCATGAAATATCTATATATTTCATGAACATCCGTTTCTAATTCTAATATGCGCATCCAAATGTCTAAAACAATTGTATATAATCGTATTTAGTAAACAAGAAACAAAAATTAACTTGAAAAAAACGAAACACAAAAGTAATTCTTCGGGAGAATCGCTACAGCCAATTTTATTACCCAATTTCGTACCTAAACCAATTTCAACACGCCTTCTGCTGGCCAAGTGATCATAAACGACTATTGACTGTTCGCGATATGAAATGGACAAAACTTTAATATATACAACAACTCGAAAAGAAAAACATAATTAAAAAAAATTGAATCACAACATGACTTCATTATTATGACAACTATTTATTGATAAGTTTACAGTTACACAAAAGCAAATATTCGATTTTATATACGAAGTAGCTGTGCCCTGATGTTCCTCCCTCTTAAAAAAGCTGATATTAACAGGTTGGCCATCATTTCCCTTAGTCAACTTTTACCACACGGGACGAGATGGAATGGTATATTTTCTTACGCCCCTACCACACGACAACCAATGTATAGTCGTGTATGATAAATGTAGGTGTCCCTGTCCCTCTATGGGGATCCGTTTTTTTACATGGGGAAATGCCTAACACATACTCGCCTTCACGGGGGAAGGACGGGTTATGTCGTACTTGCACCGACGAAAAAACCCATGGTGTTCCGCCTTTGCCGCATGTTGGCAGGGCCACGGGAACATTCACGCAAACATCCGCGACCCCACCGGCGCTGGCCGCCTAAAATCGGCGGCCCCTTCTTGGGAGAGGAGAGCTCCTCCCCACTCTCCTTCCCAGCAAGGCGCGCCGGAACACACGACGCGCCTTCCAACACGGCTTCCCTTTGGTGTGCGCAACGGACCCCCCGAGTCCGACACGCGGAGGCCACGGGGCCAGGAAACTTGCACTTGAAAGCACTAGTCTTCCCGGCCCCGGTGACGGATCTGGTCTGTGGCTCCGCCAACACTCCTCTTCCCCCGCGGCTTCACTACCGCCGCATCTACGGTGCGGCCCCGCTAAAGTCGCGGGGGACAGGAAGTGAGGCAACGCAACACCTACACTCCTCTTCCCCCGGTTACACTACTCCCCCCAGCAGTTCACCTATTCGTATCCAGAGTGGGCTTACGTAGCCCACTCGGAGCGACCTCCTCGGGCCAGCCTAATGCCACAGGCCGACCATGTGGGCTTCTCTTAGCTTCACCGTGGGTGACCAAGCCACGGTTACTAAGCCCCCCGCCACGACAAGGCGAGAACCCATTGGGGGGTCTATGGGGGATACCTAGTTCAGCAGTTAACTTGTGATGAATTAAAATGATGATGATGAATACGAAATGTTAATATGCATATGAACATTAAATCAAAGATCTATGTTATCAATTTATAATTTATTTGAAAGGTATATTAGCAATAATTCATTTCATTTCATTATTAGCCTAATGAAATGAAATGAATAAAATTAATAAAAAAATGAAGGAAAGTAAGTTAATTTGCTAAGATCCGCATAAAGAAAGTAAAAAGTAAAGTTTCAGCCTATAAATGTCCCACTGCTGAGCACAGGCCTCCTCTCATTTCTGAGAGGGTTTTGGAGCTAGGAAGAATCCGCCACGCTGCTCCAATGCGGATTGGCGGACTTCACATGTCTTCGAAATATTTTTTATTTCTCAGACATGCAGCTTTCCTCACGATGTTTTCGTTCACCGCCGAGCACGTGGTAATTCAGCACTTAAAATTTCAATTAACAATTTCAATGGTGCCGGCACCGGGAACCGAACCCAGGCCACTCGCGTACTATGAAATTTAAAGCGAGCGCCTAGCCCCTGGGCTACCACGGCAAATCCGCATGCAAAATATAAAATGGTGTGCCGCCCTCCTTAAGGTGCGTGCAAGAGCTACTGTGGGAGGGCGGGCGCTGCTCTTCAAAACTAGGTAATATACACCATTTTGCACGCGGATGTCACCGCCCGCCCACCTATAGTAGTCGCCGGCGGCTGTCTGTCGTGGAGTCTATAGTAGTCTAACACTTAATAATGCCTCGTTTAGAGGTGAAACACGGGTCGTGCCTCGACTTCAGTGGATATTGCCTAGTACTGTTGTTGTAGTGATAGGATTCCTATGGTGGAATCTGTATACGTAGGTAGAAAAGAAAAATAATTAACTAAAATACATTATATGAACCTATTGTCAGCGTTTCAACATGTCGTTAGGCGAAACAAAGGCCACAACAGAAGAAAATTTGAGTCGGAATGATTACGAATTCCTTTGTTACTTTTATCTTTTTAACATTTGCGTACAAAAGCTAATGGTAACAAATTAGGAAGATAATTGAAAAAAGCGTTTTTTTTTAATAATTAACCGTAACCTTAATTTTAAGTATTCTATTACCCAGAGAAGTAATTATTAAGTATAATTAATATTTCTAGTTAATTAATTACCAACTTATTAAAGTTATCATCATCATCATAGCAGCATATCACTAGTCCACTGTCTGCCACCATGCTGCTGAGTCAGTAATTCTTTTAGGGGGCAAAGCGTACGTTTTTACAACAAAATCCCAGAAAGTGTGCACTCTTCCTACCTTCGTTCGAAAAGTTCATCAAACCAAAGTTTTGTAAAATAGGGTTATCATAATATAAAATAATATATGGACGATAGTAACCCCTGGGAATGAGGTGATCGCTACCAGGCTGTTTCTTAATACTAATAACTAACGTACTATTTATTTTATAACATAATATCATTTTTTTTTAATATGACTAAAAAGATATCTCCGGAGTTCCTTTCGCCTGTTTCTTCTCCGTACAGAAGAACCTCATTAAGAAACAGTCGGAGAATAAATGTATTTTATTTTATTTAAATTGATTGAATGCCACAAAAGTTTGTAGCTCCCATTTTGGGGTGATTTTGCCTGGTAAGCGGGTTGGCAACCGCAGTTTATTTATTCAGATGTTCCAGGAAGATGCTGCTGTCTATCTCTTGATTTTTATTATCCCTCTGTTGACCTTTACGAAACCCACGGGATGAGATGGGGTGACAGATTCTCTTATGCTGCTACCAGACGGCTATAAAGTTATCATATTTCATCATTGTCATGATCATTTAAGCATATCACTGGTTGGCAACCGCAGTTTTTTATCCAGATGTGCCAGGAAGATGCTGCAGCCCATCTCCTGGTTTTCATTTTCCCTCTCTGGCGTTTTCGGATCTGCATCCCAACGGATACAAGCAGATTGGTTGTGATTTGTTCATTCACTAGACGGAACTTCACTGCTATAAAAATCAGTAGAATTGAAATCTTCTTGGTAGAGGCCAACTGTTAACTACTGGGTAATCCGTAAAAATATACATCTAAGAGCTAGTTATAGACTTTTCTAGAAAATACATTACATACATACATACATAAGATCACGACTGTATCCCATAAGGGGTAGTCAGAGACTGGGCACTCACTGCAAAAACAGATGACTGCCACAATCCACGTTTCACCAAAACAATATAATGCACTTGGTGTGATAGGTGGTGAGCCCATCGTCACCATGCGCTGTTGGGTGCACAGTGCAGTTTAATTCCTTACTCGCCTTTTACGAGATCCATTGGATGAGATTGAGTGGTAGTATTCTTTTAACGAGCCACCACCACACGGCAAAAATACATTATACTATTAGTATTAAAATACCAAGCAAGTCAGAGAATCTATCACCCCCTCTCATCCCTGGAAAATCTGAATGAACAAACAGCGGTTACCGACCCGCCTGCTAAGCGTAGCATCTATGGTAGAGCCCCACCAGAATGAGCTACAAACTTTTGTTACAATCTATGGGCGAGGCCTATGTTCAGCGGTGGACTAGTGATAGGCTGAAGTGAAGTGATTAAGCTGCTTAAGTCTATAACAAATATCCTGGTTGGATTGTCGAGTTCATCCCAAAAGTTAATTTTATGTCATTACTTATTCGAGGCTCACTTAAATAATAAGCTTTCTAATTTATACATACATACATGCTCGTACATAAGATCACGACTGTATCCCATAAGCGGTAGTCAGAGACTGGGCACTCACTGCAAAAACAGATGACTGCCACAATCCACGTTTCACCAAAACAATGTAATGCACTTGGTGTGATAGGTGGTGAGCCCATCGCCACCATGCCCTGTTGGGTGCACAGTGCAGTTCAATTCCTTACTCGCCTTTTACGTGGTGGCGGCTCGTTAAAAGAATACTACCACTCCATCTCGTCCAATGGATCTTCTAATTTATGCTACTATTAAATAAAATGTAACGTGAGCTGGAGTTTAACGATGAATTTTTGATTACGTCTTAACTCACATAGATGGTTGATATTCCACCAGTGTGCATTGTTCAAGGAATTTCGTATGGGCTTGGACTTTGTGAAATTTAATGCCGCGAACGATTTTGCCGGAACGATACAACTGAGGGGCCTACAAGAAAAGTGGTCTACTTCTTTCCTAAAGGCCACAATTACCTGTACTGTTCTGGTATTGCGGATGTTCATAGGCGTCGGTCATCACTAACCATAAAGCTTTCCCGTTTACCCCCTCTTGTATAGAAAAGAAAACTAAAATAGAAAGACATCGTCACAATGGGGAGTAAAAATTTCCACTCGTACTAAAATGGCGGCGAATTGGTTCGCCACCCGTCACGTCTCGTTTCATGCAAGGGCGAAAAGTGAGCTACGGATGTGTGTCGTAAATCTATCTCCTCACAAAACTGACATTAGTTTTTATTAGTTCCTTGACTCAATTTCGTCTGTAACACGTAATCCTCTTACGAAACAGCTTGTTTATACATGGCCGTAAATTATGTCTTATAGAGTTGCTACGCTATAAATAAAAGTCCGGCAAAGTACGTGGCTCCCGAGTTGATTAATCGGGAGTCATGTATAATTCACAGGAAGATAAAATAATTGATGATGTAATGCAATATAAGCTACGCGGATGACATAGAGATTCTGACAATAAGTGCACTTTAGAGATTGTTTCTTATATAGGAGTGACGAGACGAGCAAAACGCTCACCAGACGAAGTGCAACGTCCGCCTATAAGAGATACAAAACCCCTTAAGCATCAGTTTTTAAGTCTCATATTAGCCTAGTAATTACACTGGCTATCTGTTCAGATCTTGTCACAGTAATATTTGCACGTTCTGCTTGACGCTGGAATAACTGGCCCTGCGCCCGTCACCCTGAGACATCAGTTCTCAAGTCTCATATGCCCAGTGAATACACTAGCTCTCATTGCCCTTCAAACCGAAATACAGTAATGTTTGCACACTACTGCTTCACGGCAGAATATCTGGTCATGGCGTGGTACCTACTATAAGACGGATTCCTCTTTAAGAATCCTTACTTGTCTGTGAGAAATATTCGTGGGCCTATGCGCACAGATATAATCTGAATAAAAAGTAAGATAATGCTTTTGCAAAGAATTCTGTTCCACCTATTGTCGCTCTCCACGCTCTTCCAATAAATAAGGTTCAGAACCAACAACCACAACATATTCTATAGAATATGTTGTGGTTGTTGGTTCTGAACCTTATTTATCCTGAATCTATAGATTCAGTTACTTATTTGTGATTAGCATGTTTTCTTTCTATCAAAATAATATCATTAATTTATTTACTGTTTAATATATATTAAAAATATTTTTGGATGATAACAGCCCCGGGGAAAAAAGATCACTGCCAAGTTATTTCTGTTAATATAAATTCATTATGTACACTACGTTTTATTTAGATTGTCATAATAAAAAAAAACAATCCGCTTAATTTCTAACTTGTTCTTCCCGGTACAGAGTTTTTTTTTATCACGTTGTTATTAACTCGTTTTCGTAATTTAGTAACTGATTTTAAATTAACTTCACGAACTGGATGACAATTCATTATTAACTCGCTTTCTTGTCTGTCTGTCTGTTTGTTTGGCTGTTGGGTACACATTTTGTAATTGATTATACACTAACTTTATGCTTTTAGTTGGTTTTCAAAACATGGTACATAAAAAAGTTTTTTATACGATACTTGTTTTGAAATTCAATTACGATGTTTATTACATATTAATAAAATTATTAAATACATTATTAAAAAGAGGGTTAATTGCAGATACTGCTTTTATATCATTTTAATGTAATTTAAAATATATAAACCCCCTACCTCTTTCCCTCCCTATTGCTCGTAGGCGTTCCTACGAGCAATATAGTAACATCATAAAAGGGGTGTAAGATTTTTTTGAACCTTTCGGGTGGCGAACCTCGTTGCTGCCATAGAGATACACTATAGTATATATATATATATATATATATATATATATATATAGCATCTTCCTAGAACACCTGAATAAATAAACTGCGGTTGCCAACCCGCCTGCCAAGCGTGGCAACTATGGCAAAATCCCTCTAAAATGATAGCTTCAAACTTTTGTAGCAATCTATGGGGGAGGCCTATGTTCAGCAGTGGACTAGTGATAGGATGAAATGGTGATGATGATTTTGAAAGATACTGAGGTTTTCAGCGATGTTCATTATAGGTATAATTCTGTGGGGTTTTATTGATGTATGAAGATGTATTATTAACCTAATTTATCCACAATGCGTGTTTCACGATAAATCAACATTAAGCTATGTTTATAGCCTATATTAGCTAAGCTTATAGAAGAAAAGTTTTGTACAAACCCGGTCAGTAAATAATACTCTGACGTCGGTGGCCACTTGACGTGTTGTTAGCGACGACATTGTCGTCGGACAAAGGCGCTATATAGCCACAGCCATTGGAAACTCTTGCTCTAGTTCAAATGATTGCTTTGTGCTTTAAATATATATATATTGTCTATCAATTTTATCAATTTAATATGAAAAAACATTTTTTTTTTCATTTTAGATGATGATGATGTTCTCCTAGCCGATTTCGACCACGGCGACAGCTTCCGAATACTGTCGGGAGCCATGAACTGCGCAGGAGATATTATAGTGCCACAAGTGTACGCGCAAACACAGAGGCACACACGTCCCAACCTACCCGCGCCCGATGTAACGCTAATGCGATAAGATCGGAGGTAGGCTAGGGTGCAGTGTCAGAAACACGGGGACAATCACAACGCAACCAGACCCGAAAACCAACAATTTGTGTTTTTGCACAAATGTTGGCTCCGGCTGGGATTCGAACCCAGGACCCGCGGCGTAGAAGTCAGGTACTCTGATGACTAGGCCACGCGGTCGGCAGAGTACCTGATGACCAAGTGGCCTACCAGTTACCATATTTCAATATGAAATAAAACGACTTTTTAAATAACTGTTCGGCAGAGTAGAATAGCATCTACCTCTTTCCTGCCGTGGTGTCTTCTTTCTTGAAGAATAATAAGAAAGAAAGAAGGAAAGAAACCACTTTATTTGACACAACATCAACAAGAATCACAAAAATAGTATAAAAAAATATATAATACTATAATATGCAATGCTGTCACCAAGGCGGTGACGTGGTGCGTTACCCGTCACATCTCGTTCCCCGCGGTAGCGAAAAGTGCGTGATCTCTGTCTACCCCTAATGGAAAAAGACGTGAATGTATGGACGTATGTTACGTAAGATATGCTAATAATTATAGATGGCAGCCACATGCCACTTTTACTGGTGGTAGGATTCCTATGCAGGAATCCGTCTAGGTAGGTACCACCCCAGGGCCAGTTATTCTGCCGTGAAGCAGTAGTGTGCAAACATTACTGTGTTTCGGTTTGAAGGGCACTGAGAGCTGGCGTAATCACTGGGCATATGAGACTTAAGAACTGATGTCTCAGGGTGACGGGCGCAGTGTGGTGTCACACAGAAATATTCTGGGTGACACAGCATTTGTTGTGGGCGGACGTTGCACTTGCCATCAGGTGAACGTTTTGCTCGTTTCGTCACTTTATACAATAAAAAAAATGCGTCAAACTTGAGAACAGGTTGTTGCGGCTGCTGTTCGTGGAGGGTGGTCTGCTCGAGTTTGCAATATATTTATTATAGAATCTTGTCTTAAACTTAAACATGGAGCTTGCTTTTCTTTTCTTTGCGACTAATCTTTGTAACTTATTTTTGACTTAGGTAAAAAAAAGGATTTACACAAAATAGGATACCTACGGAGTTTCTTTTGCCTGTTTCTTCTCCGTCAGAGGAATCTCATTACGAAACGGTATTAACGGTAATTGTAAAAAAATAGCGTTTGACAAACGAAATTTATATTTCATACTTGGAAAAAATAAAGAATTCTTGTTCCCTTTGCGAGTCTCCTCGGATTTCTAATGAAGATCCCTTTGGAAAATTCTTCTTTAAACCTTTAAAATCGGGAAAGAATATGTTAGTCTCCGTATTTTATCTAAGTGCTCGTTTTTATAGTTATTAAGTTAACATGTTATTACCGTGAACATTATAACCATTCGACTCTTTGTTTTCCAGACCTTCATTAAGATACTGGCGGTGGTTGGTCAGTACGATTGTGTCAATAATCCTGCCTTCAAGCAGTAGTGCTCAAAGCTTACTCTATTTCAATATTAAATATAATGTTAACACTGGCGTTATCATCATCACCATTTCAGCCATCACTAGTTCCCTGCTGAACATAGGCCTCCATCATAGATTGCGATAAGAGATTAAATTTGGCCATAGTTGCCACGCTTGACAGTCGGGATTCCAACTGCAGTTTATTTATTCAGATGTTTCAGGAAGATGCCGCGGTCCATCTTCTGGTTTTAATTTTCCCTCTATCAACTTTTTCGAAACCCACCCATGAGATGGGGTAATAATTCTCTTAAACCACCACCGCACGTAAACGATACAGCATTTGTTTTAGGCTGTAAAAAAAAATAAAGTAACAGCTTATAAATGTCCCACTGAGCACAGGCCTCCTCTCATTTCCGAGAGGGGTTTGGAGCCGGGAAGTGTCCATAACGCTGCTCCAATTCGGGTGAGCGGACTTCACATGTCTTCGAAATAATTATTACTCCTCAGACATGCAGGTTTCCTCACGATGTTTTCCTTCACCGCCGACTTCGCATTTAACATCAGGTGATTGATTTGCTTCTCTCGTCAGTGTCTTTTACAAAAAAGAACCTGTCGTAAACTTTTGTTAATCTTCTGTTGAAATTTTTAGACGTGTTCTCATGTCTACAATGGATACAAATATAACTATCGTCAGAACCAATCACGAAGTTGAATGATTACTTATCTTACTAAAGTTTCAGAAATTTATAATTAACTGTCAAAATTTACTACGCTTTCTTGTGTCATAAGATATTCCTGAACAAATTGTTTACCTCATAGACTCACATCTTTTTACTAGTCGCTTTAAAACAATGATGATGTTTACTAAAATATACTAAGGTACAAATTTCATCAAAATCGTTAGAGGCGTTTCTGAGAAATCAATTAGATGCAAGAGTTGTGTTAGCTGTTTATATATTTAAGTGACGCTACCTGCTGTTATGTAGTGCCAACTGTTATTGAGTTGAATAGATAATATCAATGAATAAAACAAAATTTCATCCAAATTTTTAAAGACGTTTACATATAATATATACGTACAATAATTACTCTCTTAAAGTACAAGATATTTTTATTTTAAAAATCTCATATATATTTTTATAAACATGAGATTATTATCTTGACTATAAAACAATGATAGTATGGCATAAGAATTGTTTGCTGGCGTATTCATAAAATGAGAAAGTTTGAAATCATTTTCATATTCAATAAATATACTCGTACTACGGCCGGATAAAGCATTGTACTCAGTTTTCGATGCAATCACTTTACTCCCTTTTGTACAGCTTCAAGTGAAATAAGCATTGACATTTTTTATTTATAGCAATAATAAATCCTGCTACCGGCTTTAATAATTTGTTATTTTTGCTTTTAATAAATCAGTGAAACAACCGACAGTTATGTTAACAGCTGACATTTTTTTTAATTGTAGTAAGTGACGAAACGAGCAAAACGTTCACCTGATAGTAAGTGCAACGTCCGCCCACAACAAATGCTGTGTCACTCAGAATATTTCTGTGTGACACCACACTGCTACCGTTACCCTGAGACATCAGTTCTTAAGTCTCAAATGCCCAGTGATTACGCTTGCTCACAGTGCCCTTCAAACCACCCAGCGGTTGTCTGGAAGATATTGCTGTCAGCAATAAGACCGCCCATTGCTCACTCTTAGTGTATTTTTTTTCCTTTTCAGTTTTTGTCATTTCTTTTACATATAAGGTTTGCAATGAAGAATATAAATAAATAAATAAACATACACCTGATGGTAAGTGTAACGTCTGCCCATAATAAATGCTCTGTCACCCTTCTGCTCTGCCACATTTCTGTGACGCTACACTGCTCATCGCCCTCCGCATCCTCGCACCATCTACTATGCGGGAGTCCGCCAAGGTCCAAACATTTCTGTTTCGGTAGGAAGAGCACTCAGAGATCTGATGTCTCATGGCGACGGGCGCAGTGTGGTGTCACACAGAAATATTTTGAATGACACAGCGCTTATTATAGGCAGGAATTGCACTTACGAGTACCATCAGGTGAACGTTTTGCTCGTCTCGTCCCTTTATCCAATAAAAAAGGTGTTAGTCTAAATCTTTTAATATTTTTTAATATTTTTAATAACACAAAAAAAATATAAAATAAAACAGGAGAGATATTCTGCACTCACATTTCACTAGCGTTGCATTTGCATTGTAAAATGTACCATTTTGTTTAATGCTCACCAAACAGCAAGACTAGTAAAGTGTTTTCCCCTTGTTCTGTCTTGACAGTGTTTATTTTACAGAAAAGAATGTACGCTTAGTAAGCTCTTATTTTATTTAGTACTGTTCGTTTATTTTTCTACTATGAAACATTACATTATTAAGCGAAAAAAGTTAAAAAAAAAACACTACGGCTGCTTTTGTAAACTTTTGTAAATGTAAACGATGCTACACACTAAATTTTTCCTGTATCGCGTATGGGTGCGTTTTATGGAAAAACATTTCTCATGCACAACGCAACAAAACCAGAAAAAAAATCGAATTGTGTATGGTACAAATGTTAGCTCGAACTGGACCTTAACCACCCAGAACCTGCAGCGAAGTCAGGTACTCTGACTATTGGGCTACACGGCCGTACAATTATATTGTACCAGCCGATGCCTGCGACTTTGTCTGTGTGGATGTAGGTGATAAATTACCCGTGGAAATTATTTTATTTTCCGGAATAAAAAGTATCTAAAGTATATAAATTAATGGAACGGAGATAGTCCCCAGGATGTCCGCTATCTCTGTGCCAAATTTAATCAAGATCGGTTAAGCGGTTCAACCGTGAAAAGGTGACAAACAGACAGTGGGACAGAAAGAGTTACTTTCGTATTTATAATATTATTAGTAATATTAGTATAGATTAGTAATAGTATGAAGACGATAATAGTCTTCCCGTTATTTCTATGCAACCTACGTATATATCACTGTGTGAGAATAACAATATGGTACACTAGCTCTGCCCTACAGTTTCACCCGAGTAAAATAAGCCGACTGCATGATTGGGCAACACGTCATGGAACCTCGCTGACCTAGCATTCACAGTTCGGCCCTTCTAAGCGTGCGGCTCCCCTAAAAGATGTAGCAAAAAGTCTTATAATCTAACACCGTAATGCCGTGCTGTAGCATGCCTTGTAGTAGCGGCTTAAGAGAATCTACCATCCCATCTCATCTCGTGGGCGTCGTAAAAGTCGACAGTGGGAAAATAAAAACCAGAAGATGGACAGCATCATCTTCTTGGAGTATCTGAACGAATAAACTGCGGTTGCCAACCTGCCTGCCAAGTGTAGAAACTATGGAATAATCCCCCCTAAATGAGAGCTACAAACTTTTTGTGCTGTCTACAGGGAGGCCTATGTTCATCAGTGGACTAGTGATAGGCTGAAATGATGATGATGAATGATAATGAACCTAAAACCTTTGTCAATAAACGGGCATTTAGATGACATTTTTTTTTAAATTGGATTAATGTTTCTTGAGATTAGCGCGTTCAAATATACAAACTTCCCAGATTTATTGCAGCAGTAAGATTAAGCGGCCTGGGGAGCTAAGCGAAGTGGGTTTGTGATTGGCTTTGGCGTTACGTGTCGTCGGCTCGATTCATGCACGAAAGAAAAAATTATAAGACCTAAAGATTGTTGTACCGCGTTATACAGACGTGTGGCACGACTATTTATTTATTTAATTATATACACTTTATTTGCACAAGTGTACAAAAAGGCGGACATAATGCCTAGAGGCATACTCTACCAGTCTAGGTCAGTAGTCAGGACTTTGGGTTGAGCAGAGAACATGTTAAGGGTGCTTAGTAATACAGCAATCCGATTCCAAATTGCACAGTATTAAAATATACTAAATATAACATACAACTATATATTGACAGGTTCTTAACGGAATAGTTTGTATAAGGATCATACATAAAAGAAGTAATTTAAAATGTAATTGAAGTAGTAGTACCCAAAAATATTAGAAATGACTTATTAATTGTTAATTAATGCTTTCAGAGTAGGCGTTTGAAACAAGCCCTCGATTTAGCCAACCATATGTTGGTTGGTAACTGATTCCACAGTCTTATAGCGTGTAAGCAAAAGAATTATAAAGAAAGCCGGTACGGTAGAAAGGGACATGTAGAGTGCAATTATCAGCCGAACTGAGACAGCGGTTTTGACAAATTTAAATTTCAGATATGCAAGGAAAAATAGATCGTGTAAGATTGAAAACAAGGTACATCATGTTTTGAAGAATCTACAAGAAGTGATAGGAAACCATGTAAGCTGAGAACGAAAAGAGGAAATATGGTCGTATTTACGTAAGCTATAGATGAATCTATGGAAAGAGCTATGCTCGGAGTTTCTCTGCGTGATAAAATCCGTAACGATGATATCCGCAGCAGAACTAAAGTAACTGACATAGCCCTAAGGATTAGCAAGCTGAAGTGGCAATGGACCGGCCATATCGCCCGTAGAACCGATAACCGCTGGGGAAGAAAGGTTCTAGAGTGGCAACCTCGTACCGGCAAACGCAGTGTAGGGCGCCCCCCCCCCCCCCACTAGATGGAGCGACGACCTGCGCGATTTTGCGGGAAGTCGATGGATGCAGGTGGCTCAGGACCGTGCTTTGTGGCAATCTATGGGGGAGGCCTATGTTCAACAGTGGACTAAGATAGGCTGAAATGATGATGATGATAGATGAATCATATACAGTTGTTGAGGATACTATCCAATTTGTTTTGAAGTTCTTGAGAGGCGTCAGTGTAGCATACGTCCGCATAATCTAGCACAGGCAAAACCAGGGTTTGAACTAGCATAACCTTGGTTTTTGTCGACAGAAAGTTCTTGAAACGATACAAGCAGCGCAGAGAATTGACAACTTTTTGGTTAACCTCAGCGACTTGCGGGCGCCAACTGAAAATTTTATCTATTGTTAACCCAAGATCTTTGAATGCGGTTAAGTAGGGGAGAACGACGTTTTTAAAATTTATTGAGGGCAATGAGATTGAATGCAATTTGTTCAACTGATAGACACTTCCAACTATTATAGCTTGACACGTAGACGGATTAATGGCAATACCGAATTTGTCAGACCATTCAGAGATGCAATTGAGATCGTTATTCAGCTCATTAATGCATTATCGATAGTTGCTGCTTCAGTCTGAGCATAAATTTGTAGGTCGTCAGCATACAGATGATACGTGCAGCTAATATGGCTTGTAATGAGATTTATAAAAATTGAAAACAAGAGAGGAGAGAGAATACCGTCCTGAGGAACGCCAGCAGCCAAAGTGCGCTAGTCTGAAAAAGACTGACCTGTACGAATCGCCTGCTGACGCCCACGAAGATAAGATGAGAACCATTCTCGCGCTGAGGAAAACCCTTAGTGACAAAGTATCGTAAGGAGGATGTCGTTATCCATAGCAATTAAAGCGTTAGAGAAGTCTGTTAAAAAGTTTTAAAGTTGTTTTTAAAAATGTAGTTAGAGATTTGTTTGTTCGTGGGCGGTAGCTTCAAGAACCTTTGACAGAAAAGGGAGAATAGATATTAGACGAGAGGGAGAGGGAGAACTGGGATTTTTTTATTTTGGGAAGGGGTAGAACAAAAGCTTTACGCCAAACAGAAGGGATAACCCCCTTTAATAGTAAATAATTAATGATGTGAGTAATAATAGGAGTGACATAGTCGAGAATGATAGTAATAATGGTTCTGCTTACATCATCAAAGCCTATCGCCGTGGACTTAATGGAAGAAATAGTAATTCTTATATCAGTGGCGGGAGAAAAATTAAAAGTGCAGACTATAAGATTTAATATAAGCCTGCAGCTGAAGAGCAGAAGAAAAATGTATATTCAGCTCATTAATAGACACAATTGTAGGATAAATGTCAGAAGACGGTTTCGCTATGCCGTCAGATTTAAGGAATTTCCATGAGTCTGCCATTGAAGAGTTCAAGATATTTTTATGAATATGGCGGCGTTTTGTGTTGTGATGAGTAGGGTCTAGAGAAAGTAATGTGAAATTAACTGTTTCAATTATTGTGCGTAGTTCACGTGACCTGGCAGGATCACATAAAAGGTTAGTGTTAAAATCGCCCATTGTAATATGATGTTGATATCCGGAGGTTATTTGAAGAAGTGCTGATTCTAGATCACTGAAATAATTCGTATTTGGTGGACAATAAATTGCCCCAAGTAAAGCTTTGGTACCACAAATATTGTTCTCCAAAAACAAGTATTCTACTGTACCTGAATAATGAGGAGAAGAGGCACATAAAACTTTGTTGAGAATACCACAACGCTATCTGCGTTAACGTTTATTGCTACACCACCACCTCCTGTTCCCGTGCAATCGTTGCGTAACAATATAAAACCTGGTATTCCAAAAGAAGTAGACGGCAAAGTCACTATAACCAGCTTTCTGTGATAAGTAACGCGTGAATGTTCTCAATATGAAAAGTATCAACAAATTCGTTTTTTTTTATTTTTTTTATTCTAAAAAGTGTCGAGACGAGCAAAACGTTCACCTAATGGTAAGTGCAACGTTTTCCCATAACAAATGCTGCGTATTGTACCCAGAACATCTGTGTGACACCACACTGCGCCCGTCACCCTGAGTCGTTATAGTGTTGGGGAATGCTCTGAGCATTAATGTAACATACATTAAAGTTTTTAGATAAACTATTAAATTTTTGGATAAGGAGAGAATGAAGAGTATTCGGTTGAAAGTCAGAGTCCGAAAGTGAAAAGAAAAAAGTAACAGAATTGATAGAGATAGATGAGTCATTAATATCAAAATCTGTCATCTCAAAAAGAAAATGAATAATAAATATATATTACATACAAAACACACTAATTAAAATTAAATAGCACTGCCACAAAACCCGCTGGGAAACTGTTTACAAAGCGAAAAACTTACTACAACAAAAAAACCAAGAGTTAAACATATCTTAAACTAGATTAAAATAGAACTATTTTTTCAAGCCGCCGAAGAAGATAAGTCAGTTTTTACCATCTGTCAAGTGTAACATCCCTCTACAAGATGCAGGAGTATACAAGCTGGATTGTGAAGGTGGTCTGTCTTACACAGGGCAAACAAAAAGATCAGTAAAAACCCGCGTAAAAGAACATATAGCTGATCTAAAGCATCGCCGCCCCAGGAAGTCTGCAGTCTGTGACCATGTTCTGGATCATCCCAACCATTACATCAGATTTGAAAAACCACAAATCCTCGCAAAAGAACACCGATTACTACCAAGGATGATTCGCGAGGCTATTGAAATTAAAAAAACATCCTAATTTTAATAGAGAAGATGGTTGGATCCCTATCTTGGGATCCTATAATTAATAAAATTAAATCAAAAACCAAGCATACCACTGCAAGACTTCAAGACACAGTAAGCTCTTTCTGCGTAGATCGGATAAATAATAATAATTAAAAGCTGAAGGTACTCCGGGTTAACTATGACTTAGGGACATCTTTCACCTCAGTCTCCCCGTGACCATGGGTGCTGCAAAGCACTCGAAACGTCGGGTTATAAATAATATAAAAAATTAAACGCGATAAAATCCGTAAAATTAGTTTCATTTAAATGTGTAGTGTTCGCGTAAATATTAGAAATCATTAGTGTAATCACTGTGCATATAAGGCTTAAGAACTAATGTCAGGGTGACGGGCGCAGTGCGGTGTCAAACAGAGATGTTCTGGGTGAAACAGCATTTTTTATGGGCAGACGTTGCGCTTACCATCAGGTTTTGCTCGTTTCGTCACTTCATCTAATAAAAAAGATATAAAATAAAAAAAAGAGATTTAACTAAACGATGTCGAACATACTCGTACTATATTCACTTTCAAATACATTTTTGTGATTTTTTTTTCTGCAATGGGTGGTCCAAATAACACCAAAGCTATTATATTTTTTTCAAAGTTAATAGAAGTTTTTCTGGGGATAGACGAAACGATTTTTTGTTTTGAGTTTTGTAATGAGTATTTTTTATCGCCGTGTGGTAGCGGCCTAAGACAATTTACCACCCGATCTCTTACGTGGGTGTCGACAGTCCACAGAGGGAAAAAAATACCCAGGAGATGAGCATCAGCATCTTCTTGTAACATCTGAATTAATAAACTGCGGTTTCCAACCCGCCTGTCAAGCGTAGCATTTATGGCAAAGTACCCCCAAAATGACAGCTGCAAACTTTCGGGGCACTCTATGGCCTATGTTCAGCAGTGGACTAGTTATAGACTAAAATGATGATGATGAGGACCTAAGCCGGTGGTAGTACCCAACCATTTTGTATATTGAAATTATGGTACCTATCTATTTATGCCTATATATATGGGAAAAAGGAGTGACTGTATGTATGAACAACATAATAAGCTCATATGAGCCGTTTACGCCCTGTTAACCGCGGTTCCAAGTAATGTTTTAAAATGAAGTAAATTACTAAACAAAAAAATGTTTTTAGTACTCACTCAGACGGCTATTCAGAAAAATCTTTTCAAAATCCGTAAACTATAAAAAGCACGCCATAAAAGGTTAGTAAAAAGTTGGGATAAGGGCTACGTAAAAGCTTACATAGAGCTTAAAGCATTTAAACTGTGATGCGCATTTATCGTGTGATTTCATTCCATGTGAATTTATTTATATAAATTTATCTTTACATTTCATGTATATTTTTAACTTATAACTACTAAAAATACTTATAACGAAAAATAATATTGGATAATTTGTTGGTGGTGGTAGGATTCTTATTCAGGAATACATCTATGTTTTTTGTCGGGAAGCAGTAGTGTGCGAACATTGCTGTGTTTCGGTCTGGAGGGCACTGAGAGCTAGACTAATCACTGGAAATATTAGACTTAAGAACTGGTGTCTCTGGAGGACGGACACAGTGTGGTGCTACACGGAAATATTCTTGGTGACACAGCAATGGGCGTAAGCTGCACTTACCATCAGGTGAACGTTTTGCTCGTCTCCTCCCTTTCTCAGTAAAAAAAAATACACTAATGTTCTTTTTTGACAAGAATTCATATTTTACACTTTAACTATAGTGCAGTTAAAACTTTGTTTCTAAACTCCGTCCAATGCTAATTGGGTGAGTCGAAAGTGTAGTAACTGCGTGCAACACATGACGTTGCCAGACGAAGTTCGTAAAAACGTTTGTAGTTTGTTATAATGTTTGTGTTCCTAATTACCTCTTTTATCTTTCTTTAGTAAGATTTAGGCATATGCCGATAGGTGTCCGACAGAGTAGGACAGCACCTACCCCTTTCTTACCGAGGTGTCGTAAGAGGCGACTAAGGTGTCGTATGGACAGCCCTTTGTCTGTGCAGATGAACACCATAATATGCAACGATGTCACCAAACTGCTCCTGGAAACGCAATGGGGAGTAAGAATTTTTTGAGTCGTACGAAAAAGGCGGCGACGTGGTTCGCAACCAGGTACGAACGTTTCCCGCAAGGGCGAAAAGTGGGCTTTATGAGAGCTCTTCTATAGAAAAAAGGAGTGACTGTATGTATATAGTAAGATTTTACTTTTACTATTGGTAGGATTCCTATCCACGAATCCGTCTAAGTATTATTGTTCGTTAACGTAACGTACGTACATATTGCTTCACGGCAGAATAACTTTTTTTTTATTGCATAAAGTGATGAAACGAGCAAAACGTTCACCTGATGGTAAGTGCAACGTATGCCCATAACAAATGCTGTGTCATCCATAAAATTTCTGTGTGACACTACACTGTGCCCATCACCCTGAGACATAGGTTCTTAAGTCTCATATGCCCAGTGATTACGCTAGCTCACAGTGCCCTTCAAACCGAAACACAGTAATGTTTGCAGACTACTGCTTCACGGCAGAATAACTGGCCCTGGGGTGGTACCTACCTAGACGGAATCCTGCATAGGAATCCTACCACCAGTAAATACCAGTAGATTGATATTCTTTCAGCGTTATAATTTACTTTTTTATTGGAAGAAAACGACGATACGAGCGTAACGTTCACCTGATGGTATTATTACTCGTATCATGGACAGACGTTGCACTTACTATCAGGTGAACATTTTGCTCGTGTCGTCAATTTATCAAACAAAAATAACAAATTAAAAATAAAAATTCTGGGTGACATAGCATTTGTTGTGGGCGGACGTTGCACTTACCATCAGGTGAATGTTTTGCTCGTTTCGTCACTTTCTATCTTTTTGTTGATTAGTAGTGCGTTTAGTGGGTACTGGAAGTAAGTGAGGGACAAATTAGACACAACAATAGAAATACGATACAACGTCCCCTCGTTGTGTTAACTGATAAATAGAAACCTATACAATATTGTCTGTAATGTATCTGTAATGTATCTCCGCTATTATTTTTAATCAAATCAAAATGGGGAAGACCAAGGATTACTTACTTAACTCGTAATATTATTAACAATAGTTTTGAAATCACACCATCATCACCTTTAAAGTTAAAAAATAAGTAAAAAAGTATATTTATTGATTCAGTGAGATATTCAATATTTCTTTTAAATATGTATGAAGCTTTAGTACACAAAAATATGTTCATAATTACTTTAACACTAGATTTACGGGCATTGACGGACGGGACGGGACGGGTTCTTTTTTTATTTCATGAAAGTGACGGAACGAGCAAAACGTTCACCTGATAGTAAGTGTAACGTCTGCCCATAACAAATGCTGTGTCACCCATAAAATTGCTGTGTGACACCACATTGCGCCCGTCACCCTAGACATCGGTTCTTAAGTCTCATATGCCCAGTGATTACGCTAGCTCTCAGTGCCCTTCAAACCGAAACACAGCAACACACTGCAAACATTACAGCACCCATGGTCACGGGGGGAATGAGGTGACAGTTGTCTTGATGTCATAGTTAACCCGGAGTACCTTCAGCTTTTAATTATTATTTTTAGTCCGATCTACGCAGAAAGAGCTTACTGTGTCTTGAAGCCTTGCAGTGGTATGCTTGGTTTTTGATTTAATTTTATTAATAATAGGATCCCAAGCCGGTGGTAGTACCCCCGTGACCATGGATGCTGTAAAGCGCACGAAACGTCGGGTTAAAAATAGTTTTAAATTAAACGCGATAAAATTCGTAAAAAGTGGTTTTATTTAAACATTAAAATTATTTTTTACCTATGATGACAATTTATCAAAATTATTCTTGTGGATGTTTCCAACGTCGCTTTTAATGCCTTTCGTGTGATCCTTGAGCTTGTTTCGTGGAGCTGAGTCCTTCAATTGAAGTGCGGTTTAATTGAAGAGAGATATAATTAAGCTTATTGCGATGCTTATTGAATGCTTATTGACAGATTCTGTATTAGTTAAAGGCAATAAATATCTTATGGCATTATGACTCATTTCGTCTAAAAACCAAACACAAATGGTCGCATTCATTATAATCACTGTTGCCAGATTGCTAAGGTGCTCGACATGCTCATAGTCTAGCACCTTATTAAGTTATTAGTTATAGGGTTCATTTGAAACTACATATTATATACATAATACATAACAATAATGTGTATATAAGTTAACTGTTTCAACTTCTCAGTATTTCCGCCATAACGACGGGTACGCGTACCACAGGTTGGGAACGGCTGTTCTACGGTGATTATATATTGGTTTTTAATGATATTATTAATTTGAGGCTATTATGTTGTTTATTTTTATTATAATTTTGGTGATAAGCATCTATCATAAAATATTCAAGTCTCTGTCTGTGTGATATTATGAAAACGCAATTTCAGAGTATAAGCTAAAGATGAGAACTATTATTTTGCTCGTGCAAAATATATCTCTGTATTGGAATCGACACGAACATAAAATGGTATCGTATCAAGTAATATATTCAAATTGGCTTTACGCGAATCGAGCACTGTACGGTTATACATATAATTGACACGCTTGGCGTTTCTTGCAACAGGTTGTCGGGTTTGATTGTATTGTGGATGTGAAATTTATGGACGTAAATACCCACGATAAAGGAGAAATCTTCCTTTGTCTAATTGTCACATTCCACAAAATATTTCCATATCATTTGTTCTCTTCATCATCATCATCATCATCATTTCAGCCTATCACTAGTCCACTGCTGAACATAGGCCTCCCCCATAGATTGCCACAAAAGTTGTAGGTCTCATTTTGGGGGGATTTTGCCATTGTTGCCACGCTTGGCTAGCGGGTTGGCAACCGCAGTTTATTTATTCATATGTTCCAGGAGATGCTGCTGCCCAATATTTTCCCCCTGTCGACTTTTACGACACCCACGGGATGAGATGGGGTGGTAGATTCTCTTAAGCCGCTACCACACGGTTCTATTAAGAGGAACAAATTTAATTAACGATAAAATTTAGATTACGTAAAATCAGTACGCAGATTTTTTACAGTTATAAAGGCGAATAAAACCTTGAATTTACTTTACACCTCAATCAACCTTTATCAGAATGTATGTATTTTTTTATTATTAATAATTCCGTAGCATTGTGCAATATAACAGTATTTTTTATATAAAATATTTATAGGCGCGCATTGGGAATAAGACCTTCTCGTGTCATCATCACATTCATTTCAGCCTATCACTAGTCCACTGCTGAACATGGGCCTCCCCCATAAAATGCAACAAAAGATTGTAGCTCTCATTTCGGGGGGAATTTGGCCGTAGTTGCCATGCTTGGCGGGCGGGTTGGCAACCGCAGCTTATTTATTCTGATGTTCCAGGAAGATGCTGCTGCCCATCTTCTGGTTTTAATTTTCCCTCTGTCGACCTTTACGAAACCCACGGGATGAGATGGGGTGGTAGATTGTCTTAAGCCGGTACCACGCGGCGGCTTGAGACATACTTGTGTGCCATGACAGAAATATACAGCTAAAATTATAGAGATATAAGATTTTTTAATTATATTTCAGTATCAAAAATGTAACTAGTTGAAAATCGAACATTTTAAATGATTATTGAACCACCAACCACTACAATACCACCACTAGATAATACGAGTATACACCACTGAAGTCGAGAACACGACACGTGTTTCGCCCCAAAACGGGGCATTATCAAGCGTCATAGACTCTACGACAGACGGGCCCGTCTGGTGGAGGGTACCTGGTGGCGGTTCCTGGTGGCGGTGTTAGTTTGCTTGTGCACGCTACTGACGGAGGGCGGGCGGTGCTCTTCAAAAAACTAGGTAATATACACCATTTTTATATTTTGCATGCGGATCTTAGCAAAGTAACTTACCTTCCTTCATTATAATGGATTTCCGCAAAGTAACGCCTGATTCTATTAACTACACAATAAATGTATAAGTATAGCAAATTATATTTGATTGCATCAACGAACAAGTAACCGACTCAGCATAATACTACTGCGGCGCTGATATTCAGTCGGGACCGTTATGTGAAAGGATTTTTATCCATATACTGTGTAATTATGATTTCCTCCAGGCCGATTTTGAGCTGGCCTCGATTGTAAAAAAAAGTAAAGTAACAGCCTATAAATGTCCCACTGCTGAGCACAGGCCTCCTCTCATTTCTGAGAGGGTTTATGAGCGGGGAATAGTCCGCCACGCTGCTCCAATGCGGATTGGCGGACTTCACATGTCCTCGAAATATTTCTATTCCTCGGATATGCAGGTTTCCTCACGATGTTTTCCTTCACCGCTGAGCACGTGTTAAATCAGCACTTAAAATTGTAGAACAATTTGAGAGGTGCTGGCACTGGGGTTCGAACCCAGGTTACTCGCGTACTATGAAATTAAAGGCGAGCACCCGGCCACCGAGCTACCGCAGCTCCTGGCTTCGATTGGGATTAATTTAATTTAGCCGTATTCAACGACGCGACAATTATTGAAAAGATATATTAGTACGTCAAGTAAACAACTAATTCTTTTAATTAAAAATATTCCGTTGCCTATTTTTAGAAATGTTATTGTCTATTTTGAGACTGAAAAGATAATCGACAATAATTATATTAATAAACATATAAGTATCTAAGACGTATTTGTCGTTTCGGAAATGGTCTTTATCTCCATAAACAACATTCCCCCAGCCAATTCTCATTCCAATATTAATAAATTGTACATATTTGTAGGTTTCTTAGGTAATCAATGTTACACAATACCGTCGATGATTACGATCGGAGCCAGGAGAAGCCGTAAAAGGTTACTTACTTTAGTAATAATAATAACAATAAGAACGCTATATAAATTACTTTTTGTTCAACTAACTGTAATGTATTAAGTTACGTTATGACTTAAGAAGCTTTGTATATGGCACTCCTTCTAGGCCTGGAGTTGTTTAACATTTTTTGAATCGGCTTAAAATATGTATTTCTAGTCATATCCGGTCATCAATATTATATTTTATTTACTTACATAACCAACAGCATTTTTAAAAATAACAATTGTACCTTATAGTATAATCTTAACATTAGCCTATGATAGGTTTCCCTAGAGTGACTTTACAAATTACGGGTCTAGGAACGATGCAACCAACATTCGAATATAGCAACATTTGTATAATTTTAAAATTTAAGTTGAGATTAAGTAATACAGTTTTTACATGTTTAAAACTAAGTAAGGGTGCGCTTTATTAAATAAAGTGGTTTTTTTTTATTGTATAAAGTGACGAAACGAGCAAAACGTTCACCTGATGGTAAGTGCAACGTCCGCCCACAACAAATGTTGTGTCACCCAGAATATTTCTGTGTGACACCACACTGCGCCCGTCACCCTGAGACATCAGTTTTTAAGTCTCAAATGCCCAGTGATTACGCTAGCTCACAGTGCCCTTCAAACCGAAACACAGTAATACTTGCACACTACTGCTTCACGGCAGAATAACTGGCCCTGGGGTGGTACCTATCTAGACGGATTCCAGCATAGGAATCCTACCACCAGTGCGCCATCATTGTGTTATGCAATTGCGATGTTTATTTACAATGATAAAATCTGTCTGTGTGTGCGCACGTGCGCGCACGTATGTGTGTGTGTGTGTAAGAATATACTTATTGATTTTAGTACAATATACGGATATCATTTTGGCTAGGTATAGCTACAAACACTAATGATTTCTTATATTTACGCGAACACTACTCATTTAAATAAAACTAATTTTTACGGATTTTATCCCGTTTAATGTTTTACTATTTATAACCCGACGTTTCGGGCGCTTTACAGCTCCCATGGTCACGGGGGGACTGAGGTGACAGTTGTCCCGATGTCATAGTTAACCCGGAGTACCTTCAGCTTTTAATTATTATTTTTAGACCGATAAAACCAAACCCTCTCAGAAATGAGAAGAGGCATGTGCTCAGCAGTGGCAATTTATAGGCTGTTATTTTACTTTTTCACTTGTAATTAAACACAGCCCAGCTTATCTAATGATAATTAAAATTATGTAAATTTCACAGACCGTGTAGTTTAAGAGAGAATCGTTCCAAAACTTAGAAGAAGTTTCGTGATGTTTTCGGGATCGAAATCGGGCAGAGCGACAACATCATGCACAGTATAGATTAGTGCCAATAACTTGTCGATTTGCCAATGCAGTTAATCAATCAACTTCTAACTTGTTTCAACCAAAGCTTATCTCCTATCTCTAATTTTAGCAATAACTTAGCAATATCTATCTTGCACGTCTCATGGCGCGAAGCGGCGTGAGATTGTGCGGTCAGCGATTCAGCGGTCTTCAAATGCCTCTATCACAATTATATTGCACTTATAAGCTAATTTGAATAAATTCACATCAAGAAAACACTTTAATTAATTCATGAAAATTTTGAAAAATCATCTAACATTGCTCCTTTGAATACAAAACAGTTAAAAAAATTCAATGTTCTGTGCAACTGCACACTCAATTTTCAATTGTCTCTCGAGATGCGGACATAGGGGATCAGCTAACTGAGCACTATCGAAACATACTAACATAACACTACATAAAACTTAGGAATTGTAGACTCCGAAGAAAGTAAAATCCGGGTCGAAGGACACAAATACTTAAGTACTTCCAATAAGTAATGTTACGGAGTGAGTCGTACAGACAGCATTCTACTGAAAATAAGTGATAAAATAAACGTAAAATATACCACAATAATATTATTATATAAAATGAAAAGACTATTTGAACCGTTCATGATGTTACGACATTTTCGGCATATGTTTGGTATCTCTTTCAAAGGCTTAAACGGATTCCGTATTGTGTAAACAATAGTCGCGCAATAGTCAATAATCACACCGCGTACACACGATTCACCCGTGTTCCAGGGCGGTTCTCACCGCCCAGAGTTACCGACACACAAGTCGACAGTCCGAATGGACGCCCCCAGGGAGGCTGTTTTCTGACGGTCATTAAAATATTTAAGATTTTCGAAATCGCGAAAGCAAGCAGCGAACGCGACACAGTCCGAATTTCGAGGTTTTTGTAGTTTTTATTTATTTATTTATGTTTGGGTGAAATAAAACCTGGCAAGTGGGCCCCTGGCCCGCGAGCACAGTATCCGATGAAGCTGTAAAAGCCGAGAAGGCTAACAGCAATTCGTCGTCGTCGTCGTTTCAGCCTATCAATAGTCCACTGCTGAACATAGGCCTCCCCCATAGATTGCCACAAAAGTTTGTAGCTCTCGTTTTGGGGGGATTTTGGCATAGTTGCCACGCTTGGCAGACGGGTTGGCAACCGCAGTTTATTTATTCAGATGTTCCAGCAAGATGCTGCTGCCCATCTCCTGGTTAACAGCAATTACATCACCGAAAATTATTATTAATATATTGTGTAAACAACTGACATATAATATATATTTCATAAATCTTTAACAAAAATACTTAGATGTAAGCTCGTATTTTATTATGTATATCTAAAACCTTTTGAGCACTTTTTACTTAATAGTTACTTATATTTAAGCGAATTCACATCTAAATAAAACTAATTTTACGAATTCCATCGCCTTTAATTTATACTTAATTTATTTACTTTTAATATTTGCGATGGAATCCGTAAAATAAGTATTTAAACATTTTTTACTTAGAGTAGCAGCCTATAAATGTCTCACTGCTGAGCACTGGCCTCCTCTCATTTCAGAGAGGGTTTTGGAGATGAGTCCACCACGCTGCTTGAATGCGGGTTGGCGGACTTCAGATATCGTGGAAATAATTTTTATTTCTAAGACATGCAGGTTTCCTCACGATGTTTTCCTTCACCGCCGAGCACGTGGTAAATCAGCGCTTAAAATTGCAAATAACAATTTTAGTGGTGCCAGCAGCGGGGATCGAACGCCGGTCACTCGCGTACGATGATATTTAAAGCGAGCGCCTAGCTTACTTACATAATTGTATTTTTACTTATATAATTTTTACTTTGGTTTTAATAATTACCTTTTTACTTATATAATTGTATTTCATATTTTACTTTACACAATAGGAACATTGATTTCACGCATTTTCTTTCTTCATTTTGTGAAACAAACTGTTTTTTTTGTTAAATGCAATTTGTAAAAATTATAAAATCAAAATAAAACATTTTTTGACATAGTATAGACACAGAATAGAAATCTTCACTGTTTTTTCAGTTTCAAAGTCTGTAGTATATTCGATGGCGGCGTGGTATAGTGGGACATAGTATGTAATTTCAAATCGTATAATTTTGAATCACAAAAATTAGTCGTAAACACAAATTGTTTTTTTTCTGCTAATAAATGTTGTACGTTTTCAACATTACATACATACATACAGTCACGCCTTTTTCCCATAAAAGGGGTAGGCAGAGGCCACTCACGTAGCCCACTTTTCGCCCACGCGAGAAACCGTTTGGTACGAGTCAAAACAGCATTGCATGTAATGGTGTTATTCTTCACAAATAAAAGGCTGTACGTATATAATATCTTAGTCGCCTCTTACGACACCTCGGTAGGAGAGGGAGGTGCTATTCCACTAGAATAGAATAGAATAGAATAAATTTTTATTCAATATAGACTATTTACATAGTACTTATTGAAAGTCATTTTTTTTTAAGCTACACTGGTTCGCAAAAATGCCTTTGTCCTGGGAAGAACCAGTAAGAAACCCAGCGGGCTTTTTTTTTTAGTCATTTTTAAAATAATGTACAATAACTGTATTACAATAGCTGTATTATAAAGATGTAGAAATGGCTTGGCGGCGATCACCTCATTCCCAGGGGTTATCATCATCTATGTATTCTTTAATATTATAATAACCCTTTTTATGAAGTCTTTGTTTAATATAAAATTTAAACTTTTTGATTGAAAGACTTTTAGCACTTTCTGGGATTTTGTTGTAAAAACGTATACATTGCCCCATAAAAGAGTTACTGACTCTGTGAAGTCGGGTAACTGGCATAATTAATTTGTGCTTGTTCCTGGTATTCACATTATGAACATCACTTTTTTTAGTGAACTGGTTTATGTTCTTGTGTACATACAAAACGTTTTCAAATATATATTGAGAGGCCAAGGTTAAGATATTAATTTCTTTAAATTTATCCCTAAGAGACACTTTAGAGCCAAGATTATAAATAGCTCTTACGGCCCTCTTTTGCAAAACAAAAATCACTTCAACATCAGTTGCATTTCCCCATAGCAAAATACCATAAGACATTATGCTATGAAAATAACTAAAATAAACCAATCTAGCAGTTTCAACGTTAGTCAAATTCCTAATTTTTTTTACAGCATAAGCTGCAGAGCTAAGTCTACTTGCTAGTTTAGATATATGGGGGCTCCATTGAAGTTTTGCGTCAAGAGTTATTCCAAGAAAGACAGCAGTATCCACAAGGCTCAACTCTTCCCCACTCACAAGCACATTTACATCTAATTGTTTAACATTTGGTGTTGTGAATTTAATACATTTTGTTTTATTGCCGTTTAAAAGCAAATTATTAACATTAAACCAATGTACTAATTTTGAAATAGCATTATTCACCTCGTCATATAATAAAAGTTGACGTTTTATCTTAAAAATCAAAGATGTATCATCAGCAAATAACACTATATCATGGTTGTCCCCTACTAGGTAAGGTAAGTCATTAATGTAAATAAGAAATAGAAATGGGCCGAGAATCGAACCCTGCGGGACACCCGGCAGTGTCTATCACTGCTGATCCGGAAGAACTCCTGCTATTGATAACTACTGTCTGCGTTCTATTACTCAAATATGAAATTAGAAGTTGAAGTGCAGAATTTCTTACACCGTAGTGATGTAGTTTCCTGATAAGTGTTTCATGATCAACGCAATCGAAGGCCTTAGAAAGATCACAGAAAACACCCAAGGCATCCCGTGAACTCTCCCAGGCTTCGAATATATTCTTAATAAGTTCAACACCTGCATCGGTTGTAGAACGACCCCTCGTAAAGCCAAATTGGTTTTTGTGAAACAATTTATTTAAATTGAAATGTTTTAACATTTGATTAAGTATAATTTTTTCAACTTCAATTTAAAATTTTTCAACTATGCCGGGAACCTATCGGTTTTCAACATTATGACAGTGTATATACAGTGTAATTTATTTCGCCGTGTGGTGGCGGCGCAAGAGAATTTACCACCCCATCTCATCCCGTGGGTGTCGTAAAAGTCGACAGAGGGACTTTAAAATCAGCGGCACCTTCTTGGAACATCTGAAAGTGTGGTTGCCAACCCGCCTATCGCGCGTAACTATTGCCCCCCCCCCCCCCCCCCCCCCAAGAGGTACAAATTTTTGTAGGAATCAATAGGGGAGGCTTATGTTCCGCAGTGGACTAGTTGTGGGCTGAAATGATGATGATGATAATGATGATGATATAATTTAAGTTTATTATCTAACATAAAATAATACTGGTTTATTTACCATACCAGAATATTTTTCTACCGGCCGGCTACGCGATGGCATGACGATGAATCCGCCGTCGCCGGTGTCAGGACAGAAAGCTTCCCGCTTCTCGCCATCCGACTAAACTGCACATGTGTTATTTTTTATCTTATTCATCAACAAAACAGCCGATAGGTGTCCGGCAGAGTAGAATAGCACCTTCCTCTTTCCTACCGAGGTGTCGTAAGAGGCGGCTAAGGTACTGTGCGGACAGCTTTCATTCGTGCAGAATAACACCATAATATACAATGCTGTCACTATACTGCTCATGGTATATATATGCTTACGGGGAGTAATAATTTTTTGACTCGTACCAGAATGGCGGCGACGTGGTTCGCCACACGTCACGTCTCGTTTCCCGCGAGGGCTATATGAGTGGCCTCTGCCTACCCCTTACATTGGAAAAAGGCATCACTGTATGTATAAAGTTTCAGCCTATAAATGTCCCACTACTGAGCACAGGCCTCCTCTCATTTCTGAGAGGGTTTTGGAGCTAGGAAGAATCCGCCACGCTGCTCCAATGCGGGTTGGCGGACTTGACATGTCTTCGAAATATTTTTTATTCCTCAGACATGCAGGTTTCCTCACGATGTTTTCCTTCACCGCCGAGCACGTGGTAAATCAGCACTTAAAATTGCAATTAACAATTTTAGTGGTGCCGGCACCGGGAATCGAACCCAGGTCACTCGCGTACTATGAAATTTAAAGCGAGCGCCTAGCCCCTGAGCTACCACGGCTCTGTATGTATGCATGTATTCAACAAAAACTTTACAAACGGATTCACTATTATTAGTCTCATAGACAGGCAAACCACGCTCCATGACAATATTTTGGAGAAAATTCACTAATAAATATTTATTTATATTGCATACTCGAGCAGACCAGCCTCCATAAACAGCACCTGTTCACAAGTATGACGCATGAGGCACCTAGGCGACATATGTGTTTCGTTCATACTGTTGTAACTGTATAATACAATATTGAAAATAGAATAGAATATTTTTTTTAACAATATAGATTATTTTATACATTACTTATTTAACGTCATTTTTTTAAACTACACTGGAAAGTCTCTCTGGGGAAAAACCCACAAAAAACACAGCGGGCATTTTTTTTCTTATTAGTCAATTTAAAAATAATGAACAATCATAGTGTTAAAAAGATGTAGAACTAGCTAGGCAGCGATCACCTCATTTCCAGGGTTTATCGTCGTCCATGTATTATTTAATAAGGGTTGGTATGCCGTGCGTTGGTGGCTTATGAGAATCTACCACACCATCGCTTCCCGTGGGGGAGGCCTGTGTTGGACTGATGATAGGCTGAAATTATGAGCGTTTTATAATTCCATTCATCATCATCATCATCACTTCAGCCTCTCTCTAGTCCACTGCTGAACATAGACCTCCCCAATATATTGCCACAAAAGTTTGTAGTCACTTTTGCCATAGTTGCCACCCTTGGCAGGCGGGTTGACAACCGAAGTTTATTTATGCAGATGTTTCAGGAAGATGCTGCTGTCCATCTTCTGGGTTTAATTTTCCCTCAGTCGACTTTTACGACACCCATGGGATGAGATGGGGTGGTAGATTTTCTGGCCGCTACCAAACGGCAGGCTCGCTTTAAATTTCATAGTACGCGAGTAATCTGGATTCGATTTCTGGTGCCGGCACCACTTGAAATGTTAATTGCAATTTAATAATAACTTATTTTTATCACCACATTCAATTTACAATTAAAATGTTTACAAAATTTAGGCTCAAGGTAATGTGGGAGACTGATGCCTGAACTAGGCCACTAACCTGTATTTCAGATCATCAGGTCTCCCTCCGAATTTTTCATATAAATAACCGCACCACGACTCGCGACCGCCGTAGAGAGCGGCGCGCAGCAGTCGACAATCACACCGCGTACACACGATACACCTGTGTTCCAGGGCGGTTCTCACCGCCCAGAGTTACCGACACACAAGTCGACAGCCCGAACGGAGGCCCGCAGTCTCCCTTGGACGGTAATTAGACGACTTAAAATCATTTGAGATATTCGAAATCGCGCAAGCACGCAGCGAACGCGACACAGTCCTCATTTCGAGGTTTTTGTAGGAGTTTATTTAAGTATTTATTTTGGGTCAAACCAAACCTGGCACGCGGGCCCCTGGCTCGCGACCACAGTATCCGATGAAGCTGTAAAAGCCAAAAAGGCTAACAGCAATTACATCACCGAAATAATATATATCATATAATAACAGAGTGAATTTGCGTGCGTGTTGTGTGTATGTGGAGTGTGGGCGTGTGCGTACGTGCATGTGTTTTAATACATCTGTGTGCATGCTTATGAAAGTGCAGAAAAAGACATGTGCAGTCCGCCAACCCGCATTGGAGCAGCGTGGCGGATTCTTCCTAGCTCCAAAAACCCTCTCAGTAATGAGAGGAGGCCTGTGCTCAGCAGTGAGACATTTATAGGCTGATACTTTCCTTTCCTTTTTTTACAACACGGCATTCCATTAGAAACGTTTATTAGATAATATTGTATTTATTAGATAATATTAATTTGAGAGGCACTGAAGAAATGGAAAAACAAAAAGTAGTAATTCATATAAACAATGAAAAAAAATTTGAACACTGAAAACATTAAAAACCAATTTAATTAAACCAAAACATTTAAGTTAAATCAAGTTATATTTTAAATAAAAACGTTTGCAGAATTTATATTTGCGATGAAATTTTACATTATGGGATGAAAGCCGATTTCTTTCGCTCTTTGTAATTATTAAAATTTCATTTCTCGATCCGGGCCAGTATTATTACTAAACTAGCTAATACCCGCGACTTCGTCAGCGTAGATAAAGGTTTTTTAAATATCCCGTGGGAACTTTTTGATTTTCTGGGTTATAAAGGATCTTATACCCGTCTCCAGGATGCAAGCCAGCTCTGTGCTAAATTTCGTTAACATCGTTTTTACGGTGGAAAGGTAACAAACGGACAGAAAGAGAGAGAATTACTTTCGCATTTATAATATTAAGTATGGATTAATTATTTAAACTGCCATGAGCGAAAATAATGATGACCAAAATGGAAATTAAGCCGCGCGTAACACGTCCATCTGCATAGCCCCTGATTTCTACAGCTTTTCAGATTCTTAGTTCCGTTCAGTTATATTATTATTAGATATTCTTTTTTATATTTTCTTAGTTCTTTTATATATTCTTAGTTCAATACAATATTCATCCAGACCATTCGCGATAAAGAACATATAGAGATAGAGAGATTTTAAAATATGATATATCGTGTAGCACTCAGTACATCTTTTTCCCAATCAGTCACGCTTTTTTCCTATTTAAGGGGTTAGCCCGGTGGCTTTGACAGCTTCGCCGGAATAAACCAGCTAGGAGGAGGGCTTGCATTCAGAAATGAACGTCATTCAGGATTTCTAAGCAGGAATCCGTCAAGCTAGGTACATCCCCGGGGCCAGTTATTCTGCCGTGAAGCAGTAATGTGCAAACATTACTGTGTTTCGGTTTGAAGGGCACTGAGAGATAGCGTAATCACTGGGCATATGAGACTTAAGAACTGATGTCTCAGGGTGACGGGCGCAGTGTGGTGTCACACAGAAATGGTCTGCGTGACACAGCATTTGTTATGGGCAGATGTTGCACTTACATCAGGTAAACGTTTTGCTCGTTGCGTCACTTTGTACAATAAAAAAAAATCAAAAAATCATATCTGTTTATAAGTGACATGATTTAAAATACGCTCGAAGTGAATAGATCAAACTAATATGTAGAAAATCTATATACTCGTACTACGTGAAGAGAAAACATTGTACCCCTTTTTAAATCTCGTACTCTTTCGTCTGCGCAATATGCTCACACACGCAAGATTTGGCATAGTTGAAGTTTGCTTGGAGAAGAAGCGAGGAAGCTAAAATTTATGCATAACTAGATGATGCCCGCGGCTTCGTTCGCGTGGATATAGATTATTAATTATCCCTTGCGAACTTTTAGATTTTCTGGGATAAGTCTCCACAATACAAGCTATCCCTGTGCCAAATTTCGTCAATTCTGGTTCAGCTGTTAAACCGTGAAATGGTAACTAATAGACAGACGGACAGAGAGAGCTACTTTCGCATTTATAATATTAGTATGGATATGGGTTACAAACACATTAAATTGACAATGTCAATCACATAAAAGTCAGTCCTTTGTTTACGTTCATACTGCTAATGTCAAACGCATAATAGTCTGTTGTTTGTTTAGTTTAATACTGCCAATGTCAAACACACTTAACAGTCTTTGGTCAAACAGTCGCACAGAGTAAAGATTGTTGCCATACAATTTTAAAATGTTGCCCAAGAATAATTACTCAAACCACAACAACGTTTCAACATTAAAAAAATAAGGTCGAATTTTTAGCTGATGACTTTATTCACATGGATACCTGTTATTTAAATACCCATTGGGAACTGTTTGATTTTCTGAGTTAAAAAGTATCCTATGTCCGTTTCCAGAATGCAAGCTATCCCTGCGCTAAACCGTCAAGACCGGTTCAGTGTTTGAACCGTGAAAAGGTTACAAAAAGACTGAGAGACAGAGGGAGCTACTTTCCCATTTATAATATTAGTATAGATATATCTTTTCAAATTATAGATATACTGAAATTTCTTACGCATTGCTAGTAGACTTAAGATCTTTCAATGTAGTCCGTTGCGTTCCTCGAATAAATCGGTCGGCCTCATTTATTGGAATTTATTCAACAAAATTTAAATAAATTAAGCACTTTGACTTTAGTCCTGCTTAGCAGTAAAAACCGAATTCGGAACCGAAGCATCTCGTACTCACAAATTTGTAGCGATCTAACGAAAAGTTGAATTAAAAAAAAGTAAAGTTTCAGCCAATAAATGTCCCACTGCTGAGCACAGGCCTCCTCTAATTTCTGAGAGGGTTTAGGAGCTAGGATGAATCCGCCACGCTGCTCCAATGCGAGTTGGCGGACTGCACGTGTCTTCGAAATATTTTTTTTTATTTCCTCATTAGATTCCTAGGTTTCCTCACGATGTTTTTTTTCACCGCCGAGCAAGTGGCAAATCAGTACCGGCACCGGGAATCGAACCCAGGTCACTCGCGTACTATGAAATTTAAAGCGAGCGCCTAGTCGTTTTTTATTTTTTACCATGACCGAGTCACAATGTTAACTGTAAACTGTACAGTGGTACTGTAGTAAAATGCTGCAGCGCTATAGCGGTTTTCTCTCCTTGTTCATTCGAGTGCGCTGCGCTTACCGTGAAAATGAACGATGCACCGAGTACAGAAGTAAATGAATATTGTTTTTTCGTGACGGTATTGCACTGAGCGCGTTGATAGTGCTTCATTCTCCTGTCTTAAATAAAATTTAAAGTCATATTATTTCTTATTATTCATTATAGGAAAATATAGTTTTTAAACAAATATTTTTTACTATGTTATGCAGTTTTCTCCTAATAACTATATACCGACGTCGTTTTCCCCATCTGACAAGTGACGGGTTACGAGTCATGTCGTTGAAATTTTTGTACGTGTCATAAATTCTTACTCCCTATTGCGTTCTCACGAGTGACACAGCATTGCACATTGTGTTATTATTCTGAACGAATAAAGCCTGTCCGTACAGTACCATAGACGCCTCTTACGACACTTCGGTGATACAGAGGTAGTTAGATAGGCTTTTCTACTATGTCGGACGCCTATCGGTCTTCTATCTTTATCGTATCCTAATACAATACAAATTGATTATTGTTTCCAATATATTAGCGTCTAGTTATGCCTCGCGCTTTGACCCGCGTAAAATAAGCTGTCCACGTGATAATCAAACTTTCTCCTTAATGTTTGGTTCTCATCGTGCGGGACTTTAAGGCTCTAGCATGTAGTTATATATAGCTTAGAATATCCCTCAATAAACAGGCTATCTAATTTAAAAAAAAAATGTTTTAATAACTTAAAATGTTTATTCTGAGTACCATCAGGTGAACGCTTTGCTCGTCTCGACACTTTATCAAAAAAAAAAATCAGTATTCCTCAGATTAGCGCTGTTGAGTGTTGATATTAAACCCTCTCAGAAATGTGAGGAGGTCTGGGCACAAATAATAAAATATTTTTTTTTATTATTTCATAAAAGTGACGGAACGAGCAAAACGTTCACCTGATGGTAAGTGCAACGTGTGCCCATAACAAATGCTGTGTCACCCAGAACAGTGTGACACCACAATGCGCCCGTCACTTTGAGACATCAGTTCTTAAGTCTAATATGCCCAGTGATTACGCTAGCTCCCAGTGCCCTTCAAACCGAAACACAGTAATGTTTGCACACTACTGCTTCACGGCAGAATAACTACCTAGACGGATTCCTGCATAGTTATCCTACCACCAGTATAAGTATAAGTAGAGTTACTTTACTTTTTATGGGACTTAAAAGTGATAATGACACAGCATTCGTTATGGGTAGACGTTACTTACCATCAGGTGATTTGCTCGTCTCCTCAATTTTTTCCATAAAAAAATCATCAGTAAATATACATTCAACTGCTGGATTAGATCTTAGACGTTGCCTCCAGTCACTGGTCCGTATAATTTCGGTCTGTTTTATGTTGAAAATTTTATGCAGGAAATTAAACGGTATGTTCATGTCAAATTTAGATGCATTTCAAGTACAACTTCTTTGGGCGTCCTTTTTACTTTTGCTCTTTTCCTTGTTTAAATAAAGTTTGTTGTCATCCAACTATGCGTTTCATTGACACAACATGGTGGCAGCGGTGGGATCCGAACCTACGCCTCTGAAGAGACTGGTGACACAGTAAATATGGTACTCTCCAGCTTGTAGTAAGTTAAGATGTCAAAGCTTTCGGATGAATACTCCATATGTGGCATGGGTTCTGAGATCAAACAACAGTCAAAGACAATATTTGTACACACTAATAATAAATTTTCATAGTCTGGATAAATTGTAACTCTCCATCTGTTTAAAACTATATCCAATCCTTTCCCTCATCTTATTTTTTTTATGCAATAGACGGTGAAAGGGAAGGTCATATAAGAGAAGGCCGGTTATTCACGGCACGGCACGGCATAATTCTGCGCAAGTGGCCTTATCTGACAGTAATCAGGAAGTTTCATGGTGATCAAACAAAGCATATGCCGTGTTGTGGCGGCTTAAGAAAAACTACCAACTCTCATCCCGTGGGTGTCGTAATGGTCGACAGAGGGATAATGGAAACCAGGACATGGGTAGCAGCGTCTTCCCGGAACATCCGAATAAATTAGCTGCGGTTGCCAACCAGCCTTCCAAGCGTGGCAACAATGGCAGTTTATTTATTTAGATGTTCCAGGAAGATGCTGCTACCCATCTCCTGGTTTTTATTTTCCCTTTTACGACACCCCTGGGATGAGAAGGGGGGGTAGATTCTCTCAAGGCTCCATCACATGGCATCATATCATCGGCAAATGGTTCATCTGATAGTAAATCATTCCATAAAAAAATCTGTGTTATGTAGAACAATTTCTGTGTGCCACCGCACTTCGATCGTCACCTTCAGATATCAGTTCTTAATAAAGGAAGGAAAGTTAATTTGCTAAGATCCGCATGCAAAATCTAAGTTTTTTTGAAGAGCACCGCCCGCCCTCCCTCAACAGCGTACACTAGCAAACCAATACCGCCACCGGGAGCCACCACCAGATTTCCTCCACCACTACAACACTACCACTAGCCAATACACACCACTGAAATCGGGAACACGACACGTGTTTCACCTCAAAACGAGGCATTATCAAGTGATATTGACTCTAATACAGTCAGCCGCCGAGTTTATGATTTAAGAACTGATATAGTTATATATAGTTACTGATATTAACTACATAATAATAATAATAATATCTCATTTAATCAATCCAGCACAGATGGTACATAAAACACAAAAGAAAAATGGAACACAATAGAAAAAATATTACCTTAAATGTATAGTAAATTTAAAAAGAAGAATTGCGATGCTGGATCGATATGGTTTCAGCACAGCATTATGTTGGCCAGAAAGCCAACGCTGGTATTCTGCTGACACCGCTAGGTACCTTCCGTGTGTCAACGGCAGAATTTACTTGTACATGTAGTTCATAACGCAACCACCTAACGAAAGAATATAATAATAAAATAAATAATACGTCATCATCATCATCATCATTTCAGCCTATCACTAGTCCACTGCTGAACATAGACCTTACCCATAGATTGCCACAAAAGTTGTAGCTCTCATTTTGGGGGGATGTTGCCATAGTTGCCACGCTTGGCAGGCGGGTTGGCAACCGCAGTTTATTTATTCAGATGTTCCAGGAGATGCTGCTGCCCATCTTCTGATTTATATTTTCCCTCTGTCGACTTTTACGACACCCACGGGATGAGATGGGGTGGTAGATTCTCTTAAGCCGCTACCACACGGCCAAAATAAGGCCGATATAAACTAAATAATACGTACTATGAGTAAAAAGCAAGGAATAAAGTTAAATAGACAAGAAATTATTAGTTCTTAAGTCTCAGTTGCACAGTAATTACACTAACTAACAATGCTCTTCAGATCGAAACACAGTGAGTTTGCATAGTACTGTTCAACGCCAGAATAACACGCAGAATAACTAACTAGGTAAATTCCTGCATAGAAATCCACCAGTGTACCTCATGTCCACAACGCAATAATTGACTTAATCCACTTAAAAAATCAAAAGAAAACTACTTTATTCTCATTTCTATCTTAATATTATATTTATGTAATACAAAATATGAGGTCCTTTTTCTGTAATATCTCAATAAGAATAATCTTTCTTCAAAGCTTTGGGGACTAACATAGATTTAACTTTATAACTTTGACATAAAATAAACTTAAGACTACAATAGCCTACGAAATAACGTCAAATTTATAAATCTTATCTCACTTTTATTTATTTTTTGCCTTATAAACTTGCGCACAATTTCGAGAATAATTTGATTGATGACAAATTTTTAGTGGCGCAAAATCAGTCTAAAAGAAATAACGTAATGGAATTCTACTTAAAATATCTTCTATCACAGCACATAGATTAGCTCACTCTTCACAAAATACCACAGACTCAAAATCTTCATGGTGTACCAGTTAAACATTAACAGTTCTAATTTTAAAAGACTGGCACCTAAGACATCTAAGGTGTTGATTTAATTTTTATTTTTTAACATTTTTTGCAATTTCTTATTCCGTGTAATACGAGTATCTAATAGTTCAACAAGTCCAATAAAAAGAAATTATAGATTTAATTTCTTTTTTATTGGACTTGTTATGTTATAAGACGAGCGAGTAAATAGAAATATTAAATCTTTTTTTTTTTTTTGAAGTAAGGGTCAGGACGAGCAGGTCGTTGATTGTAAGTAACACGCCTGCCTGTAACTGCTTTAAAAAATGCAGCGTAGTAACCATAAGACAAAGGTAATTAAGGTCCCATCTGCCTTGTAATTACACTAGCTCCAATCACCTTTCAATCAAAACACAGCGGTGTTTGCAAACTACCGCTTAGCGGTAGATTAATTATAGCCTAAATTCGGAAAGTACCATACTTCACCACAGCGTTAAAGTAAAATATCGTGAGGAAATAACCTGCATGTCGGAGAATCTACTGTAATTATAAGGAAAACATTCAATGATTATACTTTGAAGAGTATTAATTTTAAAATATACTTACACACAGGTCTAAGAAATAAACACTAAGGCTCTTACACCCACAAACGAACACACACACACGAACCCACTCACAAACACACACACGAACACACACACACACAGAGAGAGAGAGAGAGAGAGAGACACGAATACACACACACGATCACACATACAAACACACACACTCTATATTTCTACAACTTTTAACTTTTCATGTATGTTGTGTTGTAATATTGAATAAAGTTTTTCTTTCTTTCTTTCTTTCTATAATTAAAGTATTGTATTCAATAGGTAAATAGCTGGACCAGTCCCGAGGGGTGAAGCCCTGATGATCTACAGGTCTTCGACCAACCATGGACAACTTATTATTACTTACTGGAAATACCTTTTGTTTTTTGTAATTTGTGAGAGGAAATAAACGTTTTTATTATTTATTATTGTTATAAAAATATTTCGGAGACATGTGAAATTCGACAATCTGTATTGGAGCACCGTGGCGAATTCTTCCCGCCTTGAAAACCCCTCCGGAAGGAGGGGAGGCCTGTGCTCAACAGTGGAATATTTATTGGCTGTTACTTTTACGACAGTTCTGTAATATAATTTAGTTTTACTTGCAAAATTCTTATAACATCAAATTTAAAGTTCTAGTTAATGTAGATTACACGTCATTACATTGTGCCGCATACATCCATAAAGTCACGCCGTCCAGGCCGCACAAGACGTGACCGGTGGCGGACCACGTCACAGCCATTTTGATACAATTCGAAATTTGAAAGAAAATTTGAAAAATATTTACTTTCCATCCCGTTCCCACGAGCAGTAGATTGACAACAATGCATAGGTATGGTGGTATTCTGCACGAATCAAGGCTGTCCGTACAATACCTTAGTCGCCTCTTATGACACTTCGGTAGGAAAGTGGTAGGTGCTATTTTACTTTGCCGGACACTTATCCTATCGGTGATTGTTCTGAAGACCATGAATTAGTATTTTAGAAACAAGAATTTACTTTGCGGTAGTCGCTAATAACATAGCGAATGAAATTGAGAAACCACGTATATAGATTAGTCAAGACGAAAACTACTATCGGTCAGACACCCGGAATTTGTTAATAATAATCAAGGTTGACTGAATAACAGGAAGCAATTGATTCCATTGTTTGCTCCAAAAAATTACTAATTATTTATTTCCTTTTAGGTAAGAAGTTTCCATGCAAATGGAATTTGATAGCAATATTTAAGAAAAATTCGGAAGAAGTAATTTGTTAGGTAGGAAAAATACGGAGAATTCCCCTTGGTTCGAAGCGTTATAACGGTTACAGGGAAATAACAACGAATTAATGAGCTCTTTGAAATCGTTCCACAATGAAAACTAGGTTTCGTTGAAAATCTTACAAATAAAATGGTTTTTAATAAATTCGCTTGATATTTATAGTAGATTTTTATTTCTCAGCAGCGGCCCGCCCCGGCTTTACCCAGATGCTTTTATCAATATATAGAATATGTTCTAATGAAATAATGTATCTTACAAATGGTGAAAGATTTTTTTAAATAGATGGTTACAGAGGCTACCCTCCACATTTTTACAGGTGAACGTTCTGCTCGTTCCGTCACTTATATCAAATAAAAAAAAATATGAGACTCAAAGACTACGGTCCCTAGAAGATGAGCACAGTGTGGTGCTACACAGAAACATTCTGTGTGACACAGCATTTGTTATGGACATAAGTTGAACTTACTATCGGGTGAACGATTTGTTCGTTTCGTGAAATTGTTCTATAAAAAAATACCAGATCGATGAAATTCGGCAGTCCAACATGCGAGGTATCTCGTTTTGTTAATAAAATTAAGTACTAATTTTTAAATGATTAACACGTAAACATCAAAAAAATTTTTTTTGTATTGTTATAACAGAAGGAGGATGAAACTTGTAACATTCGATAGGTACTATGTCATAGATGTGCACAAACAATATCTGTGTGTGTTGCCGTTAGGGCAGGTGAGTATACACACGTGATTTTTCAATACATAACACTTGAACCAATTTGTATGAGATACGAGTAAGATCCCCTTGCATTCCCTGTAAGAGAAAATATTAGAATAAAAGTTACAGCTAACAAATACGTGCTCATTGTTTTTTCTATGTATAATTGGTTGAATCTCGTATACATGCGGTACTAGAATTATTATAACTGTTTCATTCTAGTTTTATCAATTGTGATATAAAGCTTTTTCACAGTATAATATTCTCGATTTATAAACCTAGAGAACACGGCCTTACGTTAACGTCACCTTTGAATTAAGGCTAATCATATGAAAGTCATTATACAAATTATGAAATAAAACTCAATTTAGTTTCTTTACTATACCGTCTGAAAAGTTCTGAATGCAAGTTGTTTAACTTCTAATGTCTTTAATTAAGTTCAGAATAAAATTTTGTTAAAACTCGTTAATTAAATAACATCAATGTCAAGACGATTCTCAGATAATCGCATCTCTATCTCAAGACTAAGGGTTAGGAGTAACTTTGTACTGATCATTTGATCCCGAGGATAAGAACTAATTGGTGTCGTGTACAGCAAATATTATGCATAAAATATAAAAGGATTATCTAAACAATAAATGTTAATATTACTGGTGGTAGGATTGCTATTCAGGAATCCGTCTAGGTAGGTACCACCCTAGGGCCAGTTATTCTGCCGTGAAGCAGTAGTGTGCAAACATTCCTGTGTTTCGGTTTGAAGGGCACTGTGAGCTAGCGCAATCACTGGGCATTTGAGACTTAAGAACTGATGTCTCAGGGTGACGGACGCAGTGACACAACAGAAATATTCTGGGTGACACAGCATTCGTTGTGGGCGGACGTTGCACTTGCCATCAGGTGAACGTTTAGCTAATTTCGTCACTTTATACAATAAAAAAAATCTAAAATAAGACGACCGCGTGGCCACGTGGCCAGAGTACCTGACTTCTACGCCGCAGGTCCTGGGCTCGACCCCCAGCCGGAGCCAACATTTGTGATAAAACACAAGTTGTTAGTTGTCGGGTCTGGTTGCCTACCTCCGATCTTACCGCATTACATCGGGCGGGTAGGTTGGGACGAGTGAGTGCCTCTGTGTTTGCGCGGATACTTGTGGCACTATAAAATCTCCCGCGTAACTCTCATCAACTGAGAGCCTTCGACAATATTCGGAAGTTGTCGCCGTGGTCGAAATCGGTCAAACAAAATACTGATGCTTACACACAAGCAGGCAAAGTCCCCACAATTCTTTTGGTATTGCGGATGTTTGTGGGAGGCGTCGATGACTTACCGTTAGGTGAGGTTCTTGCTCCTTTGCTGCCACTGCTATATAAATAAAACACAATCTTGATTTTTTTTGGAGTTGTCACTGTGAGTATTTACCATCAGGTGGATTGAATACTTATATGCCACCCTTCCAAAAAATGTGGACAAGAAAGCTATTACATTATTACAATATAACATAGCTAAATATAAATCTCGATAACATTATCTGAAACGATCAAGACTACGTTAACTGCTTTGCCTTAATCGCTTTTAAAGACTTAATCTAAAAATAAATCTTTTAAAAAAGAGATAAAAGATACAGATACAGCTTGGAAAGTTACTCTTTCGTCGCATTTTGAGACCATTTAAGCGATACTAAATTCGTCTTTCGCCTTATCGTTAACGAAAATGGTTACAACTTACAATCTTAAAACTATACATTGTTTTATAACATATTGCGACCTAAGAGAATTCACCACCCCATCTCATCCCGTGGGTGCCGTAAAAGTCGACAGAGGGAAAATGAAAACCAGGAGATGGGCAGCAGCATCTTGCTGGAACATCTGATTAAATAAACTGCGGTTGTCAACCCGTCTGCCAAGCGTGGCAACTATGGCAAAATCCCCCAAAAGGCGAGAGCTACAAACTTTTGTGGCAATCTATGGGGGAGGCCCATGTTATGCAGTGGACAAATAGGCTGAAACGACGACGACGACATTCCATGTAAAAAAAGTATTTATAAAGGTTTAACACTTTAGGAATTTTTTTACCATCTCTACCTGACTCCCGACCGCTCGGATATCTTACTTGTATCCATCTTGTTTGTATCTGTCCTTAAACAAAAGGGCGCCCTCTATATTGTTTATGGAAACACCAAGTCTATATATTGTATATTAACATAAAATTAGTTTCCTACTTAAGCAATCTGTGTCGCCCAAACGCCTTCGCGATGCAGACATCGCGTCGAAAGTTAGAGCGCCATCTAGCGGCAAATTGGGTAAACCATACGCAAACACATCTGATTTGCTAGTGACGTAAAAATGTTGCCACTGACAAAATGTACGTGGCGCTTCCAGCTAATCCTCTCAACTTTGAGGGTCTGTGTGTCTGTCTATGGATTTTTTACTGGACGACTTCCTTTTATATTTAACGAGATTCGTCAGCAGAGTTTTCACCGGCGAAAACTGCGCCGAAAACCTGATTGCGCCGTACGGCATGGTACTCGTACCTCTTTGTCCTGAGCATTCACTGTTCGGCTCTTCGCGGTAACGTTCTGTTCTCAGCGTTCGGCACTTTAAAGCCGTAGCATGAAGTTTTATAGCTTAGAACCTAGGAGGGTTAGCTACTAAACTACCAAACGGGCTATCAAAAATAATAAAAAAGCTGCCGCCTGCGGCTTTTCCGGACCGGTTCTACTTAGGGACCTTCAAGAAAATAGTCTATTCCTTTTTTAAAAGGCCGGCGGCGCATCCGCGATTCCTCTGGTATTGCGGATATTCATGAGCGGCGGTGATCACTTACCATCAGCTGAGCCACTTGCTCATTTTCCTACTGTCCTATTAAAAAAAATGCTGCAGTTTTCTACCATCCAATGAAAGTCGCGTCAAAATCGATTCGAAATGGTAATACGATGTCCTCCTGGTCGATTTTTGACCACTGCGACAACTACCGAATTTCGGAAATTATCAACTGCGTAAAAGATTATACCACAAGTGTATGCCCAAACACAGGGACACTCACTCGTCTCAACTTACCAGTGCCCGATGTAACACTCATACGATTGTTGATAACTTGCGAAATTAGATAGTTCACGGTACATTATATTACCATTTCACATATGACAATATTTCATCTTTTCTTTCAGCTTAAATGGCTACCTCTCCGTCATCGTAGGTCTTTCAGAGCACTTGGTATTTTATTATCTGTCTCATACGATCCGTTTGTCATGTTCATATAATTTAAAAAATATGAAAATTTCAGTATCAGCGTTGTCTCCGTTCTGCGGATAATTCTCTTTTTTTATAGGATATAGTGACGAAACGAGCAAAACGTTCACTTGATGGTAAGTGCAAGGTCTGCCCATTACAAATGCCGTGTCAGTCAGAAATTTGTGTGACACCACACTGCACCCGTCACCCTGAGACATCAGTTCTTAAGTCTCATTATCATAATCATCATCATCTCAGCCTATCACTTGTCCACTGTTGAAAATAGGCGTCCACCGATAGACTGCTACTAAAGTTTGTAGCTCTCATTTTGGGGGAAATTACGCCATAGTTGCCACGTTTGGCAGGCGTGTTGGCAACCGCAGTTTATTTATTCTGATGTTCCAGGAAGACTCTGCTGCCCATCTTCTGGTTTTAATTTTCCCTCTGTCAACTTTTACGACACCCACGGGATGAGATTGGGTGGTAGATTAAGCCGCTACCACACACCGCCGCTACCACATTTAAGTCTCATATGCCCAGTGATTACTATAGCTATCAGTGGCCCTCAAACCGAAACACAGTAATGTTTGCATACTACTGGCAGAATAACTGGCCCTGGGGTGGTACCTACCTAGACGGATTCTTGCGTGGGAATCCTACCACAAGTAAGTGTTTACTATTCGTAGTTTATAGTGTAGCAAGAAAATGTACAGAGAAAGTATACAGTACTCGAGAAACTGTACAGTAGTTGGAAAATTCAATTTAAGACCAAGATCGTGCTTTTCGCTTTGTTTCCGTCGATGTCGATCTTTTCTATGGATGTTCGTACAGACTTTAAACTCGTGCTACTTATTTTAAGACAAAATTTGATGCACGCTACTAAAAATCGTATATAATTCTTCTTCTTATTAGTTTAGTGGCTGCTCTTCAAATAATTCTCATACATTCCATAATCGCGCTATGAAAGTTTCTGAGATGCGAACTACGTGTACGTACAACACCTAAATATTGCTAGCCACCCGATCTGGCCGGTGAACTACCCTCTTTCTTGGCAATGTTATCCGTCAAATGAACTTTGAAATAGACCTCCTTTAATTTTGCACAGTAACGTTAATTTTACTACGCAGAACTGTGGACACAATAAAATTGAATCCGAATCTTTGTTTGTTTACACATCATCGAAGAAAAAATAACGCTAGCCGCCCCCTTTCAATTTATTCCCGCTCCTTTTAATTAAATCATTGTAACTAAAAGCCACTGTCTGACCCTTAAGTGCTCTCTGCAAAAATCAACAACAATGCAATTCCAACGTTGCGTGAAGTGTGCTTATATTGTGTTGCTTTTAATTTTTAATGTGGAAACCTTGTTAGATGAAGATTCCACTCATTATTGTTTCCCCCATTATTGAAGCACATCATAGCTCTTTCGGTATAGATGTGACATTGTTTGGTGTATATATAAGTTGTTACGACCGCGTGGCCTAGTGGTCAGAGTATCTGACTTCTACGCCGCGGGTCCAGACTTCGAATCCCAGCCGGAGCCAACATTTGTGCTAAAACACAAATTGTTGGCTTTCGGGTCTGGTTGTGTTGTTATTGTGCCCGTGTTTCTGATACTGCATCCTAGCCTACCTCCGATCTTATCGCATCAGCGTTACATCGGGCGCGGGTAGGTTGGGACGAGTGAGTGCCTCTGTGCTTGCGCGTATACTCGTGGCACTATAATGTCTCCCGCGCAGTTGATGGCTCTCGACAGTATTCGGAAGTTATCGCCGTGGTCGAAATCGGCTAGGAGAACATCATCATCACATCATCGAGTTGTTACGTAAATAGGGTATCAAGCCGCAAAAGGGAGAAAGTACCCATAAATACAACTAACTTTTACTATAGAGTTCACTGGTGGTAAGAGTCCTTTGCAGGAATCCATCTAGGTAGGTACCACCGCAGGGCCAAATATTCTGTTGTGAAGCAGTAGTGTGCAAACATTACTGTTCTTCTGTTTGCAGGGCACTGAGAGCTAGTGTAATCACTGGGCATATGTGACTTAAGTACTGATGCCACAGGGTGACGGGCACAGTGATGTGTCAAACAGAAATATTCTGGGTATACAGCATTTGTTATGGGCAGACGTTGCACTTACTATCATGTGAACGGTTTGCTTCCTTCGTCACTTTATCCAACAAAAAAAGTCAAGTGCGAAATCTGAAAAAAATCTGCCAGATCAGAGTTCATAGAAAATTATACGTTATATATTTATCATAGTTAATAGAATCAGGCGTTACTTTTCGGAAATCCATTATAATGAAGAAAAGTAAGTTACTTTGCTAAGATCCGCATGCAAAATATAAAAATGGTGTATATTACCTAGTATTTTGAAGTGCACCACCCGCCCTCCCTCAGTAGCGTGCACAAGCAAACTAACACCGCCACCAGGAACCGCCACCAGGTACCCTCCACCAACCACTACAATACCACCACTAGATAATATACACCACTGAAGTCGAGAACACGACACGTGTTTCGCCCCAAAACGAGGCATTATCAAGCGTAATAGACTCTACGACAGACGGCCGCCGAGCGGCTACAGCCTATTAATTTCCCACTGCTGAGCACAGGCCACCTCTCATTTCTGTTAGGGTTTTAGACCCGGAAAGAGCTCCCCACGCTACTTCAACTGTCTTCAATTTTTTTCCTCAGACATGAAGGTTTCGCCGCGGTGATTTCCTTCACCGCTGAGCACGTGGTAAATCAGCACTTAAAATAGAAAAAAAATCTAAAGTGCCGGTATCGGGAATCAAACTCTGGTCACCCGCATACTATTAAATTCATAGCGAGGGCCCAGCCTTTGAGGTACCACCACAGCTAAACATTTGTTATATTAAATTGTAAATAACAAGTCCATCAGATTTTTGCCGACTTGAGGCAGAAGCGCTTCCTTCGCCTTACCCGCTGCCGATGTTATGTTCATTCTATAGAATCGGAGGTAAGCTGGAATTCGGTGTGAAAGAAACGGCGAAAATAGCAACAGAACAACGGAAACCAGCAATTTGTGATTTCGCACAAATGGGATAGGTTCGAACCCTCCATTAGCCAACAGGGTCGTAAAAGTATCCTGCTTTCTATTATGAGAATGCAAATTTGGTCGCTGATTAATTCGAAAGTAGAACAATATTTGTTTTTGGTACAGATGAAATCGTAATTACTGGGCAAAGGCGTATTTAAGCCACGTCATTATCGTCGTGATTAACGACTGTCGCTTTATTACGTCACCTGCAGGAGCGCCTAGTCGCTTCAAATAATGCGGGGCTCAGGAAAGCAAGATCATATTGTTTATACTCATAATTACACTATTCACTTCTTACACTGTCTTCATTCACACATACGTAAAGTGTTTTAAAATTTTCAACATCTTCATCTCAGCCTATCACTGGTTAACTGCTGAACATAGGACCCCCGCTTAGATTGCCACAAAAGTGTGTACCTCTCACTTTGATTGGCTTTTGCCATAGTTGCCACGCTTGGCAGGCGGGATAGCAACCGCAGTTTATTTATTCGGATGTTCCATGAAGATGCTGCTGCCCATCTCCTGGTTTTCATTATCCCTCTGTCGACTTTTACGACACTCAGGGGCTGAGGTGGGGTGGCAGACGGCGCAGTATTTGTATGTATCTAAGTAGGTTTTTTTTTTAATTTTACTTTGCATTTATTTATGTTTCCATTTGGTAATAACTAAGAAGGAATCTCGATCGAACTTTTCAAAGACATTTGTTACGCGAAAAAATTACAAAACTTTAATACGAACAATTTGCAAAGTAAGCCTACGCTGAAATGATTTGATTTTTTTTAATAAAAACGAAAAAGTTTTAATAGTCTCCGGGCAGTGATTTCATAGTATTTTCACAGAAAACTTTACCGTTACGTTAGGACGTTACGATTAAACCCATAGTCGTTAACGATTTTATCGCTCTGCAATATTAATCTGTTCAATTTCATAAGATGTTCTCCTAGCCGATTTCGACCACGGCGACAACTGGCGACTACTATCGAGAGCCATCAACTTGCTCTCGACAGTATATTACGCGCAGGAGATATTATTGTGCCACAAGTGTACGCGAAAACACAGAGGCACTCACTCGTCCCAACCTACCCGCGCCCGATGTAACGCTGATGCGATAAGATCGGAGGCAGGCTAGGATGCAGTGTCAGAAACACGGGGACAATCACAACACAACCAGACCCGAAAACCAACAATTTATGTTTTAGCACAAATGTTGGCTGGGATTCGAACCCAGGACCCGCGGCTTTGAAGTCAGGTACTCCGACCACTAGGCCACGCGGTCGTTGTTTTCGTGGTCGTGTTGATGTTCGTATGTAATGTATGGCAAAAAGAACTAATTGAAATTAAAATTAAAATAATAATTTCACGTACATCACATTAAAAGAATAAGTATTAGATAGTATTTACTGATGATAGGATTTCTATAGAGGAATTAGTCTAGGTACCGCCACAGGACCAGTTATCCTGCCATGAAGCAGTAGTGTAAACATAACTGGTTTTTGGTCTTAAGGGCACTGTAAACTAGCGTAATCACTGGACATATGAGACTTAAGAAGTGATGTCTCAGGGTGACGGGCGCGGTGTGGTGCTCCACAGTAATGTTCTGGGTGGCAGCATTTGTTATGGGCAGACGCTGCACTTACCGTCAGGTGACTGTTTCGCTAGTCTCGTCGCATTCTTTTATAAAAAAATATAACGCAAACTATACAAATTATAATTCGTCGTGCTAAACATAGGCCTCCCGTTAAGATTGCCACAAAAGTTTGTAGCTCTCGTTTAGGGGGTATTATGCCATAGTTGCCACGCTTGGCAGGCGGGATGGCAACCGCAGTTTATTTATTCGGATGTTCCATGAAGATGCTGCTGTCCATCTCCTGTTTTTCATTTTCCCTCTGTCGACTGTTACGCCACCCACGGGATGAGATAGGGTGATAGATTCTCTAATTATATATATATACGAGTATTATTGCTACACCTATCAAAATCTCATCACTCCATGGGTTGACTAAGAAAAATGTCTAAAGGCATTAAGTCCGTCTTTGGTATCCTTTCATTATAAAGGAAGCATTAAAGATTTTAATTCTTCATCATTTTCAGGGAACAATGTGGGACAGCTTTTTTACAACGCGAATGCAAACACTAAATACAACCGCTGTTAATTAATCTACGAGTCGCATATTTTTTTAATCAAGTGGATCGTGTTACGCTATTTATTTATTTGTAGACGAAGTTAACGAAGAACCAGGAAACAGAGGTTAAAATAATAATAATTTTACAGGAAAACCACAAAACATTTTTTCGAATAATGGTACATATTTTTCGTAAAACGACCAACGTTGTTATCTCACCCTGTTTTAATTGGTGATGATGACAAGATCCTCCTGGCTTACTGAATTTAAGAACTGTTGTAGTTTTTTTAAGCATAACGTTCACCTGATGATGACCGCAATGTTGCGCCACACAAAAATACTCTAGGTAACAGAGCATTTGTTATTGGCTGTCGCTGCTCTTACCATCTGGTGTATGATTTGCTCGGAAGTAGGGAGGTAGGAAGGAAGACAGAGTATGTTTTCTCGTCAAAAGGGTCGTCAGTGACAGCATTCTGGAAATCTCCAGAGTGTCGACCCGGGTATTTTATGCTTAAGCTGTCTGAGAGACATACTCTTAAAATTAAAAAGAAAGAAAAACATTTATTAACCAGAAATAGACGTTCACAAATCTTATTTATAATTAAAAAAGGATACTAAATATACCTAAAATAAAAGTAAGAAAATTGTATGTCGTATTCCTTGTAAACGAAGTTGACAACTCAGTATAATGCTGTGCCGGAAGTTGCCTTCCGTCAGAGCACTATTTTTCAGTGACAATTCCCGTTGCACTCCGATATCGTTAAAGTATATATACGAGTATATAAAACATGGTAAAGTAAATATATAAAGTATACAAAGTATAAATAGTAGTTACACCATATATAACTCAAGAATGGCTGGACAGATTTCTATGATATTGGATTGGATGGATTTGTCTCTGCTCAGCAGAATAACTATTAAAACATAAAAAAAAAATCACGAAAAATTTTTTAAAGAACATTTATTTTTTCATTCATTTTCCGTATACAACGCCATCTGTAACATCGCCAAGTGACACATGAGGGAAATAATGTTTATGATATTTTGTATGCATGCCAGTTCTATGACAATAAATACTTTTTCTTTCTTTCTGTTTTCTTTAATTATCCTCTGACAGCTTATTCAACTGCGTGGTCCTTTCATTGCATTCCATTTTACTGGTGGTAGGATTCCTATACAGGAAATTCCGTCTAGGTAGGTACCACCCCAGGGCCATTTATTCTGCCGTGAAGCAGTAGTGTGCAAACATTACTGTGTTTCGGTTTGAAGGGCCCTGTGAGCTAGCGTAATCACTGGGTTTAGGGATGAGGGAATTATATTTTGTGGAAGGCAGCAGACGGGCCGAAGGTAGAAGTTCGTGAAAAGACCGGTTAAGCAACAACATCAGACAACATGCCATCAGAACTTATCAGGACTTACGATGCTCTAATGCACTTCGTATTCGGGAGGCAATAGAGCGAAACAGGGGTCTTAAAGTTTTCACACATTGGCTTGGGAGAAGCAACCTTATTAAGTTGAAGACCATCCTCACGTCGAAATGCGAAGTTTGCACTGAGAGTAAAGATTACTACCCCGGTAGACTTTATGCCCCACACAAGCAATGTCCTGACCCTAAATGCTACAATCCCAGAGCCACGCTGACCCGCCACTATACCGACGAGCTAGCCTACAATATATCTAGAGAAGATCGAGCTAGCCCTCAACTTAAAAATCGAAGAGCCCCAGGCGAAGACGGCGTTGCGACGGACCTCTTTATAGCAGAGGGACATCCCTTGTTAACCGAGCTTTTTAGGATTTTTAATTCTATCATACAAGACGGGAGAACTCCCGAGCCGGTGGAGTAGGAGCATCACAATCCTATTTAAAAATTATCGGCTCTTTATGCTCCTGGGCCATGCCCATAAGTTGTTTTCAAAGGTTATCATGTAACGACTCGCGCGACGGTTTGACAACTTCCAACCTCCGAAAACCAACAATTTATGTTTTAGCACAAATGATGGCTCCGGCTGGGCGAACCCAGGACCCGCGGCTTAGAAGTTAGGTACTCTGACCACTAGGCGGTCGGTAAAAAAAACTGTAATAAATAAATAACGGCTTATAAGCAAATTATGGCGGTAGGATTCCTATGCAGGAATCAGTCTAGGTAGGTACCACCCCAGGGCCAGTTATTCTGCCGTGAAGCAGTAGTGTGCAAACATTACTGTGTTTCGGTTTGAAGGGCGCTGTGAGCTAGCGTAATCACTAGGTATTTGAGACTTAAGAACTGTCTCAGGGTGACGGGCGCAGTGCGGTGTCACACAGAAATATTCTGGGTGACACAGCATTTGTTGTGGGCGGACGTTGCACTTACCATGAGGTGAACGTTTTGCTCGTTTCGTCACTTTGTACAAAAAAAAAACCTCACCATCAAGCCTGTCCTATTTTATATCATTACTGTTACATCTCATCACTATCGTTTAAAATATAGACCTCCGCTAGAACCTCGCAACAAGGCCAAGTCGTATTTTTGCGTCAGCAATTAATCTAGCAACAGACTTTAATACAAATTTTATGCCAAGGGCACCGGTAATTTTTTGACTTGATATTTTTGTTAAAATGAAATTGACAAAAAAAGAAAAACTTTGTTTCAATTGTTACTTTCTACTACATCAGATAAGTCGTAATTGTAACAGTCGTTACAAAACGGCTGTAAAAAAAAACGTAAAACGTAAGAAACGATACCGACACAAAACTATTTTACTGGTGATAGGATTCCTATGTAGGAATCCGTCTAGATAGGTGCCACCCCAGGGCCAGCTATTCCGCCTTGAAGCAGTAGTGTGCAAACATTTCGATTTGAAGGGCACTGTGATCTAGCGTTACCATTGGGCATATTAGACTTAAGAACTTATGTCTCAGGGTGATAGACAAGGTGGTGACACACAGAATTGTTCTAAGACAAAGCATTTGTTATGGGCGGACGTTGCACTTACCATCAGATGAACGTTTTGCTCATTTCATCACTATATCCAATAAAAAAAAAATTGGTAGGATCGCTGTTCTTTTGCGAGGATTTGTGGTTTATGAAATCTTATGTAATGGTTAGGATGATTCAGAAAATAGTGTCGGACTTTTTGCTGATGAGAAACATCGTCGCTCTCGTCTGCAAATCTGCAGTCTGTGATGGTAAGTGATCACCGTCGCCCATGAACATCCGCAATACCATAGCAATCGCGGGTGCGTTGCCGGTCTTTGAGAAGGGAGTAGATAACAGAGATAATGTGGTCGTTAGTCGCAAAAATTTCGCGTAAAACAGGTGGAATGCCAACCGTCAAGATGGTAACCGTGGAATTTTGAGTTGCGCCGCAATGAAGAGACAATAAAGGAGTTTTGTTACAACTGTTTTAGAAGAACTCCAATCTCAGAGTCCGTACTGTTACGTTTCATTCAAGTAAAAAAATTTGCATCTGTATATCTTATATGAATAAAAATCAATTGCAACACATTTATAAGATCATCACCTCAGAACGGCTCGACCGGTTTGGCTGATTATTTTTGTTGTATTTGTAATTGTCTGAACAAGGAATGTATGAAAGAAACTTTTTGGAAAATTCGCCGGAATAGTTGAAAATTTGGATAGTATTTTTGTGTAAAATTCTTAATTTCGTAACAAATTTCGTATTTAATATTGGTATTTATTTCAGTGGATGATCATATCCCAGCATTCAAAAACATTAAGTTCAATATTTAGGTATTTTGCGAACATTCTATTGATTTCAGTACGTGGTTTATTTCTTTGGTACAAATGCCACGGAGTTAGAGACATTTTTTGCTAAGCGCACTTTTCAATTTCTTCATTAGTAAATTGGACCCGTGCAAAGCTGGGGCGAATCGCTTGTTTAGTTATAAATTTGCAAATGTGCAGACTAATATGAGAATTCCCTAAAATAAAATCGGCTACATATAAATCAAGGAATTCAACATATAATTCAAAACGGTGGCGACGTGGTTAGCTACCTAACCCTTATATAGGCAAAAGGCGCGACTGTGTGTATGTATATTTCACCGGTTTTGAAGTTATAAGCATTTTTTCAATACTATTCCACACCACGTAATCCATGGTATAGTAGAATAAGTGTTGTGTTAATGTATTTATATACTTTACTAAGATTGTTTTTATTAACCCTTCTAAACAAACCCAAAAGTCCACGTGGAGAACGTCGCGAATACAACTTGCAATTAATAAAAATTCAAACCACAATTCTCGTATAAATTTTATGGCAACAGTTGAGAAATCGTTTAAAGCTTTTAATCGTTACAATTAGTAAGTCTCCAGATGGCTAATTTGTTGGAAATTGTATAATCTTATTGATCTATCAAATCTTTATTTAAAACTAGGTTAAGTACATCAAATATTTACTATTTCCACCTTCATCATCATCATTTCAGCCTATCAATAGTCCACTGCTGAACATAGGCCTCTCCCATAGATTGCTACAAAACACCTTAGTTTGTAGCTCTCATTTTGAAGGGATTTTTTTTTATTTCATGAAAGTGACGGAACAAGCAAAACGTTCACCTGATGGTAAGTGTAACGTCTGCCCATAACAAATGCTGTGTCACCCATAAAATTACTGTGTACACCACACTGCGCCCGTCACCCTGAGCTTTGTCACCTTTTGCCATGGATGCCACGCTTGGCAGTTTATTTATTCAGATGTTCCAAGAAGGGGTGCTGCTATCGATCTCCTAGTTATCACATTTGCATCTTAACCTTATTTTAATCACTAGTTAACTTTAAAAATTAGACTAACTCTGAAAATCTCTCGGACGACAGTAACAGCGTTGCCGTTCTACTCTATATCATGTACTCACTCTGAATTACAGCAGCAAATAACTTTGTTTTTCTTTCTTTTCGTGCCAATACAAAAACACAATATTTTCAAAGAGAAAATTACTGATGAGAATTACTGGAACGCTTCTTTGCATGAATTTGTTTTATTTTTTTATCTTTAAATATTGGGTAAGTTACATGCATGGCAAAATTAATTGTCACTGCTACGAGCCTAGTAACGATTATATATTTATCTATTGTAAAATAGTTCGTGTGATCACCAATCTTTGCAGAGCTTGAGCAAAGCCTGTGGGCAGGCTTTGCTTTTGCACAGGCAAATTGGATTTTGTTATAATAGTAACTTATATGGGCTACCCCAGAATTAGTAAAGCAACAATATATCAGCCACAGAGCTTAATAAGCAGATAAGAAATCTAAACTAATATTATAAAGAGAAAAGATTTCATTTTTTGTAAGTTTGGTTGTAATGAATAATATTAAAAACTACTGAACCGATTTTAAAAATTCTTTCATCTGTATACAACTACATTATCACCGACTAACATGAGTAGTATTTAATTTAAAAAAAACTGAGATTACTACGAAAATTGTCTTTACTCACAAAAAAGTCCGCGAGGCTATATCTCTAACTATTATAGTTAAGTCACAATAACCGCTTTTTGTTCAAATTAGTCAATCAAAACACGGGTAGAACCGAAAGATGATGACATTCGTATCATGATCATGATACTAAATCGTTTCATAGTCAAGGTTGATTATTTAAATGTAAATTCCTCATTAAATTATTCGAATCGGACCTATCGTTTAGAAGTTACGACGGGTATAAAGATACTAAGGTAAACTTTAGTGGCTTATGTTCCTATAAATAAAACACTATTTTGGAAAATAACCTAATCTTACCTGACCAGCTGTGGAGCCGCCGATGAGAACAGTCTTTTATGGTTTGTGGTTGTTTTAGTTATCCAAATAAAGTACTAATTTATATTTCTAATATCTACCCGTGCGAAGCCGGGGCGGATCGCTAGTGTGAAATAAAGTTTCACGAATAATAACCTCAAACCAAGTAACATAACGGCGTGGATGTGTGGTTAAAGTCCTTGGCTGCTAATTTGTGGGTTCTGGATTCGACTTTATTGTTGTTAATAGGCCAACGTTTTACTAAGATCCCACTAGTAGTTAATGCTTTATATGGTCCAAGGAGGCAATGTAGGAGGATATTTCAAGAGCCATAACTCTTCTTAAACTCCCTACACGGTATTGATAGAAAGCTTTAACGCAACATTGAGCACGAAGAAAGACAGTGAGCTGGTAGTGGAGGTGGGGGGTTAGGAAAAGTTGAAACGGAGTCCAGGGGGTCAATAACTGGCCAACGGAAATCCTTTTACAATAAGCCTCACAGAAAGTGGAAGTGGATTAGCCGTGATGGCTCAACAAAAAATGAGATCGACTTCATCATGACGACCAAACTACAGCTATTGATCTTGTGATAACTGGGGTAAAAACCGGTAGTGATCACCGAATGGTAAGTGGCACATTAAACCTGAACGTAAAGCAGGAAAGTTTCGACTGGTGAAGTCCACGCTCCGTCCATCTCCGGCCCTTAACTAAAACCTGGAGAGTTTCCTGCTCGAATTGTATAATTGCTTTCAGTGTCTACATGTCCATTACAGTGGACGATATGAACATGAGTCCGTGAAAACTGTCCACGCGGTAGGGACGAAGGTTTGCAAGACGGGAAGCACAAAAAAGAAAGAAGATCCTATAAAAATATCGGCAAATGAACAGACAGACCTTCCAATGCACGCGGCGAGACCTCATCATCATCAATATAGCCCCTAGTGCAGAAGCGATAGAGTGTAACCAAGGATCTAAGGTCTTCGCCAGAGATCTGTCTGCCAGAAAGAGCAATTGCCAGAATACACCAATCACATGAATGCCGATAACATAGTAATTATGGCAGAATCGCTGGAAGGCCGTAGCACCTCAATAGAACAAAACGAAGATTATGTCAAACGCTCAATTCACACCTAAACCGGTTGCGGGTTTTTTTTTGAAAAAGGACTCTCGAAGCTGTCGACGAATGTGTATACCTTGGACAATTTGTCCGATTAGGGAGATCCAACTTCGATAAAAGATCATTCAACGGATCTAACTCGCCTGATCTTCTCGTAATATATACCTCAATATCTGAAAACAAGTCTGGCAACGCGTGCCATCTGAACTAGTGCGTGATGCCAGTGATGAAAAACGGAAGAGAGATGTAATTATTCACTGCAGGTCGCAAGATAAAGCTTATAGTAGTACAGCGTGTTATGTAAAGGTCTATGTTCTCTGTGGTAAAGAATCCGTAGTAAAGATATCCGCAGCAGAACAAAGAGTAACCGACATAGCCCTGCGGATCAAAAACCTAAAGTGGCAATGGGCCGGCTATATAGTGCATACAACAAATAACTGTTGGCGAAGAAACGTTCTCGAGTATCAAAATCTTACCGGCAAACGCATTGTAGTACGACGCCTCATTAGATGGAACGACGAGTTGCAAGGTTTTGCGGGAAGTCGGTGGATGCAGTTTGAGCAATCTATGGGGGAATCCTACTTTAAATTATAATTACCATTGGATCAGTAAAGCTATGCATATATAGTAATATATACATATATATATATATATATATATATATATATATATATATATATATATATATATATATATATATATGTATATATATATATATATATGCATTTATAATAAAACAGTCAGCACTCTACATTTTAAATATGAATGCTTAACTTTTAATAGTACGAAGGAATTGATTAAATTTATTAATTTGTAAGGCACTGATTAGTCAGTCAGTAATTTATAAAATGAAGCTGCAAATTTCGCAATTTTTAAGCTACTTAATAAAGAGTGTTAATCAGGAATACTTACTAAAGAAACTTGTTTAAGGACAAAGAAAGATGAGAATGAAAGAATCCTTAATATCCCGTGAAGTCGTTAACGACTAAGACAATAGTTTTAAGGAAATTCAGTAACATTCCTCATATGCTGATTACTCCCTTGTGAATTTTGGTCGTGATAATATTTTCTAGTTAACAACAATAAGTTAAGTTCCCAAATATTACGGTATTGTTGTAGTAGTCAGAGAGTTCGATAAGGTGGCGCGGGCTCTGCACTGCCAGAAGGTTGTCCCAAGCGCTGTTAGTGTCTTTGGAGAGGGCATGAGTCAAACATGACCCAAAAAATTCTTACTCCCCATTGCGTTTCCACGATCAGTATTGTGACAGCATTGCACTATGGTGTTATTCTGTACGAATAAAGGCTGTCCGTAAGTACTTTAGTCGCCTCTTACGACTCCTCGGTAGCAAAGAGGTAGGTGCTTTTCTACTCTGCCGGACACCTATCGGCACCTATAAGTTATAATATATAGGTTAGTTGAATTTGATACATAACAAGCACGACCACTTCATGAGTTGTTGTTACATACAATTACATTTCTTTTTTATCTACTATATTAACATCACTCAATTAGGACGGACTCTTACACGAAGGAATCATTGTAATCCAATACTATCAAATTACCTATTTAAAATTGTTTGCCCTGCACTATCTTAATATTTTTACTCGTTATACTTATTAAATTCAGCTTATTATTATACTCCTATTTATATTTATCGTCATCATCATCATTTCAGCCTATCACTTGTTCACTCCTGAACATAGGCCACCCCCTTGTATTGGCAGAAAAGTTCGTAGCTCTCGTTTTGGGGGGATTTTGCCATGGTTACCACTCTTGGGAGGTGGGTTGGCAACCTCAGTTAATTTATTCAGATATTCCACGAAGATTCTGCCGTCCATCTCTTGGTTTAAGTTGGAATAAGATAGGCTGGTAGATTCTCTTAAGCCACCACATTTATTTATATTGAAAAAATCCATTTTATTTCATAAAACACTTCTATGTTATTTTTCTTATACATAATTAGAATCTTATTTTAAATATGTACTTACTAACTATTTGTTAATTTTTAAAAACTTTTAATCTTAATCTCAGAGAAAGTACGTTGGAAAAAAAAAGTTCGAAGTGACGTAACTGACATCATTACGGCGTCGTCTGTCAGTCAGTTGTTTTAATTTGCTAAGAGTGCGGGGAGCTCGTTTTCCGTGACGTCCTAGTTAAAGAATTCTAAGAGTTCTTTACGAACTTCACTACTCTTTTCTAGCAAAGTCTTAGTGAGTCGACGTACTGGGTCGCACCTTTGTACCAGCAAACAAGATGATGACTTTAGTGTTGAAGGTTTTTTGAATGTAAATTTACTGAAAAACTGCGGGTATCTTTCGTGCGTGTGTTGACAAGTTTAACATGTTCGTAATCGTATTTCGTAGTTCGTAATCAAATTATTCAACATAAAAATACTGAAGTATAGCAGTAACGTACGAAGTTAGTTGTAGCATTATATGTTAGTGGGCCAACTTTCATAGCGCGATTATGGACGTATTTGAATATTACTTGAGCTTCACATGTGGCAACATGGACGACGATACACGTTCACCTGATTCTAAGTGCAACGTCTGCCAATAGCAAATGCTGTGTCACCCAGAACATTTCCGTGTGACACCACACTGCCCCCGTCACCCTGAGACATCTGTTCTTAATATGGCCAATTATGGTTCTGTCACATTCTCCTTTAAAAAGCGGATTTCTTTCGTCAGCGAAACCTGAGTCGCCTCCTAAGATTTCGGTCTGAAGAGCATTGATAGCTAGTGCAATTACTGCATATGATAACGAGCATAGTGCGGTATCACAGGTTATGTGACACAGTATTTATAGTGCGCAGACATCGTACTTAAGATCAGGTGAACGTTTTGCTGATAGCGTTGTTTTCTCCTATAAAAAAGAACCACACTCATACAGACTACCAACGTAAATCGAAATCCCAGTCTTCCTTGGCAGCATTCTATAGCTCTCAGAAGTCATAATGCACTTATGTATTGATTGTTTATCACCGCGTAGCTTAGTGGTCTGACTTCTACGCCGTGGGTCCTAAGTTCGAATCATAGCTGGAGCCAGCATTTGTTCAAAAATACGAAGTAATAAATCAGCACTTAAAATTGCCATTGGCAATTTTAGTGTTGCCGGCACCGGGAATCGAACCCGGGACAGTCGCCATGAAATTTAGCCCCTCATCAAAAAAATCGTGTGGCTAATTATAAGCAAGCTGCGGAGAATTAAAATATGCGCCTCTTTGATATTTCTAATGAAGATATAACGGTGAAAATATCCGTCTGTAGCATTAGGCAAATGACTGTTACTTCTATATAACTGCTACTAATGACGGAAGACTTACAGCCTAAATTATTTGATATGAATTCAATCGCTAAGCAAAGTAGCTAATTACTGGTTATATTATTATTTAGTTAAAAAGTTATTGAATCAACAATTAACAGACAAAATGGTTTCAAAATTTTCCAGACAGCAAGAAGGTAGTGTACTGGCTCTTGTTCAAAATTACTGGGAATAACTTTCTAATTAGATTATTTTAAACAGTATTACTTTAGTTTATATTTATATATTTTTCTACGAAAAAGGCACGAGCCGACCATAACCTGGTGGTAAATGCAACGACTGCGTATAACAAATGCCGTGTCACCCAAAACAATTATGTGTGGCATCATAGTGCGCCCGTCTGCCTGAGACATCAGTTCTTAGGTCTCATATGCCCAGTAATTACATCAACTCTCAGTGCCATTCAGACCGAAACAGAAATTTCAAAGTTGCATAAACTACATACGTTCAAAAAAATTCAACAACAAATATTATTCCACGAGACGTCACATAAACGTTATTAAAACTGCAAAATTACATCTTATTTAAGTACAACTACAGTTTCCTCGTAAGTTTTGCAAGTATTCCAGATTCTCGAAAGCAAACTGATTAAAATTCCTCAAGAAAAAAATTAGCAGAAACCGCAGTTTCGCTAATTACTTACTACTTTGAAAGTGCTGTTCAGCGAGTTTTATCGTAGTTTAAAGTTAAGTTTGGTTAATTATTGATATTAAGTATGGTACCGGGTCGTAGCGGCTTCAGGGATTCTACCACCCCATCTCATCCCGTGGGAGTCGTCAAAGTCGACAGAGGGAAATTCGAGATTTTTTTTTAGTGAAAGTGGGAGAAAGTGGCGACACGAGTAAGGCGTTCACCTGATGATAAGTGCAACGTCTGCTCATACAAAATGGTGTGTCACCCAGATAATTTCTGTGGGACACCACTCTGTGCCCGTCACCCTGCGACATTATTCAGTCATTTCAGTTTTCTCTCTCTACGTGTCGTCTCGGTTAAGATCGAAGGGTTCTCGCAAGACAAAGCGCAGATTCTATCCGACTTGTATCGCAAAACGCACTGCGACTTTCTTTGCGTGTAGGAGAGACCCACAGGGATGAAACTCAAAGTCGGCCACACTTTCGTGAACTTACGCTTATCGCCGAAGTATCACATATACTGGTGGTAGGATTTCTATGCAGTGCCAGCTATTTTTCTGTAAAGCAGTAGTGTGCAAACATTACTGTGTTTCGGAATGTAGGACAAAGCTAGTTTTACTTGGCATATGAGAGTTGACAACTGATATCTTAGGGTGACGAGCGCAGTGTTGTACCACACAGAAAATTCTGGGTGACACACTATTTCTCCACTTACCACCAAGTGAAAGACTTTAAAAAAATGTGAAAATAAATAAATTATGTATTCATCAACCTGTAAAATGTCTACTGATGAACAAAGGTCTCCCCCATATTTATCCAAGAGTTCACATTTCACCGTAATCGCTTCTTTGGGAAGGCAGATTCGCGACTGCAGGATCAGGCGCATTGCAGGTGTGACGCTGTTCGCTCGCCATAAGTCTGGAGAATTCAAGTCTGTCAAAATTGAAATGGTTACTCCACCATCAATCGGATGTCACAGAATCTACCACTCTATCTCATCCCGTGGGTGTCGTAAAAGTCGACAGAGGGAAAATAAAAACCAGGAGATGGGCAGCAGCATCTTCCCGGAACATCTGAATAAATAAACTGCGGTTGCCAACCCGCTTCCCAAGCGTGGCAACTAAGGCAAAATCCGCCTTAAATGACAGCTACAAACTTTTGTGGCAATCTATGGGGGAGGCCTATGTTCAGCGGTGGACTAGTGATAGGATGAAATGATGTTGATGATGATTCACGCCTCAAAATACAGGTACGGTGATCACTATGATCTTGTTGCCGATATATTCGTCAAATTTCGTGAGTCTGAACGGATTAAATTTAATAATTTCTGATGCTATGGACCATTCATCGTTGTAAATTAAAATATTCTGAATTTACATTAGTTTTGGGAACAAAGTCACAAGTACTAGCTAAAAAAAATTAACTTTCGGTGTAGTAAAATTCTGAGCTGTGCTAACCTCGGTTACTGGGAATGAGGCGTACAAATTCCATAGTTTGATATTATTAATATTTGCTGGTTGATTTCAATTATTTTATTTAAATTTCTAGATTTATATATTTATTTATTTACTCTTTAGTGTATTCACCTTTATGTAAAAGGATTACAAATGGCGGACCTTCTCTTCCAGTCAACCTCGTGCATGGAGAAATAATGTGATAGGTTCTTTAGAAACGCCCTAAACATATTACATATAGGTATATACCCAGGTACACACATACATATTCAATTAAATAAATATAGCTATATAAATATATACACGTACACATATAAACGTGTATACATATGAATACATACATATACATACAATCACCGATGGAATTTTGTCGATCTCATTTTACAATAGGTGTTTTTAATAAATATTCACGAACCACTCTTTTGAAGGATACCTTTTGCGATACCCTTCTTACGTCTTCGGTAAGGAGTTCCAGAGAAGTGTAGCCTGTACAATAAAAGAGTTACCAAAGAAATCGGTGAAGTGTTGTGGAATACTAATCTCAAGGTTAGATGAGGAACGTAGAACCCTATCATGGGTTAAAGAAAGATACTGAAATTTGTCCTTAGGATAAGAAGGTGTAGTAGGATCATTTAAAATAGAGAAAATAACAAGCAAAAATCTAGAATTACGCCTTTGTCTAATAGTGAGCCAATTAAAACGAGAGCGATAATGAGAAATATGGTCATACTTTCGAAGGACAAAAATATATCTGATGCAGTTGTTGAAAAGGCGCTCTAGCATGTTAAGAAGATCATTGTTCAAGTCCGTGTAGCACACATCTGCATAATCAAATAGCAAGAGCTTGGTTTTAAAAGGTAGATTTTTTTTTAAACGATACAGCAATCGCAATTTGCTAGAGACCTTACGGCTGATTTCTGTAATATGTATTCCCCAGTTCATATCAATATGTAGTCCAAGATTCTTTACTGAGCTGGTGAACGGTATAACATTATGATTATAATGGACGGAGGTAAAGCATCGAAATCGATCTTGGCTAACAATCTTGAGCTACCAACAAGATGTATAACTTTTCTTTATTTTTGCTAACTTATATTTTTAATGTACTATAAACAGGCGCATCCTGTTACTAGTAAATTAATACAATCTCTTATTTTCTTCTTATTTCCTTCACTAACCTTGTCCGTGACTCCACTGACATATTGAAGTAAATATACAGCTCGCTACACGCACTACACAGGTACACGCTCGTCTGTATCTGGTTGCACTCGGTCACCGCGACGTTAGAAAGGAAATAATATTACATTTTTAATATTTAATCACATTTACAAACAAGACCGCTAGCAATTCTAACGAAGGGAAGCGTAAATCATGTCAAGCGACTAACCAAACTTGAAAGCGATAATTGAATTCTTGGCGAGATTTTCCAGGTATCTTACCAGGAGAATTCCAAAAAGATTATTTTATTTGATATATTGAGGCGTTCCTTTGTGACGAAAAAGATTTTTTCTTGTGAATTAAATAAAACTTACTAAGGGGACACTATCTAGACTTCTTAGGCTTACCAAGAAACTTTTTTTCAATACAAAATAGATTTCTTATATTTACGCGAACACTACACATTTAAATGAAACTAAGTTTACGTATTTTATCGCGTTTCATTTTATTATTTATAACCCGACGTTTCGAGTGCGTTACAGCACCCATGGTCACGGGGGGACTGAGGTGACAGATGTCCTGGTGTCATAGTTAACCCGGAGTACCTTCAGCTGGGGTGATCCAGAACATGGTCACAGACTGCAGACTTCCCGGACCAACCAACCATTACATCAGATTTGATAAACCACAAATCCTCGCAAAAGAACACCGATTTCTACCAAGGATGATTCGCGAGGCTATTGAAATTAAAAAACATCCTAATTTTAATGGAGAAGATGGTTGGATATTACCACCAGCTTGGAATCCTATAATTAAAAAAATTAAGTCAAAAACCAAGCATACCACTGCAAGACTTCAAGACACAGTTAGCTCTTTCTGCGTAGATCGGACCAAGATTAATAATTAAAAGCTGAAGGTACTCCGGGTTAACTATGACATCAGGACATCTGTCACCTCAGTCCGCCCGTGACCATGGGTGCTGTAAAGCACTCGAAACGGGTTATAAATAATAAAATTAAACGCGATAAAATCCGTAAAATTAGTTTCATTTAAACAAAATAGATTTTTACTCAAAAAATAAATATTAAATTATACCCTTTTTTTCTTTCAAAATTTAATATTTACCCTTAATCAGATTTTTTTTTCAATGATGCCAATGACCACATATGGAACAGAAATTAAATTAAATTAAAATTCTTTATTTTTCGACGTAAGACATATAGATATCGTTTATCAAACGTCTGTTGTTACAATCTACCACCGTTTCGTAATGAGGTTCCTCCGACGGAGAAGAAACAGGCGAAAGAAACTCCGTAGGTGTCCTTTTTCTTATAAATCCTTATTTTATCTTAGCCAAAATACATTATAAATAAATTTACAAAGAACAATCTGAAAGAAAACCAAAGCAGGCTCCATGTTAAAAGTTTAGACTAGATTCATTAATAAATACATACATACAGTCACGCTTTCTTCCCATTCGCCCCCGCGGGAAACGAGACGTGACGGGTGGCAACCACGTCGCCGCCATTTTGGTATGAGTCTAAAAAAAAAACTCTCCGTTGCGTTCTGACAGCATCTCATATTATGGTGTAAATCTGCATGATAATAATGATAAAGGCTGTCCATACAATACCTAAGTCGCCTGTTACGATAACTCAGGAAAGAGGTAGGTGCTATTCTACTCTGCCAGACACTATAGAATTTTTTTGCACCATAGCGACGAAGTACAAAGTTCTCATAGTATATAAACAAAAAGCATACCGCTTTCGCATGGTGAGTTCAGAGGCTCGGATTTACAGTTACTAGCAATGAGGACCTTTACTTCTGTTCTCGGCGGTGATAAACACATACAGCCACGATTTTTTCCCATATAAGGGGCAGGCAGGGACCGCTTTTTTCGAGGCGTTGCCTCAAATCATGATTAACTTAACTTTAGGTATGTTCGGGTATAGACCTCACTTAAAATATTTTCGATATATAAATAGCTAGCTCAGGGATAAATCTCCGTTCTCAGGATGCAAGCGATCTTTGTGCCAAATTTCATCAAGATCGGTTCAGCACTTGAAGCGTAAAAAGGTAATAAACAGACAGAGAGAGTTACTTTCGCAATTATAATATTAGTATTGATGTGTGTCCGCAATACTCAAAATTAAATTTTGTTGAGAAGGGCAGCAGTATCTTCCTGGAACATGTCACTATATAAACTGCGGCTGCTAAGCCGCCTGCCAATCGTGGTAACTATGGCAAATTCCCAAAAGTGGCAATCTATGGGGGAGGCGTTCAGTAGTGGACTAGTGATAGGTTGAAGTGATCATCATCACTTCAGCCCATCATGACAAGGAAAGCTTTTTTATATACTAATGCCTCTTAAGGTTTATCTGAACAATAAAGAAATTGGTAACCTCAACCTTTATCACCTTTTCTAACATTTATCACCTCTGTATGTTTATTACTTTTTCACGGTTCAACTGCTGCACCGATCTTGATGAAATTTAGCACAGAGATAGATTGCATCCTGGAGACGGACATAGGACTTTTTATCCCGGAAAATCAAATTGTCCCCACGGAATATTTTAAAAAACCTTTATCCACGTGGACGAATTCGCTGGCATCAGCTAGCTATATATATATATATAAGAGTAAAGGAAGAACTATTTTAGTAAAGTGCCATCCACAAAAAAATTTTTATACTAAAATTGGAAACAATTTATTGAAAAGTGAAACTCTATCCAATCTGTTTTATTATCATAATTGTAAAACAATGTAATGCAACAATATAATAAAGTTGAATTGATAAATTATCACGATACAGATGCTTAAACAAATAGTTTGTGCAATAACACAAGACATTGGCATATTACCAGTAATTACTCATTATTTTATTACGCTTTTCGATTTTTTTTTCAAACAGAAATACAAAACCTTAAAGTGTAACTGGCTGTTTAAAAAATTAGGCAACTATTCAAACTAAAAAAAAGGTATATTTTTTTACATTTAAGAACGAAAATATAATTTGTATATGTGTTAAAAAGCGTTAAACAGCCGTGTGGTGGCGGCTCGTTAGAAGAATACTACCACTCCATCTCATCCAATGGATCTCGTAAAAGTCAAGTAAGGAGTTAAACTGCACTGTGCACCCAACAGCGCATGGTGGCGATGGGCTCACCACCTATCTAACCAAGTGCATTATATTGTTTTGGTGAAACGTGGATTGTGGCAGTCATCTGTTTTTTGCAGTGAGTGCCCAGTCTCTGACTACCCCTTAAGGGATACAGCTGTGATCTTATGTATGTATGTATGTATGTTAAAAAGCGTATTACTCTAATAAATGGCATTGAATATAACATAATTATTAACATAACATAAAATAACATAATTCTCACTGATGGTAGGATTCCTATGCAGGAAGCCGTCGTCTACGTACCACCCCAGATCGGTTATTCTGCCGTGAAGCAGACATTACCGTATTTCGATTCGAAGGGCACTGAGAGCTAGCATAATCACTGGACATATGAGACATAAGAACTGATGTCTCAGGGCGCAGTGTGTTGTCACACAGAAATGTTCTGAGTGATACAGCATTTGTTATGGGCGGACGTTTCACTTACCTTCAGGTGAACGTTTTGCTCGTCTCGACAATTAATCCATTAATCTACATGTTATCAACCTACGTTTTGCCCATTGCCGCAACAAACAAAGTAAACTAAAATAACACTCATTTTAAGGACTGGCAATAATGTTTAAATTATTTATGATCAGATATATAAATTTATGGTCGACTACGCTACTATTTTGTTCAGACATCAACCAACGATGTCGCTTACCAATAGTTCTCCTATTCATTGGTTGAACAGATTGTTTCTTCACCTTTTTTTTATTGGATAATGTGAAGAAACGAGCAAAACATTCAGCTGATGGTAAGTGCAACGGCTGCCTGTAACAAATGCTGTATCACCCAAAACATTTCTGTGTGACGCCACACTGCGCTCTTCACCCTGAGACATCAGTTCTTAAGTCTCATACGCCCAGTGATCACGCTAGCTCTCGGTGCTCTTTCAACCGAAACACTAATGTTTGCACACTACTGCTTCACGGCAAAATAACCGACCCTGTGGTGGTGTCTACCTAAACAGATTCCTGCATCCTACCTCAATTCATCTCAACTCTAACTCGCTGTCTGGTGGTGGTTTAAGAGAATCTACCACCCCACCTCAGCGAGCAGTAAAAGTCGACAGTGGGAAAATAAAACCAGGAGATGGGCAGCAGCATCTTCCTGGAACATCTGAATAAATAAACTGCGGTTGCCAACCCGCCTGCCAAGCGCGGCACATATGGCACATATGGCAAAATCCCCCCTAAATGAGAGCTACAAACTTTTGTGGCAATCTTTGGAGAGGTCTTTGTTCAGCAGTGAACTAGATAGGCTGAAATGATGATAATTGATGATGAATTTAGAAGTTGCCTGCGACTTCTCATGAAGTTCATCTTCAAAGCTTGGATATATTTACGAGTACTTCAGGGGATTCCTTTACTACGAATCGTATACGCCAGAGAAACCTCAAGAGAATATCTAGGTTACCAAAAATATCATTTTTTTTTACTTATTGCCCTGGCAGAGCAATATAATATGGGATTACAGTATGTTTGTTTTTTCAAATAACTTTTGCTATAACCGTTACAGAAACGTTCCATTTCGAGCCAAACTCTCACTATCCCAAGGCAGCAATGAGTCCCTTATATTACTAAATTTACTATGTGGTAAAATTTGTATTCAAAGATTCTAAATCCAAAGTGAGATATGTAAAAAAATATTATTACATATCTCACTTTTCATTGCACAAAGTAACGAGACGAGCAAAATATTTGCCAATTAATTAGTGCAACGTCGAGAGAACCGTGGTAGCTCAGGGGTTAGGCGATCGCTTTTAAATTTTATAGTACGCGAGTGACCTACGTTCGATTCCCGGTGCCGGCACCATTAAAGTTGTCAATTGCAATTTAAAGTGCTGATGACATGCTCGACGGTGAAGGAAAACATCGTCAGGAAAACTGCATGTCTGATAAAAAAGATATTTCGAAGACTCGCTTTGGAGCAGCGTGGCGGATTCTTTCCAGCTCCAAAACCCTCTCGGAAATGAGAGGAGGACTGTGCTCAGCAGTGGGACATTTATGCTGTTACTTTAAGTGCAACGTCTACCCACAACAAATACTGTGTGGCATCGACCTGCGCCCGTCATCATGAGACGTGAGTTCTTAAGTCTTATATTATATCCAGTAATTACACTAGATGTCATTGCCCTTCAGACCAAAAGACAGTAGGGTTTACACACTACTGCTTAACGGCAGAACAAAGGGCCTAACGAGACCGATTACCGCATATCCTATCTCCAATAAGTTTGTTGTAAGAACTGCGAAGTATAGCGTTTCGTTCGAATAGTCACAGCAAAAGGATGAATACCCACCAGGCGTCTAGTTGCCCGATGATGGAATGGGGAATTAAATTGTGTTATTTCTGGGCATACTCCCCAAAATCCTATAGAACACCGAGCGAATGAGGGAGGTCTCAAGGCTCAAAAGACACTGCGTGGAGAAAATTTGTTTTGTTTTTGTAGTGTCTATTCAATTAAAAATTCTCGACAGAATAGGACTGAATAAATTTGAAGCAATAGCATCAAATAAATTTCCACAATCATAAACGCATTTTTGCTTTTAAACTATCGTCTTCGGTGCCCAAACTTATACTTTATCACTTTTTTATTTAAAATTAGACGTGCACAAAGTTTACCGTATGGTAAGTGCAACGTCCGCCCATAACAAATGTAAATGATGACTGTGTAGCCTATTGCGTCCCCCACCCTGACACATAAGTCCTTAAATCTCACACGTCCAGTAATTCCACCAGATATCAGTAAAGTGCCTTTCAGACCTTTCAGACCTTACTTACCTTACTTTTTACTGGTGGTAGGATTCCTATGCAGGAGTCCGTCTAGGTAGGTACCACCTCGGAGCCAGTTATTCTACCGTGAAGCAGTAGTGTGCAAACATTACTGTGTTTCGGTTTGAAGGGCACTGTGAGCTAGCGTAATCACTGGGCTTAGGAGACTTAAGAACCTATGTCTCAGGGTGATCGGCACAGTGTAGCGTCACACAAATTTTCTGGGTGACACAGCATTTGTTATAAGCAGACGTAAAAAAAAACCTTTCAGTGCCTTTCAGACACAGTACGTTTGCATACTTCTTCTTGTCAACATAATAACTGACCCTGCTTGTGGCACCTACCTAAATGGATTCCATAAGGATCCTATAATCTCGAGGGAACGGGCACACATAATTGTTCTGGGCGACACAGCATTTTTTATGGATAGACGTTTCACTTACAGTCAAGTGACAATTTTTCTCGTCTCTATTATAAAAAATAATATAGTTTATCCAAGTCTGGGTGTTATTGTTTATTAAATTTGTCTGTGAAATGCACACACGGTGCAGGCGAAGTCCTAGGGTGGTGCAAGGTTTAATTTGGACCAATATAAAAGTAACGCCTTTACATAAAGACAACGCAAAACCAGCCTTAAGCATGCTAATCAGCGATACGACGCGTTACGTGATCACAAAATTACACAAAGTAGTGTCAACAATGGAATAATTGTGTAACAGTTGCTTAAGACGCGTCGCGCGGTTGTACGTCACCCTACAATTTGGCACGTTTCTCGAGTAAGCTCGAGAATTATTTTATAAGTAAGAAACTGACAAGGCGAGATAATTGTATACATGTGCAGCGTCTGCCAATATCGAATACTGTGCCATCCAAAACATTAATCTCTTGCTCCATAATGTGAAATGGATGGCAAGCACTTTATGGAGCTACAGATAAATGTTAGGACTTCAATTCTTTAGTCTCATACTCAGTAATGACACAAGCTATCAGTGCCCTACTGCTGGACAGCAAAATAACTGGTATGGCGGCGGTACCCACCGAGACGGATTCCTGCATAGGTATCACATCTGCATAGTACATCCTATGCAAGTGATATTTTAAGGAATAAACAATTGTATGTTGTATTTTGGTGGTAGCTCAGGAAGAGCCGTGGTAGCTCAAGGGCTAGGCGCTCGCTTTTAATTTCATAGTACGCGAGTGACCTGGGTTCGATTCCCGCTGCCGCAATTTTAAGTGTTGATTTAACACGTGCATGGCGGTGAAGGAAAACATCGTGAGGAAACCTGCATGTCAGAGAATTAAAAAATATTTCGAAGACATGTGTAGTCCGCCAACCCGCATTGGAGCAGCGTGGCGGATTCTTCCTAGCTCCAAAACCCTCTCAGAAATGAGAGGAGGCCTGTGCTTAGCAGTGGGACATATATGGGCTGAAACTTTACTTACTTTATGTTGTATTTTTGTCACATAATTAGGCCCGGATATTAAAATTTGCACTAAAATAATATTTGATATTTTAGTGTCTATAAAACGAGATTGCTTACATAATCTGAGAAATTATTTTAAGCGTGGAGGGTGCAGGTGGAGCGCTCCGCAGACTGTCGTCAGTCATAGCAATAGTGACGTCACAAGGACTCATAACCCGCGCTCGGTAATTACGAAATCTTATCGCTCACTAAAGTCGACATTTAGTTTAGGTATAAGAGTGAAATAGTGAAATTATTCATAATTTCAATATCGTTTTTATTATGGCAACATGTTTTCCTTATCTATCTTCCACTACTTGTAATCTAAATATAACTCTAAAACCTTTGATTTTTTCACGCAATAAATGAATTTATAGATTCGCCGAAACACGTTTCTTCTACACATTTTAATGATTTTTTTTAAATTCTTACTAATTAAACTGTCATCAATAAAAAAAACATTTTGGTACGAGTATATGATAGTACGCAATTACAAGTCTTGTCTTGGACTGGGGCCGATATATATAATAATGAATTTTATCGGTAAGAAGACAAACGTGTGTGCGTTTTTTGTTAAAAATACTTTTATCGCACGCATCCCTTCATTTTAAGAGCACTACCGTTTTTGCCTCCGCTAGCACTGGAATCCGCCGGTCCACCGCTTAAAACTTCAGAAGGTTTTTTTTATGGAAGAGGGGGCAAGCGAGCAAGCGGCTCACCTGATGGTAAGTGATCACCGCCGCCCATCAACATCTACAATACCAGAGGAATAGCAGATGCGTTGGCGACCTTTGAGAAAGGAATAGGCCCTTTTCTTGAAGGTCCCTAAGTCGTATCGGTCCGGAAAAACCGCTGGCGGCAGCAGATTCCATAAAGTGCTTGTGCGGGGCCGAAAATTGCGCGAAAAACGCACTGTGCTGGAATGCCAACCATCATGGTGGTGTCGATGGAATTTTGCGATGTGCCGCAATGTGCGATGGTGAAAATCAGCGGCTGGAATTAATCCGAACAATTCCTCGGAACACTCTCCATTGTAGATCCTATAAAAAATGCAAAGGGATGAATCATCTCTTCGCAAAGCCATTGGATCAAGCCGATCAGATAGCCGCTCTTCGTTGAATGCGGTCAAATGGAAGTAGCTGACACTGGGGCGCCCCCGCCCAGAGATGAGAACAGTACTCCATGTGCGGCCGAACCTGCGCCTTATAAAGTTGCAAGCGTTGGGCCGGCATGAAGTACTGTCGCGCTCTACTGAGCACGCCAAGCTTTTTGGAAGCCTTCGGGTAGGCTTCAAATTTTCCGAATACAAAAAAGAGGCTTGAATCGTTGTGCGCCACGTTCTTTGGTCAATGTCTCTTCTAAGGCTAATAAATTGGTAATAGAAAGATATAAGATTTTTTATTCACTGCTGCAAAAAAGTGTTTAGAATGATAAAGGAGATACAGTAGCATCTTAACCTAAGAACTTGAAAAAAGTAAAAAAAAAAACTACTATTTATGTTGTCATTGTCGTATTTACTACGGGGTACGTTACGAGGAACTGTTCGGATTAGTTCGTCAATACTCTAAATTCCAACCACCTTATCTTGACGATTGGTATGCCACCACTGAGCACTTTTCAAGAAATATTCTGCCACACAAGACTACTTAAATTTCTAGCGATTTTTCAGATTTGGTACGGCTTATGGACCTTCAAAAAAGAGCCTTCTTCTCTCTCTACATACATACATACATAAGATCACGACTGTATCCCATAAGGGGTAGTCAAAGACTGGGCACTCACTGCAAAAACAGATGACTGCCACAATCCACGTTACACCTAAACAATATAATGCACTTGGTGTGATAGGTGGTGAGCCCATCGCCATTAATTCCTTACTCGCCTTTTACGAGATCCATTGGATGAGATGGCGTGGTAGTATTCTTTTAACGAGCCGCCACCACACGGCTCTCTCTCTCTCTCTAAGGTCATGTATATTCATAATCTGATTTGTAGGTATTCATAATCGGCGGTGATCAGTTACCATCAGATTGTTGATATCTATATTTTGTTTTTATCAAACTACATTGTAATATTGTACTGAAGAAAAAAATCTCAAGGTACTATTGTTGGTTCTTCTCTTGCAGGTTTTTATTATCCAAACCGTAGTACAAAAAGCTTTAGCAGATTTAATAAGTTTTAACTTACAAAACCCCAGTAATGGCTTTTCATACATGACTGAGCCACACTCAATTGACCTATTACACACTGCATATACATATATTAGAATTCCGTGTGGTGGTACTGAGAAAATATTTTCAGTTAAAGTGACTAGTTTAGTAAAAATGCAATTTTTTAAACGTAATATTCTTAAGTGCATACATATAAGCTACATTAAGAGCGAAGGGTGAAGCGATTTGGCAACATATTGATGTCATGACATTAATTCCTGGCAACTTAGCCTAAACATTTAAAGTGCAACAACCTCTATTATTTATACTTACTTTGCATCCATAATTACTTATATATCATACGTCCTTGAAGCGATGTTAAATCAATATAATATCATTATTTCTGTTACCTGATATAACACTTATTTAATAAATTAGAAGAAGAGAAGGACGCTGAATTAAAGACAAATACAATCAAAAATGCAGATTGTGATACTATGAAAGTTTTACCTTAGAATTTCACTAAAATTGTAATCCTGGAAGGAAGGAGCTTAGCATTTGAACATTCTACCTAATCTAACTTTGACTACAATCATATTTCAAAATTCCACTTTGTACAATTCACCTTTAAATTCCATATGCAAACCTCTCCACCAATCATTTAAAAATATTCGATTCAGGTGCAGTAAGTAAGCAACTCTCTCGCATAACTCGTAGTTATTGCAATTCTATGCAGCGCATTAGTCGAACGTGCGCCAGGGAAAATGAAAATAACTGTAGAGATTAATCGCCTGCTTGCACCGGACAACTTATTTTTCGCAAATAATATTCTTATTCGGGTTAATTTGGAAATTTTTAGTTAGTATTGCCATTATATTTTACTGTAAATATACAGTCTAAGGTCATGTCTTTGCACGTCGAAACTTTTCTATAGGTGTATTGATTTTCTCCTAGCCGATTTCGACCACGGCGACAACTGCCGACTACTGTCGAGAGCCATCAACTGCGCAGGAGATATTACAGTGCCACAAGTGTACGCGCAAGCACAGAGGCACTCACTCGTCCCAACCTACCCGCGCCCGATGTAACGCTGATGCGATAAGATCGAAGGTAGGCTAGGATGCAGTGTCAGAAACACGGGGACAATCACAACACAACCAGACCCGAAAACCAACAATTTATGTTTTAGCACAAATGTTGGCTGGCTGGGATTCGAACCCAGGACCCGCGGCTTAGAAGTCAGGTACTCTGACGACTAGGCCACGCAGTTGGTGTATTATTAACAATGCTGTTCATGTGTTTTGTATCTACGAGTACAAATATATTACACTGCCAAGTATAATATCTACATTTCAAAGACTACGAGGGACTTGGGTTCAATCCCTGCTAAAATTGTTTATTGAAATGTTAACTGCTGATTTTCGGGATTGCGGTGAAAGATAAATTCGCGCGGAGAAATCTGCATGTCTGTGAAATAAAAAAATAGTTTCTATTATCTCTATGTATGCTGTGTGAGCCACTGAATTAAACTTCCGTATGTGGAGACAAAAACATTGTCACTTTACTCCCACGCCGAGACTGAAAGTCGAAGTCATTGTGAGTGAGATCCTGAGATATCTGGTGACGATGGACACTCGGGCGATGTGTTAAGGCTGCATCTAGATTTTTTTATTTTTTTTTTATTGCATTAAGTGATGAAACGAGCAAAACGTTCACCTGATGGTAAGTGCAACGTCCGCCCACAACAAATGCCGTGTCACCTAGAAAACCTCTGTGTGACACCACACTGTGCCCATCACCCTGAGACAGGTTCTTAAGTCTCATATGCCCAGTGATTACTACTAGCTCACAGTGCCCTTCAAACCGAAACACAGTTATGTTTGCACACTACTGCTTCACGGCAGATTAACTGGCCCTGGGGTGGTACCTACCTAGACGGATTCCTGCATAGGAATCCTACCACCAGTAATGTCAGTTAATGCCGGAACTGCGATGACTTTGTTGCTGTAGTTGGAAGTGCCTGGCATCGTATTCTTCAGTGCTGATCTGTAAAATCAAGTCGAGGTCACTGTTACAGCAGTTGTTGCAGCCTAAAAATATATGTTTAAATACGACGCTGGTAAGGGGCAGAATTAGAACGTCGAAAAATTATTTATAATTGTTCAATGAAAATCAGTTTAATAAAGATGAATAAATATTATATTGCAGATACAAAAATATAACAGCGGAAATGAACAAAGTAACAGATAATAGAAGAATGTTATTTTCTTCGTAGACAGAGTGCAAAACATCAATAATATCTTATATAAGGAACAATCACCAGTTAGATAGATAAAGTGTAGAATTAGAAGTGAAGGCACTACCTTCACTTTGCCCAGCATTGCATATTATGGTATTATTCTGCACTAATGAAGGCTGACCGTACACCTTAGTCGCCTCTTACGACACCTCGGTAGGAAAGAGGTAGGTGCTATTCTACTCTGCCGGACATCTATCGGCTAAGGTAATATATATTATACAGAGCTGTATGGTAACACACTGGCCGTGTGGTGGTGGCTTAAGAGAATCTTCCACCGCATCTCATTCCGTGGGCGTCGTAAAAGTCGACAGAGGGAAATTTAAAACCATAAGATAAGAGGGAAATTAAAAAGAATAACTGCGGTTACCAATCCGCTTCCACCCCCTAAATGAGAGCTTGTAACTTTTCAGCAATGGACTAGTGACAGGCTGAAATGATGATGGTAACACACGTGTTACACACTACATCGCTTATAATTTTGGGAGACTTAGAGCCCTGTGCTATAGTCAATCTTTACACTTAGCCTCTAATGCATATTCCTAATTTTTAGTGTAAATTAAAACACAAACAGGCATGCAAATTTTCTTATGTAGTTTTACTACTCACAATTTCAAGTTCACATAAACGTATTTGGGCTTCGCAAATGAGATCATATATCTGAATTTCATAAGCAACTCATGTAGCTTCCCATCCGACTTCGAAGGAATACTCATATTCTTTCGGCTTTTTATTTTATTTTGTTCAACCCATCTACTGTCCTATACTTAAAAAATCGTTTCGAGTATATTTCCCTCTCCCATGATAAATTTCTTCGTTCTTCTATCAACCTCTCTCTCCGGACTCCTGCGCAATACACTTCTTTCTTTAGTGAATTCTTAACTTCACTTCACAGCTGTGCGCTTGTGGAACTCCTTACCTTTACACATACGGCGAGCTTAGTCCGTTAAAGTAAGCTTATTACTTGGAAATTTTACTTGGAAACTCATGTTTTCACTTATCGTTTCGTTCTTAATAATTGACCTTAGTCTGTTGCTTTTTACATAAGATGCTATCATCTAGTGTTTTTTTATTAATTTACATGATTTAGTGAACGCCACCCTCTCTTTCCTGGTTTTTCATTATGTTGTATCAGTTCTCTGTATATATATTTTCGGTGATGTAATTGCTGTTAGCCTTCTCGGCTTTTACAGCTTCATCGGATACTGTGCTCGCGGGCCAGGGGCCCGTGTGCCAGGTTTGGTTTGACCCAAACATAAATAAATAAATAAATAAAAACTCCTACAAAACCCTCGAAGTTCGGACTGTGTCGCGTTCGCTGCGTGCTTTCGCGATTTCGAAAATATTAAACATTTTAAGTCGTCTACTGACCGTCCGAAGGAGGCTGGGCGCGTCCATTCGGACTGTCGACTTGTGTGTCGGTAACTCTGGGCGGTGAGAACCGCCCTGGAACACGGGTGAATCTTGTGTACGCGATGTGATTATTGACTATTGCGCGCCGCACTCTACGGCGGTCGCGCGTCGTGGTGCGTGTTATATTAAAGCTATTGACTGTGTGTACAGTGTGGCCTGGATCGTGACTGACAGTATCGTGGTCAGGAAGAGCTGAGACGTCCGTGTCGTCTAGCACGTTTCGCGGGCGACGTTTGCGTTCGGTCGCGTTTCTATTTGGTCGGTAATTTGCTGCTTTAACCACCAGCGGGTTTGAATGAACCGCGGCTTTTTCGAAAAACCGCCGTGATAATTCTCTGAAGTGTTCAGAGATTAAAGGCATTTCACAGTCGCTGTGAAGATCTACATTGCGTTGATACCAACCGGCTCCGGTGGCAGTTCGCAAGAATCGATTTTGAACGCTCTATAACTTCTTTAATTGATTGCCCGTCGCGTGAGCGAAAGCGACGCAAGCATTCCTTCCAGTCGTCCGGGAAGGAGCAGCTGGAGAGGAGCGCGTTAAAAATACTGACTAACAGACATAATAACGGCGTAGTTAGACATTTCATCACCCTGTTGTTTATGCCGTCGAGGCCAGGCGCGGATCGGTTTTTAAGATTTTGGACTATCTTAGTGACTTCGTCGAGAGTCACTGGAGGCAGTGGTTCGCCCACTGGTGGTATTGCAGCCCTGCGTTCGAGTTCCGCGGCTACCTGCTGCAGGTGGTCGGTCAGTTCTCTGTGCTAAGGTTGTCTGTAAGAAATCGCAATTTCAGTTATAAGACCGCCTTTTGTACCTTAACTTAAATATAGTACTTCGTTTTTATTTTTGTATTGCTGTACAATAAAGAGTATATTGATTGACTAACGTAATATCAGATGTGACTCTGCTATTTTGTGAATTCTAAGTAACATATTTTTAAATATATACACTGATGATCTTTGTAAATGAATAGAGTTGAGCACACGCGCGAAATAACAATATATGGCTCTAATTATATCCGATTTCACGGTACCGCAATTAGCAAAGTTTGGGTTCCGCGTACGAAGCGGCGGTGCCGTGGCCGTCGTACTTGAAATTTATAGAATATGTGTCCAGAAGTTACTATCAGAAAAGCTTTTGCGTAATGAATGTACGTTATTTGTTATTATCTTCACAATTTACTCATCAATTAGGAATCACACAAACATTTCAACAACCGATACATACATTCGTACATACAGTCACGAATTTTTTCCATGTAAAGGTAGGCAGAGACCACACCTTTTGTTCACTTTTCGCCCCCGCGGGAAACGAGACGTGAGGGTTGGCGAACCGCGTCGCCGCTATTTTGGTATGATTCAACAAATTCTTACTTCCCATTGCGTTCTTACGAGCAGTATATAGTGCCGATGGGTGTCCGAGATAGTAGAATAGCACCTACCCCTTTCCTACCGAGGTGTCGTAAGAACAAATCGAAATTTATTTATCCAATATTCTCTAGATCAAGGTTCACCGTTTATAAATTGGCCGGCTTCCGTTGAACGGGGACGTCTTAAAGAATTCAATATTTATTTAGCTTGTACAAACATCGAGATTTCCCCGAACATGACTGTTGTTTTCGATAAGTTTTCGCTCAATAGTTACAAAATGGATTTATATTAAATCTATTCGTAAAATTTTAAAATTTCTGTAGAATTCGGTGAGTACTTATGTACGTTTGGCTCACCGCCATTTCGATTGCGGTATATTGACGACTAAACGTACTTGGTACAACATGTTTACATCGAAACGGACCATTTACGTCCATAATTATATGCGGCGTACATAAATGCAATGTTATTGTTCGTAGCAAAACAGTTGGTAAAATAAACACATGTTTGGTGTGGAGAATAGATTAAACTATATTGGCTTCTGCAGCTGGATGCAGCTGCAGAATTTAAAACATTGCAATGACTAATATAGGCTTTTCAAAATTCGCCCGAAACATTCATGATGACATAATTTCTTATATTTACGCGAATACTACACATTTAACTAAAACTATTTTTACGCATTTTATCGTGTTTAATTTATAATATTTATGACCCGACGTTTTGGGCGCTTTAAAGCACCCATGGTCACGGGGGGACTGAGGTAACAGATGTCCTGATATCATAGGTAACCCGGAGTACCTTCAGCTTTTAATTATTCTTTTTAATCCGGTCTACGCAGAAAGAGCTAACTGTGTCTTGAAGCCTTGCAGTGGTGACCATGGGTAGCCCGTGATGTGGGTGCTGTGCGCGCGAAACGTCGGGTTATAAATTGTTTAAATTAAATGCGATAAAATCTGTAAAAATAGTTTTATTTAAATTCATGATGATGTTACGGAAACAAAAATGTTGCGATGGATGTATGATGTCACAAGGCGAGATCGCATACGTAACGAGCTAGTCCGAGGCCATCTCGATGACGTCGTGACGTGACGGATGAGCTCAAGAAAAGTCGGTAATAATCTTCTATATATTACGTGAAAAGAATACTTTGAACCCCTTTTAAGCATATTCCGCATACGAAGTGTGAGATTTAGAAAGTTTGTATGGAAAAGAAGCTAATGTATATATAATACGTGTCACAAATACATTAAATTGAATAAAATAAAACATTCATTATTTCCGTTTATACTGAATATGTCAATCAAATAATAATCTGTCGTTTGTTCACGTTCATACTGCCAATGTCAAACACATAATAGTCTGTCGACAAACAGTCGCACAGAGCATTTAAAATGATGCCAACAAATAATTACTCAAACTTAATTTTTTTATGATAAATAAAATTTATGAATAAATCGACATCAAAATGTATAGATATATAAAACATGACTTTATGTTAAGACTTGGACATATGCCTCGACTTTTGGCGCCTACTCGAAAAACGGCGGTAGCTTTTATATTGAATTTTGTTACTTCTTATTTCTGTGTATATTTTTAATTTTGATGTTTAATATTGATAGTTTATTATGCATCAAGTGCAAGCTCGTTAAAGTGAAAAGTGATTGGAGAATTCAATTCAAGACCGAACTTGTATTTTTCGTTTTGTCTCCATCAGTCCAGCAAATCTTAAGTAAAAAGTCAACAATCATTTTACGGTCGATTGAAATTTTGAAGTCTTGCACCTTAAAGATAGTTACCTACGCAGGGCCAGTTATTTTGACTTGACGCAGTCGTGTGAAAAGATTACTGTGCTTCGCTATGTAGGGTACTGAGACCTAGTCTAATTACTGGGTATACCAGTTTTAAGAACTGATGTGTCAGGCAAAAGGGCGCGGTGTGGTTCCATACAAAAATATTTTAGGTAACATAGAATCTTTTTATGAACCATCATGTGAACGTTTTACTCGTCTCGTCACTTTATGATGTAGAAAAAAGGTGTTGACGATTGCAGTATGATACGCCACTACTGGTATGGATACTTTCGGTGTGGTGTATCTAAGATTAGCTGATAGATATCCGGCAGAGTAGAATAGCACCTACCTCTTTCCTACCGCGGTGTCGTAAGATAAGGTGTTGTAAGGATAGCGTTTAATCGTGCAGAATAAATAATACCGTATTTATGTATCTGAGATAGTTACATTGCAATCAGTCGATTACTATAATTTTAATAATGTCTGAGATGTTTAATGAAATAATTACGCCGGTATTGATAGTGTGTTTGTTTACATTATTATTATTGGGGTATTTCTATAGTTTTCTCGTCTGGTTGGGATATATATGAATATATAGATAAATATATAAAATAAGATAAAATAAATAAGATACTATAAGGTATATACTAGACAATACTTTAAAATACAATAAAATATATAATTAAAATCCCAACCAGACGGGAGCCCTCGGCAGGGGAGACCAAACGGCCGAGGGTTAGGGGGAAAGGGAAAGAAACCGGCGGACTATGCGGGCCGTATCAAGAAGCACCGCCTTCTGCATTTGAGCACGGAGCGTCCCGTCACGGAGTCCCAGTCGTCTCAGATGTCCCAAGAGACTGACTGGGATTAACCCGTTTGCAGATACGACCACAGGAATAATTTCAGTCGGCATACCACCCCACATGTCGGTCACCTCGTAAGCCAGGTCCAGATATTTTGTCTTCTTATCTATTTCGGCTTTCACGAGGTTCTCGTCATATGGAATGGTAATGTCGACCAAAAATATCCTTGACTGTGCCCGGTCCATCAGCACGATGTCAGGCTTATTGGCGAGAATAGTCCTATCCGTAATGATGGTCCGGTCCCAATAGAGCTTGGCGCGGTCACTTTCAAGCACGGCCTCCGGCAAGTACTTATAGTAAGGCAGTTTCCGATCCACAAGACCGTATTTCAGAGCGAGCTCTTGATGGATTATTTTGGCTACTAGGTTGTGTCTGTGCAGATACTCAGAGTTAGAAAGCGCCGAACAACCGGAGATAACATGTCTAAGCGACTCACCGGGACGGTGACAAGCTCGACAGATGTCGACGGTACCGTCCCTTAGGATGTATCTCCGTTAGTTGTTGGTCTTAATAACCTGATCCTGTATCGCACAGACAAAACCCTCGGTTTCCCCAAAGAGGTCACCGAAACGTAGCCAGTGGAGGGAGGCGGCTTTGTCTACAAAAGGCTCATGTAGAGCTCTGTAGAACCTCCCGTGGAGCTCTTTCTCTTTCCATACGGTCTCCCGGTCGGAAATGCTCTGCACTGCCGGATCCTGCCATTGCTCGCCGGCCAAGGATAGGGGGGTAAGCCCTTTATCACACGTAATAACGTCCGCACAGAGTGCCTCATCGGACTTCATCAGGAAGTAATTTCGGAGGCGGCACACTTCGCGATTGTGCATGGTGAGAGCGCTCAGAAAGCCACGCCCACCATACTTCCGCGGCAAGTACAGCCTCATCACTGACGATCTCGGATGATGCATCCTGTGGGACGTCATAATAGTGCGGATCTTTCTGTCCAGGACGTTAAGCTCGGTTTGAGTCCACCTGAGTATGCCAAAGGTATACATAAGGACAGGCATGACCCAACCGTTATAGGCACGTGCTTTATTCACGCCCGACAAGAGGCTGTTACACACTTTTGTCAGGCGCGCAAAAAACAAATCGCGAACGGATTGTTTCATGCCAGCCTCATCAATACCAAAGTTTTGTGACATACCCAGGTATCGGTATGTTTCAGCCTCGGAAAGGGTTCTTATGTTGACAGGCATAGTCAATAACCCTACGCCTTCGGAGTTTTCGACCCTACCCCTTTCAACATGGAGGACCGCACACTGATCCGTCCCCAGCTCCATTCTGATGGACTTACTAAAATCGCACGTGACTCTTAGCAATTCCATCAGATGAGAGCGATTCGGGGCGAATAACTTGAGGTCATCCATGTAGAAAAGGTGGGTCACTTTTGTCCCTCCTCTCCGAAGCTGAAATCCCCCCCCGGATCCCTCCAGCAATGTGCTGAGAGGGTTCAGGGAAAGGCAAAACCAGATCGGACTCAAACAATCACCCTGGAAGATACCCCTTCGTATCCTTATCCGGTCTTCCGCAGCCGTCATCCGCTCGCCTAGATGACAAAGGATCGTACTCCATTGCCCCATACACTGCCCGAGGAAGTCTCTTACTGTACAGTCAACTTTGTACAGCTCGAGGACCCTCTTTAGCCATGAATGAGGCACTGAATCGAATGCCTTTCTATAGTCTATCCAGGCGGCAGAGAAGTTCCGACGGTTGCGTTTAACAAGCTTGCCAATGACCGCGTCAATGAGGAGTGGTTCCTTGGTCCCACGCCCACCGACCCGACATCCACTCTGAGCCCGCGACACCACCCGATTTGAGTCAAGATGTCGAATGATTTTCACGGAATGGATGTTAGTGTCTTGTATATCGTAGGTAGACACGTGATGGGACGGTACTTACTCGGGTCTGCGGTAACCTGATCTTTAGGAACCAAATGGGTAACCCCAGTTGTGAAGAGGCTCGGGAGCAACTTCTGATCGAGGGCCTCTTGGAACTGTCGGGCGAGTATTGCGTGACAAACCACGAACCCCTTTAGCCAGTAATGATGCAGCCCATCAAGGCCCGGACTTTTCCAATTCGGGGCTCTACGGACCGCATCAGCTACGTCACCTGTTGTTATGACGACGGGGTCCATGGATGTAATGCTTACACACTGATTCGCCACGGCTTCCGTCCAAGGGCCCTCGCTGTGGTTGACAGGCTCTGACCACAGGCTGCGCCAGAAGGCGACGGTGTCGGTCTGTTTCGGTCCTAGACCCGTTCCACAATTCACTGGTCGCTCCAATGATTTAAAGAGCCTCTTCTGGTCACTCTGGAAGAGACGATTCTGGTTGAACCGTGTTGACCTCTCGGTATATCGCCGGATCCGCTTTCCCCAAGCAGCGATTCTTTGCTTCAGGTCGTCTATGCGCTCCACCAGTTTTTGCGCTATATCCGGCTGGGACAAACTTACATTTGTCCCAGCAAACGCCATCTTGACGGCGCGCACAATTTTCGGCCTATTATTGCCCGACCTGAAGCTTATCAGTCTGCCGATGAGAGCCCTTGCCTTTCCAATACGATCCTCAATCCTCCTTCTCCATGCTGGGATAGCGCTACTGGTCACGGCACACTGCCATTGCAGCGCCAAAGAGAATTGAGTCCGTCTCGCAAAGGTCCCGGCTAGTTTCCAAATAGGTCGCCAGCATCGGGTTCAGAGCCCTCACGACAGCCCGATTCCGCTTGCTTAGGGTTATGTGGGGGAGTCGTGACCGACTTTCGAGAGGTGTATTACGCGTTTCCAAAATCGCCTCCTCCAGTATACTCCTCATTTGCTCTATCTCTTGGGCGACCATTCCCTCATCGTCGGAATCTACCGCAACCGGGAGATTCACGGCAGCATTCACGTCTGCACACTGATCCGCAGCTTGTGGGGCCGCATCTCCAGTCACAGCATTTTCACTCGATGAGGGAATGGCCTCACGTCGTAGTCGTTCGAGCTCGGCGTCATCAAATATTTTTGAACGCATGATGTACCGAACTCGGTCTGCCAGGTTTTGCTCCGTGACAGCAATAGATGGCTCTAGCTCTGCAAAAAAGCGGTGCATCCTAGCGCGGTATGCAATCCCTCTAGTTTCTTCTCCTTTCGACCTAAAATACGCCCGCAATGCGTTTTCGTTCATTTTCAATGTCCATCGCATGCGGCGTACTCCACCAGTGGCGGGTACCGTTTGCTGGGTCCCAGAGGACCCTGCCGATACCAAGCCACCTGGTGGGGATGATGGATGCGAGGGGCTGCAAGGTGGTCGTGCAGCACCTCGCGCTCGGCTGGCGACCCGCATACTGCCGCGTCCAGCGCCAGCTCCAAACGCGCCCTGGCGGCCCCCAGGCAGCGACCCTATGCGCATTCTGTTATTTTCCATCACCCATTAGTTGGGCGTCAGTTGACGGGAGACGCCCGGGCCCGGCACCGTTTTATATGTTGTAGCCATACGCACAGACAGGCCTTTGCACCCATAATTTTGCCGAGGCACGTTGCAAACACCTCTTGGCAGGGTGCTGACTGATTGCGCTGTTGTAACAGTTTTCTCACATAAACTGTTACTTCAGCGGGCGGTGGGGTCGTCACTACCCTACGCCTTAACACACATTATTATTATATTATTACTATTTAGTCATATGTTTAACCAATACGAAATCAATTGAAACTGAGCCGATGAGAGCCATTAAGTTTTCATGAATGTTCTAAACTATTGTCATAACGTGTCATGTAAATTAACATAGCTGCCTGTAGCTAAATTGATTGTACTAAATTATTATTATTATCGAGTATTTAATTAACCAGCTTTGGCAATTTTCAACAACAACATCGTTAAGCACGATTTTGCTGTAATTCTGTTTACATATTTGAATGAAATGGGTAAAAAGCATAGCAATAACTTTAGTTATTTTATACTATGACGACCGCGTGGCCTAGTGGTCAGAGTACCTGACTTCTAAGCCGCGGGTCCTGGGTTCGAATCCCAGTCGGGGACAACATTTGTGCTAAAACATAAATTGTTGGTTTTCGGGTCTGGTTTTGTTGTGATTGTTCCCGTGTTTCGGACACTGCATCCTAGCCTACCTCCGATCTTATCGCATCAGCGTTACATCGGGCGCGGGTGGGTTTGGGACGAGTGAGTGCTTCTGTGTTTGCGCGTACACTTGTGGCACTATAATATCCTGCGCGGCGGCAGTTGTCGCCGTGGTCGAAATCGGCTAGGAGACCATCGTCATCACTATTTATAACTCATACTTCGTTTCCAGGGAGATTAATTTAAGGAGTAAATATAAGGCAATAAGATGATCGATGCACTTTCGATCGATGTTATATTAAAGTTTAAAAAATACTTGCTGTTTAATCGATACCTAACTAACTACAAAACTTTTTAGGGGTGGTAGGATTCCTATGCAGTTATCCGTCTAGGTAGGTACCACCCCAGGGATCAGTTATTCTCCCGTGAAGCAGTAGTGCAAAATGCAGGTATAACTGTTTGCGGTCTGAAGGGCACAGGTGGTATAATCACTGGGCATATGAAAATTAAGATACGAGTATGATGTCACAGGGTGGCGGGCGCAATGTGGTGCCCCACAGAAATATTCTGGGTGACACAGCATTTGTTATGGGCAAATGTCGTACATACCATCAACTGAACGTTTTGTTCGTCTCGTCACATTATCGAATAAAAAAACCTTACGTTTGATTACGATACCACTGTGTTGTTTGTTTGTGTAAACTTATAAACAAACCACATTTACTCGCCTATTACTATTACTATAACGATCTTTGAAGCCCTGATGAACTTACCATCGCTACGAAAGTACAAAAGCAAGCGACTATGACAAGATTGTCTGGAACCGCGCAAAGTTGGGATCTGATGATCTGTGACGACAAAACCGTGCTGAGCTTCTATATGGTGACGATAAAATCTTGCTCTCTCCACTTCGTCTGCAGTTGCATAAAGGGAGAGTTTCCTTAACATTCGTCGTTTCCTTATCATTCGTCGGCTCGGTTGGCGCAGTGGCTAAGCGCTTAACTTCTGCGCCGCGGGGCGCGGGTTCGATTCCCGCACGGGACAAATATTTGTATGACCTACAGATAGTTGTTCCGGGTCTGGGTGTTTGTGCATGTGGAATTTATGTATGTAAAACGCACCCACGACACAGGAGAAATCCTACTGTGGGGCATCGTTTTTAAAAAAAAAAAAAATATTTTAATGCTTAACCTTTGTGTTACGATTTACTTTATTTTGTTAAAAATATGCTAGTGCTACGATTTTCATTACAATGGTGACATCACTGAATCCTCATAATTCTACATACAATACGAGTATTTCTCTCAAATCTACAAATCTACGATTTTTGATTTGAGTGTGGTAGCGGCTTAAGAGAATCTACCAACCCATCTCATCCCGTGTGTGTCGTGAAAGTCGACAGAGGGAAAATTAAAATAAGAAGATGGCCAGCAGCAGCTTTCTGGAATTTCAGAATAAATAAACTGCGGTTGTAAACTATGGCAAAATTTCGCCCAAAATGAGAGCTACAAACTTTTGTACCAATCTATGGGGGATGCCTCTCTTCAACAATGGACTAGTGATAGGCTGAAATGATGATAATGATGATGATGATTTCAGAGGTGAGAGGAAAACTGGTTTTTCTGTGAAGATTTAAGTGCTTTTAATACATCCTTATATATATATTAATAATCAAAAATAAAATTAATAAAGAAAGATTGCACTTTCGAGGATTCAAAAATACGACAAGTTTACAAGTTACTTTAGTAAATATTAGATGCAAAGATCAAAGTAACTTAGACTTTGAAGATCTTCCCAGTCACTTATTCTGTCACAATCTTGGACCAGAACATACTTTGAACTTAATTTCCAACAAACTTTTCTGCAGATTCTGACGTCGTGAAAGCAATAAATTACCGGCCGAAAGTTTACGTATGCCACCAAGTGATGTCTCCAACGTATTGTAAATAAATAAAGTTGTTTGTGGTGGGAGACCTGTGCAAGAATACTGGCCTGCGAGCACAGCTATCCGATAAAGCTGTAAAAGCCAAAAAGAAGAAACAATATGTGCAGGAATGCTCCAAGGAAGTGTTTCATTGCCCGTTTGTTATTCTGCCGTTAAGCAATGAAGTCCAAACGCCACTATTTTCATGTCTGAAGGTCACATTCAGCTAATGTGATTACTTAGCATATGAAACTTATTAACTGTGAACAGTGCCACACAGAAATGTTCTGGGTGTCACAACATTTTCTTCACTCATCCCTTTCTTCTTTAAAAGAATAAAATACGAAGTTGGCGGTCTTAACATGATAAAGATGTTTATTAAAATTAGATTTACCTATTTTATCGCGTGTTACTATGAAATCTAAATGTCTGACACCATCCAGATGTTAAGTAATAGGTGATAAAATCCGATAAAAAAAGTTTTATTAAATGTCTAGTATTCGCGTAAATATACATACATACAGTCACGCCTCTTTCCCATAGGGGTAGACAGAGACCACATCTTTCCACTTGCTACGATCCTGACACACATCTTTAGCTTCTTCTACTTTCATTAGCGTTTTCACACACGCTCGTCGGTTGCGGGTACTTTCAACGTGACCTTTCCTCAAAAGTACACCCATCTGATTGTGATACGTACGCCTAGGTCGACCCTTACCGGCTTTTCCATTCACACTTGCCTCATAAATCTCATCGCGTAAATATAAGAATGTTTTTCTTCAAAACGTGGAATACATCATTTAAAAAATACGTTTAAAATTTTTATTGGTAGCGAATTCCCGGATCGTATCTCGGCTTACTTAAACCGTACCGTGACTTAACTGAAAGCGTAAATTAAAATAAAGAGTTTCCGACCACTAAGGTACACACGGCACAGGTGAACGTATCACGATCAGATCGAAATCGTTTTAAGGAAAGGCCATGTCTAAAGTACCCGCAACCGACGAGCTTGTATGACAACACTAATGAAAGTGTGTGTATTTCAAATGGAGAACTTTAGATTTTTTATATTTACATTTTCGGTTAGACAGACAGACAAAACATTTATATTACACTATCGCTGTTGATGTATTGATTATCAGCTACAAAACGTCATTCCCATCATAAAATTATGTAATCGCAACTGCAGTAAGCAATGATACTTTTATCATAATCCAGCACCAGTGCGTTGCGTTTTCACCCGCGCAAAATAAATCGACCACGTAATAGCGTCGTACGGCACGGTACATTGCAACACTCACAGTTGGACCCGACGTTCCACGTTAAGGGTCGGTTCTCAGCCTGCGGCTCCTTAAGGCTGTAGCATAAAGTTTTATAGCCTAGATGATTCTACCTCGATAAACCTTAAGAGAATCTACATCCCCATCGCATCTCGTGGATTTCGTAAAAGTCGACAGAGGAAAATTGAAAACCAGGAGATGCACAGCAGCATCTTCCTGGAACATATATAAACTGCGGTTGTCAACCCGACTGCCAAGCGTGGCAACTATGGGAAATTCCCCCCAAAACCAGAGCTACGAACTTTTGTAATGATCTATAAGGGAGGCCTATGTTCAGCAGTGGACTAGTGATAGACTGAAATAATGATGATGTGAATAATTATTGAAATCGGATTAGTATTTCCTAGGAGTAACGCGTTCAAACATACAAAAACTCCAGCTTTATTATCGTAGTAATAAAAGCTATTTTCGACGAAAACGGTACCTGATGTAAATCAGAATTGTGGACGAACACATAGTATATATAGATCCGAGAGAGGAATAAGACAAGTAACTGTCCAGACTCATTCGCCGGAAGAAGGTTTTACTAGTCATTGAAGAAATCGTATTAGTTTATTTCTCTTCAATTCAAAACTCTGATACTCATTCATTGGCTATTTAATTTAGCATAGAAAACAATTCTTTGGTAAATCCATACTAATATTATAAATTCGAAAGTCCCTCTCTCTGTCCCTCTGTCTGTTTGTTACCTTTTTACGGTTCAACCGCTGAACCGATCTTAACGAAATTTGGCACAGAGATAGCTTGCGTCATGGGGACGGGCATAGGATACTTTTTTATCCCAGAAAATCAAATCTGTGTCACACATAAATATTCTGGGTGACACAGCATTTTTTGTGGGCGGACGTTGCACTTACCATCAAGTGAACGATTGCATTGGGTTTCACTGTAAGCTAAAAACTATTATTTTTAAATGGATGCACAATATGAAAGGTATGCCATAAAAATTACTAATTACTTAATTTTTTTTTTTTTGGCGGTAAACGATACTAGAAAATCGTTTACCTGATGGTTTCTTTTATTTTTTACAAGGTATTTGGTAAATAGTATAACAAGCGGGACCGTACACGTGCAACTGATACATGTTAATGTTTTATCGATGTTACAAACACAGAAATTGATAAAAAATCGACTGCTAAATATATTTTGGCCCAGTGAGTATGACGTACAAATTTCTATGATTTCGCACTTGACTTTTTTGATGGATAAAGTGACGAAGGAAGCAAAGCGTTCACATGATGGTAAGTGCAACGTCTGTCTGTAACAAATGCTGTGTCATCCAGATCATTTCTGTGTGGCACCACGCTGCGGCCGTCACCCTGACTCATCAGTTCTTATGTACCATATGTATAGTTATTATATTGGCTATCAATACCCTTCAAACTGTGAAAAGATAATGTTTGGTTACTACTGCTTGACGGCAGGACAACTGGCACTACGTTGGTACCTATCTAGACGAATTCCTGCATAGGAATCCTATCACCAATAAAAGTATTTGGAATCATCACTAGGCACAATTCTAAGTAAGCTAAACGATGTCAACTTCCAGACGTCCGAATAATTTCGACTTACATAACGAATGTTTACTGATTTGTTAATTGTTAACGTACTGAGCAGATATTTAACAGTGAGTAAATTTTTTTTAATACATTTTTTTTTTAATCAAAGCCGATAGGTGTCCGGCAGAGAAGAATAGCACCGACCTCTTTCCTACTGGGGTGTACAGGCACTCTTTCATCATCATCATCATTTCAATCGCCACCAGTCCACTGCTGAACATAGGCCTCCCCGATAAAAAAGTTTCAGCCTATAAATGTCCCACTGCTGAGCACAGGCCTCCTCTCATTTCTGAGAGGGTTTTGGAGCTAGGAAGAATCCGCCACGCTGCTGAATGCAGGTTGGCGGACTTCACATATCTTCGAAATATTTTTTATTCCTCAGACATGCAGGTTTCCTCACGATGTTATCCTTCACCGCCGAGCACGTGGTAAATCAGCACTTAAAATTGCAATTAACAATTTTAGTGGTGCCGGCACCGGGAATCGATAGATTGACATAAAAGTTTGTAGCTTTCATTTTGGGGGGATTTTGCCATAGTTGCCACGCTTGCCACGCTTGGCAGGCGGGTTGGAAACCGCAGTTTATTTATTCAGATGTGCCAGGAAGATGCTGCTGCCCAGTAGGGGAGTACCTGGTTTTTATTTTCCCTCTGTCGACTTTTACGACACTCACGGAATGAGATGGAGTGGTAAATTCTCTTAAGCCGCCACCACACTGCTTTGTTCGTGCAGAATAACAACATATTATGTAATGTTGTCATTATACTGCTCGTGGGAACGCACTGGGGAGTAACAATTTTTTTGACTCGTACCATAACCGCGGCAACGTGGTTCGGCACCTGTCACGTCTCGTTTCTCGCGGGGGATAAAAGCGGGCTATGTATATGGCCTCTGCTTACCCCTTATATGGGAAAAGGGCGTTTAAGCAATTGTAATTTCTAATAAATGTAAGTTTCAGTTCTGTCTTCTTCTGTAACGTCGTTTTAGTAGAGTGTAATAATTTAAATCAAAATACTTTACACCTTACCAGTAGACAAATGAAAATGTAGAAGACACGTAACAAATCCGTGTACTCTAGAGCGACTTTCAAGACATTGCACACTGCATTATGCATTAAGCTTTCCGTTCCGTCGTACAGAATATAAGAGGAGAAAAATTACGACTTTTCACTATTTATTTTCTAGCTAGTGCTGTAAGTAATTCTTATTTGCTTAAGTGATTTATTTACCATATGCTACATAAACAACATTAAGCGTATTAAAGTATTCTTAAGTATGATTACCTTGTATTTAAAATGTATTATTTAAAAAATCTATTTTGTAACTTGGCGTACTAACTCTTTGCCTACCATCAACGACCTCCTTTCTAGAAGAGTATATATAAATAAATATAAGTTACACCACCATTACACCTTTTTATGTATGTTTATCGATATTTTCGTCAATTGTTGACTAATTTTAAGAAAGAAATGGGGTACCGTTAGGGTAGTATATATTATTAAAGGAATCCGTCTAGGTAGGTACCACCCCAGGGCCAGTTATTCTGCCGTGAAGCAGTAGTGTGCAAGTATTACTGTGTTTCGGTTTGAAGGGCACTGTGAGGTTGCGTAATCACTGGGCATTTGGGACTTAAGAACTGATATCTCAGGGTCACTGGCGCAGTGTGGAGTTACACAGAAATATTCTGGGTGAAAGAAAGAAAGAAAGAAAGAAAGAAAACATTTATTGCGGAAATTTGTTGTGGGCGGACGTTGTAATTACCATCAGGTGAACGTTCTGCTCGTTTCGTCACTGTATACAATAAAAAAAAATTAAAAAAAAAGTTTTAGTCAAGTTCTGATGATGGCATCCATGAAAAAACTCTTATACTAGCTTAAGCATGTTTAGAGCTGTTGTGTTGGTCAGTTTTTTTATTAAATAATAATTTTAATACACTACGCTCCAAGCAGAAGGTTTAGTTTTACGCAGGATTTCTTGTATGAGAAACAGCACAGTTTCCTTATATACTCGTGATAGGATTCCTGTGCAGGAATCCGACTAGATATGTACTACTCAAGGGACAGTTATTCTGCCATTACTGTATATCGGTCTGGAGGGCACTGAGAGCTAGCGTAATCACTGGGCATATGAGAATTAAGAACTGATGTCTTATTACAATTTTGGCAAAGTAAAATACTGTGGATTTCAGACAAATCTTTTGGACGCAAATCTGTCAATAATAATTTAAGTAATCTATTGAGATTACTTCGATGCGATCAGTTTACTGGTGGTAGGATTGCTATGACGGAATTCGTCTAGGTAGGTACCACCGCAGAGTCAGTTATTCTGCCGTGAAGCAGTAGTGTGCAAACATTACTTTGTTTAAAATCAGGTGAACGTTTTCCTCGGCTCGTCCCTTTCTCCAAAAAAAAAGTTAAGTATTAATGCATTATAAACACGGATAACAGGTTACTCTGTTTCATAACTAGATCTATATACATACTTTAATATAGTCACGGTTTTCTCACATATAATTTGTAGGCAGAGAGCACATTCGTGGCCCACTCGTGAATCCTCCTTGGTAGGATTCACGAGTGGGCCACGAATCCTAATCGGTGTTCTTTTGCAAGGATTTGTGGTCTATCAAATCTGAGCTAATGATTGGGATGAACCAGAACATCGTTAAAGAATACAATTCTACGAGCGTCGATGCTTCACATCAGCTATATGTTAATTTACGCGCGTTTTTATTGATCTTTTTCTATATCTTTTGCCTAAAAATTAAACGCGATAAAATCCGTAAAATAGTTCAATTTAAATGAAACTAATTTTACGGATTTTATCGCGTTTAATTTTATTATTTATTACCCGAAGTTTCGAGTAAAGTCCCCCAGTGACCATGGGTGCTGTAAAGCACTCGACTAGTGACATTTAAATGTGTAGTGTTCGCGTACATATAAGAAATCATTAATAGTTCAATTTTCATGTTTCATTGTTCAATGAAACATAAAAATAAATATAAGACATCATTATTTCTTACATTTTCACTATTTCAGTAGTGTCGGTTAGATCTGCAGCTCTTCGGTGAACCGGTTCATTGTTCAGAAACATCAGTGTGATTGGAATGTTTCGGAACACTTGTGTCATTAGAAATGTGTCATTAGAAATGTTCCATTAGGAACTTGATTATTTCACCTTTCAGACGGTTAGGCACACTAATGTTCGTGTTCTCTGAACCAAACGCAAGCCGTTTGTTGTTTAGGATTGACTCATTGGGCGTGCTTGGGCGAACAAACTTCTAAGATGCTAAGTTAGAGCATTAAAAAATTTAAGGTCTAAGTGACTGAGTACATCCCTTGTCAACGAAAACAGGCTTGGCGACTAAGTAGCCAAGTTGTTAATTTTTAAGTTTACGTAAGTTGATACTCTTTTTATTAAATTACGATATCAATGTTTAAACTTGATAGAAAAATCGTAAAAATCCTTTATTTTTGTTATTTTGATCCCCCACAGACAATGTAACCGGCGAGTTTTACTCGGGGGTTCTCGGGCAGGGGGCCCGGCAAGAACTCCAGTTACGAAAATAAACAATTGTGTTGGTGTTCAGTGTGTTTCTTATTACTAAATGTTGGAGCGATTAAATGAATTAATAGTAGTTACAACTTTAGAGCCGTGGTAGCTCAGGGGCTAGGCGCTCGCTTTAAATTTCATTGTACTCGAGTGATCTGGGTTCGATTCCCGGTGCCTGCACCACTAAAATTGTTAATTGCAATTTTGAGTGCTGATTTACCACGTGCTCGGCGGTGAAGGAAAACATCGTGAGGAAACCTGCATGTCTGAGAAATAAAAAAATGTTTCGAAGACATGCGTAGTCCGCCAACCCGCATTGGAGCAGCGTGGCGGGTTCTTCTTAGCTCCAAAACCCTCTCAGAAATGAGAGGAGGCCTGTGCTCAGCAGTGGGACATTTATAGGCTGAAACTTTACTTTTTATTTTTTACAACTTTGTTTAACTTATCTGCACTGTGAAGATTTTAATGCATAATATCACCAATACACATGGTTTGCGAATAAATAACAATAATCATATTTTAGCTCAGTCACAAGCGGGCGATTTAGATTCTAATGTACATATAAGAAAGGTTAATCCCTAAGTTATAATATGCCACCATATTCTACTTTAACAATTTACTTTTAAATGTATCTATTTGATTACAATCAATTATTGTTTCACTACATTACAAAATTAAAGGGTTGCACCGACCTCACTCCTAAGAACTTTTCAGGACGAGCAACCCGCAGAAATCCATGTCACATATTTCAATGACACGTAAATTTATGTTGTCGTAGACCATGACTCTTAAACTTACATCAAGATCTAGGCTCTAGCATTTCATATCATATTAAGAATTCATACGAGTAAATAGAACCGATCGATAATTATGATCGACACCGATAACTATAATCGAAACTGTCCAGCGAACAGGACAGCAACCATTGGTTCGAAATAAGCTGGCACTCCTTCGTCTTGTGAATTCCAAAATAACCACATCTGAAAACCAACGATGAAGGTTATCACATGGCAAAACCCCTATATACATATTAAATATTCCCGAGAGAACTGAAATACTCACGATATCCATACATAATTTACAAAGTTAAGATTCGTATGAACGTATATAACTAACTGTATTTATAACGACTCCACATTTGTTCTGCATTCAGAGTTATTCCCAGGGAACATGATTCTGTTCTTTCTAATTTAAAAGCAGAGCATACTCGTAGATATGTTTATTAAAAGCATACATACAACATATATTTATCTGGTGGTAGGATTCCCATGCAGGAATCCTTCTAGGTAGGTACCACTCCAGGGTCAGTTTTTCTGCCGTGAAGCAGTAGTGTGCAAACATTGCTGTTTCGGTTTGAAGGGCACCGTGAGCTAGCGTAATCACTGGGCATTTGAGACTTAAGAACTAATGTCTCAGGATGACGGGCGAAGTGTGGTGTCACACGGAAATATTCTGGGTGACACAGCATTTTTTATGGGCAGACGTTGCACTTATCATCAGGTGAACGTTTTGCTCGTTTCGTTACTTTATACAATAAATATATATATATATATATATATAATGAAACTGTAAACTTCACGTGTCTGTACATTTTAAAATTTTGCGAAATAAATGATTGAAGGGGTCTAAAAATAAGTAACTTAATACTATCAGTTTTAGAAATGTCTGTATGTCTGTTTGTATTCAAAATACTTCGAAAGAAAATCATAAAGCATATCTTCCAGTAACATTTAGTCTTTTTTATTAAAATCGCGTTATTCTATCAAAAGTTATTCCACTGGTGATTCCTATGCAGAAATCCGTCTAGGTAGGTACCACTCCAGGGCCAGTTATTCTATCGTGAAGCAGTACTGTTTTTTTTATTTTTTTTTATCACAAATTGATTACGCCAGCTCTCAGGGCCCTTCAAACCGTAACACAGTAATGTTTGCACACTTTTTTTTCTACCGTGAAGCAGTAGTGTGCAAACATTACTGTGTTTCGGTTTGAAGGGCACTGAGAGTGAGCGTAATCACTGGGCATATGAGACTTAAGAACCTATGTCTCAGGGTGATTGGTACAGTGTAGTGTCACACAGAAATTCTCTAGGTGGCACAACATTTGTTATGGGCAGACGTTGCACTTACCATAAGGTGAACGTTTTGCTCGTTTTATCACTTTATCCAATAAAAAAAAATCATACCACTCTAACATTTTTCTTAAAGTTCTATATGATGATTTTTCAAAATAATTTTAATAAAATAATTAAAGTGTTTTCTTGATATGTGTCAAATTAGCATATAAGTGCAATATAATTGTGATAGAGGCATTTGAAAACCGCCGAATTGCTTGACCTTGACATGTCGGGTATAAAGCATTTGGCAATTGGCATTCACGCATCATCTTGTCATGTCTTGTTAACGTAAAGTATTATATGTTTTATGCGTCGTATATACGTACCCACTCAGTGCTATAAAATATGACGGCTAATGGGAATGCTGACGCTAAGCTTGTTGAAGGTCGTGACAAGATGCCAATACGTCGAGTTGCCAAGTTACTTTCACTTAGCTCTTAATGTATATTGCAAGTACTTAGCCAGCAAAATGGCGGTCATAGACAAACGTTATATTTTCCCTATAAATGGAACATAAAAATGCATTTATTAATTACAAGTAAGATACATAACCTCGCACATAAGTTTACTGATAGGCTTTTTTTTTGAACTAACTAGCTGATGCCCACGACTTCGTTCGCGTGAATTAATGCTTTTTAAATATCTCGTGGGAATTATTTGATTTTCCCAGATTAAATTAAAATATATATGGTTGAGGAGGGCAAAATACTCGTGAACTGCTGGTGTGATTAAGTAATTTACTAGCTGATGCCCACGAGTTCGTCCGCGTGGATATAGACTTTAGAAAATCACGTCGGAACTATTTGATTTTTCGGGATAAAAAGTATTCTATGTCCGTCTCCAAGATAAAAGCTATCCTCAGTGCCCATTTTTGTCAACATCGGTTCAAAGGTTGTACCGTGAAAAGGTAAGAAACAGACAGATGGACAGAGAGAGCTACTTTCGCATTTGTGATATTAAGCATGGAATAGGCTTTTGAATATCTCGTGGGAACTGTTTGATTTTCCTGGATAAAAGTATTCTATGCCCGTCTGCTGGACGCGAGCTATCTCTGTGCCAAATTTCGTCAAGATCTGTTCAACGGTTGAGCCGTGAAAAGGTAACAAACAGACAAAGAGACTGAGAAAGTTACTTTCGCATCTATGGTATTATTTCTTTACAATCTACCACCGTTTCGTAATGAGGTTCCTCTGACGGAAAAGAAACAGGCGAAAGAAATTTCGCAGGTATCCTTTCTTTTTCTTTTTTTTATCTTATTCAAAACTACATTATAAATAAATGTACAAAGAATAGGCTCATAGAAAACCAAAGCAAAAATGGAGCGTCCATTACAAAATGTTAGCATAGATTTAATAATAAATTTATAAATGCATTGCTAACTCGAGCAGACTAGTCTCCACCAACAGCACCTGTTCACAAGTATGACGCATGTAAAAGTGATATACTATACTTTAGAATTATAAACCTGTACGCGCCGCTCATTCCATTATAATTATCTATATTTTATCTATGTATTAACACATTCACCCTTCATTCTTTCATATATCCGCTTTTCATCCCCGCTTTCTGTCGTACCTGCCCCCTCCGTATTAAACGCTCCGCATAAAATATATATTTTTTTTAAGTGTTAATTAGATATATCTTATCTAAACTGACTTTGAGAAGCCAGTACTACAAAGCTGAAACTCAGTGCATTTCGAAGGAAATGCACTGAACTCACTAGCTATTTGATGCGGTCCTCAGTTACTCCATTTCTTTCACTTTCCTTATTAGAAACTATTTTACCAAAAGCAATCAAATTATATCAATTTGTCGACGATACTCTAAAATCGTTTTTATTACCTCAATAAATAAATAAAATTATATACTCATATGGCCTACAAATTCATTAGCTTCAGTGCCATTTAAACTTATACCAGTGGTGCTCCTAAACCAATGTTTGACAGTAGAATAACTGGCACTGCTTTGGTATCCAGGTAAATTCCTGAACAGGATTCGTACCATTAGAAATAAACATATTAAATTGTCGTGTAGATTACTCTATTTTACAACGTTTTTCTAAACTCGCCTCCGTAAATGTCTCCTCTTTAATCATTCAATCAACATATCAGACTATCACCAGTTCACTGTTGATAGTCTGATATGTTAATGAATAGGCCTACCGCATAGATTGCCACAAAAGTGTGTAGCTCTCATTTTGGGGGGAATTTTGGCGTAGCTGCTACGTTTGACAGGCGGGTTAATAACCACAGTTTGTTCAGATGTTCCAGATAGATGCTGCTGCCCATCTCCTGGTTTTTATTTTTTCCTCTGTGGTTTTTAACATGGTTAGTACAGGTAAAGGTCAAAGATTGTATTTCATAAATGTATGCTGTATGTAATTGATGATGATGTCTTCCTTGGCGATTTTCGATCTCGACGACAACTACTGAATACTGTCGGAAGTTTACAACTGCGCAGGAGATGTTATAGTGCCACAGGTGTAGACATAAACACAGGTTAGCAGCATTCCACAAAGTGGTTGTGCGTTGCAGAAAATTTCTTGCAAAGCGCACAGTAGTGGATTGCCAACGGCATTCCACCCCTGTGCGCTTTGCCAGAAATTTTCTGGTGATGCCCATTTTGAGGTTATTTCATTAGTCCAGAATATGGTATTGTATGGCTTTATATACTTTTTCATTTGTTAACATACAATCACAGATTAAAATGGAAAAAGCATATACGATTTTATTTTGAGACATGATTTTTTTTGTTCTTAGAAACTTTAACAAGAACACGTTTTAGGTAGCAAATTATTCAAGTCGGTTCGGCGTTAGTAATTCGATCACGCCACCGAAAATTTACACAGAATTTGGTATATTTACATTTATGCAGGACGTGTAAGGAATATATACATAAAATACAATTTGTTAAGAAAAAAGAGAATGTAAACTTAATATTTGTTTCGCGTGGTTAATTTACGTAAATACAAGAACACGCTCAAAAATGTTATGAACAATATTAATTTAAATGTCTATAGAAAAACCCGCACACATCAGCTATCCTCTTCACTCCAAGGTTTGCTGGAAGAAAACTCTTTTAGAGGTAAGCTCACCATTGTACATTAATTACTTAAAATTAAATTTAATGTTAATAACACAGTGTACATAAAGAATAAATAAAAAATAAAAAAATAAAGTACATATAGTTAAATTTACAATAATGTAAGATGTGAAAAATAATTAAAATAGAGAAGTTCATTATAATTACGCGAAAACAGTCTACTTTCGGTTAAACAAACATGAATAGCTTGCAAGTTAATCAAATTGGCCTTGCCAAATCATGGCATTGCATGCATTGACATTTGTGGTTGAAATGTAACAAAGTTTTTTTATTAAAACGTTCACCTGATGGAAAGTGCAACGTTCTCCTATAGCAATGCTTTGTCACCCAGAATATTTCTGTGTGGCAACACACAGCGCCCGTCACCCTGAGATATCAGTTCGTAAGACTCATATGCACAGTGACTACACCAGCTCTCAGTTCAGACCGAAACACAGTAACGTTTGCACACTACTGTTTCACGGCATAGGACACCGGTAAAATTAAGTAATACACTATAAATATTGCTAAGCACAGTCCTGCTCTGATTTTTAATCATACATATCTTTTCGCTTACAATCGAGACAGTACCAGTACCAAGATAGGTATATAAAAAAATACAAAAAAACACTGCGAAAAAAACCTTTACATCGTAACGTTTTTTATTTGATTTCTGAATACCGTGAATACTTGAATTAATTTCTAAAGCGCCGATAAGAAGCAATTCTATTTCACTTATTGCGCTCGCTTTAAATTTCATAGTACGCGTGTGACCTAGGTTCGATTCCCGGTGCCAGCAAAATTGTTAATTGCAATTTTAAATGCTGATTTACCACGTGCTCGGCGGTGTAGGAAAACATCGTGAGGAAACTTGCATGTCTGAGAAAAAAAAAATATTTCGAAGACGTGAAGTCCGCCAACCCGCATTGGAGCAGCGTGGCGGATTCTTCCTAGCTCCAAAAACCCTCTCAGAAATGAGAGGAGGTCTGTGCTTAGCAAATAAACTTTACTTTTTTTACTTTTATTGAAAGGAAGATAATGTAACCGATTTAAATACATAGCCAATTTTTCTGTAGGATTTGCTTTTCGGATTCTATAATCAAATTGCAAATAATCTTTATTTTATTTGTATATTGCATCATCACAATCTTCTCAGACTGTATGTTTACATGTTATGGCCGACCGAATTTTTTTTTCACTATCAAAAGTAAATCCCTGTGATTGCTTGGGCAGGTTTTTGAAAGTCGGAAACAAATCTAAGAATAGAAGAATCTATACAAATAAATAAAATTGAAGTGTCTTATTCAAAAGAAACTAATTTACGGATATTATCCGTAAAATTAGTTTTATTTGAATGTGTAGTGTTCGCGTAAATATAAGAAATCATTAATTGAAGTGTCTGTTTAATAAGAACAGCCTTCTCCAGTAACTTACCAAATTACTGGAGAAGGCTGTTCACACACAGGTGATTCAATACGTGGAAGAAAATAATATTTTGCCTTCGTTACAGATAGGATTTCGCAAGGGTCGTGGTACCATCACTACTCTGTTAGATGTTACTGATAATATTCTCGTTGAACAAGATATTAGGCATGGTACGAATCTTACTCTATTAGATTTTTCACGAGCTTTTGACACTTTAAATTTGTCGCGTCTTTTATCTAAATTAACTTTTTACGGGTTTGATTACAATTCCTTGTAATGGTTTAACAGCTACTTAAATGGTCGATTCCAAATTGTGAAACTTGTTAGGAGTGACGGAACGAATACGGATTGTTAAGTCTAGCCCCAAAACTATTGAACGTGACGTTCCTCAAGGTTCAATTCTGGGTCCTATACTCTTTATTGTATATTGTGCTGATCTTGTAAAAGACATAAAAAACTGTAAATATCATTGTTACGCCGATGATGTTCAATTATATATTTCAGAGTCTCCAGCTAATATTACAACTGCTGTTACTAAACTTAATAAAAATTCATTACACCTCAATCCTCTAAAATCCATATTTGTCCATCCATATAATTGGTACAGATCTACTGAAAGAACGAATATTAGATAAAAATCCTTATGTAGAAATTCAAGGCCACAGAATAGATAGATTAGAGGAGGTGAACAATTTGGGTATTGTTCTTGATAATGGCTTAAGTTTCGAGACCCATACTGACCGTTGTCAGAAATTGCTTTTATCCACTAAAATTAATATACAAAATCCGAAATCTCTTATCAGTTATAGTCCGTATTAACCTTTGTAAGTCTTTAATCTTGTCAAAATTAAACTACGGTGACATCTTATATGGACCGCGGCTACTTTTCTAGACCATGCGTTTAATCCAACGGGTACAAAACGCATGCTGTCGGTTTTGCTTTGATGTTCCCACACACAATCATGTCTCACCCTATTTGAACAAAGCATTAATGCTTAACATGGAATCGCGCAGAAGAAATTACATCTGGCTAGTCTGAGGTTCGGTGTGTTAAAATTTAAGAAACCGGAATTTCTGTATTCTAAAATCAAGTTATCTTCGTTTCATGAAAATTACAGCTCAAGAAATTCACGGAAATGTCTGTCGTACTATAAACACAAGACTGTAGCTTTTACAGGTATCTTTTGATATCAAGTAACAAAGTGTTGGAATGACATTCCACCTCCGTTGCGTAAAATCTATACAATGATTAGTTTCATAAATATTTTAAATCTTTCCTGTTAGAAAAACAAACGGTGCTCTAACACTTTGTTGTTTGTCGAGGCAGTAATTTTTTTTTACCCCTTGATAATTAGTACAAGTAAAGTTTTAAATGACTTTTTTTACTTTTTTTAATTTCATAGACCTTTTTTTACTTTTTATATATTAATTTATATCCAATTATTAGATACTTTTTTTTACTTTTTTTTGCACGCTGTATTAAACATCAACTAATTTTTTTTGAAAAAAAAAACCGGCAGGCCTACAACCGTTCTACTATGGGCGGTAGCCGAAAACCAGCGTTTTGTCCCTGAAGTGTACACTCCATGCACTGAGCTATGGCCTGTTTGTATCATTGCAGTCCACACATCTGTACTGTGTGTCGCAAAAATTTGTATTTTAGTACCTGTTATTGTTTTTAAAATATTGTATGTGTGTATTGTAATTTTAAAAATAAATGGTTTATCTATCGATCTACCTATTTAAGAAAACATGTAATAGCTTTTTACTCAATGCTTATGCTTTACGTTTTTGTCCGTCTGTATGTTTGTTCCGGTTAATCTTCGAAACGGCTGGACCGGCTTCGACGGGTATTCACTGACAGATAGTTTCTTTTATTTTAGTAAAATATTCAGAGTTCCGCGCAAATAAATTAAAACCCCAAATTCCGATTCAAATAGGGAAGTATATATGTCATATCATCGATCGAGGTCGGCTTTTTTACGCGCGTGAAACCGCGGGGCACAGCTCGTTAACTATAATTGTCTTGCTTGTGTCATCTGTGAGGAACGTCCACGCTTGGCAATAAAATTGATAAGATCGGCATTCATTATAATGATGGGACATATAGTCTCACAAGACTTAGTTTAGCTTTAAGCATTTATTGTAACTAGTGTGCATACTTACAGACGATCTTAATATTATTTAATTTTTAATTAAAAGATATTTGTTCCAATAATTGGTCAATTCATAAACGATCAGTTTGCTTCTTGGACATTACATACAAAACCCTAAGGATCAGCAAGCTAAAGTGACAATGGACCGACCATAAAGTTAGAATCGATAATCATAGTGTAAGGTATGTTTTAGAATGGCAGTGTACTGGCAAGCGCAGTGTATCGATCGCCGACTAAATGGAGCGCCAAACATCGACGAAACTTGTTGATTAGTTATATCTTAATAATTAATATTTAAGTAATGTAAAAGTGCCCAATCGAATATCGGTCATCCATAAATAAAGGTTTCCACTTATTTACAGTACTACATTTTCCGCAGATGGAATCAAAAATAATAATTAAAAGCTGTAGGCAGCTAGTAACATCAGGACGCCTGACACCTCAGTCCTCCTGGGTCCATGAGTGATATAAATCGCTCGAAATGTCGGAAGCATTCGCGTCGTTTCAGCCTATCACTAGTCCACTGCTGAACATAGGTCTCCCCCATAGATTGCCGCAAAAATTAGTAGCTCTCATTTTGGGGGGATTTTGCCATAGTTGCCACGCTTGGCAGGCGGGTTGGCAACCGCAGTTTTTTTATTCACATGTTCCCGGAAGATGCTGCTACCCATCTACTGGTTTTTATTTCCCCTCTGTCGACTTTTACGACACCCACGGGATGAGATGGGGTGGTAGATTCTCTTAAGCCGCTACCACACGGCTATTCAAGCATTCGCGTAAATATACGAAATTATAATGTGAATCAGCATGGACTGAATCAGACTCACTGGACATGGAAATAGTCTAGTCTAAAAATCAATGAAATTTAAAAATTTTGTTAGTTACGTTTGCTTTGTCATCTCAAGATTTTAAGATAAGTCTAGTGTTGTATGTAGTGTTGCAATTGACGTTAGACAAATGCCGCTAAATACCAATTTAATAGCAGAGCCGAGTCTTTGAGGAAAGTAATAGTGAAGTTCTAGTTAACTTAAGTAAAGTTCTGGTAAGTTCACTAGTTAGATTTAACAGCTTAATATCTGCTCCCGCTAATGACTCCATCTCAAACGCTGACTTACTGACTTAGAAGTTTGTTAGCACAGACACGACCAATTTCCGATTTCCGGTTCGATTCCGGTGCCGGCACCACTAAAATGGTTAATTGCAATTTTAAGTGCTGCACCACGTGCTCGGCGGTGAAGAAGAACATCGTGAGAAAACCTGCATGTCTGAGAAATAAAAAAAAATTTTGAAGACATGTGAAGTCCGCCAACCAGCATTGGAGAAACGTGGCGGATTATTTCTAGCTCCAAAACCGTCTCAGAAATGAGAGGAGGCCTGTGCTCAGCAGTTGGACATTAATAGGCTGAAACTTTACTTTACTTCTTAGACACAACCAATTTATACATTTATATAAGCCATTTGCCACTGACACGTCTAATGTTATTATAAAATAATAAGGTAGGTACGCTACCAGCGTTTCGTAAGTGAAGCTAATAAAAGGAGACAATTGTCGCCTTTTTAAACGTTGCCATGTCTATGCAATCGCATGGAAAGATATAACGTTATTATTTTAACATAGAGATTGACAAGGATAAACAGCGTGATCATGAATGTATATTATGTTGTCGCTGCGTTCGCAACGCTTTCTTTAGTTGTCTGCTTTGAATATGTCGCATCTATGTATTATAATGGCATAGCTTAAACTTTTATATTTATTAAGCCGCGTGGTGGCAGCTCGTTAAAAGAATACTACCACTCCATCTCATCCAATCGATCTCGTAAAAGACGAGTAAGGAATGAAACTGCACTGTGCTCCCAACATCGCATGGTGGCGATGGGCTTACCACCTATCACCACACCAAGTGCATTATATTGGTTTGGTTAAACGTGGATTGTGGCAGTCATCTGTTTTTGCAGATAGTGCCCAGTCTCTGACTACCCCTTATGGGATACAGTCGTGATCTTATGTATGTATGTATGTATTTATACATAGTGCCTAACTTAGCAACTTAGAATTTTGTTCGATGGATACCTAATGTATATATTTATATAAGTGATTTACTTACACATCACTATATCTCCAAAACTACAACACCTATTGACTTTATATTTGGCATACATATTCATTTCCCGACACAGGCAACCTTAAAGAACGGATTTTGTGAACATTTATGCGGTGGCGTGGTGGAGGTCTAAGAGAATCTACCACGCCATCACATTTCTTGGGTGTCGTAAAAGTCTACAGAGGAAAAATGAAAATCAAGAGATGGGCAGAAGCATCTTCCTGGAACATCTGAGTAAATAAACTGCGGTTGCCAAGCCGCCTACCAAGAGTGGCAACTATGGCAAAATCCCTCCAAAATGAGAGCTACAAACTTTTGTGGCTATCTATGGGGGAGACCTGTGTTCTGCAGTGGACTTGTAATAAACTGACTGGATGAATACTGGACTGGGCTGAAACGACGACTCCTCAATGTGTAAACAGACTGGTGCTGTTTTACTCTATACACACATAAACATGGCAAACATGGCGGGTCAGTAGAATTGTATCTTTTGGCACAATTACGTCTTGGAAGAAAGATCAGACGAATAATTCAATTACGTAAATTTAATTCCAGCGAGAGTAAGTATTGACTGGTTTCTCAAACAAAATACAAAACGCGGATAACATAAAAGCGGAGTTCTTATTAAGGATAGATCACAAAGGTTTTCTATTGTCAACAAATAAATTAAGGTCTGCTCTAGGTATTAAATTCTGTGATTGGGTAAGAAATACAAAACCCTTAAAAGAAAAAAGACTACAAATAATTAAATAAACTCAGTTTCTAAACATGTGTTAGAACATAACAAGAAATACGGTTCTTATTCCATTGTGATAGTTACTAGAATCATGCGTTACTTTGCGAAAAAACTTTTCCAATATTATATGTTATATTAGACGCATGAATAAAATCTGCAATGTTCGATCTTAGGTGAATCAGGAGACAGACGACATTAAATAACGGTTCAAGACGCAGTCATAGATTACTTCAAGAACAATATAAAAAATATATTATATTATAGTACGTAATAATCATTTTTAAATATTAAAATAATTAAGTTAATACCGATGAAAAATAAAGGTATCGTTTATTAGTTTCGATATTTCATCATACATTTCAGTATCTATTTATATTTTTTCTCAATATTTATGTTTGATACGCCATTTTGAAGATGACATTTATGACATTTTGAGGACGAAAAATAAGTAAGTTTTACTGGTGATAGGATTCCTATGCAGGAGTCCGTCTAGGTAGGTACCACCCCAGGGCCAGTTATTCTACGAAACGTACGTGAAGCAGTAGTGTGCAAACATTACTGTGTTTCGGTTTGAAGGGCACTGTGAGCTAGCGTAATTACTGGGCATAGATGAGATGGGCAGCAGCATCTTCCGCAACATCTGAATAAATAAAATGCGGTTGCCAACTCGTCTGCTAAGCGTGGCAACCGTGGCAAAATCCCCCCAAAATGAGAACTACTAACTTTTGTGGCAATCTATGAGGGAGGCCTATGTTCAGCAGTGGATAAGTTATAAGCTGAAATGGTGATGATGATGAAGTAATGTTTTAAAAAAATAATGTTTTCATTAAAAAAAATGGTTAAAAACATTGAATTGTATAATCTGTTGACAATCTGTTCAGTTAACATGCACGACAGTCAGTTATTAGAGCTGTTTACATTCTATAAAGAATGTAGACAGTTTACAATAATTAATATACAATGCGAAATATTCACACGGTAGTATGTATATAACCTTTATATTTTGTACATTTTTGTCTGTCTATCTATAGGAACGGATTTAACTCGAAAACTACTAAAGCCATTGACATGAATTTTACAAAGGATAATAACTCTGTGGCCAAATTAGACTGTGTCTAATCGTGTTTGTTTTACCAGTTCTGAAGTTATGAACATTTTTTTCGATTATAGTGCGCAGAACGTTATCCCTGGTTTTAACATTTTATCTGGTGGTAGTACTCCAATGCAGTTTGTCTAGGTATGCAGGTAACACCGCAGTCTAAAGTAAAGCAGTAGTGTGCAAGCATTACTGTGTTTCGGGCAGAAGTCACTGAGAGCTAATTACTGGGCATATGAGACTTAAGAACTGACGTTACAACGAATTAATAAATCTTTACTTAAATGTGAGCTGTGAAAGATTTTATTCTGTAAATCCAAGATCCTGAAAGAGACAAAAGCATTTAAAATAATCTAAGTTTAATTACCTTAATAAATCTTGCTAGCTGTCGTATGGCCACAAAATGAGCGGGTAATATATTAATTAATTAACATTTTATTAAGAATATATTGAATATAATGTATTGAATATAATTGTCCTGTTTAACTGGTGGATACGCTGTTAGTGTCTGAATGACGCAAAATTCTGGGACTGGCCTAAAAGGGAAAATTGGACGAGACCGGGAGCGATAACGTATTCTGGTGTCGCAGGTCAAGAAACAATTTGGCAACATTCAGTATGTTCTTCTAGCCCATTTGTGTTTGGAGTATCAATGTTTTTTTATTGGATGAGATAAAGAGTTTCCCTCACATTACTATATTTTAAAAATGACTAAAAAAAAGCCCGCTGGGTTTCTTACTGGTTCTTCCCAGGACAGAGGCATTTTTTGCGAACCAGTGTAGTTTAAAAAAAAGAAAAAAAATGACTTTCAATAAGTATTATGTAAATATTATTCTATTCTATTATATTCTATTCTATTCTATTCACCTAACCCTCAACTGATGGTAAGTGCCTACATTTTCGATGTTGGAATTGCGGTTAGCTTTTTTGGCTTTTACAGCTTCATCGGATAACTGTGCTTGTGAGAGAACCGCGGCTTGGACTTTTAACCGGTGCGCGAGAGTAGCTGACTCGAGAGTACCCCCGAGAGGGTACGACCTCGGCGTCAGTACTTCAGACGGTGGGATTTGTTAGTGTATCGTTTATCACCGTCGTATGTATATTATTAGTTGATAGGTGTCAGGCAGAGTAGAATAGCACCTACTTCTTTTCTACCAAGGTGTCGTAAGAGCCGACTAAGGTACTGTATATTGCAATGGTACAATGGGGAGAAAGAATTTTTTGACTCGTACCAAAATGGCGGTGACGTGGTACGCCACCCGCTACGTGAGTGAACCTGCCTACCCCTTATATGGGAAAAAGGCGTCACTATATGTATTTATGTATCTTATATACTGACGCTTACAGTTATACTGGTGTATATCGGTGTATTCGAGTGAATCTGTATCAATAAGTTAAGTGTTTGAATAAGCAACTTAATTTACTTGAAACTTGAAGATATATTTTTAAAAGATTTTATAATATATTTCTTTTGTAAATTATTTCATAAATTCATTCACATTTTCACATTCATTTACCCTTCGTTTAATGGTAATTATTTAAATAAAACGAAGACGTGACAAAGTGACCATTAAAAAAACACTAACACACACACGCACACACATATAAAGTAGCTAGTAGTAGAGAGGGACGCGTTCAGTTTATATATTACGCTAAGTCGTAGAGCCGACAAGACGCGATGATTGCCAAAAGGCACGCCACGTGCCATCAAAACGTTTTAACTTTTCCAAACGCACCATTAGAAGTTTCACATAAAAAAACTGTCCGCTGGATTTCTTACTGGTTTTTAACAGGGGCCTCTACCTTCTTCTTCTGTGTAAATGGAGCTCGGAGGCGAGCGCCCGCCTTAAATTTACATGAGTGACCCGAGTCCCCGATGCCGGCGCCTCTAAAATTTTTCTGTAATTTTAAGTACCACGTGAAGAGTGACGAACTTTTTCAGATCCAAAGTGTTCTCAGAAACGAGAGGAGTCATGTGTTCCGCAGTGGGGCATTTATAGGCTGTAACTCGTACTTTTATGTAAGTAGTGGCCGTGTAGTGGCGGCGTAAGAAAGGAAACTTGATGAGATTTTGGCGGACTTATCATACCCTCGAAATATTTTTCATTTCTCACGTAAGTATGATTTCCCATTTACACAGATTCCTTAACGATATTTTAAACACAAAACAAATGACATTTTCAGCATTTCGTCAAAAATACGAGTATTTTTCCATTGTAACTCGTGCGAGCATCGCGAAATTTAAATTTTAAATCTGCAGCTTCGGACCTGATGTGTAACAATTGTTTATTTTTGAAAATGAAACAAAAACAATTCGTACCCGCTCGTACAGTTTGTCATTGTAGTTTTTTCTTTTATCTTTCCCACATTTTCGTGATGGGAAAATAAAACTTAAAGTTGTAATAGAAATAACTTTACTATATTTGTCATCGTACTTGAAATTTATCATAAGATTCTTTATATATATTTTCATCGGTATAATATAGGTTTAATGATTTCTTATATTTACGCGTATATTAGACATTTAATAAAACTTATTTTTAAGGACTTTATTGCGTTTAATTACCAATCGCGATAAAATCTGTAAAAAATTGTTTTACTTAATATTTTTTTAATAACATTTTATTCTTATATTTCATAATTAGTTTATAATAAAAAAAAATTTTTTTTAAGATTCTTACGCGATCACAACTTCATCATTTTTATTATACTATAATGAATTTTCAGAATCATAATTCACGTCAAGCGGCCCAATTCATTCTAATTCAAAATCAAAAACTAACATCTTGGAATTTTTTAACGATCCTCAAAATAAGATTTAAGTTTCAGTAATGTAACACTTAAACAATAACATGTTCTGCGGATCGAGAGAATCTACTACCTCATCTCATCCATTGGGAGTCGTAAAAGTCGACAGAGGGAGAAATTACAACCAGGAGATGGGCAGCAGCATCATCCTGAAACACCCAAACAAATAAACTGCGGTTGCAAACCCGTCCGCCAAGCGAGACAACTATGGCAAAATCCCCCCGAAATGAGAGCTACAAACTTTTGTGGTAATTTATGAGGCCGGTCTATGTTCAGCAGTGGATTAGTGATAGTCTGAGATGAAGAAGATGAAGAATAAGCAAAATGTCATTGATATGCGGAATAAACAGAATTGGTGATAGCATGCAGCCTTGTGGAACACTAGCATTCACAGGCTTGCAATCCGATCATGCACCGTAGACAACGATCTTAATGCTGCGGTCTGTAAGAAAACTTGTGACCCAATTGCACAATATCTCACTGTTAACAGTGTTATCGAATATCTAAGATATATTTTGCAGAAAGAGATTTGCAGCAGTACCAATTAAAACTTCACAAATAGGTCACGTTCTTGTTTAATTAAAGTGAACGCTCTGTACTGTGAAAACTGTTTAATGATTTAAGAGTTTTTTTTTTGTTCAGCTGAATTGTCCAATTAGAAATTTTAATAAAGTGGTCAGAGTACCTGACTTCTACGTTGCGGGTCCTGGGTTCGAATACCAGTCGAAGCCAACGTTTGTGCATAAATACAAATAGTTGGGACGTATGAGTGCCTGTATATATACATATGTATATCCTGGTTAATAGAACTCCGGAAAAGTAGAATAGCACTAGTCACTTTCCTACCGAATCTCTATTCGTACAGAATAATATCATAATATGAGCAACGCAATGGGGAGTAAAATGTACTAACTCGTACCAAAATGGCGGTGAAATGCTTCTCCACCCGCCACGTCTCGTTTTCCGTGGGAGCGAAAAGTGGGCTAAGGTGTGATCTTTGCCTATCCCTTTAGACGGGCTATTGAAAAGGCGTGACTTTATGTATGTGTTATATCAATAATAATAAAATACTGTATTTTATATAATTCCCCTAATAAGCTAATTCGTTAGCCTCTAATAAAATTACTTAAGAGTGAAGTTTTCAAAAGAAAAAAGTACTTTCGCTAAGGTGACTTGACCGACATCATTACAACTTCAGTCCGTTGTTTAATTTGCTAAGTGTGCGGGGTTTACTTCCACTCGGCGCCCTACTTTAGAATTCTATAAGAATATAATATTTAGCTATGTCTTATAATAATTTGTATTATATTCTTTTTTTTTCATTTCTTATGTTATTTTTTTTTTGATTGATTTTTTTTTCGTGATTGTATTTTCTTTTTTAATTAGTATGTGTTTCTATTGTGTATGAGTTTTATTGTTGCGCGTGAGCGTTGTCTTGTTGTGCTGTACTAATAAATGCTTTTTCTTTCTTTCTTTCTTTCTTTCTTTCTTTCTTTCTAATCCTAAAATACCTAATATACATTATATTACAAAAACGTGCGAATAATTTTGTCGATAAAGCTTTTAAGTATTAATTGCATCTCTCATGGCGTGAAGCGGCGTGAGATAGTGCTTTATACCCGACATGTCAAGGTCAAGCGATTCACGAATTGCGAAAACACTTTAATTAATTCATTAAAATTATTTTGAAATATCATCTAGTATTGCTACTTTGCAAAAAAAACGTTTAAAAAAATTGACGTGGACGTCCGGATTTTTTTAAGGGTGTGGTCACGATAACTCCCTAAAAATTGACGTATCGAGACCGGGTTTTTTTTTATCATGTCCAGAATTTTATCTACTGGTTTCCTATTATTTTATCACTCGTAGTTATTAATAATAATATTTTTTTTGTTTTCATCTGAAATGGAAATGACTCTTTATAATAAAGAATATTTGAACCTCATGGCGATTTTTTTAAGAGTTAAATGAGCGTCTTGACACGAGCACTTTTGGAATTTCCTAACTTTAAAAAAAAATACAGACAACTTGTAACCCTTTCGTACAAAAATATAAGTACGAGTAGGTATTATATTTCCTTTCGAAAAAAAGATTTTACGGATTTTATCGCGTTTACTATTTACTTTTTATAACCCGACGTTGCGTTTATAGCACCCGTGGTCTCGGGGGACCTGAGATGACAGATGTCCCGATGTCATAGTTAGCCCGGAGCAACTTCAGCTTTTAATTATTAGTATAGTCTGATCTACGCAGAAAGAGCTGACTGTGTCACAAGGTCTTGCAGTGGTATGCTCGGTTTTGGATATAATTTTATTTATATATAAAACCCGCGTAAAAGAATATAGCTGTTGTGAAGCAACGCTGCTAGAGGAAATCTGCAGTCTGTGACCAGACCAGATGTTCTGGATTAGGTATCCCAAACATTACGTCAGATTTGATAAACCACAAATCACACAGACGATTCGCGAGGCCATTGAACTTAAAAAAAATCCTAATTTCAAAAGAAAATATGGTTGGGTACAACCACCAGCTTGGGATCCTAATTAATAAAATTAAATCAAAAACCAACCTGTCAAGACTTCAAAACACTGTTAGCTCTTTCTGCGTAGATCGGACCAAAAATAATAATTAAAAGCTGAAGGTACTCTGGGTTAACTATGACATCATGACATCTTTCACCTCAGAACCCCTTTGATTACTGGTGCTGTAAAGCGCTCGAAACGACGGGTTATAATAAGTAAATAGTAAGCGTGATGAAATCCATAATATCTAGTTTTATTTGGTAGTAGTGCAGAATTCGCATAAACGTAATAATTATATGTTATTTCCTTGGCGTACTCCATCGAAATAGTTATTTTAAAGTTAAAAAGGTTTATGTGTGGTACTACACTGTCACCGATTCGTCACCTTGTGTTATCAGTTCTCGCTCTCAGTCGCATTTGTCCAGTAGTTGCTAGCTACCGGTGTTCTTCAGATCGAAACACGGTAATGAAGGCGGATTCCCGCATGTAAATCCTGCCATCATTGACCACCACTTTATAAGAAATGAAATTCTAAAAAAAGCACTTAAGGTCATTAACATTAGGAGTTAAAGACTTTTTGATTGCTTCATTTATTTGCTCTCATTTCAAAGTCAAAGTTAAATTAACAAACCAGGAAAAATTACGCTTCTTTTAGTATTATAAAATAATATTTCTTAATCTTCTTCGGCATAAATCCTCGTTATAAAAGGTTACTTTTAAAATCATACCAACAAAACAATATAAGGGATAAAGCTAAGCCTTTGACAAATATAATACAATTTTTATCAAATTTGATAAAGTGTCGAGACGAACAAAACGTTGCAAAGCGTTAAAAAGTGCAACGTTTGCCCATAACAGATGCTGTGTAACTCAGAATATTTCTGTGTAGCACCATACTGCGCCCGTCACCCTGAGACATAAGTTCTTAAGTCTCCTATGCCCAGTGATAACGCTAGCTCTCAGTGCCCTTCAGACCGAAACACAGTAATGTTTGCACACTACTGCTTCACGGCCCTGGGGTAGTACCTACCTAAACGGATTCCTGCATAGGAATCCTATTTCTTTTACATCTTCTAGATAGATAAATTTGCAAATATAAATTTACGAAATACATATATTTACGTTAAATATAAATGAGCATTTTTTTAAGCCTTCGATAATTTTTCATTGTTTTAGTAAAATGTGCTCCAAATTGTGTATATCCCTTTTTCTCTTTTTTGAGGCTATTAGCAACACAACCAGACTCAAGAACTCGGCCACGATGACATCTGAATTACATTTTTATTGAGAAAAAGAGAAAAATTTTCAGATATAATAACTATATTTCAGAAAGAAAACTACCGGGAGTAGTATTCCGGGAGTAAAGGGATTAATCTATGTAGGCACGCACTGTCAGTTATTTTGCTATCAAATAGTGTGCAATCATTACTGAGTTTCGTTTCTAAAAGTACTGATAGGTATAATTTAGGGGCATATGAAACTTAAGAACTTGTGTCTCAGGTTATGTGTCTCAGTGTGGTGTCATAACTCTTACGTCTGCCTATGATGATGATGTTCTCCTTATCGATTTCGACCACGGCGACTACTTCCGAATTTTGTCGAGAGCTATCAACTGCGCAGGAGATATTATAGTGCCACAAGTGTACGCTCAAACACAGAGGCACTCCCTCGTCCCAACCTACCCCCACCCGATGTAACGTTAATGCGATAAGATCGGAGTTAGGCGAGAATGAAGTGTCAGAAACACGGGGACAATCACAACACAACCAGACCCGAAAACCAACAATTTGTGTTTTAGCACAAATGTTGGCTCCGGCTTGGATTCGAACCCAGGACCCGCGGCGTAGAAGTCAAGTACTCTGACCACTAGGCCACGCGGTCGTCACGTGCTCTGCCGCCACATAAATTTTGTGTCACCACACACCATTTATTATGGGCTGAAATTGCACTTACCATGAAGTCACGACTTTATTTCATATAAAACAGATCCTTTCGAGTCGCGGAATATGACCCGTTTATTTTAACGGTATATTATTTAAAAGGTAACGTAGGACGCTGACAAACGAAAGGCTTCATTTACAAAGGTGTCTACCGCCTTTGTAAATAAAGACCCTCATTTATGTAAGTTGTGTCAGCGGATCGCCTTTGAAGAAGACTGTGATTGATTTGTGGATAACATAAAGGCTGTTTGATTTTATTGTAAAAGTAATCAATTTTATGTTTGACTGGAGAACATTTTACGCTTATCTTGTAATAGTTATGTATCTATAGTTTGAGAAGTATAGCTGGAGTCACTTTGATGGACAAAGAACAGTGACAAGAAAGTGGTGCTTAGATGGTTTGGAAATGTAGAAATGAAATTGTTTATTTTTATTTTTCGACGTAAAAAAAAGTAAAGTAAAGTTTCAGCCTATAAATGCCCCACTACTGAGCACAGGCCTCCTGTCATTTCTGAGAGGGTTTTGGAGCTAGGAAGAATCCGCCACGCTGCTCCAATGCGGGTTGGCGGACTTCACATGTCTTCGAAATATTTTTTATTCCTCAGACATGCAGGTTTCCTCACGATGTATTCCTTCACCGCGGAGCACGTGGTAAATCAGCACTTAAAATTGCAATTAACAATTTTAGTGGTGCCGGCACCGGGAATCGAACCCAGGTCACTCACTTGCTATGAAATTTAAAGCAAGCGCCTAGCCCCTGAGCTACCACGGCTCACGTAATAAATATAAATTTTGACAAACGTATTTTTTTTTACATTCTACCAACGTTTCGTAATGATGTTACTCTGATGGAGAAGCAACAGCCGAAAGGAACTCCGCAGGTATATTCGTTTTTTTAATTATGTTATTTTTACCTTCATCATGAAACATTATTAACTTTACAAATAATAGTCTCACAGACAATCGAAACACGCTCCATGTGAAAAATCCAAACTGATTTAATTATACACATATATAAAAGCCGTGGTAGCTCAGGGGCTAGACGCTCGCTTAAAATTTCATATTACGCGAGTGATCTGGGCACATTGATAATAGCAATTTTATGTTCTGATTTACCACGTACTCGGCGGTGAAGGAAAACATCGTGAGGAAACCTGCATGTCTGGGAAATAAAAAAAATATATTTCGAAGACATGTGCAGTCCGCTAACCCGCATTAAAGCAGCGTGGCGGAATCTTCCTAGCTCCAAAACCCTCTCAGAGATGAGAGGAGGCCTGTGCTCAGCAGTGGGACATTTATAGGCTGATCTTTTACTTTTACTTTTATAAGTGTATTGCAAACTTAAGCAGACCAGCCCCCACAAATAGCACCATGTTCATAAGAATGACGCATGAGGCTTATTTCAATAATTAAAATTGCCGGCTTACTTTCTGTATTTACCACTACATTCTACCCGCGGGTTTGCTCACGTGGTTCTAAAAACATGATATGGAGTTTTGTAAATAGAGCATCAATGCTCTGTAAACTACAGAACATTACATTAGGATGCTACTGTATACAATGTTATAAGCGTTACATTGAAATGAACGTCAGAAATAATATAAAAAAGTATACAAAATTTGTAATAAGCTTATAACCAATTACATTTATTTATTGTTATAATTTATAAAATTTCCGAAAGCTCACTTAATAGTTACTTAAATATTAGTTAATAATTAAAATTAATAGTTAGAAGCAGTAGTGTGAAAACATTACCGTGTTTCGGTTTGAAGGGCACTGAGAGCTAGCGTAATCACTGGGTATATGAGACTCAAGCACTGATGTCTTAAGGTTATGGGCAGACGTTGCACTTACTATCAGGTGAACGTTTTGCTGTCTGAACTTTATCCAGTAGAAAAAAAAGCTAAAAATTCCATCTACCCATGTTTGTAACCAACATGTTGTACCATGTTTTGTAAATTGATAAGTATTTTGTAAATTATCGTATATTTTTACGTACATACATTCAGTCACGCCTTTCCCCATACAAAGGGGTAGGCAGAGGGCAGGGGACACTGACGTAGGCCTTTTATTTCGAAAAAGCCGCGGTTCATCAAAACCCGCTTGTGGTTAAAGCAGCAAATTACCGATCTGACAAAAACGGGACCGAACGCAAACGTCGCCCGCGAAACGTGCTAGACGACACGGACGTCTCGGCACTTCCTGACCACGATACGGTCAGTCATGATCCAGGCTACACTGTGCACACAGTCTATAGCTTTAACATAACACGCACCACGACGCGCGACCGCCGTAGAGAGCAGCGCGCAGCAGTCGACAATCACACCGCGTACACAAGATACACCCATGTTCCAGGGCTGTTCTCTCCGCCTAGAGTTACCGACACACAAGTCGACAGTCCGAATGGAGACCCGCAGCCTCCCTCGGACGGTCATAAGACGAACTTAAACATTTTGGAGATATTCAAAGTCGCGCAAGCACACAGCAAACGCGACAATCCGAATTTCGTGGTTTTGGTAGGAGTATTATTTATGTATTTATGTTTGGGTCTACCAACCTGGTATGCGGGCCCACAGCACAGTTGAGCACAGTATCCGATGAAGCTGTAAAAGCCAAAAAGGCTAACAGCAATTATATCACCGAAATTATGTAGGCCACTTTTCACGAGAAACGAGACGTGAAGAGTGGCGATCCTGTGCCGCCATTTTGATACGAGTAAAAAAACTCTTACTCCACATTGCGTTCCCATGAGCTTTCCTGTAGTTATAATTATTATTCATTATAATATATTTTTTTACAGTTTCAGTCTGAAGTGCAGCAATCATCATCGTCATCATTTCAACCTATCACTAGTCCACTGCTTAACGTAGGCCTCCCCATAATTTGACATAAAAGCTTATAGCTCCCTTTTGGGGAGGGGGGAGGTTGCCATGGATGCCACGCTTGTTAAAAATGTAGTATTTAAATAAAACTACTTTTTTACGGATTTTATCGCGTTTAATTTTGAACTAGTTTTACCCGACGTTTCGGACGCTTTACAGCACCCATGGTCACGGGGGGACTGAGGTGACAGTTGTCCCGATGTCATAGTTAACCCGGAGTACCTTCAGCTTTTAATTATTATTTGTAGTCCGATCTACGCAGAAAGAGCTTACTGTGTCTTGAAGCCTTGCAGTGGTATGCTTGGTTTGTGATTTAATTTTATTAATAATAGGATCCCAAGCCGGTGGTAATACCCAACCATCTTCCCTATTGAAATTAGGATGTTTTTTAATTTCAATAGCCTCGCGAATCATCCTTGGTAGGAATCGGTGTTCTTTTGCAAGGATTTGTGGTCTATCAAATCTGATGTAATGGTTGGGATGATCCAGAACATGGTCGCAGACTGCAGACTTCCTAGAGCGTCGATGCTTCACATCAGCTATGTGTTCTTTAACGCGGGTTTTAATGGATCTTTTAGTTTGCCCTATGTACGAGAGACCACATTCACAATCCAGCTTGTATACTCCTGCATCTTGTAGAGGGATGTTACACTTGACAGATGGTAAAAACTGACTTATCTTCTTCGGCGGCTTGAAAAATGTTCTTATAGAAGCTCGCTTCAAGATATAGCCAATCTTGTCCGTGACTCCTCTGACATATGGAAGAACATCAGGTACACGCTCGACTGTGGCCGGCTTCACTCGGTCACTGCGACGAAGGCGCGGAACCCGAAGCTTGTTGTCTTGCAAAACTTGCTTGACATGCTGAAGCTCGGCGGCCAGGTGTTTACTGTCACAAATCCCTTGTGCCCTCTGAAACAAAGATTTACCCACGGTAGCTAACTGTGAAGGATGGTGGTGAGATTCACCATTTAAATACCTTTTTGTATGGGTCTTTTTTCTATACACAGTTAACTATGACATTGGGACAACTGTCACCTCAGTCCCCCCGTGACCATGGGTGCTGTAAAGCGTCCGAAACGTCGGGTAAAAATAGTTCAAAATTAAACGCGATAAAATCCGTAAAAAAGTAGTTTTATTTAAATGTGTAATATTCGCGTAAATAAAATAAAACAATAATGTAGTAGTTAATAATGCGAGTTACTTGACTTCACAGAGTCAGTAACACTTTCATGGGGGCAATGTATACGTTTTACAAACAAAATCCCAGAAAGTGCACAAAGTCTTTCAATCAAAAAGTTCAAGCTATTTGTTAAACAAATACTTTTAAGAAGGGTTATTATAATATTAAGGAATACATGAATGATGATAACCCTGGGTATGAGGTGATCGCTGCCAAGCTATTTCTAAATCTTTATAATACTGCTGTAATTGTATGTTATTTTTAAAATAACTGAAAAAAAATCCCGCTGGGTTTCTTACTATGTAGTTCTTCCCAGGACCCTGTAACCGGTGTAGCTTAAAAAAAAACGACGTTCAGTAAGTATTATGTAAATGATCTAATATGAATAAAAATATTCTATTCTATTCTTGGCAGGCGGGTTGACAACAGCAGTTTATTTATTTAGATGTTGCAGGAAAATTCTGCTGCCCATTTTCTGGTTTTAATTTTTCCTTTGTCGACTTTTACAACATCCACGGGATGCGATGGGGTGGTATATTCTCTTAAGCCGTCACCAGCAAATGTTTAGTAATTACTGGGCACATAAGACTTAAGCACTGATATCTCAGGGTGGTGAGCGGAGCGCGTTGCCGCAAAGTGCCACAAGTAGGGATCACAACATTTTTTTATAGTATAAGTGACGAGACGAACAATACGTTCATCGGAACGTTCGTTGGATGAACGATTGGTGGCGATTTCGTTATGGTGTGTTCATTTTCGTCCAATAAAAAAAACGATGCTGGTCGACTAAAATTTGTTGAAAAATCTAAACCGCAGAATCTAAGGTGCGATGAGTCTGGCTCTAGTTTGGCCAATTCGCTAGACCGGAGGATGGTGGTGGTTTAATAAGTGATTTTATTATATTATGCCATATTATGCTGAAATAGGCACGTCGGGGAGGGGGGACTATAGCGATATTTCCTGGTTTGCGAGAAGTATGACTCAAGGTCGCGTGCCCTCAAGCTCACACAAGCTGGGCTGTACCTGAGCAGTGAGGCGAGTTTAATGAAGCCAGCGCGAAGCGTCGCTATCGCTGCGGCGGCACACCAGCTGGTGATTGACCAACAAGATATCACATGCCCTGTCAAATTTGAAAAAGATTATATTACTAAATTAACTAACATAGACATAAAGACAGCAAATCAAAAAAAATATCTGAAATAAGATCAACAAATAAATAACAAGTTTACTGGTGCAATTTTACTGGTGTTAGGATTCCTATGCAGGAATTCGTCTAGGTAGGTACCACACCAGGGCCAGTTATTCTGCCGTGAAGCAGTAGTGTGCAAACGTTACTGTGTTTCGGTCTGAAGGGCACTGAGAGCTAGCGTAATCACTGGGCATGTGAAACTTAAGAACTTATGTCACAGAGTGACGGGCGCAGTGTGGTGCTACACAGAACTATTCTGAGTAACATAGCATCTGTTATGGGCAAACGTTGCACTTACCATCAGGTGAACGTTTTGCTCGTCTCGATATATTATCAAAAAAAAAGAGCTAAGCAACCTTTGATTGCTAGGACCCTTAATCAAAAAGGCTGTTTGAAATTATAACATAACAATAGCTAGCTCCTTGGGAGCATAAATCATGTCAGGCGACTAATTAAACTTGAAGGCGATAATTGAATTCTCGACAAGGTTTTGAAAACAGGAGACAAGTAGTAGGAGAATTCTAAGACAAGCACTTTTTGGCGTATTGAGATGTTCCGTTGAGATGAAAAGGTAGAAAGTTTTTGAATTAAGAAAGTTTGCTTAGGGGAATACTGTTAGCTTTGTAATTTTTTGTAAAAAAAACTTTAATTTAATTTGAAATAAGCGACAATAGCCTAATGGTTTAGGGTACGGACTGCGAAACGTGATGTCGCAGGATCGAGCCCGCCATTCGGCTATTGACGTGAACCATCTAATAGCACAAGCTTTTAAGCTTAGTTGGATTAGTTGACAGTATCATAAAAAAAAACAAAAGAAAAGAAACGGTAAAGGAAAAACTATAATAACAGTATATAAGCGAAGTTAAGTACTGAATATTCCGAGATTGGGTACAAGGCTATTTGTTAGAAGGGCAATGTAACACAGACCGATGGACAACTTTATTAAAAACAAAAGAGTGAATTTACCATGTATATTTCAGATAAAGTAACACATATAATTTATTTTCGTGTATTGCCGTGTGGTGGCGGCTCGTTAAAAGAATACTACCACTCTATCTCATCCAATGGATCTCGTAAAAGGCGAGTAAGTAATTAAACTGCACTGTGCACCCAATAGTGCATGGTGGCGATGGGCTCACCACCTATCACACCAAGTGCATTATATTGTTTTGGTGAAACGTGGATTGTGCCAGTCATCTGTTTTTGCAGTGAGTGCCCAGTCCCTGACTACCCCTTATGGGATACAGTCGTGATCTTATATATGTATATTATTTATAAATGTTAATTACTTCGCTTCTTCTCGTGCGCGCAATATGCTTAAAAAGGTTAACAACGTTTTGTATTCACGTATGAATGTATAGATCACGCGACAGTGTTGGTTAATCTTGCTCTATTGAAGGCATCGTCATCAACGAAAACAATTTAACTGCAGTAATTTTCTCAATATGGATAAATTTTAAGATCTTTTTTTATGCAGAGTGATAATCTCGTAAATAAACGTTTTTTTTTTATTAGAATCAGTGACGAAACGAGCATACCGTTCACCTAATGGAAAGTGCAACGTCAGCCCATAACAAATGCTGTGTCACTCAGAACACGTTTGTGTGAGACCACACTGCACCTGTCACCTTGGTACTTCAGTTCTTAGGCCTCATATGCCCAGTGATTACGCTAGCTCTCAGTGCCCTTAAAACCGAAACACAGTAATGTTTGCACACTACTGCTTCACGGCAGAATAACTGGCCTTGCGGTGGTAGGCTAGGTACCTACCTAGACGGATTTCCGCATATAAATCCTACCACCTCCAAAAGTTTAGTAAAAATGTCACAAACCTAAAAAAAAGCTGTATGCTACGCGACAGACAAACAAGAAGAACAGAACATAGGAAATAAAAACGAATTGGCAAGTGTACGACAAAATCTAATACGTTTGTGGCCTACGTCTGGAAATGACGTTAAACGAACTGGAAAGCGTAATGTAAATTAAAGTGCATTAAAAGCAACCGCTTTGCAAATTACTTGTTAATTTATTATAAAACCAGTAGCAACTACAACACAGCTACTTGGTACTTAAGCGCTTCTTATATTTTAAGATGAAAGAAGACTTTTAATTAAATTTAACTTGAAAATACTAACAGTATACTAAATTCTTGGATGGACGGGTTCTTTATATTAGAAGTTGGTACAGTACCCGTTTTGGTTCCTACAATTATCGGTCTCAGTGCTCGGTCGCACTTCCGTTCGGACTGTCGATTTGTGGCGATCGATCTAGGCGGTGGAATCCGCCCTTTTATCTTGTTTTGCATCGACGCTCTCGACGGTAGTCGCCCAATGTCTAAATTGTCCGAATGTTGGCCGACAGCGTCGCCGTCGGAGGCAGAAAGTGTTTCACCTTTTCGTTTTTTAGATAGCATCGAATGTAAGTGTTGCAAGATGTTAAACTCTCATCAGAGATATTTCTATCATTTTGAATAGTTATAACAGAGCAACTCGGTCGATTCCTATTATCCAGAATTGTATTAGTATAGTTAGAAAAGTTTGGATTGGATTTTTTAAACTTTTCAAAGAAAAGTGTAAAGTGCACATCTCATGACGCTCATTTAACTCTTAAGAAAAAATAATTGTATTAAGGTTCAAATATTTCGAGTCATTTCCATTTCAGATGAAAACAATAAGAAAAAATAAATGACACGCGAGAAACGATTATTTTTCTTTATAACTACAAGTGACTAGACTTTTGATATGAAATAGGAAATCAGTAGATAAAATTCTGGACACGATAAAAAAACCCAGTCTCGATACGTCAATTTTTTCGGAAGTTAACTTGACCACGTACCTAAAAAATTCGGATGTCCACGTCAATTTTTTTTAACTGTTTTTTTTTAAAGTAGCAATATTCGATGATTTTTCATAATAATTTTAATGAATTAATTAAAGTATTTTCTTTATAATCATACAAAGAAAATACTATTCAAATTAGCATATAAGTGCAATATAATTGTGATAGAGGTATCTGAAGACCGCCGAATCGCTTGACCTTGACAAGTCGGGTATAAAGCACTATCACACGTCGCTTTGTTATTTCATACGCTAGATTGAAATTTAAATGCTGGAAGAAAGGGGCGCCAATGCCAAGTTCTTTCCCCCGTTTCGGAAAATTCGGGGCTTAATCGCCATGACTTCACAATTAATTACGTTGATTTTGACGTTCATAATAGCTTTTAACAAGCTTAAATTTTATAAAGAAATGTCGACTTTGAATTTTAATCTATTCGTTACATGACGGTGTTAGAAATAGGTAACATGCTGCGAACATAATATCGTTGGTAGTTCATCTTTATGCAGTAACACGGGGACAGCCACAATACAATCAAACGCGAAACCAACAATTTACGTTTTTGCACAAATGTTGGCCCCGGTAGCGGGTCGAACCCGAGACCCGCAATGTAAACAGGTATTCCGACCACGATGTCGTCACCGTTCTATTACTACTACTATACTAATCGTAGTCAAAAAAACATAATACCAAACGATTAACGATTATACAATTTATATTTGTTGACCAACAGCGCATGGTGGCGATGGGCTCACCACCTATCACACTAAGTGCATTACATTGTTTTGGTGAAACGTGGATTGTGCCAGTCATCTGTTTTTGCAGTGAGTGCCCAGTCTCTGACTATCCCTTATGGGATACAGCCGTGATCTTATGTATGTATGTATGTTATATTTAAGTAATATTCAGTACTGGCTGCGCCCCGCGGTTTCGCCCGCGTAAAAACTTATAAGTACCTTAAATACGTTCATATGAATTGAGTAAAAAGCTTAATGTTTTCTTTTATTTACGCGAATATTACATATATATATAGCGTTTAATTTATATATATTACATTTATATAAAAGCTTAATGTTTTCTTTTATTTACGCGAATATTACATATATATATAGCGTTTAATTTATATATATTACATTTATATAAAAATTAAACGCGATAAAATCCGTAAAAAATTGTTTTATTCAAATGAGTAAAGCTGTTATTTTCTTATTGCAAACAGACACAATTTTATTTATTTGTATAGATTCAAAATGACCGGTATCCTACATTTGTTTAATCATCGAAACGATTTATCAAGAGATTTATTTAATACGAAAGCAACGTATGCAAATTATACTATACGGATCGTGGTGAACCGCAACTGAAAAAACAGAATGCTTAATGAATTCAAATTTCATATTCTCAGGAACACATTCCTCTATTACTTCCTGTAATGAAATATTTCTAAGTTGATTTGAAATTCTTTGTTTTACGTATCAATATGTTTTTAAAATGTGAAATATGGCAAAGTATTTTTTAATTGTTTTTTATTCTTTAGGTAATTTATATGTCAGACAGCGTAGAATAGCATGTGCCTTTTTCCGATCGAGGTGTGGTAAGAGGCGACTAAGGTATTGTACGGACAGTCTAATCGTGCAGAACAATACCATAATAATATAATAATAATAATAATAATAAACGAAAGTAATGGTTTTTGAAAGAGAAGAAATTATGTCGGATTGCAAAGTTCTGATTGAAGGAGAAAGAGTGGATCAAGTGAAAGAGTTTGTGTACCTGGGTTCTAAATTTACGAGAGACGGAAAGTATGACTGTGATATTGAGAGAAGAGTATTAGCAGGAAATCAAGTGAATGGGGCTCTGCATAACTTTATGTGTAGCCAGAACGTATCTAAAAAGGCACGACTGGCTGTACATAGGGGAGTTCTGGTCCCCACACTTATGTATGGTAGTGAATGCTGGGTCTGGCAGAAGAAGCATGAAAGTAGGATTAACGCTGTGGAAATGAGAAGTTTGAGAAGTATAGCTGAAGTAACTTTGATTGATAAAGTGAGAAACAGCGTGATAAGGGAACGTTGCGGTGTTGTTGAAGATGTAGTATAAAAGATAGAGAAAGGCATGCTTAGATGGTTTGGACACGTAGAGAGGATGAATGAAAGGAGATTGACGAAACAGATTTGTGAGGCAAGTGTGAATGGAAAAGCCGGTAAGGGTCGACCTAGGTGTACGTATCACAATCAGATCGGTGAACTTTTGAGGAAAGGTCACGTTAAAAGTACCCGCAACCGACGAGCGTGTGTGTAAACGCTAATGAAAGTAGAAGAAGCTAATGATGTGTGTCAGGATCGTAGCAAGTGGAAAGATGTGGTCTCTGCCTACCCCTATGGGAAAGAGGCGTGACTGTATGTATGTATGTATATTTCAAGTAACACAGACTCATTTTGTTAGTACTACAATCTTATTTTCTATGTTAGTCCTTAACTTTAACTTTTCGTTATTTGAGATGCGAGTCATCGCTGCGCCACTCCGCTTGAAATAGCGCAGCAATGACTCACATATTTGCAGTCCAACCTGCTACTAATCATCCTTAGGATGCCATTGGTACTAATGTGCAATGCTGTCACTATTCTGCTCGTGCGAACGCAACGGCGAGTAAGAATTGTTTGTCTCGTAACAAAATGGCGGCGAGATGGTTCGCCACCCGTTCTGTCTAGTTTCCCGCGAGAGCGAACTGCGTGTGGGGTTTCTGCCTACTCCCTATATAGGAAAAAGGCGTGAATGTATGTATGTGATTTTAACTCTGATTTTCTTAAGATAAATATATAAAAAAAAACTAAAATTGAACTGGTTTTAGTTTGGTTTTTTGTTTATGAAATGATGTGTCTCACTTTTCTATATCATCACCTGATTTCTATATCCATAACTCATTTCACGCGCATAGAACTACCACACAACTATGAATTTGTGATTTTGCATTGCACATAAATGTTGGGTTGGGATTCGAAGCCGCGGCGTAGAAGCCAGGTAATCTGACCACTAGGCCATGCGGTCGCCAAAATAGTATGTGATAAATGTTAAACGCTGTAGAACTCGTGCTGTAATAGTGGAATGAGAAAATTAAAATCCTATTTTATTTCAAAGGTGTTGGAGATGAACCACAAGGGAATATCATCGTCATACCGGAATAACAAACACTTATGCCGGATCTAAATTGTACAGACCAGTGATCATCCTGCAGCCTGCTCGGAGTCTGGTACAGCGCCTGCTAAGTCGCTGGAGTGAAGAATGGAGACAATTCTTTTATTCGAGAAGGAGACGAGGCGAGCAAAACGTTCACCAAATAGAAAGTGCAACGTCCGCCCACAACAAATCCTGTGTCACCCAGAACATTTCAGTGAGATACCACACTGCCCCTGTCCGCTGTGTTATCAGTTCTTTAGTCTCATATGCTCAGTGACTATACTTGCTCTCATACCGAAACACAGTAATGCTTGCACACAACTGCTTCACGTTAGAATAACTAGCCCAGGTACCACACCTACCAGTATTGAAAATCCTTCCAACCTGAGAGATCGAAGTGTGCAAATACTATTTAGGTTAGAACTTGATGCCACTAGAGACGTGACGAGCTCAGGGGCCGGGCACTTACATTTAATTTCGTAGTACACAAATGACCTCTAAAGAACACTTAAAATTGCAGAAAAATTCTGCAATTTTAAGTGTTGATTTACCGCGTGCTCAGGGGTGTAGGAAACCATGCTGGAGAATCTCTTTTCAGTTTAATATTCAAGCCATTTTTTTATTTGATAAAGTGACGAAACGAGCGAAATGTTCACCTGATGGTAAGTGCAATGTCAGTCCATAACGAATGCTTTGCCATCCAGAACAATTCTGTGTGACACCACACTGCGCCCGTCAACTTCAGACATCAGTTCTTAAATGTCATATGCCCAGTGATTACACTAGCTCACAGTGCCTTTAAAACCGAAACAGTAATGTTTGCACACTACTGCTGCAAGGCAGAATAACTGGCCCTAGGGTGGTACCTACCTACGGATTCTTGCATAGAAATCCTACCACCAGTAAATAAAAAAAGTTTATTTTGTTTGCGACATTAACCATTTGGCAAGAAAGGAAAATGTTACATTGGGTTCTCTGGATGATTATTACGAACCTAACGAAAATGTGTTAGTCCCTTACGCCATTAGTTACATTTTCAAAGTTAATTACGCTATTAATTCACGTTTACGTTGAAGCCGAATGGCTTCGAAAATTGCACCCATAGCTTACAAGTCGCACAACGTTTCAGTTAACTGATTTTATGGTCATGCTGGAAATGTTCTAATAATTTAAGTAAGTGAGTGTAAGCTCCCAAAAATAGCGAGTCTCTTCATTAATATTATCTTTAAAATGAAAACGATTTGGAATAAATTATAAAATGAAATGAATATTTTAAATATTGTGATAAAATTATTTGTTTTTTTAAAATCTAAAATCAACGTCACTTTGGCTCAATATGGTTTCTCTGAATAGAGACGAAAAAAAGAGACTTCGCAGACAATATTTTTTTTTATTGCATCAAGTGACGAAACGAGCAAAACGTTCACCTGATAGTAAGTGCAACGTCTGACCATAGCAAATGCTGTGTCACCCAGACCATTTCTGACTGCGCCCATTACCCTGAGACATCAGTTCTTAAGTCTCATATGCCTAGTGATTACACTAGCTCACAGTGCCCTTTAGACAGAAACAGCGTAATGTTTGCAGACTACTACTTTACCTTTGCTTTAGAGCCGTGGTAGCTCAGGGGCTAGGTGCTCACTTTAAGTTTCATAATACGCGATAGCCCTGGGTTCGATTCCAGGTGCCTGCACCACTAAAATGGTTAATTGCAATTTTAAGTGATGATTTACCACGTGTTCGGCGGTGAAGGCAAACATCGTAAGGAAACCTGAATGTCTGAGAAATAAAAAATATTTCGAGGGCTTGTTAAGTCGGCCGCATTGGAGCCACGTGGCGGACTCTTCCAAACTGGAAACCCCTTTCAAAAATAAAAGCAGGGCCTGTGCTCAGCAGTGGGGCGTTCATAAGCTGTACTTTTATTTACTTTCACTGCTTCACGGCAGAATAACTGGCCCTATGGTCTGGTACCTACCTAGCCGGATTTCAGGATAGGAATCCTACCACCAGAAAAATCGTAGTATCGCCGTGAGTGATGTAACGGTCATGCGATAAAATCGGAGGTGGGCTAGGATGCAGTGTCAATACGGGGACAGTCACAACACAACCAGACCCGAAAACCTGCAATTAATGTTTTAAACATATGTTGAAGATTTGAATCCAGGATCCGCGGTTTTCTTTTTCTAGTCCTTTTTTTGCTTTAAAACATTAGAGTTGTTTTTTCTTTTTAATGTCTGCTGCACCGCCTATCGTATGTTTATTTCTAGCCTTTGGTTTACTGGAAGAGAATGCCTTCGGGTATTAAGTCCGTCATATCTACAATTTGAGTGCATAGAAGTTTAAATAAATAAATGAAATAAATTAATTAAAAAATACGCCCGGGAAAAAATAAATAAATAGGAGTCCTTCTATCAGTAAGTGGTGCTTTATATGGTATAGTGTCAACAAATGCGAAATATATGTATATGTGAAATATTTAAATAAACTTTTGGATACGTAGGCAGTGCAGCTTGGCTTTTTTTTTATTTCATAAAGTGGTGAAACGAGCAAAACGTTCACCTGATGGTACTCGTAAGTGCAACGTCTGCCCATAACAAACGCTGTGTCACCCAGAAAATTCTGTGTGACAGTACACAGTGCCCATCACCCTGAGACAGGTTCTTAAGTCTCATATGTCCATTGATTACGCTAGCTCACAGTGCCCTTCAAACCGAAACACAGTAATGTTTGCACAACCTGCAGCAAACCCTAGGAACGGTAAACTCAATCGAGAATATTCTTCCCTAGATATTTTGCGGGAGCTTACACTGTAGAATTTACGAAGTTGTTCGTTTTCATACTTACCGTTTAGCGACACAAGTAATGCGCTACAACGGTATGCAACAATGTTTATTTTCGTTGAAAATTCTCTCTTTATTTTATGCTTTACATTTATTTTTGTATTATAAAACATTTTGAAGATTCTGTAGAAAGTAAAATAGGTGACAGCGGTATCTTACTACGTGTATTATCATAAAGTTGGAGAGGTATAGCTGGATTAATCCATAGCTTAGAATGCACTGTAATTTTTTTTTTATTGGATAAGGTGACGAAACGATCAAATCCATCTAGGTAGGTACAGGCCAGTTTTTTTTATTGTATAAAGTAATGAAACGAGCAATACGTTCACCTGATGGTAAGTGCAACGTCTGCCCATAACAAATGCTGTATCACCCAGAACATTTCTATGTTACACCACACTGCGCCCGTTACCCTGAGACATGAGTTCTTAATTCTCATATGCCCAGTGATTACGCTGGCTCTCAGTGCCCTTCAAACCGAAGCACGGTAGCTGTATGATGATGATGATGATGATGATGAGCCATCAACTGCGCAGGAGATATTATAGTGCCACAAGTGTACGCGCAAACACAGAGGCACCCACTCGTCCCAACCTACCCGCGCCCGATGTAACGCTGATGCGATAACATCGGAGGAAGGCTAGGATGCAGTGTCAAAAACACGGGGACAATCACAACACAACCAGACCCGAAAACTAACAATTTGTTTTATACCCCAAATGTTGGCTCCGGCTGGGAATCGAACCCAGGACCCGCGGCGTAGAAGTCAGGTACTCTGACCACTAGGCCACGCGGTTGTCAGTAGCTGTATAACAGGATTGTCACCTATGAGTTTTAAGCAACTTCTTTAAGTTGACATATCTCCTACAGGTATCACGCTACGAGGCTCATTATATTTTTTTGGTCATAAACACATCTATAATGTATCATAAACGATCCTAAGTCCAGCCTGCCGGGATGTATAGGACAGTACCAATGACCCACACATGATGTATATATGTGCTTAGTATATGGTGACGATATAATAATGTCTCTTCACTATCTTTTATTACTTGGCTAGGAAGTGTTAATTTATTTTTGGGATATGTTTCTACGCATTTTTGGTGATTCAATACATGTTTGAAATAAACAGTAGAACCTGCAACCTGTAATTCCGGCCCCTGTCCGAAGCAGCGCCTTCTGTAATGCGAAATGCCAATTAAATGTGTATAAAATGTTTCCAACTACTAAAATGTTACCTACAACTTTAAATATTAATTAGTGTGTTCGAAACTGTAGCCGCGCACTAGTAGAGGAAAGTTAACAGTAACGTTTCTCCTTTTGACGCTATAAACAGCTTCGCTTCAGAAATCTTATATCTATCTTATATGTATCCTTTTGAAGTATGTTATACATAATAAATTACATACATACATAAGATCACGACTGTATCCCCTATGGGGTAGTCAGAGACTGGGCACTCACTGCAAAAACAGATGACTGCCACAATCCACGTTTCACCAAAACAATATAATGCACTTGGTGTGATAGGTGGTGAGCCCATCGCCACCATGCGCTGTTGGGTGCACAGTGCAGTTTAATTCCTTACTCGCCTTTTACGAGATCCATTGGATGAGATGGAGTGGTAGTATTCTTTTAACGAGCCGCCACCACACGGCATAATAAATTAATTACACATATTTATGTTATTATTTCTCTGCTAACTGTAACTTATCAATGCATAAAATATTATAAACGATTTTAAACATTCAATATCTTATGTTAATTGAGCAATGAATAATTCGTCTGGTATTTTGTGTTATTGCGGATCGTCCGTATATTCGAGTATTTAAAATTATATTTCAAATTATTGTCAAAGATTATGTTTTACAGCTTTTCACTGTGTTCACTGTTGATAGAATTCCTATGCAGGAATCCGTCTAGGTACGTACCACCCCAGGGCCAGTTATTCTGCCGTGAAGTAGTAGTGTACAGAAATTATTGTGTTTCGGTTTGAACGGCACCGAGAGAACGATCACTGGGCATATGAGACTTAGAAACTGTTGTCTCAGGGTGACGGGCGCATAGTGGTGTCACACAGAAATCAGCATTTGTTGTGGGCAGGCGTTACGCTTACCATCAGGTGAACGTTTTGCTCGTTTCGTCACTTTATTGAATTAAAAAAAATTAAAAACAAAAGAATATTATTGATTAAACTTTAAAAGACCCTAAACCATTTAATAAAAAGTGGCAAGAGTTTATTTTTGTATTAGAGACAAGAATTGTATCCACAGTGAACATAGAATAAACGACACGACGTACCTTACATACATTGTATGATGAAGGCGTGACAATTAAATGACCACATAACCAGAGGAACCACCACAGGGCCAGTAATTCGACCTCGAAGCAATAGTGTGCAAACAACGTTTCGGTTTGAAGGGCTCTCAGAGTTAGTGTAATCACTGGGCAAATGAGACTTAAGAACTGATGTCTTAGGGTAACGGGCGCAGTGAGGTATCTCACAGAAATTTTCTAAGTATCACAGTCAATTATTTCACTTTATCCAGTAAAAAAAATGCGTTACATCCTCCATGGGGTCAGGTGCAGAGTCAATTTCGTCCTGACAAAAGCAATGTAAGATATCATTATTCCAGGTTCTTTGTATAGGAGGACAGGTAGGAGATAATCATTTTTTTACACGCTTTATATTAGCTTCACTAGTATGTTTGTATGTTTGTAACCGACTCCTTAGGGCTCGATTTTCTCCTACTTTGAACGATCCGATTTAATTCAAATTTTGCACACCTGTCAAAGACCGATGATAATGCCATAATTCGACTAAAAATAAAAAATAATAGTTTAAAAAACTAAAAAAACACGCTTTTATAGAAGATCCAACTAAATTACTCAATAGATGGCGCTAATATGTATTATGTATGTGTTATAGAGGCCATCGTCTTAAATTAGTTTGTAACAAAATAATTAACAGATTAAAAAAGCACGGTTTTATAAATAAACCTTATTTATAAAAGCGTGCTTTTATAAATAAGGCTTATTTATAATAAACTAAAAAGAAGAAATTAATAATACTTTGAAAAAACTAAAAAATACGCTTTATATAGAAAACCAAACTAAAAAATAGAAAATAAATTTTAATAAATTTGAATTAAGAGTAGTGTAAAAAATTCCAATTAATATAAATGAATAATAGTGTAAATAAGAAAAAAATGTTTTATTTAAAAAAAAGCGTGGGATGCATGGTGTCAATAGTTATAAATATTTAATTGACATATATGAGAAGAAGGATTATCATTTCGATGATATCTTAAAAAGCCCACATTCACCGCATCCCACGCTTTTTTTTAAATAAAACATTTTTTTCTTTTTTACATTATTGTTCATTTATATTTATTAGAATTTTTTACACTCAGCTCAGGAGGCCGGGGTCGCTTACCCGGGGTACTTTTACAGGGTACTCTACCGTATTTGCCGGATCGAGTAGAGTCGAGAGAGTCGAGTCCCTTGCTAAAAATTAAATAGAGATATAATTTTCATGAATTACATTCAAACTGTATTTATATTAAGCTTGTTTAAAATTTTGTTTCTATAATTAAATATGATGTCTATGTACACATAAATCGGGTAACTTGAAACCTAGTTACAGCAAGTTAGCAACTTTCGCCTCATCAAATAAGCTTAGTTAAAAGCAGTTAGTACTGGTTAATACATAATGAACATTCGGTAAGTTTCTTTGTTAAACACATCAACTCTTGTTTTGTTACAAGTACATTCAGTTGAAAATCTTAAATCAAATTGTGGCTTTCATCAAAACTATGAAATATAGTTACTAATAACCACTCACTCAGTCACTCGATTAATTATTAAGTCTATACATTCTGACATTAGTCATGAGAAACGGATCACTGCAGCCATCTTCCATGTTTGATGGCATGGTATCATACTGGAGGTAGGATTCGTATTCAGGAATCCTACCTCTCTAGGTAGGTACGATCGAATTATCAATCATTCTGCTGTCAAGCAGTAATGTTCAAACATTACTGTGTTTCAGTCTGAAGAACAATGATAGCTAGTGTAATTACTGGGAAAAATGGCCTAAGAATTGATATCTCAAGGTGAGGAAGCGGGCTGTCATGTGGTGGCGGCTTAAGAGAATCTATCATCCTATCTCATCTCGTGAGTCCCGTAAATGTCGACAGAGGGGAAATAATAACCAGCAGATGGGCAGCAGCATCTTCCTGGAACATCTGATTAAAAAAAATGCGGTTGCCAACCCTCCTGCCAAGCGTGGCAAATATGGCAAAATTCCCCCAAAATGAGAGCTACAAACTTTTGCGGCAATCTATGAGAGAGGCCTATGTTCAGCAGTGGACCAGTGATAGGCTGAAATTATGATGATGATAAAGCAGAATGGAAGTCTGAAATTTGCTTTTGCATAATATAGGAGAAGCAAAAAAATAAGAAGAAGACAATGTTGTTATTTAATATGTTTATTATATACAGTCTTGATGATGATATAAAAATTAGGTCTTTGTTAATAAGTGCGGAAATAATGTTGGTGCAGAAAATTTCACTGCGTTTTAAACTTGCAACTTAAATAGACTCTTCACTATGAAGTAACAAACTTTGTTGAGCTTTCTACTTTAAAAATATTGTTGGTAAAATAAAAGTTACTCTTGTAATGTTAAATACATACAATTTATATGAAAAAATCCAAATATCAATGCATATTAGTGACCATTTTGAATACAGTAATAATGTATTTTTTTTAAAACGATGCCCCACAGTAGTGTTTCTCCTATGTCGTGGGTGCGTATTACAGACATAAATTCCACATGCACAAACACCCAGACCCGGAACAACTATTTGTAGCCGCGACCCGCGGCGCAGAAGCCAAGGTCTTAGCCACTGCGCCAACCGAGCCGACATCGTAATGGCCTGGTGATTAGATTAGCTGATAGATTATATTCTACGCCGCAGGTCTAATTGTGTTGTGAATTTTCTGTTCCAGCGTGCTGCTCCTTAAGATCGCAATAAAAAATATTACATATTTCTTATATTCTAATAGTATAATAGCTTACTCTGTCTTAAAGTATTTCTGCGTAGATGGGAATAAAAATAATAATTAAAGGGTAAAGGTACCCCGGGTTAACTATGACATCAGGACATCTGTCACCATGGGTTTTGTAAAGTGCTCGAAACGTCGGGTTATAAATAGTAAATTTACGCGATAGAATCCGTAAAACCTAGTTCTCTATCTAATCCTACCACCAGTACCATCCTTTTTTAGCTTTTACAACCGCTTTTGGATGCTGGTGGTTAAAATTCAGAAACAAACTTATTTTCAGACGAAACATTTCTGCACCACACAGCGACCAGCCCCCTGAGACGTCAGTTCTTTAGTCTCATATGCCCAGACTAGTGCCTAGTGCATTTCATACCGAAACACAGTAACGCTTGCACACTGATGCTTCACGGCAGAATATCTTGGGTCTTTATATAATCTGTGGTAGAGTAGAATAGCACCTACCTCTTTCCTACTACCAACCTACCAAATATCACCTATCTACCTATCTACCAAAATAGCAGTGACGTGGTTCGCCACCCGTCACGTCTCGTTTCCCACAGCGGCGAAAAGTGGGCTACGTGTTTGGCCTCTGCCTACCCCTTATATGGGGGAAAAGGCGTTTTGTTTATAAATTAACATAAGAGCAAATATACAATTTTTGCTTACTTGATTCAATAATAACGGTATCCTAAAATATAAAACTAAATTGAAATATGTCCGAAACTGGACAAACAGAGCGGGTGCGAGATGTTTTTGTGTTGTTAAACAATTGAACAACTGCAACACGTCACGCTCGAAGCTACATATTTTTAATTTAACTTTTACTATGCTCTCGCGAAGTATAATGAAGAAATATTTTACGGTACTTATTATTTTATAACTAGCCGATAAGGCCGTGTGGTGACGGCTTAAGGGAATCTACCACCCCATCTCATCCCGTGGGTGTCGTAAAAGTCGACAGAGGGAAAATGAAAACCTGGAGATGGGCAGCAGCATCTTCCTGGAACATCTGAATAAATAAACTGCGGTTGCCAATCCGCCTTCCAAGCGTGGCAACTATGGAAAAATCCCCCCAAAATGAGAGGTACAAACTTTTGTGGAAATCTATGGGGAAGGCCTACGTACAGTAGTGGACTGGTTGTGGGCTGAAATGATGATAATGGATACTTATCGTCGTTTCAGCCTATCACAATTTGACTGGATTTTGCCATAGTTGTAAGGCTTGGCAGATGGGTTGGCAACTAGATGGGTTGGCAACGCAGTTTATTAATTCAGATGTTCCAGAAGATTTTAATTTTTTATTTGATGAAGTGTCGAGACGAGCAAAACGTTCACCTGATGGTAAGTGCAACGTTCTCCCATAACAGATACTGTGTTACTCAGAATATTTCTGTGTAGCACCACACTGTGCCCGTCACCCTGAGACATCAGCTCTTAAGTCTCATATGCCCAGTGATTACGCTAGTTCTCAGTGCCCTACAAACCGAAATACAGTAATCTTGCACACTACTGCTTCACGGCAGAATAACTGGCCCTGGGGTGGTACCCACCTAGATGGATTCCTGCTCTTAGATGGGAAAAAGGCATGACTGTTTGTATGTGTATGTATGTCTGTCTACATCTATATCATTTGACTCTGCCACTTGTTCACCTAAGTGAAATATAATGCTAAAGCTGGAAATTTGAGAAAAAAATAAATATTTGTAAACCAGCACACCGACTTTCTCTTTCACCCCTCTTTAAATATGTATCTATTTTTTTTTATTGGATAAAGTGACGATACGAGCAAAACGTTCACCTGATGGTAAGTGCAATGTCTGCCCATAACAAATGCTGTGAGACCCAGAAAATTTCTGTGTGAATCCACACTGCGCCCGTCACTCTGAGACACGAGTTCTTCTTAAGCAATGATCTCGAGTTTTATTTGTTGTTGTTTTTAGTTTAAAAGTTTGATTTTCTAATGACAGATTGCGACCATTGCGAAGACTGCAGAGATGTCTTGCATCCTGGAGACGTACATAGGATACTTTTTATTCCGGAAAATCAAAGAGTTCCTACAGGTTTGTTAAAAACCTAAATCCATGCCGACAAAGTCGCGGGTATAAGCTAGTAAGTAATAAAACACAAATGCCGAGTCAGTCACCCGAAGAACCGCTCCCTTACCCAAAATAAAACTTATGCGAAAAGGTAAAGAAGGATCGATTGCTCTGTCAAAAACACAAAGACATTTATAATTTGTCCCCAAGATAACCAATCATTTGCTTTGCTACGTATCATTTCTGCCGAGTTTTGATAACCAGCGCTACAGGTCAGCAGACAGAAGCGAACATGTTTAAATGACTAAAATCAATGGTTTATTAAATTTTTTCACGTAGTAAGTTGTTGTTTTATTGGGTAAAGTGATGAAACGTGCAAAACGTCCACCTGATAGTAAGTGCTTCCCCTAACAAATGCCGTGTCACATTACATTTCTGTGTGCCACCACACTGCGCTCGTCACCCTGAGATACGTGCTCTTAAGTCTCATATGCCCAGCGATTACGCTAGTTCTCAGAGCTCTTTAAACCGAAATACAGTAATCTTGCACACTACTGCTTCACGACAGAATAACTGACCCTGGGGAGGAAACTACCTAGACAGATTCTTGCATAGGAATCCTACCACCAGTTATGTATAAACGAATGGGAGAAATTATACTCGTCTGTATTCATTAATTTCAATATTTCTATATTACTTAACTTTTATTCAACGTCAGACAGTCATAAGACTCATATTCCTCGTAATTACCCATACAACCATATCCTTACTACAGTGTCGAAACACTGTGGTGTGCTTCGAATTGATGGACTCTGCACTCAATTGCTAAACAAGAGAATAACAGGCACTGCGGTGCATATAAATCTTATCACCGATACATGGTTCTCTAACTTTTGAACTTTACACTGACACTGGTCACTTTCTTGTTCGATCCCATTCTCCAGAGTATTTAATCACGATACCATTTTACTGGTGGTCGGATTCATATGCAGGAATTCGTCTAGGCAGCTAGCTTAATCAAAGGGCATATGAGACTTGAGAACTGGTGTCTCAGGGTGATAAGCACAGTGAGGTGTCACACAGTAATCTTCTGGGTAACACAGCATTTGTTATGGGCAGACGTTGCACTTACTATCAGGTGAACGTTTTGCTCAAAAAAAACCTACCTAGATGGACTCCTGCATATGAATACGCAGAAATGTTCCGAGTCACACAGGCTTTTTATATGCAAAAATTTCCCTTACCTTTATGGAAATGATTTGCTCAACTTTCAGTTTCTTCCTTAGAAAAAATGGTCATCATTATTATTTCAGCCTATCACTAGTCTACTGCCAAACATATGCCTCTCCCATAGATTGCCATAGAACATATATAACACAATCCATAGATTGCCTAATGAATGATTGATTATGGATTCGGTCAAGTATTGGAAATGACAACAGACGAAAAAAATTAATTCCTTGAGCGAGTCATGTCTGTACTGGGCCCTTAGAGCAGAATCGAGGCAGTTAATGCTGAGTTTTACTGCCAAGTGAGCTCCAAAAAGAACTTTTGGAGTTCACAGTAAAAAGAAGTCGCGAGTAGGACTGACTTACTGAGAAGCCGCATCATCTAGCATCACGACAATTCTACTACCCACATCACGTACAAGACGATCCTACTAACCCATTCTGTTCACAGCCCCGACTTTGCCCCACGTGACTTCTATCTTTTCCCAAAAATTCAAGATTCATGAGGTATAACGTTTACGGAGTCAGAAGAGGCAGTGATGGCGTTTAGATTAGTGGTGATCTTGCTTTAAAAAATGTGAGCAAAAAAATATTGTTGAAATATAACAAGCTTTGAAGAGCAATACATTTATTAAATTCGTTATGAATAGTTTTTTTTTTTATATAAATTACTCAAATGTTTCATTCTGGCTTTCATACAAACGACTGTGTAATGGGTTTTGATGTGCGTAATTCCAATTAAAACTTAATAAATGCATCACGTTTTGGTTCAGTTCGAATGCAATTAAAATATATGTTCTTGAGAAATGTGGAGAGGTGTTTTGTATTGAAGAGCCCTTTACAAATTCAAATTGTACTAATGGCGAACACAGTTAATACTGAAATATGTTACTACTGGCTTACTATGAATGAACATGAAATTGTTGCATATGAAAATATTCATAAATATGCCGGCTTTAGAAATAGATTTAAACACATACTCGTAATTTTAATTTCACTTGGCGGTTGTCTGTCATAGAGTCAATATCACTTGATAATGCCCTGTTTTGAGGTAAAACACTGGTCGTGTTTTCGACATCACTGGTGTATTGCCTAGTGGTAGTGTTGTAGTGGTGGAGGGTATCTGGTATCTGTTCCTGGTGTAGGTATTAGCTTGCACACTCAATAGCTCTTCAAAAACTAGGTAATACACACCATTTTATATTTTTATGAAGATCTTAGCGACTTTCTCTCCATCAATTATATATACGAAATCAATTATAATATTGATTTCCGTAAAGTAACACCTGATTCTATTAACAACGTTTTGATTGTACGTCGCGCTATGCCAGCGTGGGTTGAAACACCAGCCAGAATCAATAATTATGCAAAACTTATTATACATACTTAATAATTATGCAAAAGTGAATTTTTTTTTTCATTTTATTAATTTATTCTTTATGTACATTATGTTATTAACATTAAATCTAATGATGTGTAATTAATGTACAAAGGTAAAATGGGTTAGCTGATGTGTGCGGGTAAAAGTGTACGTAGAACCAACAGACAAAAAAGAAAAAAAAGTCTTTGTAGTTAACAATAATATAACATACACACATATAAACACACACATATAACTTACAATTGATAACATATATACATAAAGTAATACTTACATATCAAATATACATACATGTTAATTTCCAGTGTCTTTGAAACTGCATCTGACCTACCTCCGATCTTATCGCATGAGCGTTACATCGGGCGCGGGTAGGTTAGGACGAATGAGTGCGTATCTCCTCCACAATTAATAGCTTCCCATTATATTTTTTATGCTGCGTCACCCAGAACAATTCCGTGTGACACCCCAATGCGCCCGTCACCCTGAGACATCAGTTTCTAAGTCTCATATGCCCAGTGATAACCCTAGCTAACAGTGCCCTTCAAAACGAAACACAGTAGTGTCGCAAACACTGCTGCTACACGGTAAAATAACTGGCCCTAGTGTGGTATTTACCTAGACGGATACCAGAATAAGAATCCTACCACCAGTATTGTATTATATATATAGTATTATATTGTGTATTTGGAAGTCCAAAATCGATCAGGAGGTCATTTATAAATTACATAAAAATTAGATCATACGAGTAAATAGCCATGGAGTTGTAGTGCAAGTGTAGAGTAAGAGTTATTTCCACACATCTCTGTCCTCTATGTAATGATCTATTTTATAATACGCTTTTTCTATTAATGTCTTTTTGATAAGTTTGTCAAATTCTATGTCAGTTTCAGGAATTTCGTTTTAAAAAATTATGGATTTACTAATAAAAGATTTTCTAGTTTTGACCAACCTAAACACAAGAACCTCTAGCGTGTCGCCTCGGCCTATTCCACAGGATATAGTCACTTTTTTATTAAGTAAATTCATGTGTTTTCGTACGCACATTATATTTTCATAAAAATACAACTACCGAAGTGTCAAAATATTAGTATCCTAGTTGTGTTGTGATTGTCACGGTTTCAAAGGTTTTGGGTTTTGGAATTCAAAGTGATGACCTCCTGGTGATGTGAGTGATGAATTCCATACATATAATCTAGCCTTTATCCCATATGAGGAATAGGCAGGGTCCACATTCGTAGCCCACTTTTTGCCCACGTGGGAAATAATATGGTGGCAAACCATGACGCCGTTATTTTAATATGATTAAAAAAATTCTTACTCACTATGCATATACACATTTGCGATCTAAAGCAACTGTATATTTGATGGCGTTTAATAAATAATGCGCGAAATGAAAATAAAATATATAAAACAATATTGGTGGTACCGAATATGATGCGGGCACATTCCAACTTATTTATTAAGCTCCTCTGAAAATCAGCGCTGCAGCAATCTTGCGACGGCACAGGCGAGTTTGGTGTCCCCACGGGGCTAAATTTCACATCGCAGCGTTCCCGGAACGGTAGTACGAAACCTTTAATCATACCTTTTTTATTTTGTTTATATTTTCACTATGTATTTTATGCCCTTAAATGTATTATGATGCCTGTAAAGTGTGTAGCCTTGGTGTGGTAACTCAGAGCCTAGGTAGTCTTTAAATTTCATAGCGAGTGAATTGAGTTCGATTCTAGGTAGCGGTACCTCTAAAATTATTAAAGTTTTTAGCGCCTTTTACCATGTGCTCAGCGGTGATGGAAAACATTGTGTGTAGTTGAGAAATGAAAATCTATATATATAAAATTCTCGTGTCACAGTGTTGGTTACTAACTCCTCCTAAACGGCTTGATCGATTTTTATGAAACTTTTTGTGTATATTCGGTAGGTCTGAAAATAGGTTGTAAACTATTTTTTATACCCCTAAGTGATAAGGGTGGCCCACCCCGTAATATTTTTCTTTATTTTTTTGACAAAATTTTTGATTTTTAATTTTTTATGATTTGGCTTTAAAAAATACTCACTCTTAATTTTCACACTTCTACCAGCAATCCTCATTTTTTAATAGACATATTAGTACTGTACTCTTCAACTCACTTATCCCAGGCAGGTGTCTACCGGTGTCATTTCTCACCCAGCGAACAGGACGGAGTAAAGATGAGAACGAAGCCGCTGTCCTATATTTCTTACACAATAAGATTTCTCGCACACACAGTTTCGACCATTATTATTGATTGAAAAGAGTATATAAACACTTCACAAACAAACAACCAAACAACACAATCACAGCGGTGACGTTTATACTTATTATTTTACTTTCTCAATGCAACTGTCATGTTAATTATATACTAATAGTAAGTTTATCATTAATTTAAAGTGCAATAATTATTTATTACCATTTTATTATTAATTGCTGAACTTAATTCTCACATTCAGTGAATTTAGTGATCTAATATAAATAAATAATACTGAACATTTGTCACGAGCTCCATCCAACAACGGCCATTGTGAATATTTATTAGTATTTATTAAATTGAATATTATAATCAGTGCGTGAAAAAATTTTGTGGGAAACATTTTAAATTAAAACAGAAAGAAAAGGTAAGTAAAATAATAAAAGAACAGATACTGTCGCACTGACAGTGATTTCAATCATTTAGTACTTGAATTAGATCTATGTTTGTTTTGTACAGTGAACAATGCCAGCAAGACGCAAAGGGGCCAATTTGGACCGTCAAACGAATAGAACGACGGACATGCGAAATAGAAGATCACAAAGAACAGAAGAACAAATTCAACAAAATAATGCAGATGTGCGTGTAAGCATGGCACAATTGCGTGAATCACAATCACAAGAGGCACGAGCAGAGCGAAATCAACAAAGACGATTGGAACAACAACAAGCGCGCCGGTTTGTAGTTAACACGCGCAGAGCAAATGACCAACAACGCCAACAAGTACATCGACAATTTCAATCCGATTCATTCCTCCGTCTAGCATTCGAGTATAAGTCCGATATTGAGTATTACGCTCATTCGAAAGTGGGGATTGGTGCTATGGACAAAGAATGTCCGCATTGTAATGCGCTTAAATTCAAAAATGAGCCAGCGGGGATGTGTTGCGCGTCAGGAAAAGTGCAATTATCAGAAATTGAAACACCACCTGAACCATTGAACGGCTTACTTATCGGTACGGATCCAGATTCTAACATGTTTCTAAAGTCGATTCGAACATACAGTTCATGTTTCCAAATGACATCGTTTGGAGCAACCGAAATAATTAATAATAATGCTGCAAATGGTCAACAATTCAATTCGACATTTAAAATAAAAGGTCAAGTATATCACAAAGTGGGCTCATTGCTGCCAATGCCAAACGAACCACATACATTTTTACAAATTTTTTTTTATGGGCGGAGAGGACTCCGAACGGGCACTCGCCAATCGCGTGGATGCACGTTGCGGCCACAATTACCTCAATTCACATTATGCCAGACCGATCATCGGCGAGCTGGACGCTCTATTGAATGAGCACAATGAATTATTGAAATTATTCAAATCACAAATGCACAAACTACAAAGTGACAATCATGCTATTGTCATCAATCCTGATAAAACACCAGCAGGAGAGCACGTGCGTAGATTTAATGCACCTGTTGTTGACGACGTTGCTGGAATCATGATTGGCGACCGTACAGCTACGCTAGAATACGTGATTCGAAGAAGAAATAATGATCTTGAGTTCATCGCTGATATACACCGTTCATACGACGCTCTCCAATATCCGCTAATGTTCTGGAAGGGACAAGACGGATATTGCATAAACATTAAACAACGAGATCCCGTAACAGGTACTTCATTCATTAGGAACAACATCATTATTCATTTTGAATTAATATTTATGAATATGTTGTTAAAAAGATCAAAACAAGTGCAGCCTGATCGTGAATAAGAATTTCAAACTCTTGAGAACCAAAATGTACGTGGCACAATACATTTAAATAAAGAACAGGGAGAACTTTTCGTTCGCAATCTGGCTGCAGTGCCCGAAAAAAAAAATTAATTATAAACATCATTACTTAATTAGAATGAATATTAATGAATATATTATTGCAGGAGCCGAAATAAACAAGAACGTTAGTTCGAAGGATTATTATGCGTATCGTATGATGATTTGACGCCGCCAGGACAACGTCATTCTACGATGTCGAGAGCTTTTCCAACAATTTATGGTCGACATGTACGTGAAGATAGAGAGCGAACGATTACGATACTTACGATATAATCAACAGAAGCTCCGTGCGGAGGAATACATTCACTTGCGAGACGCTATTGTGAACAACGCCAACACAGCCGAAATTGGTAACTCTATAATTCTACCATCAACGTACATTGGCAGTCCACGTCACATGCAAGAATACATACAGGATGCTCTGACTTTTGTGCGGGAATACGGACGACCGTGTTTATTTATCACGTTTACATGTAATCCAAAATGGCAGGAGGTAACATCTTTGCTATTGCCAGGACAAAATGCAATACATCGTCATGACATTACAGCACGTGTGTTCAAACAAAAATTAAAGTCTTTAATGAGTTTCATTACAAAATTACATGTATTCGGTCCCACACGTTGCTGGATGTATTCGGTTGAATGGCAGAAGAGAGGACTACCTCATGCACACATTTTGATTTGGTTAATTGAGAAAATACGTCCTGAAGAAATCGATAGTATAATTTCTGCGGAAATTCCAGATCCCTCTACTGATCAATTACTATTTGATATTGTTACAACAAACATGATTCGTGGCCCATGCGGTAATCTGAATCGTTTATCGCCTTGCATGAAAGATGGAACATGTACAAAGCGTTTTCCTAAAAATTTCACTAACGATACGACAACAAATGTCGACGGATATCCAATATATCGTCGAAGAAATACCGATAATGGCGGACAATCATTTATGAAAAATATCAAAAACGCGGACATTGACATTGACAATCGTTGGGTGGTACCATATTCGCCTCTGCTGATCAAAACATTCAATGCTCATATTAATGTTGAGTTTTGCAGTTCAGTGAAGAGCATCAAATACATTTGCAAGTATGTAAATAAAGGAAGTGATATGGCTGTATTTCGAATTGAAAATACCAATTTGAAAGCTGCACCATTGAATAACAAACGATGAAATAACGCTCTACCAAATTGGCCGGTACATCAGCTCCAATGAAGCTGTCTAGCGTATCTTTGGTTTCCCAATTCATGAACGGGATCCAGCAGTTATCCATTTAGCCGTCCATCTTGAAAACGGCCAGCGCGTATTTTTCACGAACGAGACTGCGATTGATTGTGCTATAAATCCACCAAAAACAACACTCACAGAATTTTTTGAATTGTGTAATCGCGCAGATACTTTTGGTGCCTTTGCACGTACACTACTCTATTCAGAAGTACCACGCTATTTCACATGGGTTCAAACAAAAAAATGGATGCCCCGCAAGCAAGGCACACCAATTGATGTATGCCCGGGTTTACTCAAATCAAACATCTTGGGGCGTGTATATACAGTTAATCCAAGGCAGAGTGAGTGCTTTTATTGCGACTGTTGTTGGTTAATGTCACAGGGCCATTGTCCTTTCAAGATGTACGTAAAGTGAATGGACAACAGTATCCAACGTATAAAGATGCATGCGTTGCACTTGGCTTGCTAGAAGACGACAACCAGTGGGAGAGTATGCTAGCTGATGCATCATTGAACTATACAGCAACACAAATTCGTCTACTATTCGCTATAGTGTTGACTATATGTTTCCCAGCTCGAGCAGTGACGTTGTAGGATAATCACAAAGATTCAATGACTGAAGATATATTGCATCGACATCGTACACGTTGCAACGATCTAACGCTAACATTCAGCGACACTATGTACAATGAAGCATTGATTGCTATCGAGGATCTTTGCATTGTCATTGCCAATTTACCAATCAGTCATTTCGGTATGCGTTCGCCAAATCGAAGTGCATCTGATTTAATGAACACTGAAGTAAATCGTGAACTGCAGTACAATAGTGTAGAAATGACAGCAATTGTTAATCGCAATGTCCCACTCCTGACTGATGAACAAATAATCATTTACGACCGCATGATGCTGGCAGTTTCGGCAGGACAAGGTGGATTCTTTTTTTTGGATGCACCAGGTGGAACTGGCAAAACATTTCTCATTTCGCTAATTCTTGCCGAAATATGATCAAATAATGGCATCGCATTGGCCGTTGCATCGTCTGGCATTGCAGCAACTTTATTAGATGGAGGCAGAACAGCTCATTCAGTATTTAAGCTACCACTGAATATTCAAAATAACCCAGACGCAGCGTGCAACATAAAAAAACAATCGTCAATGGCCACAGTACTGAAACGGTGTAAAGTTATCATCTGGGATGAATGCACTATGGCCCACAAACATTCGCTTGAGGCGTTGAACAGGACATTGAAAGATATAAAAAACAACGACAAACTATTTGGCGGAACTCTGTTACTGCTTTCAGGTGATTTCAGACAAACACTTCCCGTCATTCCACGTTCAACGTATGCTGATGAGATCAATGCTTGCTTAAAATCATCGCCACTATGGCATAATGTTGAAAAAGTACAACTGAAAGTAAACATGCGCGTTCAATTGCTTCAAGATCCATCCGCTGAAACATTCTCAAAACAGCTCTTAGATATCGGCGATGTAAAAGTAGCTCTACATGAAAATACTGAATGCATTTAATTGCCGACCTATTTCTGCACAACCGTTAATTCGCAAAATGCTCTCATTGATCACATATTTCCCAATCTACACACACAATACATGAATCATGAGTGGCTGGCAGAAAGAGTAATTATGGCAGCAAAAAATGAGGACGTCAACAATTTAAATTTCAAGATACAACAGTTGTTGCCCGGGGACTTGGTGTCATACAAATCTATCGATACGGTTTGCGATGTTAACGAAGCTGTAAATTATCCAATAGAGTTTTTGAACTCATTGGATTTCCACCGCACCATTTACAACTGAAGGTTGGATCCCCGGTTATTTTGCTTCGCAATTTGAACCCACCACGGCTGTGCAATGGCACTAGATTAGTAATTAAAAAATTAATGTAAAACATTGTCGAAGCCAGCATTTTGAATGGCAAGTTCCGAGGCGAAAATGTATTGCTACCACGAATCACTATGATTCCCTCAGATGTGCCATTTGAATTCAAACGCGTTCAATTTCCAATAAGATTAGCATTCGCAATGACAATCAATAAGTCGCAAGGCCAAACGATGACTGTTTGTGGCTTAGATTTGGCCACACCGTGTTTTTCACACGGACAATTATACGTGGCATGTTCTCGCGTGGGTAAACCATCCAGTTTGTTTGTGTTAACTAAAGACGGACTAACAAAAAATATCGTACACTCAGTTGCACTTAGAGATTGATATTGTTTTTTTTTAATTGACATAATTAGTGATAGCAAATATGGATAACGTTTTTTAATGAATATATACATTTTAAGAGATATAATTTTGAATATCATATATTAGGTTAATAAAGTACATTATATGGCAAAATAACGTTTGCCGGGTCAGCTAGTATTTCGATAAAAATAAACGATATCTCAGGTACAAAAAGAATATTAAAAAACTGAGTATTTCGTCTTTTCTAATTTGGAAAAATTGCGTACTAAATATGTTTTTTAAGCTTCTTTTATGTATTTTCTATATGGTATTTCGTAAGTTTTATGTTTGAGTTCATTTACCATTAAAATGCCAGGTGTAGGAGTTCGGCTTAAAATTATGGCCCATAAATTATTTTAATGCGTCTTCAGTTTGCGCTGCGAGGCCTAAATTTTTTCATTGCAGTCAATTCCATTTAATATTTATGAAAGTATTATTACGAAAAAAAATGTTCTTCAGATATGACAAAGACAGCAATAGTATTTGAATTTAAAAAAGTACAATAGCTCTAATATGGGTACTTCAAGAAGTCTTATCTAGTGACTGTTGTAATCCTGGTTTTCTAATTGTAATTAATAATATACGAGTACCTAACCGTGCTCGATGTTACGGTTATGCGATGATCGGAGGTTGACTAGGATGTGTCAGAAAAACACTGACAATCATAACACAACAACTACTAATATTTTGACATTTCCGTAGTTGCATATTTATGAAAATATAATGTGCGTACGAAAACACATGAATTAATTTGATAAAAAAGTGACTGTATCCTATACAATGGGCCGAGGCGACACACTAGAGGTTCTTGTGTTTAGGTTGGTCAAAACTAATCTTTTCTTAGTAGATCCATAATTTTTTAAAACATAATTCCTGAATCTGACATAGAATTCAACAAACTTATCAAAAAGACATTATTAGAAAAAGCGTATTATAAAATAGATCATTACATAGAGGACAGAGATGTGTGGAAATAACTCTTACTCTACACTTGCAAACTCCATGGCTATTTATGATCTAATTTTTATGTAATTTATAAATTACGAGTACATTATGTAATATGCTATTGAAAGAAAGAAAGACCCCAGAGTTTCTTGCTGGTTCTTCTCTGGGAAGGCCTTATTTTTCGAACCGGTTTAGATTTTAACATTCGTAAGCGCTTTATACAAGCCTTAACTGAATAAAAAAATGACTGACGTTGACAACCAAACACGTTAAACCAACAGTTTTTATTTTGCTCTAATCTTAGCTGAGCTTGGATTCGAACCCAGTGCAAGCGCCGGAGAAGTCATGTACTCTGACCACTAGGAAGTGGGACATTTATAGGTTTCAGCCTATAAATGTCACATGTGAGCACAGGCCTCCTCTCATTTCTGAGAGGCTTTTAGAGCTAGGAAGAATCCGCCACGCTACTCCAATGCGTGTTGGCGGACTGCACATGTCTTCGAAATATTTTTTATTTCTCAGACATGCAGGTTTCCTCACGATGTTTTCCTTCACCGCCGAGCACGTGGTAATTCAGCACTTAAAATTGCAATTAACAATTTTAGTGGTGCTGGCATCGGGAATCGAACCCAGGTCACTTTCGTACTATGAAATTTAAAGCAAGCGCCTAGCCCAACCACTGTCAAAATTTAGCTGATCATTTTACTTTTAAATGTCGAAAACTAATAATACTAGCTTTTTCATTATTTTTTATTGGATAAAGTGATGAAACGAGCAAAACTTTCATCTGATGGTAAGTGCAACGTCTGCCCATAACAAATGCTGTGTCACCCAGAAAATTTCTGTGTGATACCACACTGTGCACATCACCTTGAAACATAAGTTCTTAAGTCTCATATGCCCAGTGATTACGCTAGCTCTCAGTGCCCTTCAAACCGAAACGCAGTAATGTTTGCACACTACTGCTTCACGGCGAAATAACTGGCACTGGGGTGGTACCTACCTGGACGGATTCCTGCATAGGAATCCTACCACCAGATAAATATATGTTGTATATATGCTTTTAATAAACATATCTACGAGTATGCTCTGCTTTTAAATTGGAAAGAGCAGAGAGCAGAGTCATGTTCCCTGGGAATAACTCTGGATGCAAAACAAATGTGAAGTCGTTATAAATACAGTTACATACGTTCATGCGAATCTTAACTTTGTAAATTGAACATCAGATGCTGTGAATTAGTCGGAACTCATAGCCATGAGGTTTTCCTGATCATTCTTTCTCATCTTTTCAGCCTATCACTAGTCCACTGCTGAACATAGGCCTGCCCCATAGATTGCCACAAATTTTGTAGCTGTCATTTTGGGGGGGATTTGCCATAGTTGGCACGCTTGGCAGGCGGTTTGGCAACCGCAGTTTATTTTTTCAGATGTTCCAGAATGATGCTGCTGCCCATCTTTTGGTTTTCATTTTCCCTCTGTCGACTTTTACGATACCCACGGGATGAAATGGGGTGGTAGATTCTCTTAAGCCGCCACCACACGGCTGATTATTACGTAATTTAAATTCCTTTTACAAATAATATTTTATCTTGATGGGCACTTAGAGCTAGTGTAATAACTGAGCATATGAGACTTAAGAGCTGATGTCTCAGGGAGACGGGCGCAGTGTGGTGCCACACAAAAATGTTCTGGGTGATACAGAATTTCTTATGGCCACACGTTACACTTTCCATCAACGGAACGTTTTGCTTGTCTCGTCATTAACACTTAAAAAAAACGAATCTGTGTTGTACTTGTCTTATATTGTTTGCTGCTTATGTTCACAATATTTATTTTATAAAAGTGACGGAACGAGCAAAACGTTCACCTGATGGTTAGTGCAACGTCTGCCCATAACAAATGCTGTGTCACCCAGAACATTTCTTTGTGACACCACACTGCACCCGTCCCCCTGAGACACGAGTCTAATATGCCCAGTGACGACCGCGTGGCCTAGTGGTCAGAGTACCTGACTTCTAAGCCGCGGCTCCTGGGTTCGAATCCCAGCCGGATCCAACATTTGTGCTAAAACATAAATTGTTGGTTTTCAGGACTGGTTGTGGTATGATTGTCCCCGTGTTTCTGACACTGCATCCTAGCCTACCTCCGATCTTATCGCATCAGCGTTACATAGGGCGCGAGTAGGTTGGGACGAGTGTGTGCCTCTGTGTTTGCGCGTACACTTGTGGCACTATAATATCTCCTGCGCAGTTGATGGCTCTCGACAGTAGTCGGCAGTTGTCGCCGTGGTCGAAATCGGCTAGGAGAACATCATGCCCAGTTATTACGCTAGCTCTCAGTGCTCTTCAAACCAAAACACAGTAATGTTTGCACACTACTGCTTCACGGCAGAATAACTGGCCCTGGGGTGGTACCTACCTAGACAAATTCCTGCATAGAAATCCTACCACCAGTAAAAATCCATATATCCATACTATCCATTCTAATATTATAAAAGCTAAAGCAACTGTCTCTGTCCCCCTGTCTGTTTGTTACCTTTTCATGGTTCAACAGCTGAACTTATCTTGACGAAATTTGGCACAGAGATAGGTTGCATCCTGGAGAAGGACGTTTTATCACGGGACGACTTTTTATATCAAATAGTTCCCACGGTCTATTTACATAACCTATATCGACGCGGACGAAGACGCGGGCATCAGCTAGTGTTTAATATGTGGCCAGAAGGACACTATTCGGAATGTTCAAATGTGTAACGTTTAAATATTAAAATAGTTTATTTTAATTTTTTTAGAGATTTTGGCGAGAGCATTTTTAGAGAACCTTCACCCAAGTTACGTTTTCGAGTCCATTATAACGTCGCCATTCAGTTGTTTTAATTTGCTAAGAGCGCAGAGTATACATTTAGAGCGACGTCCTAATTTTAGATTTCAAGAACTCCCAGCAAATTTTCAATATTATTTTTAGCTAAGTCATTATTCAGCTCAGGTCTGTAGTTTTAAGATTAAAGTGTCACACACATCGCTTTATTAGTGTAATATAATTTACGGTATATATAATAATGATACATTTGTTTGGACTTTAGAATTACTGGTGGTAGGATTCCTATGCAGGAATCCGTCTAGGTAGGTACCACCCCAGGGTCATTTATTCTGCCGTGAAGCAGTTGTGTGCAAGCATTACTGTGTTTCGGTTTGAAGGGCACTGTGAGCTAGCGTAATCACTGGGCATTTGAGACTTAAGAACTGATGTCTCAGGGTGACGGGCGCAGTGTGGTGTGTCACACAGAATATTTCTGTGTGACACAGCATTTGTTGTGGGCGGACGTTGCACTTACCATCAGGTGAACGTTTTGCTCGTTTCATCACTTAATACAATTAAAAAAAAAAGAATTTATGATAACAAACTGAACGTCACGTCGTTTCACTGGTGGTAGGATTCTTATGTAAAAATCCGTCTATGGTATGGTTATCTATTTATTTTGTTACTGTCTACTTATTTATTTAACTACTATGATTTCATAGGGTAGCCGTGGTAGCTCAGGGACTAGGCGCTCTTTTTAAGTTCTATAATACGCGAGTGACCTGGGTTCGATTAGGCTTCGGCTCGTATAATATAATAAAATCTGGACTCGTCATTATTATGAATCACTTCAATAAACACAAAAAAAAAATTCTAATCGGCTTATTAGAATTATGATTGTCGTGCCGTAAATAACAGCAATACAAATTAATTCAATATCATACATACAGTCACGCCCTTTTTCCATATAAGGGGTTGGTAGAGACCACACACTTAGCCCTCTTTTCCGCACGTAACCACGATGCCAATTTTGGTACGAGTTCAAAATGACTTACTCTCTGTTGCATTTCCACCAGCAGCACTCACAGCATTGCATATCATGGTATTATTTTGCAAGAGTAAGGCTGTCCGTACAATACCTTAGTCGCCTCTTACAACACCTCGGTAGGAAGGAGGTAGGTGCTATTCTACTCTGCCGGACACCTATCGGCTGATTCGATATTACATCATACAAATACAATTTGTATAAAAGAACGTACTAAACATTAGTTTAAAATAAATAAATTGTTAATAATGATAAAAAATCAACAATAAAGTCACATAAATGGTTACATATTAACGAAGCAATTTTATTTTAAAGTATTTACAACGGGTCGAGCTCGCAATTTGCATACTTTGTTGGCGTTAGATTTCATCTCACTCAGAATAAGAGACTTTTGATGAAACAAATACACTATTTGTGTAAATGCTATTGAAATAACTGGAATAGTTTTGAACTAAAATGATTTCGGATACAGACATTTCAGTAAGTGTATGTTTTAATATTTATGACGTGACTGGTGGTAGGATTCCTATGCAGGAATACGTCTAGGTAGGTACCGCCCCAGGGCCAGTTATTCTGCCGTGAAGCAGAAGTGTGCAAACATTACTGTCTTTCGGTTTGAAGGGCACTGAGAGCTAGTGTAATCATCGGGCATATGAGACTTAAGAACACATGTCTGGGTGTCGGGCGCAGTGTGTTGTTACACAGAAATGTTCTGGGTGTAATAGCATTTATTATGGGCAGACGTTGCACTTACCATTAGGTGAAAGTTTTGCTCGTATTGTCACATCATCAAATAAAAAAATTAACTCATGAACAAGTTCTTCGTTCTACTGACAGAGGGACAGACAGAGTTACTTTCGCATTTATAGTATAAGTATGGAAGTATGGATTGCGGATAATGTTGTCTGTTGATTCCTTTAACAAATTTATATCATTCTTGAACTGTTACCATCATTTTTGTATGTATATATATGAATAAGGGTAGGTGTGAATGTGTGTATGTATATATGCATATTTTTGCATAAGTACATATTTATTTGCACGTTAGTATATATCTTGAGTATTTTACGTAATTGTAAAAATATAAAATATTTGTTAATTGAAAGTTTTATAAAACTATAATAATTTATTTTTTTATTGTAAACACCAGGCACGATATGTCACCTACTCCCTGGGTTGACAGGCAGAGAACGCAAACAGGCATTAAGTCCAGCCATATTCTGCCTTTTTGGTAAACAATAAAGTATAAATGAAAATATATACATTTAAAATAATCTTCTAAGAGAAACTTTTAAACTCATAATTTTAAAATAAATTAAAATGGAATACATTTTCTCACACATTATACTTTAAAAACTAATACTTTTAAAATAAAGTTACTTATAAATTTTTCGTATGCAACGCCATCTGTGATACATGATAGAATATAATTATTTTATTTGTGATTTTTTCTATGTTTAAACTTATTATGCTATTCGTGGCGGAGGCAAATGCAACAAATTCAACATCATAAAAATCGGTCCAGCCGTTCTGGAGTTATAAATGGTGTAACTAACCAGAATTTGTTATATATATATATATATATATATATATATATACTATATTTTATTTATTTATTTATTTAATCTTTATTGAATCACCTTAATCCTAGGAGTACAATGGGCGGACTTAATGCCAGTCAACCCTGGCAGACTAGAAAAATTATGGCAGGTGCAAATATGTAGAAAATGTGGAGTATGGTGTGAAAATATAAATCTTCTTCTTCTTCTTCTTTTCAGCCTATCACTAGTCCACTGCTGAACATAGGCCTCCCCCATAGATTGCCACAAAAGTTTGTAGCTCTCATTTTGGGGGGGATTTGCCATAGTTGCCACGCTTGGCAGGCGGGTTGGCAACCGCAGTTTATTTTTTCAGATGTTCCAGAATGATGCTGCTGCCCATCTTTTGGTTGAAAATGAAAATATAAATACTATTACATAATAATTATATAAATAATACTCTTTAAGAAGCCTTTTATAGGCGTTTTTGTTGTGTGCATTCCTGATAGCATGAGGGAGGGCATTCCAGAGGAGTGTAGCCTGAACTGTGAAAGAAGAGTTAAAAAATCCAGTATGATACCGTGTATTACTAATCTTTAGACTATTTGAAGAGCGAGGAATTCGATCAAGAGTCAAATAAAGAAATTAAAAGTTATCTTTATGATAAGAAGGAGAATTAGGATCGTGTAAAATTGAGTAAAGTACTAATAAAATTCTGGAGCTACGCCTTTGACAAATGGAAAGCCATTTAAGCTTTGAACGATAAGGGGATATATATTATAGGCAAATATATATATATTATAGGGACTTCGGCGGGTTCGTACCGTAGATGTGGCGGTGGTGGGGCCGCGGGGGAATCCTCCGTGGCCGTAATGTAGTCCGGGCCGGGGCCGGGAAGACTGGTGCTTTCGAGTGCGGGTCGCGGATGTGTGCGTGAGCGTTCTCGTGTCTCTGCCAACATGCGTCGAAGTTCACATGGGGCTTTAGACGGTGCAAGTCCGACATAACCCATCTTTCCACCATGAAGGCGGGTATACGTTAGGCATTTCCCCACGTAAAAAAAGGTCCGTACAGAGGGAGTTATTAGGCATCGTAGGCGGCCGTTACGTCGCGTTAGTTTTAGTTTTAGGGTTGCGCGCCTCTTTCAATTCGTTGTTATAATATTAAATATTACATGGATAACCCTTGGGAATGAGGTGATCGCTGCCAAGCTGTTTCTACATCTTTATAATACTGCTGTTATTATACATTATTTTTAAAATGACTAAGATGAAAAAAAAATTGCCCGCTGGGTTTTTGCTCGTTCTTCCTGTAATGTATAAGGTAGATGCTAAGCATTATGTATGTACCTACGCGTATTGTGTTCTTTGTATCGATGTGCCGTGCGGCCGCCAGTCGGTTAATAAACGTCTGTTGACATACTCGTACCGTGTAATTATTACCTCAGTGGCGACGAGTGATTTAAAAATGGCCGGAAAAATTAGCGAGTTCGATATTGTTAACGGGAATTGGGCATCATACTGTGAAAGACTCGAGATGTACTTTTTAGTAAATGATACTAAAGTGGAGTTAAGATTGCCAATGCTAATTTCGTTAATTGGCGAGAGTGCATATGAACTGATGGGGAATTTATCTAGCCCGGTTAAGCCGAAAGACAAAAGTTATAAGGACTTAGTGAGGATAATGGGTGAACATTTACAACCTAAGCCATCAATCCTGGCAGAACGTTATCGGTTTCGGCAGTGTCGTCAGAAAAGCGGAGAAACAATCGCGGAATTTCTGGCGGTACTTAAAAAAATGGCGCGCTATTGTGATTTTGGGACAAATCTTAATGAAAATATGCGGGACCAATTCATATGCGGCATATGCAATGAGGCGGTACGTCAAAGACTGTTTTCCGACGAAACAATTGATTTTGGCAAAGCGGTGCAGGTGGCTACGTCTATAGAATCTGCGGAGCGGGACGCGCTTATCGTAGAGGGGAGAGTAGCGGGTGCACCCAACCCACGTGGCGGGCATGGTAGCGGAGAGCTGGATGACGTCCGTTACTTATCCAGTGCGGTTAATCGGGTGCAAGTGGGCGAGTGTTCGGCTTGCGGGGATACACGTCATCGTTGGCGGGAATGCCGGTATAGGTTATTTGAATGCAGCAAGTGTCGGAGACTGGGTCACTTGAGAAGAATGTGCCCGGGAAACATGGGCAGTGTGCAGATGAACAATGAAGCAGCCAGGGAAACTGTGCGTGGCACTGTGTGTGGCACTCTAGGGCGGCGGCATCTGGCAGCGGCTTAAATGGCGGTGGCCGAGAAAGTCATTCGCGCGGACGGGGAATGAGCAACTCGGTTCGAAATGGTACACACTGGCGAGGAGCTGGCGCCGGAAAACTGTCGGGGTCGGGGACGCATCATATGCAATACCAGGAAGGGGAAAGGACACAGACGGAGGACAGTGTAACCGAAGTAGATCTGGAGGCTGATAATTTAGGGGACGAGGAACCTGTGTACCAAATGAGTCTACGGGATTATAAGCCGGTTAGTTTAATCATTTCAATAAATAACAAAGCACTTAGTATGGAAGTTGATACGGGCTCGGCGTTATCTTGTATAAGCAAACAAACGTACGATACATTGTTTATAAACTTGAAATTAAAACCATGTAATTTAATGCTTTTGTTCTACGATGGAACTAAGATTAAGCCATTGGGTTATATAGAAGTTGCAGTTACTTATAAAAATCATAATAAAGTTCTGGATTTATATGTTGTGGGTAACGGAACGACTTCATTATTGGGTAGGCAGTGGTTAGCCGAATTGAACATTGATTTACCAAGGTTTCAAGTTAATAAATTGGAATGTAATAAGTTTAATAAGAAAGAGAATATTGATAAAATATTTTTCAGATTTACTGAACTGTTTGATGGACAAGTTGGCCGCTTTACCGGCGGGAAGGCTCGGCTGCACGTGCGCGAGGGCGCTACGCCCGTGTTCTGTCGCGCGCGGCCCGCGCGGCCCGTGCGGCCCGTGCCGTACGCGCTGCGCGAGCGCGTCGACACCGAGTTGGATGCCATGCTGCGCGCCGGCGTCATCGAACCCGTTGACACCTCTGACTGGGCTACTCCGCTGGTGATTGTAAGGAAGGCAGATGGTGGATTGCGTATTTGTGCAGATTACAAGGCGACTCTAAATCGTGTGCTCTCTGTGGATAAATATCCGGTACCAAAGATAGAAGATTTGTTTTCTAAATTAAGTGGCAGTAAATACTACAGTAAGATTGATTTATCTCAGGCATATAACCAAGTAGAATTAGATGACACAAAAATATTTACGGTAATTAATACACATCGCGGTCTTTTCATGTACAATCGATTAGTATATGGTCTAGCGTCAAGTCCGGGAATTTTTCAGAGATTAATGATAAATTTGTTTAAAGATCCTATTCTCAGCCGGGTATTGAGGTATGTGAAGGACGGATGGCCGTATGAAATTAATATCAAAGAGCTAACGCCTTTTAAAACTAGGAAACATGAATTGTATTCGGAATTAGGTTGTCTGATGTGGGGTCACCGAGTCATAATTCCTAGCGAATGTCGAAAACAGGTTCTAAAAGAGTTACATGACTCTCATTTAGGCATAGTAAAAACGAAATGTCTGGCTCGTAGCTACGTGTGGTGGCCCGGGATAGACGAAGCGTTGGAGGCAGAGTGTCGCGCCTGTGCGTTGTGCGCCGCCGTCGCGGACGCGCCGCCAGCGCACCCACCTCACCCATGGCCGTGGCCGGGTCGACCTTGGTCCAGATTACACATAGATTTTTTGGGACCTATGCTAGGAGTCACGTATATGGTAGTGGTAGACGCCTATTCGAAATGGATCGAAATTTTTAAAATGTACGACTTCGTTGAATGTTATTTGTAAGTTACGAGAACTATTTGCGCGGTTCGGCCTACCCAAACAAATAGTATCCGACAATGGGCCTCCTTTCACTAGTATTGAGTTCAAGAAGTTTTTAGAAAACAATGCCATTGAAAACACATTTTCAACGCCTTACCATCCGTCGTTAAATGGTGCGGCGGAAAACGCCGTAAAATATGCAAAAGAGTAATAAAAAAAGCAATTTTAGAAAGAAAAGATATCGAGATAGCATTAAATAGGTATCTTTTGTTATATAGAAATACGGAACATTGTACAACGGGGCAAAGTCCAGCGCAATTATTACTGGGTCGAGACCTGCGTACTCGCTTGGATAGACTGAAACCGTCATGTGAACAGCGAGTATTTGCCGCGCAGCGGGCACAAGTGCGGGCTGCCGGGGGCACTGTGCGCGGTTTCAGCCCCGGGGATAAAGTGTGGTACAGAAATTATAGAACGGGAGCTAAGTGGCAAGAGGGCGAAGTACTTAAAAATTTAGGGGGCACGGATTATGAACTCAGAGATAGGGAGGGAAACGTCAGACATAGACATGTCGATCAAATAAAAAGACGGACGGCTATAGTGCCTACAGGTACAGAACACGAGAGCACCGATAGGTCAATTTGCACTTACAATCCATTTATCAGCTTTCCGATGCAATCATCGGGGATTGGCGGGGAAGTCGGTGGCGGGAAACCTTTGACTTCGGCCGCAGACAGGGGGGACACGCGAGAGTTGCAGGTGCCGCAGAGCCTTCGTTCCGAACCAAAAGCGCGAAATCGTAGGCCACCGATCCGTTTCGGTATAGACGAGGTGTTTAGTTAAGTTTGGAAGTTTTGCATTGTTTAATTGTTTTATTAGTGTCAAGCCTTTTGTATGTATGAAGATAAATAGTTATTAAGAATATATATGTATAGATTAAGGGTGGAGGCTTATACATTATAAGGTAGATGCTAAGTATTATGTATGTACCTACGCGTATTGTGTTCTTTGTATCGATGTGCCGTGCGGCCGCCAGTCGATTAATAAACGTCTGTTGACATACTCGTACCGTGTTATTATTACCTCACTTCCCAGAACAGATGCTATTTTGGGAACAGTGTAGTTTAAAAATGAAGTTTAATAAGGACTATGAAATAAGCTATATTGAATAAAAAATATTCTATTCTATTCTATTATAGAATATTAAGCTGAACTCTTAACTAGTCATTTTGTATTGGTTCTTAGTGCTTTTGTATATAATAGACAAATGTCGTATTTCTCACAGTAAGTAACGACTATATTCAAATAATCCATTGAGAGTTTACTAAAGTTACTCAACTCCGCTGAATCAAAATACAACTAAATTTAATCAAGTCTGACGCTTATAAGCGCTACCTAATGATCGTGTAAAGCTAAAGGAGCTATGCTTCACCAGATACCTTGATCTACAGAACATACAATATAATTAATTAATTCTATGGTATTAACTCTAAATTGCTAATTTATGGACCTCCCAATTAACAGATAACAATTAAAAGTCACAAATATGCTAGCTGTACTCTTCTAAGACCCCAGAATTAGCTTGTATGCCACATTTTTTTATTATTTATTGTAAAAAAGTAAAGCTTTCTCTCATTTCCGAGATGGTCTTTGAGCCAGAAAGAGTCCGCCACTCTGCCCCAGTGCGGGTGTGCGAAATACACTTGTCATCGGTACATTTTTATTCCTCAAACGTGCAGATTTTCGTACGATATTTTTCAAAATACTTTGCACTGTGTACCCATCGACACCGTGACTTATCAACCTTGAACCCTAGGTCTGTCAGCTAGCCATAACCGGTCACTACCCCTCATTATTACATCTCTCTGCCTTACATGTAGGCATAGTGCTAAAATCACACGTAGCGAATTCGAAGCGCACTCTCTTTAGGAAGCTCAGTCGTTTTAGTCTGCGATTTTAATAGCACTCGCTGGAACACTTGGTGGCATTCACTATCTAGGCATTATGTACGCACATCCAAACTGTCGTCCCAAATCACATACAGGAGGGAACGTTCGTTCAATGCCCCTTCTAGTACGCCCCAACAATTCGCCTGCTTCCCTTGATGAAGAAAAGGCAGAATGTTTGGCTGACAGCCTTGAACTTCAATGCTCTCCGAGCACCCACCGATCGACACCGCACACGTCGCAGTGGCCAAACACTCATGTACCCAGCAAGTCCACAGCATCACGGAGCACATACAATCCCAGTTCCTTCACGGGCATCATACCGGAGCGCTATTCTTCGAAGCGTTTGACAAGGTCTGGCATAACGGGCTCATATACAAGTTATATAAGCTTGCTGTGCCAGATCGACTCGTACTCATCATACGAGATTTTCTTCGCAGTCGAACCTTTCCTTTCTTAGGGGGCGCTCTCTGAAGCACACCTCGTCCGCGCCGGTGTACTTCTAGGCTCAGTTCTTAGTCTCGTTCTATACACCTTCTCTCCCAACGATATTCCGTGATAATCCACGGTGTCGAACTCGCCCTATTCGCCTAAAAGACATGTCTATACGTTATCCAGACGCTATCACTATCATGTGCACCGACTCCAGGTCATCCAAAATTGGTTCATGCGCACGGCCACGGGAGCACTGTGGTTCTTGCGTAATCTAAGTCTCCATATCGATTTTGGGCTTCCTAAAATAGCCTAATACCTGAAATTGGTCTCCCGCCGATACTTCGTCTCTACCGTCACGCACCCCAATCCACTGGGTTGTAAATGCCGCCACTTACGACCCCATCGCGTCGCACCAAAATTTGAATCGCGAAAAAAGGAGACCGAGGCATATCTTTGAGGATCTGCACGACGCGACCACTAGGACCCAAACGCTCTACTCAACATTGCAAACATAACAACACAATCATACCGCCCCCCGCCGTTGGCGAAAATTACATTACACAACGTCTACGAAACTTATTCGCGTTACCGCCACCTAGTAATGTCATAAACAGATGCGTCGCTGGAGTTGATTGCGCCATTTCTTCTCCAGCGGAAAACCATTTCGAAAGGATGGTACACTTATATTTAGATAATAATGTAAATGCCCTCCCGAATGAAGAAACTGACCGAGCCGAGGCCGGCCACTTTGGGCACCCACGTGTCAATTACTCTCGCGCACAGGATGACGGTCCAAAACGAGGTCCCCTCTCTGGAGCCCTTACGCTAGTCACCATAAGTAATGGTTTCGGCTAAACGCCCTCAGCGGTCAGTCATCTTTCAGTCTTGTGAAGCTGTAATCCTTCACAGCCGAGGACGTGGTAAATCAGCACCTCAGCTACCAAGACGTTTTATTAATGTATACATCCTAGTGCATGTATGTGTATATATGTATACACCTAGTGTATACATATATACACATACATACATTCACTTGGCCGTGTGGTAGCGGCTTAAGAGAATCTACCACCCCATCTCATCCCGTGGGTGTCGTAAAAGTCGACAGAGGGAAAATGAAAACCAGGAGATGGGCAGCAGCATCTTGCTGGAACATCTGAATAAATAAACTGCGGTTGCCAACCCGTCTGCCAAGCGTGGCAACTATGGCAAAATCCCCCCAAAGCGAGAGCTACAAACTTTTGGGGCAATCTATGTGGGAGGCCTATGTTTGTCCGTGGAAGTTAGTGCGTCTATTATAGATATAATTGCACCTCAATTAGCCATAATTTTTAATTCCGGTATTGCATTTGGTGTGTTTCCTGATTTGATGAAACATAGTAAAATCATACCTTTATTTAAATCTGGTAGTACATCGGACCCTGCTAACTTTAGACCTATTTCTGTACTACCAACATTAAGTAAAATTTTTGAAAAAATTATACTTAATCAAATGTTAAAACATTTCAATTTAAATAAATTGTTTCACAAAAACCAATTTGGCTTTACGAGGGGTCGTTCTACAACCGATGCAGGTGTTGAACTTATTAAGAATATATTCAAAGCCTGGGAGAGTTCACGGGATGCCTTGGGTGTTTTCTGTGATCTTTCTAAGGCCTTCGATTGCGTTGATCATGAAACACTTATCAGGAAACTACATCACTACGGTGTAAGAAATTCTGCACTTCAACTTCTAATTTCATATTTGAGTAATAGAACGCAGACAGTAGTTATCAATAGCAAGAGTTCTTCCGGATCAGCAGTATCTATGGGTGTCCCGCAGGGTTCGATTCTCGGCCCATTTCTATTTCTTATTTACATTAATGACTTACCTTACCTAGTAGGGGACAACCATGATATAGTGTTATTTGCTGATGATACATCTTTGATTTTTAAGATAAAACGTCAACTTTTATTATATGACGAGGTGAATAATGCTATTTCAAAATTAGTACATTGGTTTAACGTTAATAATTTGCTTTTAAACGGCAGTAAAACAAAATGTATTAAATTCACAACACCAAATGTTAAACAATTAGATGTAAATGTGCTTGTGAGTGGGGAAGAGTTGAGCCTTGTGGATACTGCTGTCTTTCTTGGAATAACTCTTGATGCAAAACTTCAATGGAGCCCCCATATATCTAAACTAGCAAGTAGACTTAGCTATGCAGCTTATGCTGTAAAAAAAATTAGGAATTTGACTAACGTTGAAACTGCTAGATTGGTTTATTTTAGTTATTTTCATAGCATAATGTCTTATGGCATTTTGCTATGGAGAAATGCAACTGACGAAGAAGTGATTTTTGTTTTGCAAAAGAGGGCCGTAATAGCTCTTTATAATCTTGGCTCTAAAGTGTCTCTTACAGATAAATTTAAAGAAATCAAAATCTTAACCTTGGCCACTCAATATATTTGAAAACGTTTTGTAGGTACACAAGAACATAAACCAGTTCACTAAAAAAGTGATGTTCATAATGTGAATACCAGGAACAAGCACAAATTAATTATGCCAGTTACCCGACTTCACAGAGTCAGTAACTCTTTTATGGGGCAATGTATACGTTTTTACAACAAAATCCCAGAAAGTGCTAAAAGTCTTTCAATCAAAAAGTTTAAATTTTATATTAAACAAAGACTTCATAAAACGGGTTATTATAATATTAAAGAATACATAGATGATGATAACCCCTGGAAAAGCCCGCTGGGTTTCTTACTGGTTCTTCCCAGGACAGAGGCATTTCTGCGAACCAGTGTAGCTTAAAAAAAAATGACTTTCAATAAGTACTATGTAAATAGTCTATATTGAATAAAAATTTATTCTATTCTATTCTATTCTATTCTATTCAGCAGTGGACTATTGATAGGCTGAAACGACGACATTCACTTACTATCATATTTATAAGTATATTTTATAATTATATTGTGTATTAGTAAATAAAATTACTGGTGTTAACGATATTAGTGAAGGTTTGGAAATAATGGTATAACATTTTAAGGTTAATTTAACCCAAAACCCTACGTTTAGAACCGTCATAAGTTTTTCATTACGACGGTTCAGAAAAATAATGAAACAAAAGACATTTTTCACCCTTATAGGTTACTTCAGCCCCTGCCAGTGTCACTAAATTTATAATCAAGTTTGCGACGTTACTAAAAAGTTTACAGTATATAAAGTTTGCATCAGACTAAGTACTGTAATACATTTATTTCGATTAAGGACGTAATCTGCAATTAGTAATATTTGCTATTTCGCGTCCTCTCTATTCATATTTTCTTCGTAACGCTTTTCTTTACGACACTTTGAAAGACAAGTTAAAATTTAAATAAACAGAACTAACGAATAGCATTTCTACGTATCCTTAAAAGTAATTCTCGCGATGACTTTATAAAGAAAGTTACATGAAACAAAAATATGTCTTAAAGTAACTAACGTAGGGATACATCGATCATGTGTTAATTACGTTCAAAAACAATATTATCAACTTAAATTATATTTAATCATGCGAAATATTTTAAAAAACTATCATAATAATATACATTTTTATAATGCTGAATAATACTAAATTTTGTCGATATCGTTTTCATAATTTGTACTTTAAAAATATATTAAAAATGATATTGTGTGAGCTAAACTTATTCCTTTGGATAAAATTTCTTTCGTCGCTAATATTAATTAATCGCCATGGCACTTTAATCATTCAGCGTTCATCGAACGTTCACCTGATGGTAAGTGCAACGTCCGCCCATAGCAATGCAGTGTCACCCAGAATATTTCTGCGTGAGACCACACTGCGCCCGTCCCCCTGAGACGTTAGTTCTTAAGTCTTTAATCCCGACTTTATGTTCGTGTCGGGGGGAGTACTTTATAAACGGACGGCCGTGTGCCTTCGACACATTTTTTAAAATAAAAATGTTGGGGGAGCGATAGCTTGGATCGGGTTCATAGTAATTTAATGTAAATCTTCTACAAATGCGGAATACAAATCCCCTTGTATTAGGTATTTGATAGATTAGTTATTAGTATTCGTACACTGTCTAGACTTGCGGCTTCTCTAGTGATTACACATCCATCCATGTTACACTTAAAAGCGATCACAATTTATAAAATTATATCATTAAATCGGCCTATTTTATAGCCTAGTTTGATATAACCTTATACAGTATCTTGAAAAAGATTAAGTAAATTTTGCCGGTCACGACATTTGTTTTATCAAAGTAAAATTTGAATAGTAACAATAGCCCGACTCTAGTACAAAGAATTTGTGGTTTTGTACAATTGTTGACTTCGACCGGCGGCGTAAAGGTCTGATACTCCGACCACGCGGTCGTCTAAAGGACTAACTAAAGGAAAATTACAGAAAAACATTGGATTTTAAACCACAATTACTAACTAGTTCTAACATTATTCATCAATTATAGTATTCAATTGATTTTTGAAAAAAATGAAGACCGTTTTACTTGAAAGAAGAGTGCAACTAAAATTAAGACAGTTGCAACAGACAAGCAAGAGTCTGTATCATTTTTAATACATATTTGTATTATAATTATACGCAATTTACTTCATTTGTGTAAATCTAAGTTCGTCTTTAATGTTGGCTGGATTTCGGCAGACGAAATATTCGTTATGCATTTCACATTATTTTGCTTCTACAAAAAAAAATAGATTTTTCTAAACGTAACTTTTAATATTTAAAACTTCATATAAACACTTTAATATGACGTTTACAATATTACATTTCACATATTATACTGAGCCGTGTGGTCGCGGCTCGATAAAATAATACTACCACTACATCTCATCCAATAGATCTCGTAAAAGGCGAGTAAGGAATTAAACTCCACTGTGCACCCAACAGCGCATGATGGCGATGGGCTCACCACCTATCACACCAAGTGCATTATATTGTTTTGGTGAAACGTGGATTGCGGCAGTCATCTGTTTTTGCAGTGAGTGCCCAGTCTCTGACTACCCCTTATGGGATACAGTCGTGATCTTATGTATGTATATTGAAATAAATCGAACACGCAAATTTTATTTTTTGTCAGCACAAGGTTCAATGCTGATAAACAACATTTCAAACGCGGTACAGTGAATGCACAGCGTACTTAACAGGCCGTGTTTACAATCCATTTGTGTCCATTATTCTGTGCGGCGTTCATAATTGTAGTGTTCGAAACAACAAAATTGCTAAAATAAACACTTTTACGGCGGGCAGTTTACTATAGTGAATTGACAGCTACAAGTTTTAAACGCGGAATTTAAAACGAATGCTAACGCGACAGGGGTAGCGGCTTAAGAGAATCTACCACCCCATCTCGTCCCGTGGGTGTCGTAAAAGTCGACAGAGGGAAAATTAAAAGCAGAAGATGGGCAGCAGCATCTTCCTGGAACATCATAATAAATAAACTGCGGTTGCCAACCCGCCTGCCAAGCGTGGCAACTATGGCAAAATCCCCCCAAAATGAGAGCTACAAACTTTTGTTGCACTCTATGGGGGAGGCCTATGTTCAGCAGTGGACTAATGGTAGGCTGAAATGGTGGTGGTGGTGGTGGCTAACGCGAATTGGGAACATAATGATTTCTTATATTTACGCGAACACTACACATTTAAATGAAACTCTTAGATCTAAGATATACGCAGAAAGAGCTAGCTCTCCTCGGACCACAAATAATAATTAAAAGCTGAAGGTACTCCGGGTTAACTATGACATCAGGACATCTGTCACCTCAGTCCCCCCGTGACCATGGGTGCCGTAAAGCACTCGAAACGTCGGGTTATAAATAACAAACTTAAACGCGATAAAATCCGTAAAATTAGTTTCATGCTAATTGGGAAATTATGACGCCTTTTTTTTAACAAATTACGAGCTTTAATAAGCAAGAATAATAATGTCTTTTTCCTCCGACCGTCCCTTCTCATGTTTTTCTTTTCAGTGCGGGTCGGCGTACTTCATATGCCCCCAAATTATTTTAATTTTTCAAACAATGGACGATGGTTTGCGGAATTTTCTGCCACGCACTAGCACTTTATGGAATGTGCTGCTGTCAGCGGTTTTTCCGGACCAATACGACTTAGGAACCTACAAGAAAAGAGCCTATTCCTTTTTCAAAGGCCGGCAACGCATCTGGTATTCCTCTGGTATTGTAGGTGTTCATAGGCGACGGTGATCATTTACCATCACGTGAGCCACCTGCTCGTTTGCCCCCTATTCTATAAAAAAAATTATTTATGGAAAATATGTACATATCCTTTGAACATTCGGAAAGAAACATTAATTTAGATTCAATTTTAAAGGACTAAACACAATTTGGTTAACAAAGATTGGAGTGCAAGATCGTAAAACACGACTTAAGTAATTATTCATGCCTATAATTTGTCACCTAATGCAGCGATGCAAGGGCAGCGTTACTGTTTGTTAGCGCTCTCCCCTCAGCGATGTCTATGGACACTGTCAATTAGAAGCAAGTCTTTGTGATGTTCCATATTTTAGCGAAATATTCGCGACGTCATTAAAATATCGAAGGTTACAATTCTTTCGTTAAAACATAAACAATATTAATTAAGGGAGGAAAGTTAATTTGCTTAGATCCGCATGTAGTTTTCGATGAGCTCCGACGTACCAAAGAGATTTGCTTGTGCACGCTATTGTGGGAGGGTTCCTAATACCGCCACCGGGTCCATTGTAGAGTCAATATCACTTGATAATGCCTCGTTTTGGGGTGAATGACGTATCGTATTCTCGACAGTGGTGTATTTTGCCTAGTGTTAGTGTTACAGTGGTGAAGAGCATCTGATTGTGGTTCCTGCGGTATTAGTTTGTTTGTGCAAGCTATTATGGCAGAGCGGTTCTCTTCAATAACTAGGTAATACAGACCATTTTTAATTTTAGCATGCTGATCTTAGAAGTTCAAACTTATTTTGTCATTTCTTATACTTGAAAGATTTTATTAGTTTTTTTTTATTTCATGAAGTTACGAGACGACCAAAACGTTCACGTGATGGAAATTACAATGTCGTGGTAATTACCATCAAGTATAGTGACGGTAATGTTTTAATTGAATTTTGTAATTTATGTGTATATGTTTTGATGTTTAATATTTATAGTTTATTATGCAGCGAGTGTTTGAGAAAGTATATGGTGATTGGAAAATTCAATCTAAGACCAAAAATATACTTTTCGTTTTGTCTCCATCAGTCCAGCAAATCCTCAGTAAAAGTCAACTATCATTTTACTGTTGATCAAAACTACCGTGACTGACTTCAGACCTTGACAGAATTCTCTTGAGAGAAGAAAGAATTAAAATGAATAAAGAACTGAGCTATCGTCCGTTTCCGTTATTGAAAGTCCTTTTTTTCCTATTTTTAAACTATACTGATTCGCAAAAAATCCCTCTGTCCTGGGAAGAACCAGTAAGAAACCCAGCGGGATTATTTTTTAGTCATTTTTAAAATAATGTACAATAACAGCAGTATTATAAAGATGTAGAAATAGCTTGGCCGCGATCACCTCATTCCCAGGGGTTATCATCATCTATGTATTCTTTAATATTATAATAACCCGTTTCATGAAGTCTTTGTTTAATATAAAATTTGAACTTTTTGATTGAAAGACTTAACACTTTCTGGGATTTTGTTGTAAAAACGTATACATTGCCCCATAAAAGAGTTACTGACTCTGTGAAGTCGGGTAACTGGCATAATTAATTTGTGCTTGTTCCTGGTATTCATATTATGAACATCACTTTTTTAGTGAACTGGTTGATGTTCTTGTGTACCTACAAAACGTTTTAAATCATTTTGATTTCTTTAAATTTATCTGTAAGAGACACTTTGGAGCCAAGATTATAAAGAGCTATTACGGCCCTCTTTTGCAAAACAAAAATCACTTCTTCGTCAGTTGCATTTCCCCATAGCAAAATACCATAAGACATTATGCTATGAAAATAACTAAAATAAACAAATCTAGCAGTTTCAACGTTAGTCAAATTCCTAATTTTTTTTAACAGCATAAGCTGCAGAGCTAAGTCTACTTGCTAGTTTAGATATATGGGGGCTCCATAGAAGTTTTGCGTCAAGAGTTATTCCAAGAAAGACAGCAGTATCCACAAGGCTCAACTCTTCACCATTCACAAGTACATTTACATCTAATTGTTTAACATTTGGTGTTGTGAATTTAATACATTTTGTTTTATTGCCGTTTAAAAGCAAATTGTTAACGTTAAACCAATGTACTAATTTTGAAATAGCGTTATTCACCTCGTCATATAATAAAAGTTGACGTTTTATCATAAAAATCAAAGATATATCATCAGCAAATAACACTATATCATGATTGTCCTCTATTAGGTAAGATATGTCATTAATGTAAATAAGAAATAGAAATGTGCCGAGAATCGAACCCTGCGGGACACCCATAGATACTGCTGATCCGGAAGAACTCTTACTATTGATAACTACTGTCTTCGTTCTATTACTCGAATATGAAATTAGAAGTTGAAGTGCAGAATTTCTTATGCCGTAGTGATGTAGTTTCCTGATAAGTGTTTCATGATCAAAGCAATCGAAGGCCTTAGAAAGATCACAGAAAACACCCAAGGCATCCTGTGAACTCTCCCGGGCTTCAAATATATTCTTAATAAGTTCAAAACCCGCATCGGTTGTAGAACGACACCTTGTAAAGCCAAATTGGTTTTTGTGAAACAATTTATGAAAATTAAAATGTTTTAACATTTGATTAAGTATAACTTTTTCAAAAATTTTACTTAATGTTGGTAGTACGGAAATAGGTCTAAAGTTAGCAGGGTCCGATGTATTACCAGATTTAAGTAAAGGTATGATTTTACTATGTTTCATCAAATCAGGAAACACACCAAATGCTATACCGGAATTAAAAATTATGGCTAATTGAGGTGCAATTATATCTATAATAGACGCACTAACTTCCACGGACATACCCCATAGATGTAGAATGGTATGTCATGTTTTTTTTATACAGTAATTCAAATTGTTTTATACAGTAGTTCAATTGACTGATCAAACCTTTGTGATCAAATGACCCAATTTTTGAAAGTTGTTGGTGTCGAATCTTTTGTTCTGCAACTAAACTAATATTAAGCTATTGCTTTTTTATTTAATTAATACATCAAAGAGATGGTAAGAGTTTCAATCCTGTCAAATTATTAATTTTACGTGATGCATTTCTTCGTATTATTCATCAGCGTGGTCCTAGGCTACATCTAAACCTGTTTGGAAAAACTCGTTTTGACTAAATTCTCAGCTCTTAAGTTCTATTCACGATGAGTAAAACAGACCGTTAAATTTTTTATAGATAATGGCTACGACACTGGGGTGCAGCCACATCATGTTGGTACACAAACTTCTTACTTTCGTGGTGTCTACTTGACCGCGTGTCTGTATGTAAGCTAGCGTAATCACTGGGCATATGAGACTTAAGAAACTATGTCTCAGGGTGATGGGCACAGTGTGGTGTCACACTGAGGTTTTCTGAGTGACACAGCATTTGTTATGGGTAGATGTTGCACTTACCATCAGGTGAACGTTTTGTTGGTTTCATCACTTATTCAATAAAAAAAACGACGAATGGGACCAGTGAGCATCGCCTGTTTCCGCGGAAATACACTCGTGGCACTATAATATCTTTGCACTTGACGGAGTATGCGGAAGTAGTTAGCGTGGTAGAAGTGGCCATCATCAAACCGTACCGTACCGTATTAGAGTTTTATTCGTATATACTATTTAAAAATGTAGATTTCAATCCAGTCCAGGCGGAGACGCAAAACACACTGTTTTAATAACTATGTGTTTACCACAAAAGCTGGATAAACTATGTAAATATAAAGTTTAATGATATTTCTGTTCTTGAACACTTGAACATACAACATTTCACCGCTGCATTTCCTTTTGAGGAAAAGTTTACGAGAATTTAGTGTCCTTACTTACAGTTCCGAAATTGTAGATAACATTTCCTGTAGAACAGAGAACAAATAGTGCAATAAACCAAAGTTATTAAAAGAATAAAACATAATTACTTTTAATCAATATACATTATATACATAATTACGTCATTTTTTTATTGTTTAAAGTGACGAAACGAGCAAAACGTTCACCTGAGGGTAAGTGCAACATCCGCCCACAACAAATGCTGTGTCACCCAGAATATTTCAGTGTGACACCACACTGCGCCCGTCACCCTGAGACATCAGTTCTTAAGTCTCAAATGCCCAGTGATTACGCTAGCTCACAGTGCCCTTCAAACCGAAACACAGTAATGCTTGCACACTACTGCTTCACGGCAGAATAACTGGCACTGGGGTGGTACCTACCTACCTAGACGGATTCCTGCATAGGAATCCTATCACCAGTAAAATTATCATTATTTCAGCCTAACACTAATCCACTGCTGAACATAGGCTTCACCCATATACTGCCACAAAAGTTTGTAATTTTTATTTTGGGGGACTTTGACCTAGGTGCCACGCTTGGCAGTCCGGTTGGCAACCGCAATTTATTGAGACATATGTATCAGAAAAATTCTGCTGCCCATCTTAAGGTTTTAATTTTCCCTCTGTAGACTTTTACAACACCAACGGAATCGGATTGAGTGGTAGAGACTCTTACGCCGCACTATACTCATTGAACATCATTTTTTTAAGCTACACTAGTTTTTCAAATTAATTCTATTATAGATATTTGATAAGAACCAGCAAGAAACCCAAAGCATAGCTTTTTTTCTTGTTAATCTTAATAAATAAAATGTAGAAAAAGCTTGGCAGCGATCACCACAATCCCAGGGATTATTATTATTCATGTAGCCTTTGATTGTACAATAACGCTTTCTGTAAAATATTAGTTCAATGAATTTATTTTGATACGCAGATTTTGCGCCCTATCTGGGATATTTTTTTTTTAAAAACGTATGTGACATATATATAAGTTAAGAATAAGTTAGCGCCTTGAGTCAGTAATTAATTAGTAAGGCAACCGCGAATAATTACCGCGTGGCCTAGTGGTCAGAGTACCTGACTTCTAAGCCGCGGGTCCTGGGTTCGAATCCCAGCCGGAGCCAACATTTGTGCTAAAACATAAATTGTTGGTTTTCGGGTCTGGTTGGGTTGTGATTGTCCCCGCGTTTCTGACACTGCATCCTAGCCTACCTCCGATCTTATAGCATCAGCATTACATCGGGCGCGGGTAGGTAGGGACGAGTGAGTGCCTCTGTGTTTTCGCGTACACTTGTGGCACTATAATATCTCCTGCGCAGTTGATGGCTCTCGACAGTAGTCGGCAGTTGTCGCCGTGGTCGAAATAGGCTAGGAGAACATCATCATCATCACCAGTAAGGCAACCTGAAGGTCTAGAAATAAGCTTTATCGTATAATGCAATGTTGCAGTCGGAAAACCGAGAATATAAATGAGGTCAATAGTGCTTTGAATAGTATTTTGGATTGGTTCCATGCAAACAATTTAGCCATACATACCAAAAAAATAAAATGCGTTAAATTTCCTTTACCAAATGTAAAAAAGGTTCAAAACGAATTGTGTAAAGTGATAAATTACAGTTTGTTGATCTACTATCAACGTATGTATGTATGATGATGTTCTCCTAGCCGATTTCGACCACGGCGACTACTTCCGACAACTGTCGAGAACCATCAACTGCGCAGGAGATATTATAGTAACACAAGTGTACGCGCAAACACAGGGGCACTCACTCGTCCCAACCTACACGTGCCTAATGTAACGCTGATGCGATAAGATCGGAGGAAGGCTAGGATGCAGTGTCAGAAACACGGGGACAAACACAACACAACCAGACCCGAAAACCAACAATTTATGTTTTAACACAAATGTTGGCTCCGGCTGGGATTCCAACCCAGGACCCGCACATTAGAAGTCAGGTACCTACTCTGACCACTAGGCCACGCGGTCGTCTATGTATGTATATATGTAGGTATGTACGAGTATGTATATATACAATATGTTTAGAGATCACATTGGATTAAAAAAATTAAGTGGGGTCCACATACAGATAGCTTTACTCAGTTCAGCTGTGTTTCTCAATTCAATTACGGATATAGCAACTGCGTAAATAGTTTAGTTATTTTCACAGCATAATATCTTATGGTATTATGGTGGTGTGCAGCGGATGTAAGTGTTGTTTTACGTTGCATAAAAGAGCAAGTTGATAACTTGACATTTCCTATTCCAAAGTTGAACTTTCACCGAAAAAAAATTTGTATGAACACGCGAGCAGCGCTCCCGTTGTGCAAACAAAAAAAAATGAAATTACAATGCAATACATACATACATAAGATCACGACTGTATCCCATAAGGGGGAGTCAGAGACTGGGCACTCACTGCAAAAACATATGACTGCCACAATCCACGTTTCTTCACTTCATTTGTGTAAATCTAAGTTCGTCTTTAGTTTTGGCTGGATTTCGGCAGATGATATACTTGTTATGCATTTGACAAATGCATAACAAGTATTTCATCTTAATTATATTTTGCTTCTATAAAAAAATACATACAAATATAAGATCACGACTGTATCCCATAAGGGGTAGTCAGAGACTGGGCACTCACTGCAAAAACAGATGACTGCCACAATCCACGTTTCACCAAAACAATATAATGCACTTGGTGTGATAGGTGGTGAGCCCATCGCCACCATGCGCTGTTGGGTGCACAGTGCAGTTTAATTCCTTACTCGCCTTTTACGAGATCCATTGGATGAGATGGAGTGGTTGTATTCTTTTAACGAGCCGCCACCACACGGCTATTTTTGCATTGCAAAAACAAAAAAAAATGCAATTACATTATGTTAAACGTAACGTTTCCATGATGCCGTTGTCTGGTTTTCCTTAAGAAATTCTACAATGTGGTACAACCTTATTGTACTCGTACGTTTGATTTCGAAGGTTTTTGAAACCCGTGTATTGAGAATTTCTTATAGTATCTCACTGAGGTTTTCGAAGTGACACAGTTTGCGTTAGAGTACCATATAAGTCACTCGATTCAAAAAGTTCGAGCTCAAGCTACAGTTACCGCAATTAACAATATATGTTTTCGTTAATCGCTGAGGAAACTGAATTTTTTTAACATTTACTTTTACATTTGTAATTGTACATAAATGAAAACTTTACGCATATACTTATTTTAATAAAACTACTTTTACGGAATTTACCGCGTTTAATTTTTAAACTATTTATAACCCGACTTTTCGAGTACTTGACAGAACCCATGGTCACGGAGTGACTAAGGTGACAGATGTCCCGATGTCATAGTTAATCTGGGGTACCTTCAGCTTTTAATTATTATTATTTGGTCCGAACTATGCAAAATGAGCTTATAGTATCTTGAAGTCTTGCAGTGGTACGCTTGGTTTTCAATTTAAGTTCGTTAATTATAGAATCCCAAGCCGGTGGTAATATTCGCGTAAATATAAGAAAGCATATACATAATTTTAAACTATTATTCTCGATGAATAGTGAGAAACATAATTTTAAATTAAGATATAACAGCAAAGTAAATAATCCAAAACTTTGACTTTGACTGTAACAAAATTTCAGAAGATTTCGTGAATTTAACAGAAACTAAATTTCAAACCTCTGTGAAATATGTCAGTGCTTCAAGGTTTATAATTTAATAGATGATTATGGAAAGTATCCATCCAGTGAGACAACATGATATGTAAAACCGATACCGTAAAACATGACATGACTGGTATTTACGATGTTACAGTTTTACATACAAATAATTGTAAATGGTCTTACGGAAAATTATAGGTACGCTTTGTAAAATCAAAGGCAGATTCTACTCAAATTTGTTTGGTGGACTTAAGTATGTCAAGCTCGTTAATTGTCACAGCTTATGGCGACGTCGTGTGACGGCTCGTCCACTTGCCTTGAATATGGTTGAGGAGGGCGAAATACTCGTGAACAGATGCTGTTGGCTGAGACTGGTGTGCTTAAGTTAGCAAAACACTTATTATTCTATGTCCGTCTCCAAGATACAAGCTATCTCAGTGCCAATTTGGCGACATCGGTTAAACGGTTGTACCGTGAAAATGTAAGAAACAGACAGATGGACAGAGGGAGCTTCATTCGCATTTGTGATATTAAGTATGGATTCAGAGAAAAAAAATTAACTGCCATGAACAAAAACCGCACGCATAGCTCCTGATTTCTTCAGTTTTATACCCTAAATATTTCCAATTTTTGTACCCTAAAGATTTCCGAAATGAAAAGCAGCTGAGATTGCTCTCTGAAAAATCTCCTACCTGCCAATGAAAGTCTGTCACAATCGATTCGGCGCTGGGGCGAAAAGTGAGTTACGGATGTGGTTTCTGCCTACCTCCTTTATAACAAAAAAGCGTGATTATATTGTATGTATGTATGTATATTTTCTATTCTGCAGTTTTGCAACTACATATTATGTGACCAACAATTTTCGTAACTCATGAAATAAATAAGATTTATTTATGTTCAGTGAACAACTGCCTACATACAGAAAGTGTAAAATTTTACTATTATGACTGCTGTAAAAATTTATAGGGTCGCCACACGTCGCGGCACTAAAATAAAATAAAGCGTTGTAAAATGCAAATTCGGTAATTATTAATATTTTAATTTGTAACAACAAATGAAGACTTGTGACAACAAACTCTTGCGATGGCTATCTTGCTTATTTTTAATTTGAATACTTGACAGTTTTTTTATGTATCGAATTGTAGCTACGGCATGTGGCCGACCTTGCGCTAATTGATTTGTATCGCGTCACAACCGGAACGGGCAGGACAACGTCTGCCGGACCATGCACGGTGATAACCATAGAACGATAACAACGAAAGTTAAAGGAAACGATTTGTGGTCGACAACACTTGGATTGTTCGCTATTCGCCACTTCTTTCCAAAACGTTCAAAGCGCATTGCAACGTGGAGTATTGAAATTTTCATCTGCAGCGGATTGATTGTCATTATTGCGAAGTCTAATTGCATTACGGCTTCGATGTAAGGAATAGAGATTCTCGTGGCCTTGTAAATAACATAATACAGCAATTATCATAATGATTTCTTATATTTACGCGAACACTACACGTTTCATCATCATCATCATCATTTCAGCCTATCTTAGTCCACTGTTGAACATAGGCCTCCCCCATAGATTGCCACAAAGCACGGTCCTGAGCCACCTGCATCCATCGACTTCCCGCAAAATCGCGCAGATCGTCGCTCCATCTAGTGGGGGGGCGCCCTACACTGCGTTTGCCGGTACGAGGTTGCCACTCTAGAACCTTTCTTCCCCATCGGTTATCGGTTCTACGGGCTATATGGCCGGCCCATTGCCACTTCAGCTTGCTAATCCTTAGGGCTATGTCGGTTACTTTAGTTCTGCTGCGGATATCATCGTTACGGATTTTATCACGCAGAGAAACTCCGAGCATAGCTCTTTCCATAGCTCGCTGAGCGACTCTGAGCCCAAGCGGCCCGCAAAGTTTACCAGTGCCATAACCAGTGCGTGTTGCCTGTGATGACATACGGAACCGAGACGTGGTCCTTCACTACACATTTAAATGAAACTAATTTTACGGATTTTATCGCGTTTAATTTTATTATTTATAACCCGACGTTTCTAGCGATCGGACCAAGAATAATAATTAAAAGCAGAAGGTAATACGGGTTAACTATGACATCGGGACATCTGTCACCTCAGTCCCCCCGTGATCATGGGTGCTGTAAAGCACTCGAAACGTCGGGTTATAAATAATAAAATTAAACGCGATAAAATCCGTAAAATTAGTTTCATTTAAAACAGCAATTATCAATCACAAATTTGATAACCTCAGAAAGTGAACATCTTCGAAGGCAATTTACCGTTTGACTTACAAATTCAATAACAGTCGAAAACTGAATGAAAATCTAAAAAAAATTCTGAAAAATCGTAACTCAAAGGTAGGCAATGTAAGGACCGCGCAGTTTAATCAGCTATCTGAAGATAATGAAAGATAGAAAAAGCATTTATTGTCGCGGAACTGTCATGTATTACTGGTAGTAGAATTCCTATACCGGAATCTGTCTAGGTAGGTACCACCCCAGGGCCAGTTATTCTCCCGTGAAGCAGTAGTGTGCAAACATTACTGTGCTTCGATTTGGAGGGCACTGTGAGCTAGCGTAATCACTGGGCATATGAGACTTAAGAACTGATGTCTCAGGGTAACGGGCGCAGTGTGGTGTCACACAGAAATGATCTGGGTGACACTGAGACACAAGAGCCGTAGATCAGGGCCGGCCGCATACAGGGCCGCTCTAACTTAGGAGGTAACTATACTGCTCTAACGATCAAATTGATAGTGAGATAAATAAGTTCACAAACTTTAACAGATTTCTGTTCCAGAGACCTGTTTGCTTTAAGAACATAGAACACAGCGGGACTGAATGTGGTCGTCGCCTCGGCATACATGCCAGAAGCAGACACATCACCTCCACACGACCTAACCAGGCTGGTTCACCATTGCGAAAAGACCGGACTGGAGGTCATCATCGGTACCGACTTCAACGCACATCACCCATTATGAGGTATGGAAACAAGCAACGACAGAGGTAAGACCTTAGTTGAATATCTATTTACAACAAACCTTACACTTATAAATATAGGTTGTGAACCAACATTCGTAACCAGACGAAGTCGCACAATTATTGATCTTACACTCGCTTCCGAAGGCGCGCCCAAATCCATCCATGGCTGGCACGTTTCCGATGAAGCTTAATGCTCAAACCACAGATGGATTAGTATCCGATGAAGCCGTAAAAGTCAAAAAGGCTAACATCAATTACATTACCGAAATTATATATAATATAATATAATATGAGATACAGGTGAATATTTCTTCAATATCTCCCCTCAAGACGGACCGAGCGATATATATACAAACGATATTACTCAAACTTGCGGGGCTTACTGACATCGACAGATTGGAGAATACAAAAAAAATAGAAGAACAGGTAACGGTTCTAACTGCTAATCTGATAGATAGCTACCATAATGCATGCCCAGAAACTGACCCTGTAAGGAAACCTGGAAAGCAACCCTGGTGTGGGATTGAGCTAGAGCGCAAACGGAAGAAAGTCAGGAAAACTCTAAATAGGACAATGAACACATCGACTGACGAAGACTGGGACTCCTACAAAGAGGCCAAGTCGGAGTACAAAAATGCCATCAGGTATCGACGAACTGTGGAACATCGCAAATTCTGCAGGATCTCTACATAGAATCCTGTGAACAAGCAAACCGGGTAAGGAAAGTTCTGGTCCAACAAACAATCTCATGAGCCAGACACTCTTCGCAAACCCGACAACACATACACCTCCACACCAGCTAAAACGCAACGCATCCTGCTGGAGACACATTTTACAGGCTATAGACTGGTTCAGGAAGTAGACTGGCATGAGGAAAACATAATTCCGAGTGACCAAGACTGGAAATACGCCCAACATGTGGTAACAGATGAAAAACTACAATGAGCCATAAGCAGGTTCCAACCTTTCAAAGCAGCAGAACCGGATGGAATCTTCCCTGCTCTTCTACAGGGGGGGGACCTATTATAAAAGTACTTTGCTGTAATCATACAGCATGCCTGGCGCATAGATACGTCGCAAAAGGTTGGAGGGAAGTGAAAGTAATCTTCATCCCAAACCGGGCAAAAGTGACTATACAAATGCGAAATCCTTGAGACCTATCAGCCTCAAGTCCTTTCTGCTGAAAGCCTTGGAAAAGGTATGTGAAGTAGAGCTGAGGGAAAAGGCACTATTAAACAAACCGTTGCATACCAAACAGCATGCTTATAGCTCAGGTAAATCAACAGAATCGGCACTCCACCGGGTAGTTAGCCCTTAACCAGAAAAACATCGGTCTAGGCACCTTCATTGATATAGAAGGAGCCTTTGACAAAACCAACTTCACCAGCATAGATAATGCCCTCGTCAAAAATGATGTGGAGCCAACATTAACGAACTGGATTATAAACGCACTAAGCAAACGTATAGTGCGCATCGCAGGTGAGAGTCAAATAGTTACAATAGCAGAAGGCTGCCCACAAGGTGTTGTGTTGTCACCGCTCTTGTGGAATCTAGTCATCAACGACCTCATCACAAAACTGAATGTAAACCATTTCTACGCAATATGGTACGCAGACGACCTAGCAATCGTAATCTCACGAACGTACGACGCGTAGAACGTAGAACGCAGGTGCAAGGAATATGTCCTAACAGTCGACGCAAATAAAACTGAATTGATAATGTTCACCCATAAACGGGTGCTGAATAAATATCATCTTCCCAGTTTATTCGGCACCGAACTACGGCTGTCATTAGAGGTAAAATACCTAGACATTAAACTGGAACAATCACATTGAAAACAAAATAAAAAAAAGCGACCATCACCTTTTGGCAATGCAAAAGGATGATTGACAGTCGCTGTAGCTTGTCACGTAAAATCATCCTGTGGCTATACAAGATGATTATTCGCCCAATGATTACTTACGGTGCAGTAGTTTAGTGGCCAAGAACTAGATTAACTACTGCTATCAACAAACTCCAAAGATGTCAGAGGCTGGCATGTCTGGCCACGACGGGATGTATGAGAACCACTCCCACAGTGGTTCTAAGTGTCCCAAGTCATGCTGGATCTGTTCACACACGCTGTGATCACAGCTGCACCTATACATTCAACAGGAAGCAACCTTGGCAGTAATAATAAGATCCCACACACCAACATACTTACAGAACTGTTTGCAGAAATGCCCGTTCTACAGGCTGTGTATGATAGGATCCCAAAGCAATTGATTACATTTCACCCTACAATGGATTAAGGGACACAGCGAGTCTAGAGGCAATGACGCGGCGGACGAACTTGCTAGGGGAGGCTCCAACCAGTGTGCTGTGGGTCCAGAACCTATACTGCCACTTCCCCTCAGGTATGTTCGCTCGCTAGTCTGTAAACGCACTAGAAACCAACATGGTCAAATCTGGGCGAATCACCCAGAGTGCAGACAGGCAAAGGCTTTGCCCGTCATCAACAGTCACATCTCCAAGGTGCTACTTCGTCTGTATAAATCCCGAAACAGAACGATTAGTAGCGTCATTACTGGACATGAATCATTTAACAAACATCTGTTTACTTTAGGTGTTACAGACAGCCCTCTGTGCAGAGCCTGTATGGAGACGAACGAAACGGCGGTCCATGTCCTGCTGGACTGCCTTGCGGTCACCTTATACCGGGTCAAGCATCTCGGCTCGCCGAGATCGCTCCCCGAGGTCGCGAGAAACATTAAAGGTCTGCTGCGATTACTGGAGGAGCTTGGTTGACTCGAGTAGCACAACGTTCCTGCCTACACGCAAAATACGCGCTAGACGTGGAGTTGCGGAAACCGGTCCGTTGCAATCTACAATCTACAATCTACCATCAGGTGAACGTTTTGCCTTTTTCAAATAAAAAAATATAAAACTTAACTAAAATTACATAACAATAATGCACACAACGCCATCTACTGGTATTACCATCTAGTTTTTATTTTTGACACACCAACGGCATTACATACAAAACATTGCCTCAAAGCAACAAACATAATCCAGATATATTCTTATATGAATGCCAATTATAGGCGTGTACAACATTCGTTTTATAATGAAGACATGTTATTACTTGTTATTTACGATTGCATTAAAATTACAATTATTAACAAAATTAAAAAAGCGCTATACTTCTACTACACTACTATATTAACTAAAACCTATGATGATTTTATTTTATGTTTTTTTATTTAGTTTATGACTGACATGCCATAATGTCATTATGTACGTATGATTTTTTCGATGTTTTAATAGTCATTCTGCTATTCGGGCGGAGACAAATCCAACAAACCCCACATCATAAAAATCGGTCTAGCCGTTTTTGAGTTATAAATGGTGTAACTAACTTGACTTTATTTTATATGCAATAAGGTTAAATAAATATATATAAACAATGACATTCCTAGCTCATTGTCTTGTAAGTCATTAGCGAAACTTTTTCAGAATATTCTATTGTTGGTAGGATTACAATGCAGGAATCCGTCTAGGTAGGTACCATCGCAGAGCTATTAATTCTGCCGTGAAGCGTGTAATGTACTAAGATTACTGTGTTTCGTTCTGAACGGCACTGGTAGCTAGTGTAATTACTAGGAATATGAGACTAAATAACTGAGTCGCAGGGGGATGAGCGCGGTATGGTGGCACACGTTGCACTTACCTGATGGTAATCTAATGGTAAACGTTAATACTCTTTTAAAACACTCTAAGCTGAAATAATTTCACCGTGCTACATATTTGTCCATCAATTTCAGATTTATACGAGTAGAAAGTAACACTTTACTTACAACAACTTACTAACTTACAACAAGCTGAAAAGATGAAGTTATCAAAATATTTCTGTGATGGAAGGAAGATTCAATATAAACTTTAATATTAAATCAGAAACAACTATTGCAAATACTCATGTTTTGTTTCCCTTCAGTGCGCGCAGGATCAGATTTATTTCCTTTAAGAGTTCATATTGACAAAGTTTCTTCTCATAGATATTCTGCGTGAATGTATCAAATTTATTGTTACTCGATGTGAGTGAGTATTGGTATTGCAAAAAAAACTAGTGTCCCCAGTTATGATCTGCAACTAAAACGAACAGAACTTGTTATCGGCGCAAAATGTATTATAGTGCCGTTAATATGGCGACTGCACGACCACGTGGCATAGTTGTCGCAGTAACTGACTCTTACGCCACAGGTTTGAATCCCAGCCGGACGCAACTTTTGTGCAAAAACAGAAATTCTTCGTTCTCGTGTCTGTGTGTTTAACATCCATACGTTAAACACACAGACACGAGAACGAAGAATTACCTGTTAAACTCCCCCGCGATACAGGAGAAACCTTAGTGTGATGAGTCATTTTAAAAAAATGCCTTCAATTCAGAGGCATTAAGACCTTCCTTAATCCAGTTAAATGGCATACATTAAAGGAAAGGTCAAATGTAGTGTCAGAAATAGCAGACAATCATAATACATACAGACACGAAAACTATTATTGTTTACAAATAATGACTGAAACGAAATAAAATGAAAATGATTTTATTTTGTTTGTCAAACGTCATTGTTTTTACAATCTACCACCGTTTCACCGTTTTCTTAACCCGGCGTCATTGTGGCAGGGTCATACTGACCTGCATGGTTTATATTTGTAATATTTCTGGTGGTAGGATTCCTATGCAGGAATCCGTCTAGGTAGGTACCACACCAGGGCCAGTTATTCTGCCGTGAAGCAGAAGTGTGCAAACATTACTGTGTTTCGGTTTGAAGGGCACTGAGAGCTAGTATAATCACTGGGCATATGAGACTTAAGAACTTATGTCTCAGGGTGACGAGCGCGGTGTGGTGCTGCAAAGAAATATTCTGAGTAACACAGCATCTGTTATGGGCAAACGATGCACTTACCATCAGGTGAACGTTTTGCTCGCCTCGACACTTTCGAAAATTATTTAAATCTCAATAGCTGACGATAAGGATCACCGCTTCTCGCCGCTTCGCTTACTTGTGTCCTGTGATTTTGGCGTAATGTGTAATAAGTGTGTAAACCTGTGACCGGGAAATTATGACCCCGCTCAACAACGATTTTTACATATTTATTCAATATTATTTTTAGATCAATATATAAAAGGGATTCAGTGGAGCATGATCATCGTCGAATTAGTCATGTTTGTAACACTTGCCATAAATTTATAAGTAGCGAACACATCACATGTAACGCGCAAACTTGTGTCTTGTTAGGGTTGAACTCGACTAAATTTAATCGGCCCCAGTCCGAGATTTTGTCTAACAAAATCTCGACTTCAGACACTAGTTTGTTCCGGTGCTCGTCGACGTGTTCCCGAGAAATATTGGCACGGCCGGTGTATAAGGCATCACCAGTACTGTCATGTCTTTCGTTTTTCTTGCTTTTTGTTCTTCGTTCAATATTATAGTCCTTTATCGATTTACGATTATCCGTGGGGTCAATATAGGTCCTGACTGAAAACCAGTGCTGTATTACTCCCACAGATTATCATTGAGAATCCGTTTTGACGTAGAAATTTATAAGTAGCGAACACATCACCGTGCCGTGGTAGCTCAGAGGCTAGGCGCTCGCTTTAAATTTACGCGAAGAGTACGCGAGTGACCTGGGTTCGATCCCCGGTGCCGGCACCACTAAAATTGTTAATTGTAATTTTAAGTGCTGATTTACCACGTGCTCGGCGGTGAAGGAAAACATCGTGAGGAAACCTGCATGTCTGAGGAATACAAAATATTTCGAAGACATGTGAAGTCCGCCAACCCGCATTGGAGCAGCGTGGCGGATTCTTCCTAGCTCCAAAACCCTCTCAGAAATGAGAGGAGGCCTGTGCTCAGTAGTGGGACATTTATAGGCTGAAACTTTACTTTTTTTTTTGAACACATCACATGTCCGCACGATCCTACTGTAATAACTGTAGTGAAAACTACTCTACTACTACCTACACGATACAAATTTGATTATAAGAAAATTCCCAATGTTTCTGTGATTTAATTTCATAAGTGCCAAATAGCAAATTATATTTAAGAACGTTTTTGATGAAAACCTTTAATTGTTTTTTTATAGTTCAAAGAGGAGGCCAACATTTTGATACATAAAAATAACTTGTTAAGAAGAATTGAAATAAAACTGATTATATTTAAACTAATATTGTTTTACTTAGATAACATTTTGATGGCCATTAGATAAGTTTTTTAAATTATGATATTTTTAAACAAGGAATATCAATAGAGGGTCGCGATGACCATCCTCAACGATAGTGTACCTTTTTCCCGCCACAATGACTAATTAATAATTCTGTGGCGGAGAAGAAACAGGCGAAAGAAACTCCGCAGGTATCCTCTTTTTTTTGTAAGTTTTTATTTTATCTATCATAAAACATTATATGTAAGTTTACAAAGAATAGTACAGTCAAAACATGCTCCGTGACAAAATTTTCAAACAGTTTGAATAATAATACGTACGATACGTACTCTTAAGTGTATTGCAAACTCGAGCAGACCTGCCTCCACAAACAGTATCTGTTCACAAGTATGACGCATGTGGCAGCCATCGCCCTCAACCGTTTCAAAGGGAAGTCGGGTGGAGGAACCCTTGGTTAGAGGATCATTTTCCTCGTCAATCTAGATTCTAGAGCATTGATCACACTAAAATAAAATTGTTTGGCGAATCGAATTTCTATTAGTTTTTCGTTTTCGATACATCTTCTCAATAGACAACTTATCCAAAATATTTGTAAAAGTAAATCCGTCACTGTCATCGTGCGACATCACAGAACGATCATTTACATAATATTTACTCAGGTTACTCTACGCCGCACGGTTTTATTTTAGTCTGATCAATGCTCTAGATTGACTGGTACCTGGTACCTGGTACCTACCTAATTAGTATTTAGATTTTAGTACATTATCTATATCGTTATTTCAACTGTAATAGATTTCTGCAAGCTAATAATATCAATCGTTTTTAACTGATTTAAAAAAAAGAGGAAGTACTCAATTCGTATGTATACATTTTTATGTGAGTTTGGCACAGCTCCTTAGTGTAAAAACAATTTTAATGATTCTTTTTTGAAAACTTTGGAGCTGCTGCGTCGGGGGCGTTATTTTGATTAAATAATTATATTTCATCGATACGACTAAAATATAATCTTTCATATTAACAAAGGCGCACAGCATAATTTAAAAATAAAACCCTTATCAGTATGTCACTATTAACATGCTCAATCTGCTGAAATTTCGCCCATCCCTTATCGGACGAAGCCCCGAACACAATGAAGGTAAACATAATTAAAAAAAAAATTTACATGACAGAACGTAATGTAGTTTTATTTTAATAAATCAATTATAATGTTCTTATAGTATCTAGAAAAAACTCATAAAATATTCCACTCCGCGCTGTTCATGAAATTGCTCTTAATTAACATTATTTGTAAGACAAGTCCAACAGTATCTACTAAGTACCTAATTACAAATTCATTTTATAGAAAGTTTAAGTGTTCAAATTACTGTAAATTTCAGTGGTTTAAGTATGAGAGTTTCATTTAAAATGTAATTTTTTTTTTTTTAATTAGAACAATAATCTCTATAGTGTAGGTCGTTCTCTAACAGTTGATAATATGAAAGGAATATAAAAGACTTTATAATCTATACATACAAAAATGGATGTTGGTCTGTTGGAGATTAATAGATTTCTACACATTTTGAATATACGTGTATTCAAGTAGTAGACTATATATGTATTTTTCATGGGATATGTTTGTATGTTGTCCACTTTTCTCTAACTCGTCACCAGATGGCGCTGCAAAAACCTCAGGGAGGACAATCTATGCTGGGTTATTCCAGTTATATGTAAATTCTAGTAACTTAAATAAAAATTCTATTGGAATAAAAAATATTGACAACAATGTGCACGATGTTGCAGGAAGTAGATGGATGGACTGTGTTTTGAGGCAATTAAAGACTAAATTTGTGCCGTGCGATATGATGACCGCGTAAAAAAATCTACCACTCTATCATCATAAGAGGAAAGGGTGGGTGGGGTTCGTCTAAGAGAAATGCTTTGAATAAACACAAATTGCTGGTGTTTGGGTCTGATTGTGTTGTGTTTGTCCTTGTCTCTCTGATACTGCCTTCTAGCCTACCTCCGATCTTATCACATGAGGGTAACATTGAGCGCGGGTAGTTTGGGACGAGCAAGTGCTTGTGTGTTTGCGCGTACACTTGCGGCACTACAGTATCTCCTGGGCAGTTGATAACTTCTGACAGAATTCGGCAGTTGCCGTGGTCGAAAATCGGTCAGTATGATATCAGCTAACTCTTCCTACTTGCACAATTACCGTATGATATTGCGCCATTACCCACTTTGTGGAATCTTTTTTCTTCGTTTTCCGCACCAATACGACTGAGGGATCTTCAAGAAAAAAACTTACTTCTTTCCTAAAGGCTAGCAACGCACCCGTAATGCCTCTATTATTGCCGATGTTTATAGGTGGCGGCGATCACTTAACATCAGACGAGCCGCTGATTCGTTTGCCCCCTCCTGAATAAAAATGAATCGCTTGGAAAACATGAACTACTTAAAATAGTTGATTTAATTTTATAGAGCGATAAGATTGGATCGGCCAACCATCGCCTCAACCACGGAAATACCGCGCTATCAGAATATCAGCATAATACTGCTGCAGACAGCAGTGTGAGTAAAGAGAACTAGAAATTCAGTTACTAACAACCAGAATGATGGATGTAGGTGTATACGCGCCGCAGCGAGCCATTCCCTCTTTCATTCGGAGACTTTGACATGTCAATTATCTTTGCAATGTTTTTTTTTTATAGAATAGTAGGCAAACGAGCAGGTGGCTCACGTGATGGTAAGTGATCACCGCCTCCCATGAACACCTACAATACCAGAGGAAGAGCAGATGCGTTGCCGGCCTTTGAGAAAGGAATAGGCTCTTTTCTTGAAGGTCCCTAAGTCGTATCGGTCCGGCAAAACCGCTGACGGCAGAACATTCCATAAAGTGCAAATGTGTGGCAAAAAATTCCTCGAAAAACGCACTGTGGTGGAATGCCAGCCATCAAGGTGGTGACGATGGAATTTGAGGTTATGCCGTAAGGTGCGATGGTGAAATTCAGCGGCTGGAATTAATCCCAACAATTCCTTGGAACACTCCCCATGGTAGATCCTGTAAAAAATGCAAAGGGATGCAACATCTCTTCGCAAAGCCAGGGGATCAAGCCGATCAGATAGGACATGGTCGTCGACAATTCGAGCCGCTCGCTCGCTTCGTGGAATGCGGTCAAATGGAAGGAGCTGACACTGGGGTAACCCGCCCAGAGATGAGAACAGTACTCCATGTGCGGCCGAACCTGCGCCTTATAAAGTTGCAAGCGGTGGGCCGGCATGAAGTACTGTCGCGCTCTACTGAGCACGCCAAGCTTTTTGGAGGCCAATTTGGCCTTCCCTTCCAAGTGACCGCGAAATTGAACGTTGCTCGATATGTCGACGCCAAGGATTCCGATACTGGCTGACGCAACGAGGGGAGTGCTCTCTAAATGAGGTGATACGACGAAGGGTTTCTTTTTGCGGTAAACGCGAAAACTTGTGTCTTGTTAGGGTTGAACTCGAGTAAATTTAGTCGGCCCCAGTCCGAGATTTTGTCTAACAAAATCTCGACTTCAGACACAAGTTTGTTCCGGTGCTCGTCGACGTGTTCCCGAGAAATATTGGCACGGCCGATGTATAAGGCATCACCAGTACTGTCATGTCTTTCGTTTTTCTTGCTTTTTGTTCTTTGTTCAATATTATAGTCCTTTATCGATTTACGATTATCCGTGGGGTCAATATAGGTCCTGACTGAAAACCAGTGCTGTATTACTCCCACGGATTATCATTGAGAATCCGTTTTGACGTAGAACTGTAAAACTTGTTTTTGTTTACGTTATTTTTGTTATGATTCCTAATTAAAGAGAGAAAGAAATATTTATTTGTAACGTTGTGTGTTTGTTAAATAAAAATGTTTTCCTTTTAATTCACATTGTAATTGGAAATAATGCGCATGTGCAACGCCGTGGTAATGAAAGTTTGAGAAGTATCGCTAGTCTCTACTAAAACTCAAAGTCACTCTTGACTTTGATGGAAAAAGCGAAACGGAACAGCAAGATAAGGAAACGTTGCGGTGTGGCAGAAGATGTAATGAGAAAGATAAAGAGGGGGATAGAGAAACAGATTTATGATTTATTACTGGTTCGCAAAAATATATGGAAGAACCAGCAATAAACCCAGCGGGCAGTTGTTTTTCTTTACAGTCATTTAATACATACAATTTAATATCATCATCATCATCATTTCAGCCTATTTTATTCCACTGCTGAACATAGACCTCTCCTATGGATTGCCATAAAAGTTTGTAGCTCTAATTTTGGGGGATTATGCCACCGTTGACACGCTTGGCAGGCGGGTTCGTAACCACAGTTTATTCAGATGTCCCAGGAAGATGCTGCTGCCCAACCTAGTTTTAATTTTCCCTCTGTCGACTTTTACGACACCCACGGGAGAAGACGAGGTGGTATATTATCTTAAGCCGCCATCATATGGTTAAGTATTAATTATACACAAACAAAATCAAAAATATATAACACTCTAGAAGTAGCTTATCAGCTAACAACTCACTTCCGGGGATTCATCATCTATGTATTCTTTAATATTTCATTAACCATCTTCTTTAATCCTTAATATTATAACGTAGGTGAAGTAATACGACCAAATCAAAGTCGTTTTAAAGAAAGGCCACGTCAAAAGTACCCACAAGCGACGAAATTACATGAAAGCGCACTTGAAATTAGAAGAAGCGAAAGATATGTGCCGGGATTGTAGCAAGTGGATAGATCTGATATCTGCATACTGCGATGGTAAAGAGGCGTGACTCTATGTATAGAGCTATGAATGTATTTGAAAGATAAATAAACATTGTTAAAGTAGCGAAATATCTATGAAACTTAGTAATTATACATTTCTCATCAATCTCTATTGTCCACTCCGACTCGGTTTCGCTGATATTGTAGAGAAGTCAATAAGACTTTGTCCAATATCTTTTCAACTTTCTTCAATATCGTCCTCAATACAGTGCCGCTATTGTCACCAAAGTCTAATTAAACTGATCATTTCAAGATGCCGTCATTTTGTTCTATAAATGTCAATACTTTATTGGTGATATAATATTCACGTTCTGTACAAGGGAATTTTTCTGAATTCACGGTAAGTAAATTCTGAGTCTGTGTAACTTTCTGAGTCTAAAAGTTCTAAAAGTGATATACTCAAATTATCTATTATACTGAGGATATCCGAACGCCGCCATTCTGTATTAATGCACGGTGCCGAAATCTCCTCGGTACTATTACTATAAACCTCTCAAAAATAAAAGAAGGCTTTTATTTTTGAGAGGTTTATAGTCGCGTTTATCTAATATTTTGACATTAATAATCAAGAATTTTTTTTTTAGAAGTGACGAATCGATCAAAACGTTCACCTGATGGTAACACACTAGTACACTGCGCCCGTCACCCTGATACATCAGCTCTTACGTCACCTACGTCCAGTGATTACGCTAGCTCTCAGTGCCCATCAAACCGAAGCACTGTAATGTTTGCACACTACTGCTTCACGGCAGAATAACTGGACCTGGCGTGGTACCTAACTAGACGGGTTCCTGCATAGGAATCCTACCAACCTCATAAACTAACAAAAGCTAACTAAAGCTGACTGTGTCTTGAAGTCCTGCAGTGGTATGCTTGATTTTTGATTTAATTTTATTAATTATAGAATCCCAAGTTGGTGTTGGTAACCAACCATATTTTGTATTGAAATTATAATGATTTTTAATTTCAATAGCCTCGTGAATCATCCTTGGTAGGAATCGGTGTTCTTTTGCGAGGATTTGTGGTTAGTCAAATCTAATGTAATATTTGAGATGATCCAGAACATGGTCACAGACTGCAGACTTCCTGGAGCGAAGACGCTATTTCAATTTGTTTAAATTATTACTTTTGGAATGATAATTTTATTAAATTTCAATTTAACCTAAGAACAGAATAGAATAAATTTTTATTCAAGATAGATTATTTACATAATACTTATTTTTTTTTTAAACTACAGTAGACAAACATCATTAACCTTTATAGTTTCTTAGACAACTTTAATACAAACATCGACATCAATACTAATATTATAAATGCGTAAGTAACTCTCTCTGTCCCTTTGTCTGTTTGTGACCTTTCTTCTTCTTTGAACGGATGTTGATTAAATTCATCACAGAGTTAGCTTTCGTCCTGGAGATGGACAGAGGATACTTTTTTATTTCGGAAGATGAAAGAGTTCCCACGGCATTTTTAAAAGAAACCTACACCCACGCGGACATAGTCGCGGGCTTTAGCTAGTCTTTACTATCCTTACTAATATTATAAAAGCGAAAGTAACTCTTTCTGTCCGTCTGTCTGATGTAATTGCTGTTAGCCTTTTTTGGCTTTTACAGCTTCATCGGATCCTTTGCTCATGGGCCAGGGGCCCGCGTGCCAGGTTTGGTTTGACCCAAACATAAATAAATAAATAAACTCCTACAAAAACCTCGAAATTCGGACTGTATCGCGTTCGCTGCGTGCTTGCGCGATTTAGAATATCTCAATATGATTTTAAGTCTTCTAATGACCGTCCGAGGGAGGTCGCGGGCCTCCATTCGGACTGTCGTGTCTTGTTGACTTGTGTGTCGGTAACTCTGGGCGGTGAGAACCGCCCTGGAACACGGGTGTATCGTGTGTTCGCGGTGTGATTGTCGACTGCTGCGCGCCGCTCTCTACGGCGGTCGCGAGTCGTGGTGCGTGTTATATTAAAGCTATTAACTGTGTGTACAGTGTAGCCTGGATCGTGACTGACCGTATCGTGGTCAGGGAGTGCTGAGACGTCCGTATCGTCTAGCACGTTTCGCGGGCGACGTTTGCGTGCGGTCGCTGATCTTGAAGAACTTCGGCACAGAGAAAGCTTGCATCCTGCAGACGGGCATAGGATACTTTTTATTCCGGAAAATGAAAGAGTTCCCGCGGAATAAAAAAAAACTCAATCCACGCGGACGTGGTCGCTTCAAGGCTAATCATTTTGTTATTTTAATTTAGTTTTCGTCGAACGACTATTTGCAATACATTTATTTTTCCTCATAATTTCACTAAAGTACCTAATGGTAAGGAAAGCGAATCATAAATGTTTTGACAATAATGTACTGAACATAACTTTCTATGCGTAACTTTTATACGGTTAATAAAATATGACATAAACATTATGAGTTACCATCACTAATTATTTTTGTCTACGTTTCATAAAAAACGAAACAAAGGAAACAGAAATAATCCTTTGAACGGATATAGGAAAAAACATATATCATCTGAGTTCTTACTTAACTTACTCCACGTACCAATTAGGCTTTCCCTGTCAAGCAAGCGTCATATAACCTTTCAGATTATGACACTTGTAGTACACATCTGTACTTACGTAAGTACAAAAAGTAAAAAAAAAAGTAGGTACAAAAAGATTAGCACGTCGTATATCGTCATTAACGTTATGAGTGTAATACACATATATACATACAGTCACGCTTTTTTCCCATATAAAGGTAGGCAGAGGCCACTCACGTTGCTCACTTTTCGCCCTCGCGGGAAACGAGTCGTTATCGCGAACCACATCGCCGCCATTTTGGTACGAGTCGAAAAATTCTTACTCCCCATTGCATTCCCACTAGCAGTGTAGTGACAGCATTGCACATTATGGTGTTATTCTGCTCGAATAAAGACTGTCCGTACAATACCTTAGTCATCCATCAGAGCAGTGTTGTGCCCAAACAGAAATTTTCTGGGTGACACGGTATTTGCTACGGACAGACGTTGCACTTACCAACAGGTGACCGATTTTCTCCTCTCGTCACTTTGTTCAGTGAAAAAAATCTAAACCATTTTTTACGGAAGTCACTAAATTGAATTTATTAGGTTTTGATTTGTTCAAAATTATTTAACTCACGTCCAGGGTATTTAATCATTATTCAAAATGTTATCACTTGAAACTCTATTATAAGGTTATATAAGAGAAACTCAATAAATTTAAGACTTTTTACACAAAACCCGGCTAATAATGTATCAATAGGAATTTTGAATTTAAGTTTTTTTTTTACAAAATTTTGAAACCTTTAATGCAAACCGAACAAAATCCCAATAATTAATTGTTAAAAATTTCACAAAACAAACTTTCAATCAACACCTGTCAGCTTCAGTGTACTCCTGTATATCAAGTTCTGATTTCATTCGTCGTTTTTCTTTATGTTACAACTAGCTGTGCCGCGCGGTTTCACCCGAGTAAAAAAGCCGTTCCCGATCGATTATATACATATATACTTAGCTATTTGAATCGGATTTTGGTGTTTTGATTTTTTTCCAATGAACCCTAATTATTTTTCTAAAATTAAAGTAGTCCAAGTTGGCCGCTATAATATCAGCTATCTGTCAGTGAAAGTCCTGTCGAAATCGGTCCAGCCGTTTCGGAGACTAGCCGGAACAAACAGACAGACGGACAGACAATTTTTTTTTACTTATAAGTACCGTATATACTTACATAAAGCATTGAGTATACATCTCTCATTTTGTTAATACAAACAGATACTTCAATTTTATTTATTTGTATAGATATCATATGTCTCATTTAATCATTTAAGAATCTTTACTGACGATTCGGTTCATCAGACTCCATTTAATCAACATCAATTCCAAAACAGAAATAATAATTCATGACGTCGAAATTCTTTAATTTTAAAATGTCTATAATCAAAGGGCGAAATCGTAAAATTTTGGGAGATAAACCGAGCGTAATGCACGTGAATTTATAAAAATATGTCGTTAAACTTATTGAAAAGAATAAATGGTCACCAATAGATAAAGGCGACAATATTTGCAAATAATTTTATGAATAATGACTCTTGTAATAATTTGTTACCCAAAAATAAATAAACAAGCTAGGAGATAATATGACGTCTGGAAACAACTTTTGCTCAACAGTATAAGTAAATATGGACCATATTTACTCATACTCTACAATCACTTACCAACACGAACAAGCTTCCTTAAGCGTAAAAGTAAAGTAACAGCCTATAAATGTCCCACTGCTAAGCACAGGCCTCCTCAGGCCTGCTCAGGTCTCATTTCTGAGAGGGTTTTGGAATCGGGAATAGTCCGCCGCGCTGCTCCAATGCGGGTTGGCGGACTTCACATGTCCTCGAAATATCTCGGACATGCAGGTTACCTCACGATGTTTTCCTTCACCACTAAGCACGTGATAAATCAGCACTTAAAATTGTAGAACAATTTTAGAGGTGCTGGCACCGGGGATCGAACCAAGGTTACTCGCTTACTATGAAATTAAAGGCGAGCACCAGGCCCCTGAGCTATCACGGCTTAAGCGTTTTTAATGATAATTATTGAAATAAAACACTGTAATTATTTCTTATATTTATTCGAATACTCCACGTTTAAATAAAACTATTTTTACGGATTTTACGCGGTAATAGTAGTAACTAGGAAGCTAACGGAGTACTATTCATTGTGTAATTTAATTCTTAACAAAATGTTTGGCGAAGGAAGATGCAAAGGAAAAGTGTATAAAATACCATATGTCGTTAAGTTCGCTGCTTGTACTATTAGTACAATAAAGTGTTATTTATTTCATAGCAGCCTATCAAAGATTACCACAAAAGTTTGTAGCTCTCGTTTTGGGAGGATTTTGCCATAGTTTCCTCGCTTGGCCGGCGGGTTGGCAACCGCAGTTTATTTATTTAGCTGCTCCGGGAAGGTGCTGCTGCCCATCTCCTGGTTTCGATTTTCCCTCTGTCGACTTTTACGCCACCCACGGGATGAGATTGGATGGTAGACTCTCGTCAACCTTCTCAAGCCGCCACCACACTTTCTCACCAGACCACACTATTTCACTTTCATTAAACAAACACATTCATAATATAAAAGTTGTATATTTTACTAACAATAATCCTGAAAGATCCTTCGCTGTAAGTTTGAGAAAAACTTTACAAATTATTACTCTGTGGACATTGCGATGGTCGAAGTTCACTCACGTCTGTGAGTGCAAATACGTGACTTCGATACTTTTAATACGCCATATAGTTATGTACGTTATCGGCTTTAGAAACAGGCCCTATCTATACTAATAATATAAAACTGAAGAGTTTGTTTGGTTAAACGCGCTAATCTCTGGAACTACTGCTTCGAAATGAAAAAATATTTAGCGATGGATAGTCCCATTTATCGAGGAAGGCTATAGGCTACATACCATCACGCTACAACCTTTAGAGCGATTGCTTCTAAATTAAACGGCGGGTGAAGCCAGGGCACAGCTAGTCTAGCTATAAATAAAATACTGCCAAATAATAGTAATCTAAACTAATAATATAATGAGAAAAGATTTGATTTTTTGTATGTTTGGTTGTAATGAATAAAGTCAAAAACTACTGAACCGATTTTAAAAATTCTTTCACCTACATACAACTGCATTATCACCGACTAACATGAGTTGTATTTAATTTAAAAAAAAACCAAGATCACTACAAAAATTGCTATGATGTAACTCAAGGTATCAAAAATGTACTGATAAAAGTCATTATTTGGCGTGCGCTGAAAAAACTATCGATGATAAAGAAAATAATGTACTACATTTTCATAGTAATCATCATTACTTACAAAAAAGTCCGCGAGGCTATATGTCTAAGTATTATAGTTAGGTCACAATAACCGTTTTTCGTTCAAATTAGTATATCAAAACACGGGTAGAATCGAGAGATGATGACATTTGTATCGTAATATTAATCCTTAACCTACAAAATAGTTTCATAGTCAAGGTTGATTATTTACATGTAAAGTCCTCTTTCAATTATTCGAATCGGACCTAGTATTAATTAATTTATTTTATTTATTCATTTTAGGAAACTATACATATTGCTAATTACAAGCCTACGCATATAATTTATGATACTTTGCACTGAGAACAAAAATCAAAAGTTATGCTAATATTAAAAGTTAATGAACACATATAACAAAAGCTCATATACTAGTAAGAAGAGTGTAAAGAAATTTACTGATTTACAGTTACAGCTTCATCACCGATTTTTTTTTTAAAAAAGTCATTAGACAAATTTATTTTTACAGACTATGCATTGGTACAGAATAGGTCAATTTCCAAAGACGATGACAGTGTATGAAATTCTTTTGCGCTGCGTAAGAAAAAAGCATTACGCCTGTTATCAGTGGACACAATTGGTACATATAATATAGAACGCAGCCTAAGGCTTACACGATTAGTACGAATCACGATGTTGGAAAGCAGCTCAGCACAGTCACAGGACCCGCTCACAATACTGAGTAGTAAGCTGATATCATTAACTTTGTGTCTATATTCTGATAGTAGAAGATGATAACTCCTATATCAATCAAGAAAATCGTCTGAGTAAAAAAAAAGTAAAGTTTCAGCCTATAAATGTCCCACTACTGACCACAGGCCTCCTCCCATTTCTGAGAGGGTTTTGGAGCTAGGAAGAATCCGCCACGCTGCTCCAATGCGGGTTGGCGGACGTCACATGTCTGCGAAATATATTTTTTTTATTTCTTAGACATGCAGGTTCCCTCACGATGTTTTCCTTCACCGCCGAGCACGTGGTAAATCAGCACTTAAAATTGCAATTAACAATTTTAGTGGTGCCGGCACCGGGGATCGAACCCAGGTCACCCGCGTACTTTGAAATTTAAAGCGAGCGCCTAGCCCCTGAGCTGCCATCTGAGTATTTAAATAAAACTATTTTTACGGATTTTTTCGCGTTTATCGGGTTAGAAATATTTCAGAATTAAACGCGATAATATCCGTAAAAATAGTTTTATCTAAATGCGTAGTATTCGCGTAAATAAAATATATCATTAACATCTGAGTATTGTTGTGCCTTCACATAAAGATAACGTAAAAATTGTTTCTGAATACTTTCGATACGAGATACATGTATATTATACTGCGGGTTCCACATTTGGCCGTGTGGTGGCGACTCGTTAAAAGAATACTACCACTCCATCTCATCCAATGGGTCTCGTAAAAGGCGAGTAAGGAATTAAACTGCACTGTGCATCCAACAGCGTATGGTGGCGATGGGCTCACCACCTATCACATCAAGTGCATTATATAGTTTTGGTGAAACGTGGATTGTGACAGTCATCTGTTTTTGCAGTGAGTGCCCAGTCTCTGACTACCCCTTATGGGATACAGTCGAGATCGTATGTATGTATTTATGTATGTTCCACACTTGAGATGCGTACTCTAAGTGGCTGCGTACGTACGAACAGTATAAAACTTTGCCTGTTTTTAGAGAACGAAAACAGGTCGACATTGTTAAGACGAAACCAAGAGATTTAGATGCTTTGTTAACGATATTCTCAATATGCTTATCAAAAAGAAGTTTGCTGTCATGCAAAACACCTAAATCATTAATATTGCTTACTTTGCTGATACTAAGGTTATTAAGAGTATATCCCGAACCAATATTTGAATTATGTGGAGTAAAAGCTATATAAGAACATTTAGACATGTTCAGATGCAGTTTGTTACGTGTTACGATTGTTTATTAGATATTTATATATATATATATATATATATATATATATATATATATATATATATATATATATATATATATATATATATATATATATATATATATATATATATATATATATAGTTATATATATATATATATATATATAAACAATCGTACACACATGATCTGCTTACAGGTTCGGGTGACTTCGTCCTTCAGATCAGTTTTTTTTTAATTTTCCATTTATTTATTTAATACGTGCGCGTGTGTGTGTCAGTGTATGTTGAATATGAGTATTTATTACTTTTTGATGAAATATGTTTGAAAAGCAAACTTTACTTGCAAGCAAACTATGACTTAAGAACTGATGCCACAGGGTGACGGGCGCAGTGTGGTGTCACACAGAAATATTCTGGGTGACATAGCAATCGTTGTGGGCGGACGTTGCACATACCATCAGGTGAACGTTTTGCTCGTTTCGTCACTTTAAACAATAAAAAAAAACGAAATTGAAATGAAATAAGGACAGTATGACAGAACTTCTAACCCGAGTAGTTATTAGATTTCCCAGAAAAAATAATTTTGCCTCTACAAGGGCAACGGGACTGGAACGGAAATTGTAAACAACTAACGTGACAAGTTATCAGCGAACTTGCCAAAGGCTCCGGTAACTTTAATCACGTAGTAAATAAATGACTTTATACATAATATGTAGTACTGCCTTTGAAATCCGTTTCAAAAAATGTAACAGCCTATAAATGACCCACTGCTGTGCAAAGGCCTCCTCTAATTTCTTGGAGAGTTTTGGAGCTAAGAGCTAAAAGTTAGCAACTCTCATTTTGGGGGGATCATCCAAAACAACAAGTTTCAAGATAATCCAACAACATTTTCCAAGAATTTCCTTGTCATAATCATCTAGATCATTTCAGCCTGACTAGTCCACTGCTCCTAGATTGCGACGAAAGTATGTAGCTGTCATTGTAGGGGATTTTGCCATAGTTGCCACGCTTGGCAGACGGGTTGACAACCGTAGTTTTTTATTCAGATTTTCCAAGAAGATGCTGCTGACCATCGACTGCTTTTTTATTTTCTGTCGACTTTTACGACACCCAGGGGATGAGATGGGGCGGTAGATTCTCTTAAGCCACTACCACACGGCTGAAGGGTAGACAGTCGCAGATATTGCGCTGCACCGCTGCGGTTACGCGCCAACTGATACTTCTTTAATGGAAATAACGTTGAGGTTCATATATCTATCTATGACACGATTTAGTAAAGATTTATTTTAGACTTCTTTGAAGACCGTAAAAGAAGCTTCCGACTTCGTATGGTTAGAATACCAGCGGTCATCAAAGCAGTGCGGGCGCGAATCCATCTAAATCCCACCGGCAAGCAAAAAATGGTAGAAATATGGTAGAACTATGGTCAAAAGAGTGCTAAATGAAGACCTGGGACTTCGAGCTTATTGACGAAGAACAGGGCATAATTTTAATAAGCGTCTAACAAAATTAAGGCTGGAGAGATCCTTAGCTTTATTGAGATGGTACGCGGGAAAGAAATACCGCGAAATCCTTTTTTCAAAAATGTTTAACGGGGAAGAAAATTACAACAAAAAAAATGATAAATTGTATGCCCACAACAGTTAAGAAGCCAGCAGCCGTATCTTGAGAATCCAGCGTAGGCATTATCCTTCATCATTTATGGTTTGGCTTGAAATCTCATATTCAGGTGTTTTTGACAGGACTTTTGACCCGGCTAGGTAGTTTATAAGTTATGCTTCGGAACTTTTTCAGCACTCATCGTCACACGAGGACTGAAGTTAAAGACGTCCTTTTTAGGGGGTGGTGAACCAGGTCTTCTCCACTGTTTTGATTGTTGTTTTGTTTCCGGTGTACAGTAATGAACCCATGTTTCGTCCATAGTAACAAAACGATTCAAAAAATCATCTGCATCGGCTTCAAATAACTCCAAACAGTCGCGTGAAATAGTCAATCGCGTCCTTTTTTGTTCAACTGAAAGCAGTCGCGGAACCCACCTCGCAGACACCTTGTGGAAACCCAACTCGTTGACAATGAGTTTTGAGTTCGTTCATAAGAGATGCCTATAATCTCGGCTATCTCTCTAATTTTTAATCTGCGGTCTCCCGTTATTAAATCAAGTACTTTTTTAATATTTTCGTCAGTAGTTGACGTCGAAGGCCTTCCAGGGCGGGGTTCATCTTTCACACTCTCTCTACCACGCTTAAATTCTGCTATCCATTTTTTGACGGATGAATATGACAGAGCACAATCGCCTAATGTACTGACCATGTCATCATGGATGGCTTTTGATGATAGCCCCTTCTTATGGAGGTACTTAATGACGGCACGCTGCTCGATTTGCTCCATTCGCGAAAATTATGACCGATTACTTTGTTAATAAATTTATAAAATCACAACTAATTATCGCACACGTTTCGAACTTCACACAATGAACTAGTCTGAACTGAACTACTCGTAAATAATGTGGGTAGATTTGGTTTTTAGAATTGAATGGATCTGTGTTAGGCCGAGTACTTTTCAATCCACCTAGTATTTACAACCCGACGTTTCAAACGCCTTTCAGCACCCATGGTCACGGGAGGACTGAGGTGACAGATGTCCCGATGTCACGGTTAACCCGGGGTACCTTTAGCTTTTAATTATTATTTTTAGTCCGATTTACGCAGAAAAAGCTTACTGGGTCTTGAAGCCTTGCAGGGGTATGCTTAGTTTTTGATTTAATTTTATTAATAATAGGATCCCAAGCTGGTGGTAGTACCCAACCATCTTCCCTATAGAAATACGGATGATTTTAAATTTCAATAGCCTCGCGAATCATACTTGGTAGGAATCAGTGTTCTTTTACAAGGATTTGTGGTCTCTGAATCTCTAGGCAGGCATCACCCCATGGCCAGTTATTCTGCCGTGAAGCAGTAGTGTGCCAACATTACTGTGTTCCAGTCTGAAGGGCACTGGGACCTAGTGTAATCACTGGGCATATGAGACTTAAAAACTGATGTTTCCGGGTGACAGGCGCAATGAGGTGCTACACAGAAATGTTCAGAGTGACACAGCATTTGTGATGAACAGACGTTGCACTTACCATCAGGTGAACGTTTTGCTCCTCTCGTCACTTTATCCAATAAAAAAAAAACTATTCTTCATCGAGGACGGATGTAGATATCTATTGGTTACTGGGTATACACTGGTAAACTGCGAGGTCGTTTGTCCAAAAATATATATCTTTAAATACTTTGTATATCATCAACAACGTAACGTATTTTTGTCGGTACTTTATACGTAAGTTCTCAACCTAAAATTTCTATGTAATGCGAGAAAAACCCATTATCTAGGCAATATCGTTGGCTACTGTTACAAAATATCCGGCCCGTTTTTGTGATATAAATTTGAAATACGGTGTCCTTCCTTCCGACCTCTAGACTACAGTATTTGTTATTTTTAGTAGGTAACAACAGTTTATGGTCGTTTACAACGCGTGTAGCATTTCGACACTTCGTTGCCGTATGCAGTAATCTTAAATTTGCAGATGCTCACTAAATGTATTGGTGGTAGGATTCCTATGCAGGATTCTGTCTAGGTAGGTACCACCCCAGGGACAGTTATTCTGTCGTGAAGGAGTAGTGTGCAAACATTACTGTGTTTATTTCATATTTTTATTATTACATATTTAAAAAAAAAAAAATTCGAAGACATGTGCAGTCCGCCAACCCGCATTGGAGCAGCGTGGCGGATTCTTCCGTGCTCAGCAGTGGGACATGTTTAGGCTGAAACTTCAAATTCAGGGATCTCAACAAAGCGGACAGCGGAACGGAACGGAGCGGATGAAGTAGAATACTTATAAGTAGAGGCCCCTTACCTCGAACGCCATCCTTCCGATTGAATTAACTGACCAAGCCGAGGCCGGCCCCGTTGGGCACCCACTAGTCACTTACTCTAGCGCACAGAATGACGGTCCAAGCCAAGGTCCCCGAGGACCTTGCGCCAGTCATCCATAAATAAAGGTTTCGGCTAAACGCCTTCACAGCTCGACCACCTTTCAATCAGGAGAAGCTGTGAAACCCTTCGGGCTCACAGTGACCATAAGTCATAAAAAAAATATCGGACGCTTTAGTTGTTAATGTTGACATATACTTAGAAGAAGTTTTGAATGTTTATGTTGCATAGTTAATAGAATCAGGCGTTACTTTGCGGAAATCCATTATAATGAAGGAAGGTAAGTTACTTTGCTAAGATCCCTATGCAAAATATAAAAATGGTGTATATTACCTAGTTTTTTGAACGAACGACATTGTGATTACAATATCGTGATAGCGACCGCTTGCTCACACAATCCACCACCCGAATTACATAAGCAGCTGTTGATGGTCGTTGGTAGGGGCCGTTTGCGTCACCTATAGTATAAATAGGCAGCTCTTTGACCGCGCCGCTCACTCGGCGGCCGTCTGTCGTAGAGTCTATGACGCTTGATAATGCCTCGTTTTGGGGCGAAACACGTGTCGTGTTCTCGACCTCAGTGGTCTATATTATCTAGTGGTAGTATTGTAGTGGTTGGTGGAGGGTACCTGGTAGCGGTTCCTGGTGGCGGTGTTAGTTTGCTTGTGCACGCTACTGAGGGAGGGCGGGCGGTGCTCTTCAAAAACTAGGTAATATACACCATTTTTATATTTTGCGTGCGGATCTTAGCAAATTAACTTACTTTCCTTCATTGTTCATGTTGCGATGAACCTTTCCTTTCTCGCAATAATTTTACTAAAACGTTTTATTAATATTAGAATAGTCATATAATTGCTGAATACATTTTCAACTTAGTTCTATTATAACAAACTTATAGAAAACTGATCCGGGCGGGTTAATCTGTTCGAAATATGCAAAATTTATCAATGAACAAAAGCGATTCGTTGAGTAATTAAATCAATTTAAACTGACTTTAATAATGCTGCTAAAGTTAAATAAAACATTAAAATTATTTAGGTTCATTTTTTAAGCTTGGTAACTAAATGTTATTTAATTTAAAATATTTTTCTTATTTAAATAATATGTTACAGATTATTCCAACGCTCGCGAATGTTGATAATTCGACGTGAATGAATCTAATTTTTAGGCAATACAATAGAATAAAATATTTTTTATTTAAAATAGATTATTTACATAATGCTTATTGAAGTAATCTTTTAAGCTACACGGGTGTGCAAACAATGCCTCAGTTCTCAGCGAACATTTTTCCATTTTAATAATTTAAAAATTATGTGGAATCACAGCAGTATTATAAAGATGTAGATAGCATAACGATAGCAGTGATCACCTCATTTCCAGAGGTTATCATCATCTACGTAATCTTTAATATTATAATAACCCTTTTCTATACGCAGGGAAATCCTGCATGGATAAACGATCGACCAGGGGGGGTTATGTCGGACTCTTACCGACAAAAATCCCACGGTAGTCTCTATCAGCGCTAAAGAGGGGTCACGGTACCTCTATTCAGGACGCAACCATGTTCCCTCCATCGCTTGGCTAACGATAGCTAACCGAGGAGCAGAACTCGTATCGGTTACAATCACGGTTTGACAGAGATTATCTACGGCCCTCTACGCCGTGTCCCTGCCCAGCTACTGCTGGCAAGGATAATAACCTTATGGCTATGACCAATTTCCAAAAGATGAAACTGACCTAAATAAAGGATAATGGCCATTCGTGGTGGCCCAGGTTGTGTCTGACGATAATATATTTCATAATTTAAGTTAGATTTTGTTATTACGTTTGGTATACAAAACAAAAGATCTGCCTATCCCACGTACAGTTTTAGATATTTTAAAAGTATTTATACTTTAATAATGAATCTCCATTTTTATTAATAGACATTAACAACGATGTTGTTTTACGAAAGTACCATTTTAATAATAATACATTTAAAACAAAATCGATGTTCTTTTTTTTGAAAATATATTGACAAATCAGAATCCAATTGAAACGACTCGTTATGGGTTTGTTATCTGTGGTTTTAGTCACTCTTGAAACATTGTTCAGTGCCTCAAACGTAATTTGCAACAGCTAAGTGAATTATTTACTTCGAGTTGGGAACTCTCACTTAAATGCCAGAACTACGATAGTGATTAGTGAAAATTGTTTAGTGTTATGTGAACTCGTTGATTCTATTTGTATAGTTTTTTTTTTTCTAAGAACCTGGTTCCGATGTTCATACTGGGGTCACCAATTTGGCGGATGATATTGCCAATGAAAAGGGTAGGGTAGGGTGGGCTACCCATAGGGTTCGTATCTCAGAAAACTTTCATAGCGCGATTATGGAATGTATGAGACATTGCTTGAGATTCTCATGTGGCGACATACGAGTAGATGTCGCTACACATTATTTTATTTATTTTATTTTATTTTAATTTTAATATGTTCTGAAAACTTACAGCTAATTTACACAAAATAATTTAATGAGGATAACACAGTACAAGGCAATTTACAAGTTTTCACTTATAGAGTATAAAAGAATATCACACAAAAAAGTCTTAGACACAATAAATAATAACAAATCATCTGTAAATTAAGTAATAAAAACTAAGCATCATAAAATAAAAAGATATAATTAGACAGAGAACGTCTAAGTTGAACAACGCTGGTACAAAATAAATCAATGTCTATATGCAAAAGAATTTTGCCGATACATACTTCTAGAAGAAGGTACAGAGAGCAGCGATGGTTTACGTAAACTAGATGAATGCTTGCGTAGTCCAATTTTACTTAATAGTTCTGGGCAATCGACATTTCCTTTCACTATTTTTAAAAGGAAAGAGAGATCTGCAATATTTCTGCGCGCGTATAAAGGGAGGATATGAATTTTTTTACAACTAACAATGTAGTCGGACAAATATACTTTAGCTTTAAATTGAAGGAAACGCAAAAATCTTTTTTGAATGCTCTCAATCCTACGAGTATCAATATATACTTTGTATTGAGGATTCCAAATTTCAGATGCATATTCCAAGTGGCTGCGGACAAAAGCACAATATAGGATTTTGATAGCCTTTATGTTGTTGAATTCGCTTGAATGTCTCAGTATAAAACCCAGCGCTTTGTTAGCCTTTCTAACAATTTCCTCAATATAGGTATCGAATAGCAGCTTAGAGTCAAAAGTAACGCCTAGATCTCTTATAGCATCAGTTCTACTTAAGGAAGTATGGTGTAGCTTATAATCGTAAATTATGGGATTAGGCTTACGAGTGAATGAACAAATAAAACATTTAGAGACATTCAGTTCAAGTTTGTTGCTAGCACAATAAGTTTCCAGATTATAGAGATCCTGTTGCAGGCTCAAACAGCTTATTAAATCAGTAATAGGACACAAGATCTTCATATCGGCAGCATAAAGAATAATTTTAGAGGCTTTAAAGCATGAACTGATATCATTTATAAAAATTAAAAAGAGTAAGGATCCTAATAAGGATCCTTGCGGGACGCCCGACGATATATATATGGTTGATGATCGATACCCACCAAGGACGACTGATTGACTTCGATTCTTAATGTAAGACGTAAACCATCTGAATAAGTCACCCCTTATACCCATTTTTAAAAGTTTACGTAAAAGGATCACCTGATCAATTCTGTCAAATGCTTTGCAGTAGTCTGTGTAGACAACGTCAACCTGTAATGGCTTAGACATAAAGCTTGTGAGATAGTCAGAGCAAATTATGAGATTGGAAGTAGTGGATCGGTGTTTTAAAAAGCCGTGTTGGTGTTCACTAAATGCGTGACGTAGGCACGCATACACCTGATTGTAAACAATTTTCTCAAGTACCTTAGCGAATAAGCAAAGTTTGTAAATGGGGCGATAATTTTGTACATCATCTTTGGGTCCTTTTTTGTGGATTGGAGTGATAAATGCACTTTTCCAAATATTCGGAACCACACCCTCCTTAAGAGAACGGCGATAGAGTATGCTTAGAGGCAGAACTAGGGAATCGGCACAACGTACTATAAACATAGCCGGGATACCATCTGGTCCTGCAGACTTATTCAGGTCGATAGCCTTCAGAAGTTTCAATACCTCGGCTTTTTGAATCTCCACGAAACTGATGTCAATAGGGGTTTGATAATTTTGCATGGCATTAACGTCATCACTATCATCATCTGAGTTCAGAAGGAAGTTAGAATTGAAAAATTGATTAAACATATCGGAAATAACTTCACCTTCACCTGACGAATGCAGTCCAAATTTCATAATAGAAGGATATGAATTTCGAGAATTTTTGTTTTTGACAAAGTTCCAGAAAGCTTTCGGTGATTTGCTAATATTAATTTCTATAGCTCGAATGTAGTTCTCATACATAGTTTTTTTCAAGTATCTTCGCACGTTCCCGCAATAATATGAAAGAATCAAGATCAGAAATATTGTTATATTTTTTATACTTAGAATGGTATTTATATTTTTCTTTCAACATTTTAATCAGCGGTGCTTTATACCAAGGAGGATACATCAAAGTTACGTCACACATACGTCAAAAACACATACGTCACATACGTCAAAAAAAATTGTAACCTAACATACATATACATATTACAACTTAAATTTGTATCTATTAACGCTAAGCTTCGAACTGCACCTATAACACTGATTGCGACGGGACAGGTTTCTTTTGTCTCCGTTCGCGTGACGTCAATCGAATATTAGAGACCCGCGTGAGGTATTGCCTCAGTATTGCTCAGCATAGATACACGTCTCTTTTCGGACTTTATGTACGTTGCACTGTACTTTAGCTGCATACTTTTCGGCTGCAAATTTAACCTAAACTTCAAGAATTAATATTCTGAACGAACATAGTTGACATTATTTTAGCATGTAAAGGAACGTATTTTTAGTACTTAAGGAAAAAGACCTGACCATTTTTTTTGTAACATATTTTCTCAGAAACTGGGAGGAAAAATCGCGGATCTTAGCAAATTAACTTTCTTTCCTTTAATGCTTCAAAATTGATAACTATGATTTATGAATACCTCATTTAGGTGTTTTATATAATAAAAAGCCCTCAACTCTAAGCTCAGTACAACACACTCCCATGTCGATAGCCAATTGACGCATTGTTGACGACAACAATGAATATAACAATAACTCCAAGTGATTGCTACTTGCCTTTATTTTTCAGCTCAAACGCTTTGTTTTCTTAAGAAAAAAAAAATTCAAGTAACAATTTCACTAACATATACTTTTTACGCGCTGTGTCTACCACCCCATCTCATCTACCACCCCATCTCATCCTGTGGGTGTCTTAAAAGTCGACAGAGGGAAAATTGAAACCAGAAGATGGGCAGCAGCATCTTCCGGAAACATCAGAATAAATAAACTTCGGTTGCCAACCCGCCTGCCCAGCGTGACAACTATGAAAAAATCATCCCAAAATGAGAGCTGCAAACTTTTGTGGCAATCTTTGGGGGAGGCCTTAGTTCAGCAGTGTACTAGTGATGGACTGAAATGATGATGATGATACTTTTTACAAATAAGTTGGAAAAATTTATGTCGATTTTGTCTATAAAAAAGATTTATGTATTTTTTCTTTTAGATGAACTAATTCCTTATTTCAATATAATTATAACATTTTGATAATAAATTGGTTAAAAATAAATTCTATAGTCCAGACTTCTAAGAATAAAATTAAAAACGGCTTTGATCGTTTTAATAATAAACTATCGGACGCTCATTGTCGATATAATTTCTATCAGATATCATTTCTCAATAATTCATATCCAATTTTTTCGATAATCTTTTTAAAGTATTATAATTGACCAAAATCATAAATCTACCGCCACCACGAGGCGAACGTTAACAGTTTATCTTTGGAAAATAAAGATTGAACATAGACAAGAGAAATTCTAGTGTGCAGCATCGTTTTTCTAAGAGAAAAAGAAATACGTGGTTTACGTGATTGGCGACATTTAAAAAAAAAAGTTAATTACACCATCCATTCGCGTTCACATTGAAGTTAAATAGCTCAGACAATTGCATCCATAGATTACAAAAGGCAGGTCGTTACGGTTAACTGTTTTTACAGTCAAACTGTGGATAAGACAGTAATAGACCGAAGTGTGTTAGCGAACGGAGGAGGAGATACTCTTAAATAGTGTAGGTTATAGAAATGATTATGATTTTTAATGTAGGAATTATTTCAGTTAAAGACAGCTTAATCCCATCAAAAACATTTAAATGAAAAAAATATAGGCCAAGCCTCGCATAGCAACCGCTTAAAAAGTTGTGAGATCTCATGTAAAGCCAAGTCTTTAATTTTATTATCATCGAATCGCCAATTGAATAATTTTGTTATAAATTAAGTACGTTTCTTATTAATAACCAATATTTTAGGTCTAATGCCAAAAAGTTAAGATTTTTTTTATTAAAATTGGAATGGAAACTGTATCAAAAGGTCCAAGAAAATTGCAATTGTTTTCTTCTTATTGTCCAAATTGGTTACTACAAAAGTTCATTTGCATGCGGATCTTAGCAAATTAACTTTCTCTCCTTTACTGTAATCGATTTCCGCAAAGTAACGCCTGATTCTATTAACTATACTACAAAATTTGTTAATTCGTGCACATCATCAGGACTACATTTTCCGGATCTAAAATCATACTGCACCTGACTTAACAACTTTGTGTCCTCTAGATATTTGTCCAGACCTTTTTAATAATACGCTCCAATATTTTAGAAAGGTTTAGTAAAATCGATATAGGTCTATAATTATTGACAAGGTGTTTGTCACCACTTTAAAAAATTGGATGAATTCTTGCTTTTTTGAAAGCTGTTCAATAAAAAAATCTGTAGCCATATTTGTATCTGTAATTATATAAAAATAACTAAAATCTTAAGTTATTTATATCTTTTACAAGACCCTTTATATATACGATTATAGATATTAATAATTTTCGGTTTTAATTTTATAGATTCAAGATATAGAACCACACTGTCATGATCGGTTAAAGATGTATGAAGAATAAGACATCGGGCTGGTAATTTAGTTTTTAAAAATACATGGTCTAAACAGGTTTTACTGTGAGTAGGCAAGGTATATGCGGGTAAAATACCGTGAAACGCTAATATATTAAGGTAAGGAGTAAGATTAGAATCGGTGCCATTTTCAGACATATCTATTTTTATGTCGCCTGGAATTAAAATATTTTGTATAGAATAAAAATTCAATAAATTATTATTTAGAGAGTGAAGTAAATTTTTCACATTCGTATAACCAGGAGGACGGTAAATAGCAAAAGCAATTGTATTATGATTCAGTTTTATAATTAAACAGTTAGATTCATGGATTTGCAATTCCTCAACCGTAATAATTAAATCATTCTTAGAGTATACCACTACACCTTCATTCTGAGTTAGGTTATAATTGGTCGCAAAATGATTGTATCTTTCAAAAATTGGAACATTGGGCGTTGACAGGAGCCAACATTCTGACAGTACAATGCAATCCCAGCTCAATCTAGTTGCAGCAAGAAGTGGTATAAGTCCCGAAAAATTACAATTTAAACTTCTAATGTTTTGCTGAAATATTTTAAAACAACATCTTAAATCAAATTAGAAAGATTGGCGATTTTAAATGACACAGTTTGTGGATTCAGCTACATCATATGAGTCTATATCATCATGAATTTCATTTAACTCATTGAACACTGATAAAATTGTATTCAGACAAGTGAATTATTGTGAGCAGCTTACAAAAATATTGTAAAAGGACTTAATGGGGAAAATATATTCAAGATCACACAATCCAATGACGATGTAAACTATAGACATTGTTAATCTTTGCAGAAGACCTATAGGAAATATGAAAATATGATGTTTGTTGATTTCGCATATGTTCGTTTTTTGCTCAAAAATCAAATAATTAGATGAAAGATTGTTGGGGTGTTTATGAATTGTAAAGTAAGTATAACATACTAAAATTGTGTTGTATGTGTAAAAATAATATGCGAAAATTACAATAAGCTGTGTGTGATGTGACATAAAGACAACAAATAAACGACAGATAAGAGTAAACATATAGTAAACATTAAAATAACGACACTAAAAGGGCAAATAGTAATATATAAACAAACATATAAACAAAGACAGTATAAAATTATCTAGTCATGTCTTCAGGTTTTCTAAACCTTCTTCACAGTTAATGAGAAGTCTCGGACCATTACTGAAACGTCTCAGATATACTTTCCCATGGGATGTCCAACAACTGTCGAATTTATACTCCTTGGCCATTCCTCTTGCCAAATAATTTAGCCGTCTTTCTTTCGGGGTAAGAAATTCCGCTATGTAACTTGGTTTGGCAACACCACCGCAGTTCAAATCTTTGGTACTAAGGCGTTGATTATGACTCTTCTTGTACATAACAACTTGTACATAAGCCTTGCCAAATTTATGAGTTCTTCTTTCTTGTTCACTGAGCTAAAGTTTACAACGATGGGACCAGGGAAAATGTACCTCTTGTGATCTCGAAATTGCCGAGATTTTTTTTTTATTTATGGTGCTATTCTGGACGAATAAAGACTGTCCGTACAATACCTTAGACACCTCGGCAAGAAAGAGGTAGGTGCTATTCTACTTTGCCGGACACCTATCGGCTTAGTTAACTATTTACAACACTTGAAATCTCAAAACTAAATAATATTGCAGTCCTAGTACCGCCACAACCGCTGAGGTTCCCTGGCTTTTAAACACATATTTTAAGTAAATATAATTAGGGTCGGTATTTATGCAGTAGTGTGCAAACATTACTGTTTCGATTTGAAGGGCACCGAGAGCTAGCGTAATCATTGGGCATATGAGACTTAAGAACTAACGTCTCTGGGGGACGGAGCACAGTGCGGTGCAACAAAAAAATAATAAAGGTTACACAGCATTTTCATGGGCATACGTTGCACTTACTATCAGTTTTGCTCGTCTCGTCCCTTTCACTAATAAAAATTAACAATCACAACACAACCAGACCCGTAAACTGACAATTTGTGTTTTGCACAAATGTTGCTTTCGGCTTGGATTCGAACCCAGGGCCCACGGCGTCGAAGTCAGTTACTCTAACCATTGGGCCACGCGGTCGTCGGCAGCTGTATTGCGGTGTTGAATGTACAACAGTGGAAATTATACCACATAAATACAATTTCAGAATTTTGTAGGAGGTGAAACAAACATTTTCTGTGAAGTCCTTTCAATTGTAAGTTCTATACATTTCGATTCGCATCCCAAAGGCATGGTACTCTTGCAAACTTCTCTCAGGTACGTAGTGCAGTTCATATTCTAGCATTCTTATCGTCCTTGTTCCTGAAGTTTCACAAAGTTCAGCCGTAACTTTGAAAACAACTCGATGCATTTCGAGTAGCTGGAAAATTTTTTTAACGAAAATTTAAACTTTAATAAGAATTCTTATATTTTAGTACAAGCTGACATAATTTAGTTGTCATATAATGTTCAAAAAAAGCCGGTAGCTGTCCGGCGGAGTAGACAAGCACAGTAGGTGCAACCTCTACAAGCACCTACCTCTTTCCAAGAATTAATAATAAATATGTAAGTATTTTGCGGTGAGGCATTGCACTCAACATCAGGTAATGTCGACCATTATGGTGTGGCATTGCACTCAACATTAGGCAACCGATTCACACGTCTCGTCACTATATTCTATAAAAAAAACATAATTTTATTTACAAATCATATCAATTTATATTTTTTTATATAATTAATTATTTTTAATCAAATTATTTTGATAAGTACTCTAAAAGACATCAAAGATTTCGTTGTTGTATTTCGTACATCAATCATTTCACCTATATGGAAGTGCTTCAGTCAATTTGTGTTTGATGCAATCTACAGAACTGATTGCTGTGTCGAAACTGTATGAACATTTTAGTCTAACGTACTGTGGGGGCAATGGAACTATCATTTTGTTTCTGACCTGCATTTCAATCCAGTTTTTTGTAAAATAAACTATTTTCACGTTTCCACAGAATCTATTATCTGTTACCAATAATAAAATTTAAGTATCTGTCTGTGATCAAAAACAAATGCCAAAATTTAACTGCTTGATAATGATGAAGAAAACATCACCACTGCGTGAAAGGCATTTAATTTTTTATTATACTTAAGATAATTATAATTTAAAATGATTTCTTATATTTACGCGAATACTACACATTTAAATAAAACTAATTTTACGGATTTTATCGCTTTTAATTTTTTATTATTTCTAACCTGACTTTACGAGTGCTTTACAGCACCCATGGTCACGAGAGGACTGAGGTGACAGATGTCCTGATGTTATTGTTAACCCGGGGTACCTTCAGTTTTTAATTATTATTTTTTGTCCGATCTACGCAGAAAGAGCTAACTGTGTCTTGGAAGTCTTGCAGCGGTATGCTTGGTTTTTCGATTTAATTTTATTTTTTATTGGATGGCTGCAGTCTGTGACCATGTTCTGGATCATCTCAACCATTACATCAGATTCAAAAAACCATTCAAATAGAGAAGATGGTTGGGTATTACCACCGGCTTGGGATCCAATAATTAATAAAATGAAATCAAAAACTTGTCAAAGGATTTACGATGGTATACATAATTGCATTGTCATTGAAACTAAAGGTGTGTAGCAAATTTTAGACCCACACAAGACACAGACATGGTAAGCTAAATGAAACCAATTTATAAAGGATGTATTAGAAATAAAGTTGCTTTTGTTTAACTTATTACGTTTAGCATGGTGAATTCCGTAACTATTAACGATTGTTACATAAGAAGATTAAATAAAAATTTTATTACTTTTATTATCATGATATTCTTTCTTTTTCCTATATTTTCTTCTTTTTTCTATTTATTTCTTCTTCCCCTTTTATTAATTAAAATCAATTGCCGCATCATTTAATTATTAATTTATAAAAGAAAATTGTAGAAAATTGAAAACTGGAAAAGTCGTAAATTCGGATGTAATTTTTGTATTAAAATCTCCATAAGTTGACGTTCAATTTGACAGTTTTGGAGATAGAGACGTTATAAAATAAACAAACTTATTTTTTTTTAAGCTAAGCGCATTTCTTAATTTATTCGTCAGTACATAGCACCCTGAAGCCTTGGCGGCTCGCTAGTTCTATAAATTAATTTAAAACTCATTTAAATGAAACTAATTTTACGGATTTTATCGCGTTTTTTTTTTCCCCAATTTATAACCCGACGTTTCGAGTGCTTTACAACACTGTAAAGCACTGTAAAGGACTCGAAACGTAGGGTTATAAATAGTAAAAAAAAAAAACGCGATAAAATCCGTAAAATTTGTTTCATTTAAATGAGTAGTGTTCGCGTAAATATAAGAAATGATTATAATTTAAAACTAACAAACTACTATTAGACATCAGTAACAAATATATTCCTGGAAAAACGTCATTGCTGAATCGGCAATCACATTGTATTAATCGAACAACAGCAGAATTGTAACGTTACAATTCCAGTCAGCAACTTGTACATGCTGGGTATGTTACGCTCTAAAATATTGTATCTCAAACCACAACTGCGACAATAACAACTGGCCTCAAATGACTCACAGTTTCAGTGATAGTCCGTTTTGCTGCCATTATTTGAGTCGAATTTCATTTCCGACTAACGTTTCCCGCGACTTCTTTCCAAATTCAAATTCAATTCAAAAATAAGTTTTAATTTTTTTTTTTTTTTAAAGAGAAGATAAATCGTTATTATGTCGACATATAAACTTTTGAAGTGAAAACTTCTTTAGAATCGTTGTGATTTAAAACTCGATGAAACGAAAAAGCAACACTAAAAAGAGACATCTATAAGATTTAGCCTTTAGAGAATGAGATAGAATATAGTACACAGTGCTTTTTATTATATTTATATGTTTCTAATTCCAATCTGTATAATATGTAATGTAATATCTAGAATAAAATGTAAAATAATTTTTAAACTTGGAAACAATATTATATATACTAATATTAAAAAGAGGGAAGATTTGATTTTTTGAATATTTGTTTGTAATGATTTAACTCAAAAATTACTCAACCGATTTTAAAAATTCTTAACTTATATACAACTCTACATTTTCACTGAATAACTTGAGTTGTATTTTATTAAAAAAAAACGATGTTCCTTACGAAAATTGCAATGATGTAACTCAAGGTGTCAAAAATTTACTGATAAAAGTCATTATTTGGCGTGCGCTGCAAAAACTATTGATGATAAAGAAAATAATGTACTACATTTTCATAGTACTCATCATTACTCACAAAAAAGTCCGCGAGGCTATATGTCTAACTATTATAGTTAAGTCACAGTAACCACTTTTTGTCCAAATTAGTCTATCAAAACACGGGTAGAATCGAAAGATGATGACATTCGTATCACGATATTAATCCTTGTCCTACAAAATAAAATACATGTACAGTCCTCTTTAAATTATTCGAATCGGACCTATCGTTTAGAAATTACGACAGGTATAAAAATGCTAAAAGTAAGAAAAATGCCGCGGTGTGAGCGAACAGAGAGCGAACTACGCTCGCTTACTATACTACCTATTATTTACTTACCTGTTAGTTACTTATATATATATATACTTTATATATATACCTATTAGTTACTTACCTACTAGAACTAGAAACTATTGAGTAGTGGTTTGTAATTGTAATAATATTTTTTTTTATTTAAAATTTTGAAACGCTCTATAAGAAATACAGTGGCCCGGCTCCATGCAACTTGGGCATCATTGAAGTGCGCGGCTCCCTTTGTGCAGCGGTCGAGAGTGGTCGTTTTATTTTGCTACAACCACACCAAATATTGGCTATATTTCATGACTTATGTTCCCATAAACAAAACATTATTTTGGTAAAATAACGTAATCTTATCTGACCCGCCGCAGAGCCGCAGATGAGAATAGTCGCTACAAAAAATGTTAGTATAAGGAATTATGGTTGTTCTATTTGTCCAAATAAAGTACTAATTTATCATTCTAATATGTATCTACCCGTGCGAAGCCGGGGCGGATCGCTAGTAATAAATAAACCCTAAAATTATTCTACTCCTGATACTCTGCATTCGTCTCATTATCTCAAAGTTTAGTTTTCTGAAGGTTTCACTTCTACCGCGTATGATAATAATTATATATTTATACAGTAGCTATGAAAACTTATGTACATGTAGGTATTTATATGTATATTTCATCATCATCATTTCAGTCTATTACTAGTCCACTGCACTGTTGCACCAGTTTTCTAAGTTTCGTTTTTTTTTTAAAAAAAGTTTTCTAAGGAACGCCTCCCCCACAGATTGCCACATAAGTTTGTAGCTCTTATTTTGGGGGGCTTTGCCATAGTTGCCACGCTTGGCAGGAAATTTGGCTAACGCAATTTATTTGCTTTGATGTTCCAGGAGGATGCTGCTGCCCATCTCCTGGTTTTAATTTTCCTTCCATAGATTTTTAAGATACCCACGGGATGAGATGGTGTGGTAGAATTGCTTATGCCGTCACCACACGGCCATATATACATATATATATTTATGTGAATATTTAAATATTTACGTATTGGTATAATTATGTCAATGTTATTACTCTTTATGTATACATAATTTGAGTTCCACGTTGAAGGAAAATATCGTGACGAAATTGTTTCTGAGAAACAAAAAATATTTCGATGACGTTAAATCCGACAGCCCGCACTGGAGTAACGTCTGACTCTATTTTTTTATTTTTTAAAGTGACGAAACGAGCAAAGCGTTCACCTGATGGTAAGTGCAACGTCTGTCCACAACAAATGCTGTGTCACCCAGAACATCTATGTGACACCACACGCCCGTCACTCGGAGACATCAGTTCTTAAGTCTCATATGCCCAGTGATTACTAGAGAGCTAGCCTCAGTGCCCTTCAGACCGAAACACAGTAATGTTTGCACACTACTGCTTCACGGCAGAATAACTGGCCCTGGGGTGGTACCTACCTAGACGGATTTCTGCATAGGAATCCCACCACCCGTTAACTTATGGCCTGTTTCACACAATCACAAATTACTTTAAATAAATATTAATGCGACAATCTTTTATTTTTCGCTTTAAATCTCAGTTAACATAACATGCTGCGTTTTTTTGTTATTAAATGAGTGTTGTAGAACAAAAGATCGAGGGTAATTTTTTAACAAGTTGAAATAGCCTTAATTGTATACTTTCGGAAGTCTGTGGCACTTCCCTTACTTGTAATGCTAATTAGAGGCTTATTTATGATTTTTGAGAAAGAACCTTTTTTGACTTGGCTATTGTCGAGCCGTGGTAGCTCAGGGGCTAGGCGCTCGCTTTAAATTTCATAGTACGCGAGTGACCTGCGTTAGATTCCCGGTGCAGGCACCACTAAATTTGTTAATTGCAATTTTATGTGCCGATTTACCACGGGCTCGGCGGTGAAGGAAAACATCGTGAGGAAACCTGCATGTCTGAGAAATAAAAAAAAATATTTCGGAGACGTGAAGTCCGCCAACCCGCATTGGAGCAGCGTGGCGGATTCTTCCTAGCTCCAAAACCCTCTCAGAAATGAGAGGAGGCCTGTGCTCAGTAGTGGGACATTTAAAGGCTGAAACTTTACTTTACTTTACTATTGTCGTATTATTGTGAGTCGGTAAAATAAAAACTAAATAAGTGACGACATTTTGCTAGAACTGTTTGATTACAACGTATTACATTATATTAACAGTCGCGAACCATTCAACCATATTGTCAAACGATATAGAGCAAGGCTTAAAGCATAATTGGAGTAGTAGTAAAATTGCAGTGAGTACTGCCCCCGGGTCGGGCTAAAATTGTAGCGAAGCGATGGAGGGGTCACGGTTGCGCTCCGAACGGAGATCCCGTGACCCCTCTTTAGCGCTGATGGAGACCACCGTGGTGTTTTAGTCGATAAGAGTTCAACATATCCCGGCTACCCCCCTGGCCGGACGGGTATCCATGCAGGATGTCCCCACGTACAAAAAAAATATATAATTTGCAGGGCAGATGAGATATTAGTAATATTAATAGTATTGCTAGTAATGAAGTAGTAGCTAGCTAGCTAGTAGAAAAAGTAATCTAGTAAAAGAAACAAAATTTATGAAAGCAGCACTTAATATATCTATAGATGATAATAGTAAGTTATGGTATGCCTCTAAAAGGGGCGGATTGGCGATCGCAACCCAAAACCAGAGAGCTAGTGTAATTCCTGGGTATATGAAACATAAAATTTGTCACCGGAGGACCGGGGTAGTGTGGTGCCACACAGAAATGTTCTGGGTAACACAGCTTTTGTTATGGGAAGACATTGCACTTACCATCAGGAGAACGTTTTGCTCGTCTCGTTACTTGCTCCTATAAAAATACACTACGCTAATTAAATTCTGGCGTAATAAAGTTATTCCGCCGTAAATCAATGAATCGTAGGCCATGCGATTTTCCTACCGTGTAAGGCTCTATAATTATCTTTGGGAGTATGTTATGTAGTAGACTTGTAACGGGCTGAAGTGATGAAAATGAAGGCTAGTTTAACGTCTCATCATCATCTTCATCATTTCAGCCAGTCACTAGTTCAGTGCAGAACATAGGCCTCCACACATTGCCAAAAATTTGTGGCTCTCATTTTGGAGTGATTTTGCCATAATTGCCACCCTTGGCAGGCGGGTTGACAACCGCAGTTTATTTATTCAGATGTTCCTGGAATCTGCCACTGCCCGTCTCCTGGTTTTAATTTTCCCATCAGTCGACTTTTACGACAACCACGGGTTGAGGCAGGGTGGTAGATTCTCTTCAGCCACTATTACACGGCAAGCGGGCGGTTCGACGGTCCACTGAAATATTTCTTAAACACAAAAATTAAACAACGGAAGCGCAAAAAATATGAAACTCATTTTCTTAGTCGTTTATGCTCTAACCGAATGTTTTAACCTAATTTCATATTTGAAAACTGCCGGCGGCGTCCTTGTCAAATCTGCCAAAATCCATTACCCTGAATGAAGGACTCAATTAACTTGTTTGTTTGCATAACGCGAGAGGATTGCTTTTGTATTGTATTCAAATTTAATATCTGAATTTAAGTTTGATGAAGTTGTTAATTGAATCGAATAGTTTACTACGAGTATATAAAGTACTCTATAATTCTGATATTACTCTGATACAGGAAATAACAGTTTTAAATTAACATTAACTGTAACAAAATTAACTTCTCTATTAAAAAAAATATCGGAGATAGGCTAGGATGCAGTGTCAGAAACCCGGGGACAATCACAAAACAACCAGACCCGAAAACCAACCATTTCTGTTTTAGCACAAATGTTGACTCTAGCTGGGATTCAACCCAGGACCTGCGGCGTAGAAGTCACGACCACTAGGCCACCGCAGGGCCTATTATCCTGCCGAAGTCCAAAACCGACTCCTACGCCAACAGAGCCCGGTGGTTTCCGCGCAATGTATATATTCGCAGCAACTGTAAAATGCCCTTAATCTCTGAACATTTCATAGAATAATCGCAACAGTTTTTCGAAAATGCCGCAAGTGCTCCAAACCTGCTGGTGCTTAAAGCAGCAAACTACCGACGTAATAGAAACGCCACCGAACGCAAACGTCGTCTGCAAAACGTGTTCGATGACCCGGATTTTTCGGCACCCGAAGACCACGAAACGGTCAGCCACGACCCAGATAACATTGTACATACAGTTAACTGTTATGACATCACACGCACGTAGACGCACACGCCGCTCTCTACGACCGCCGACACCAGCGACGCGCAATTATCGATAATAGAACCGCGTACACCCGATACACCCGCGTTCCAAGGCGGTCCTCACCGCTAAAAGTCACTGACACACCATTTGCCAGTCCGAACGAAGGTCCGAACCCTCCCTCGGACGGTTATTAGATGACTTCAATTTATAAGGTTTTCGAGCTCGTAACATACGTTTTACGGGTGAGTGACCGAATCATAATGTTAAAGTTAGGAGTTTTATTTATGAATTTTTTAATGGGTCAAACCAAACCTGCTGCCATTTTACTGTGCTGCACACCTATCGGATATTAAAAGTTAAGAACCAATAACTGAAAGAAAGTAAAATAAACCGGGAGCATAATCTAGAAAATTAAGTTTAGAAAAGCTTCGATGTGGACTCAAATTATTGCGACAAATTTAAATGGATCCAGCAGGTGCAGCGACGCTACGACGCCGTTAATCACTGGGATAATAAGCTTTGGATGATACCAGTGTGCTGCCATTCGTATATTTGGTTCGTTACTTTATATAAACAGACAGTTATATATTTATAATTATAGTAGACGCTTAAGGATTTAAATAATCTGTTTACCACCAGGCTCGGTTGCAATTTATCCGTATTCTAGCGGAGCATTTTCTGATGTAGAGGCCGAGTTAGATTTTCATCTCCGGTCTCCTGGCACCAACCAAACACTTCCGTGTTCGGAAAACGGCCGTTGGCTCTATCTCCCTCAGATCAGGAAAAAACAGACCCCCCCCCCCTCCCACCCCGGGCTTCTTGTCGTCGCAGGCCCCTCTGGCGTAGCACTAACGACGCCGCTGCCTTCTAAAGTACCTGGAATCATAGCGGGCGCTCCACCAGTTACGTAGCACGATTCGCCGCTTTCTCCGGATAGCGCGCCGATGCACTAGACGCCGCCATGGACTGCATCGTTGGGTTCCTGATTATTGTCCTAGGCGTCGCACTATATGGACTTCTGCGAGAAGTCATCCTCGACTACGTCTACAGAAAAACTCAAACTATATTTATTTATTTGAGTAGATACAAGATCACAGCTTGAGTTTTCCGTACTTTTTTGTGCCATATAAAGCAGGGATTGTGATTTTCTGGTTTGCGAACTCAGACACTCACCCGAGCGTGTGTGTACTAAAGACTGACAGTGACTTTAAGGTTATCAAAACCACTCACGACTCAAATGAGTTAACAATAAAACAGAAGAACAAAATATATTTAATTTATTGATTTATTTATTTATTGTTTAACACCTTAAACTAAGGGTAACGATGGGCGGAGTTAAACCCTGGCTCATGGTGAGAAAAACGTATGGCAGGTATGAACAATTTTACAGAAAAAATAACCATACTAAGTTTTGCTGTGAAACTGTCTATATATCCATCCTTGCGTTAGCTAATTAACAGTCAGTGAATAAATTTATTAAACTTATATTAATTTACTGAAAGCTTTTTTAGTTTGTCACCTTAATCGGAAAAAAAAACTGCGCGTTGGGAATAATATAAATTCGAATAGTGCAAAACGTTTTCAACAATGCAATTGTTTCGCGTTTAATAATATCGTATAAAGCAAATTGTACGTAATTAAAATTCCAATTTGTTTAATGGTCGCCCCTCGGGCAATATTACGATCTCACTTTGATCATTTTAACATGCCACTGCGTAACAAATGCAGATTAAATATTTATTTTATTGTGTAAATTACCAGTTCATTTATTGTACGGTTTGACGATTCTCTACTTAGTCTGCGCGCGGTAGTGTGCAAAAATTACTGAGTTTTGAAGGGTACTAAGAATGACCTACAATATAAAATACCAGTTCATTTATTGTACGGTTTGACGAGTATTTACATAGTCTGCGCGCGGTAGTGTGCAAAAATTACTGAGTTTTGAAGGGTACTAAGAATGACCTACAATATAAAATACCAGTTCATTTATTGTACGGTTTGACGAGTCTTTACATAGTCTGCGCGCGGTAGTGTGCAAAAATTACTGAGTTTTGAAGGGTACTAAGAATGACCTACAATATAAATTTACCAGTTCATTTATTGTACGGTTTGACGAGTCTTTACATAGTCTGCGCGCGGTAGTGTGCAAAAATTACTGAGTTTTGAAGGGTACTAAGAATGACCTACAATATAAAATTACCAGTTCATTTATTGTAGGGTTTGACGAGTCTTTACATAGTCTGCGCGCGGTAGTGTGCAAAAATTACTGAGTTTTGGAGGGTACTAAGAATGACCTACAATATAAAATATGAAAATATGTATTAGATTATTGAATTGAAACAAACAAAATGATAACTTCAGCATAATGTTTTCAGAGTTATTTCAACAGAATAGTCCAATTTGGTTAGAAAGTAATCTTTTGTCAGACAATTCCTGGTTGCAGGATTCATATGCAGGAATCAGTCTAGGTAGGTACCACCCCAGGGCCAGTTATTCTGCCGTGAAGCAGTAGTGTGCAAACATTACTGTATTTCGGTTTGAAGGGAACAGAGCTAGTGTGATCACTGGGCATATGAGACTTAAGAACTGATGTCTCAGGGTTACGGGCGCAGTGTAGTGTCACACAGATGTTGTGGGTGACACACCATTTTTTATGGGCAAGAGTTGCATTTACCATTAGGCGAGCATTTTGCTCGTTTCCAATAAAAAAATTGTTTATAGACGAAATACATGTAAAAAAATACAATAGAGTCTCTCTGCAGATAGAAATAGCCTGGATCTGTGAGTTAAGAGCAGACTGAGTTACCAGAAGACACCTAAATAAACTATTTATTACCTAGTTTTGAAGAGCACCGCCCGTCCCCACTCAACAGCGTGCACAAGAACACCAATACCGCCACCGGGAGCCGTCACCAGATTCCCTCCACCACTACAACACTACCACTAGGCAATACACACCACTGAAGTCGAGAACACGACTCACTTTTACACACGACTGATATTGACTCTACGACAGTCAACCTCCAAGTCACACTCGGCGGTTGACCGTCGGTAATACACACCATTTTACATTTTGATCTTACCAAATTAACTTTCTCTCCTTTACTATAATTGATTTCCGCAAAGTAACGCCTAATTCTATTAACTATATTAAAGAAGACACATGTCTTCATCTTGTCGGCTCGGTTGGCGCAGTGGCTAAGCCCTTGGCCTCTGCGTCGCGGGTCGCGGGTTCGATTCCCGGACGGGAATAATATTTGTTTGGCCTAAAAATAGTTTTTCCGGGTCTGGGTGTTTGTGCATGTGGAATTTATGTCTGTAAAACGCACCCACGACCCAGGAGAAATCCTACTGTGAGGCATCGTTATATAAAAAAAATTCTTCATCGACAATACATTTCAATGTGCTAAAGTGATCACGTATTATGTTGGCAGCATTGTTGTCTTTCACTTTTACAAAACACAAACAAAAAAACTGTTGAACAAATACAATATTTCACCATTACAAAGGGGCAGGGGCTCGGCGCTCGCTTTAAATTTCATAGTACGCGGGTGTCCTGGGTTCGAGTCCCGGTGCCGGCAACACTAAAATTGTTAATTGAAGTTGTACGTGCTCGGCGGTGAAGGAAAACATCGTGAGAAACCTGCATGTCTGAGAAATCACAAATGTTTCGAAGACATGTGAACCCGTATTGGAGGAGCGCGGATTCTTCCTATCTCCAAAACCCAGTAAATGAGCCATGTGCTCAGCAGTGGAACATTTATAGGCTGCTACTTTACTTTTACAGATACCATAATACGACATAATACGACTTTAACCACTTACAGAAAAAATTATGTTAACAGTTATTTAAAGAAAAAGTTAGGCAGTTAATACATATTAATGATAAACATGATATAAAACAAGAAGATAACTTTCTGTACGAAAGATTCAAGATAAATCTAGAACTGTTTTTTAACATACATACATACATACATAAGATCACGACTGTATCCCATTAGGGGTAGTCAGAGACTGGGCACTCACTGCAAAAACAGATGACTGCCACAATCCACGTTTCACCAAAACAATATAATGCACTTAGTGTGATAGGTGGTGAGCCCATCGCCACCATGCGCTGTTGGGTGCACAGTGCATTTTAATTCCTTACTCGCCTTTTACGAGATCCATTGGATGAGATGGAGTTGTGGTATTCTTTTAACGAGCCGCCACCACACGTCATTTTTTTTAACAATAACAAAAAAATAACTATGAAACATCTTTTAAATGATTCATGCTATCTACATTATCTAATTGTACGTCTCATGGCACGAAGCTGCGTGTGACGTGCAATCGTCTTCAAATGCCTCTATCACAATTATATTGCACTTATATGCTAATTTGACCCATATCTCAAGAAAACGCTAATTATTTTTTTATTTTATGATAGAATATTATCGCATAATACTTCTCCACAATTGTTTTATCAAATTAAATACGCAATCAAGAAGTCTGTAAAAAAGTAGCAAGTAGCAAGTAGGTGCCAAGTTTTGGTTTGATTAAAAAAAATGGCACAATGCCAATATTACGTGAGACTTAAATGTAACTGACGAAATACGGGTGCCTCTGCCTACCCCTTTCGGGTATACGGGTGTGATATTTTGTTGTATTTACATGTAAACAATACATAGCTATAAAATTTGTGGAGCTTTACTATACATAATATTGTTTTATTAAATATAATAACGGTGTTTTGCTTATATATTTGTCATGTTATAAATAATATTAAAATAAAACACTTTACACTTACTCCTAGAAGGAAAATGTGAAATAGACACTTAACTAGTCCGTGTACTCTGAAGTGAAGATGTTGGATACTGCATTATTCATAAGGCTTTTAATGCATGGGCGTTGTGTTGTTTTTCACCCTCAAGCTCTACGACTCTAAGAAAAGCAATAATCGAAAAATTTACTACTTACTGTAATTGCGATTTCTTTATCAAAAACTATAAAAAATATTTTGCTGCTTACCTACATTCGTCGCGTGTTTTTCCCATATAAGGAGTAGGCAGAAACCACACACGTAGTCCACTTTTAACCCCTGCGGGCGCCATTTTGGTCATCATCATCATCATAATTTCATCCTATCACTAGTCCACGACTGTACATAGGCCTCCCTCAGAGATTACCTCAAAAGTTTGTATCGACATTTCCTTTCACTATTTTTAAAAGGAAAGAGAGATCTGCAATATTTCTGCGCGCGTATAAAGGGAGGATATGAAATTTTTTACAACTAACAATGTAGTCGGACAAATATACTTTAGCTTTAAATTGAAGGAAACGCAAAAATCTTTTTTGAATGCTCTCAATCCTACGAGTATCAATATATACTTTGTATTGAGGATTCCAAATTTCAGATGCATATTCCAAGTGGCTGCGGACAAAAGCACAATATAGGATTTTGATAGCCTTTATGTTGTTGAATTCGCTTGAATGTCTCAGTATAAAACCCAGCGCTTTGTTAGCCTTTCTAACAATTTCCTCAATATAGGTATCGAATAGCAGCTTAGAGTCAAAAGTAACGCCTAGATCTCTTATAGCATCAGTTCTACTTAAGGAAGTATGGTGTAGCTTATAATCGTAAATTATGGGATTAGGCTTACGAGTGAATGAACAAATAAAACATTTAGAGACATTCAGTTCAAGTTTGTTGCTAGCACAATAAGTTTCCAGATTATAGAGATCCTGTTGCAGGCTCAAACAGCTTATTAAATCAGTAATAGGACACAAGATCTTCATATCGGCAGCATAAAGAATAATTTTAGAGGCTTTAAAGCATGAACTGATATCATTTATAAAAATTAAAAAGAGTAAGGATCCTAATAAGGATCCTTGCGGGACGCCCGACGATATATATATGGTTGATGATCGATACCCACCAAGGACGACTGATTGACTTCGATTCTTAATGTAAGACGTAAACCATCTGAATAAGTCACCCCTTATACCCATTTTTAAAAGTTTACGTAAAAGGATCACCTGATCAATTCTGTCAAATGCTTTGCAGTAGTCTGTGTAGACAACGTCAACCTGTAATGGCTTAGACATAAAGCTTGTGAGATAGTCAGAGCAAATTATGAGATTGGAAGTAGTGGATCGGTGTTTTAAAAAGCCGTGTTGGTGTTCACTAAATGCGTGACGTAGGCACGCATACACCTGATTGTAAACAATTTTCTCAAGTACCTTAGCGAATAAGCAAAGTTTGTAAATGGGGCGATAATTTTGTACATCATCTTTGGGTCCTTTTTTGTGGATTGGAGTGATAAATGCACTTTTCCAAATATTCGGAACCACACCCTCCTTAAGAGAACGGCGATAGAGTATGCTTAGAGGCAGAACTAGGGAATCGGCACAACGTACTATAAACATAGCCGGGATACCATCTGGTCCTGCAGACTTATTCAGGTCGATAGCCTTCAGAAGTTTCAATACCTCGGCTTTTTGAATCTCCACGAAACTGATGTCAATAGGGGTTTGATAATTTTGCATGGCATTAACGTCATCACTATCATCATCTGAGTTCAGAAGGAAGTTAGAATTGAAAAATTGATTAAACATATCGGAAATAACTTCACCTTCACCTGACGAATGCAGTCCAAATTTCATAATAGAAGGATATGAATTTCGAGAATTTTTGTTTTTGACAAAGTTCCAGAAAGCTTTCGGTGATTTGCTAATATTAATTTCTATAGCTCGAATGTAGTTCTCATACATAGTTTTTTTCAAGTATCTTCGCACGTTCCCGCAATAATATGAAAGAATCAAGATCAGAAATATTGTTATATTTTTTATACTTAGAATGGTATTTATATTTTTCTTTCAACATTTTAATCAGCGGTGCTTTATACCAAGGAGGATACATCAAAGTTACGTCACACATACGTCAAAAACACATACGTCACATACGTCAAAAAAAATTGTAACCTAACATACATATACATATTACAACTTAAATTTGTATCTATTAACGCTAAGCTTCGAACTGCACCTATAACACTGATTGCGACGGGACAGGTTTCTTTTGTCTCCGTTCGCGTGACGTCAATCGAATATTAGAGACCCGCGTGAGGTATTGCCTCAGTATTGCTCAGCATAGATACACGTCTCTTTTCGGACTTTATGTACGTTGCACTGTACTTTAGCTGCATACTTTTCGGCTGCAAATTTAACCTAAACTTCAAGAATTAATATTCTGAACGAACATAGTTGACATTATTTTAGCATGTAAAGGAACGTATTTTTAGTACTTAAGGAAAAAGACCTGACCATTTTTTTTGTAACATATTTTCTCAGAAACTGGGAGGAAAAATCGCGGATCTTAGCAAATTAACTTTCTTTCCTTTAATGCTTCAAAATTGATAACTATGATTTATGAATACCTCATTTAGGTGTTTTATATAATAAAAAGCCCTCAACTCTAAGCTCAGTACAACACACTCCCATGTCGATAGCCAATTGACGCATTGTTGACGACAACAATGAATATAACAATAACTCCAAGTGATTGCTACTTGCCTTTATTTTTCAGCTCAAACGCTTTGTTTTCTTAAGAAAAAAAAAATTCAAGTAACAATTTCACTAACATATACTTTTTACGCGCTGTGTCTACCACCCCATCTCATCCTGTGGGTGTCTTAAAAGTCGACAGAGGGAAAATTGAAACCAGAAGATGGGCAGCAGCATCTTCCGGAAACATCAGAATAAATAAACTTCGGTTGCCAACCCGCCTGCCAAGCGTGACAACTATGAAAAAATCATCCCAAAATGAGAGCTGCAAACTTTTGTGGCAATCTTTGGGGGAGGCCTTAGTTCAGCAGTGTACTAGTGATGGACTGAAATGATGATGATGATACTTTTTACAAATAAGTTGGAAAAATTTATGTCGATTTTGTCTATAAAAAAGATTTATGTATTTTTTCTTTTAGATGAACTAATTCCTTATTTCAATATAATTATAACATTTTGATAATAAATTGGTTAAAAATAAATTCTATAGTCCAGACTTCTAAGAATAAAATTAAAAACGGCTTTGATCGTTTTAATAATAAACTATCGGACGCTCATTGTCGATATAATTTCTATCAGATATCATTTCTCAATAATTCATATCCAATTTTTTCGATAATCTTTTTAAAGTATTATAATTGACCAAAATCATAAATCTACCGCCACCACGAGGCGAACGTTAACAGTTTATCTTTGGAAAATAAAGATTGAACATAGACAAGAGAAATTCTAGTGTGCAGCATCGTTTTTCTAAGAGAAAAAGAAATACGTGGTTTACGTGATTGGCGACATTTAAAAAAAAAAGTTAATTACACCATCCATTCGCGTTCACATTGAAGTTAAATAGCTCAGACAATTGCATCCATAGATTACAAAAGGCAGGTCGTTACGGTTAACTGTTTTTACAGTCAAACTGTGGATAAGACAGTAATAGACCGAAGTGTGTTAGCGAACGGAGGAGGAGATACTCTTAAATAGTGTAGGTTATAGAAATGATTATGATTTTTAATGTAGGAATTATTTCAGTTAAAGACAGCTTAATCCCATCAAAAACATTTAAATGAAAAAAATATAGGCCAAGCCTCGCATAGCAACCGCTTAAAAAGTTGTGAGATCTCATGTAAAGCCAAGTCTTTAATTTTATTATCATCGAATCGCCAATTGAATAATTTTGTTATAAATTAAGTACGTTTCTTATTAATAACCAATATTTTAGGTCTAATGCCAAAAAGTTAAGATTTTTTTTATTAAAATTGGAATGGAAACTGTATCAAAAGGTCCAAGAAAATTGCAATTGTTTTCTTCTTATTGTCCAAATTGGTTACTACAAAAGTTCATTTGCATGCGGATCTTAGCAAATTAACTTTCTCTCCTTTACTGTAATCGATTTCCGCAAAGTAACGCCTGATTCTATTAACTATACTACAAAATTTGTTAATTCGTGCACATCATCAGGAGTACATTTTCCGGATCTAAAATCATACTGCACCTGACTTAACAACTTTGTGTCCTCTAGATATTTGTCCAGACCTTTTTAATAATACGCTCCAATATTTTAGAAAGGTTTAGTAAAATCGATATAGGTCTATAATTATTGACAAGGTGTTTGTCACCACTTTAAAAAATTGGATGAATTCTTGCTTTTTTGAAAGCTGTTCAATAAAAAAATCTGTAGCCATATTTGTATCTGTAATTATATAAAAATAACTAAAATCTTAAGTTATTTATATCTTTTACAAGACCCTTTATATATACGATTATAGATATTAATAATTTTCGGTTTTAATTTTATAGATTCAAGATATAGAACCACACTGTCATGATCGGTTAAAGATGTATGAAGAATAAGACATCGGGCTGGTAATTTAGTTTTTAAAAATACATGGTCTAAACAGGTTTTACTGTGAGTAGGCAAGGTATATGCGGGTAAAATACCGTGAAACGCTAATATATTAAGGTAAGGAGTAAGATTAGAATCGGTGCCATTTTCAGACATATCTATTTTTATGTCGCCTGGAATTAAAATATTTTGTATAGAATAAAAATTCAATAAATTATTATTTAGAGAGTGAAGTAAATTTTTCACATTCGTATAACCAGGAGGACGGTAAATAGCAAAAGCAATTGTATTATGATTCAGTTTTATAATTAAACAGTTAGATTCATGGATTTGCAATTCCTCAACCGTAATAATTAAATCATTCTTAGAGTATACCACTACACCTTCATTCTGAGTTAGGTTATAATTGGTCGCAAAATGATTGTATCTTTCAAAAATTGGAACATTGGGCGTTGACAGGAGCCAACATTCTGACAGTACAATGCAATCCCAGCTCAATCTAGTTGCAGCAAGAAGTGGTATAAGTCCCGTAAAATTACAATTTAAACTTCTAATGTTTTGCTGAAATATTTTAAAACAACATCTTAAATCAAATTAGAAAGATTGGCGATTTTAAATGACACAGTTTGTGGATTCAGCTACATCATATGAGTCTATATCATCATGAATTTCATTTAACTCATTGAACACTGATAAAATTGTATTCAGCCAAGTGAATTATTGTGAGCAGCTTACAAAAAATATTGTAAAAGGACTTAATGGGGAAAATATATTCAAGATCACACAATCCAATGACGATGTAAACTATAGACATTGTTAATCTTTGCAGAAGACCTATAGGAAATATGAAAATATGATGTTTGTTGATTTCGCATATGTTCGTTTTTTGCTCAAAAATCAAATAATTAGATGAAAGATTGTTGGTGTGTTTATGAATTGTAAAGTAAGTATAACATACTAAAATTGTGTTGTATGTGTAAAAATAATATGCGAAAATTACAATAAGCTGTGTGTGATGTGACATAAAGACAACAAATAAACAACAGATAAGAGTAAACATATAGTAAACATTAAAATAACGACACTAAAAGGGCAAATAGTAATATATAAACAAACATATAAACAAAGACAGTATAAAATTATCTAGTCATGTCTTCAGGTTTTCTAAACCTTCTTCACAGTTAATGAGAAGTCTCGGACCATTACTGAAACGTCTCAGATATACTTTCCCATGGGATGTCCAACAACTGTCGAATTTATACTCCTTGGCCATACCTCTTGCCAAATAATTTAGCCGTCTTTCTTTCGGGGTAAGAAATTCCGCTATGTAACTTGGTTTGGCAACACCACCGCAGTTCAAATCTTTGGTACTAAGGCGTTGATTATGACTCTTCTTGTACATAACAACTTGTACATAAGCCTTGCCAAATTTATGAGTTCTTCTTTCTTGTTCACTGAGCTAAAGTTTACAACGATGGGACCAGGGAAAATGTACCTCTTGTGATCTCGAAATTGCCGAGATTTTTTTTTATTTATGGTGCTATTCTGGACGAATAAAGACTGTCCGTACAATACCTTAGACACCTCGGCAAGAAAGAGGTAGGTGCTATTCTACTTTGCCGGACACCTATCGGCATAGTTAACTATTTACAACACTTGAAATCTCAAAACTAAATAATATTGCAGTCCTAGTACCGCCACAACCGCTGAGCTTCCCTGGCTTTTATACACATATTTTAAGTAAATATAATTAGGGTCGGTATTTATGCAGTAGTGTGCAAACATTACTGTTTCGATTTGAAGGGCACCGAGAGCTAGCGTAATCATTGGGCATATGAGACTTAAGAACTAACGTCTCTGGGGGACGGAGCACAGTGCGGTGCAACAAAAAAATAATAAAGGTTACACAGCATTTTCATGGGCATACGTTGCACTTACTATCAGTTTTGCTCGTCTCGTCCCTTTCACTAATAAAAATTAACAATCACAACACAACCAGACCCGTAAACTGACAATTTGTGTTTTGCACAAATGTTGCTTTCGGCTTGGATTCGAACCCAGGGCCCACGGCGTCGAAGTCAGTTACTCTAACCATTGGGCCACGCGGTCGTCGGCAGCTGTATTGCGGTGTTGAATGTACAACAGTGGAAATTATACCACATAAATACAATTTCAAAATTTTGTAGGAGGTGAAACAAACATTTTCTGTGAAGTCCTTTCAATTGTAAGTTCTATACATTTCGATTCGCATCCCAAAGGCATGGTACTCTTGCAAACTTCTCTCAGGTACGTAGTGCAGTTCATATTCTAGCATTCTTATCGTCCTTGTTCCTGAAGTTTCACAAAGTTCAGCCGTAACTTTGAAAACAACTCGATGCATTTCGAGTAGCTGGAAAATTTTTTTAACGAAAATTTAAACTTTAATAAGAATTCTTATATTTTAGTACAAGCTGACATAATTTAGTTGTCATATAATGTTCAAAAAAAGCCGGTAGCTGTCCGGCGGAGTAGACAAGCACAGTAGGTGCAACCTCTACAAGCACCTACCTCTTTCCAAGAATTAATAATAAATATGTAAGTATTTTGCGGTGAGGCATTGCACTCAACATCAGGTAATGTCGACCATTATGGTGTGGCATTGCACTCAACATTAGGCAACCGATTCACACGTCTCGTCACTATATTCTATAAAAAAAACATAATTTTATTTACAAATCATATCAATTTATATTTTTTTATATAATTAATTATTTTTAATCAAATTATTTTGATAAGTACTCTAAAAGACATCAAAGATTTCGTTGTTGTATTTCGTACATCAATCATTTCACCTATATGGAAGTGCTTCAGTCAATTTGTGTTTGATGCAATCTACAGAACTGATTGCTGTGTCGAAACTGTATGAACATTTTAGTCTAACGTACTGTGGGGGCAATGGAACTATCATTTTGTTTCTGACCTGCATTTCAATCCAGTTTTTTGTAAAATAAACTATTTTCACGTTTCCACAGAATCTATTATCTGTTACCAATAATAAAATTTAAGTATCTGTCTGTGATCAAAAACAAATGCCAAAATTTAACTGCTTGATAATGATGAAGAAAACATCACCACTGCGTGAAAGGCATTTAATTTTTTATTATACTTAAGATAATTATAATTTAAAATGATTTCTTATATTTACGCGAATACTACACATTTAAATAAAACTAATTTTACGGATTTTATCGCTTTTAATTTTTTATTATTTCTAACCTGACTTTACGAGTGCTTTACAGCACCCATGGTCACGAGAGGACTGAGGTGACAGATGTCCTGATGTTATTGTTAACCCGGGGTACCTTCAGTTTTTAATTATTATTTTTTGTCCGATCTACGCAGAAAGAGCTAACTGTGTCTTGGAAGTCTTGCAGCGGTATGCTTGGTTTTTCGATTTAATTTTATTTTTTATTGGATGGCTGCAGTCTGTGACCATGTTCTGGATCATCTCAACCATTACATCAGATTCAAAAAACCATTCAAATAGAGAAGATGGTTGGGTATTACCACCGGCTTGGGATCCAATAATTAATAAAATGAAATCAAAAACTTGTCAAAGGATTTACGATGGTATACATAATTGCATTGTCATTGAAACTAAAGGTGTGTAGCAAATTTTAGACCCACACAAGACACAGACATGGTAAGCTAAATGAAACCAATTTATAAAGGATGTATTAGAAATAAAGTTGCTTTTGTTTAACTTATTACGTTTAGCATGGTGAATTCCGTAACTATTAACGATTGTTACATAAGAAGATTAAATAAAAATTTTATTACTTTTATTATCATGATATTCTTTCTTTTTCCTATATTTTCTTCTTTTTTCTATTTATTTCTTCTTCCCCTTTTATTAATTAAAATCAATTGCCGCATCATTTAATTATTAATTTATAAAAGAAAATTGTAGAAAATTGAAAACTGGAAAAGTCGTAAATTCGGATGTAATTTTTGTATTAAAATCTCCATAAGTTGACGTTCAATTTGACAGTTTTGGAGATAGAGACGTTATAAAATAAACAAACTTATTTTTTTTTAAGCTAAGCGCATTTCTTAATTTATTCGTCAGTACATAGCACCCTGAAGCCTTGGCGGCTCGCTAGTTCTATAAATTAATTTAAAACTCATTTAAATGAAACTAATTTTACGGATTTTATCGCGTTTTTTTTTCCCCAATTTATAACCCGACGTTTCGAGTGCTTTACAACACTGTAAAGCACTGTAAAGGACTCGAAACGTAGGGTTATAAATAGTAAAAAAAAAAAACGCGATAAAATCCGTAAAATTTGTTTCATTTAAATGAGTAGTGTTCGCGTAAATATAAGAAATGATTATAATTTAAAACTAACAAACTACTATTAGACATCAGTAACAAATATATTCCTGGAAAAACGTCATTGCTGAATCGGCAATCACATTGTATTAATCGAACAACAGCAGAATTGTAACGTTACAATTCCAGTCAGCAACTTGTACATGCTGGGTATGTTACGCTCTAAAATATTGTATCTCAAACCACAACTGCGACAATAACAACTGGCCTCAAATGACTCACAGTTTCAGTGATAGTCCGTTTTGCTGCCATTATTTGAGTCGAATTTCATTTCCGACTAACGTTTCCCGCGACTTCTTTCCAAATTCAAATTCAATTCAAAAATAAGTTTTAATTTTTTTTTTTTTTTAAAGAGAAGATAAATCGTTATTATGTCGACATATAAACTTTTGAAGTGAAAACTTCTTTAGAATCGTTGTGATTTAAAACTCGATGAAACGAAAAAGCAACACTAAAAAGAGACATCTATAAGATTTAGCCTTTAGAGAATGAGATAGAATATAGTACACAGTGCTTTTTATTATATTTATATGTTTCTAATTCCAATCTGTATAATATGTAATGTAATATCTAGAATAAAATGTAAAATAATTTTTAAACTTGGAAACAATATTATATATACTAATATTAAAAAGAGGGAAGATTTGATTTTTTGAATATTTGTTTGTAATGATTTAACTCAAAAATTACTCAACCGATTTTAAAAATTCTTAACTTATATACAACTCTACATTTTCACTGAATAACTTGAGTTGTATTTTATTAAAAAAAAACGATGTTCCTTACGAAAATTGCAATGATGTAACTCAAGGTGTCAAAAATTTACTGATAAAAGTCATTATTTGGCGTGCGCTGCAAAAACTATTGATGATAAAGAAAATAATGTACTACATTTTCATAGTACTCATCATTACTCACAAAAAAGTCCGCGAGGCTATATGTCTAACTATTATAGTTAAGTCACAGTAACCACTTTTTGTCCAAATTAGTCTATCAAAACACGGGTAGAATCGAAAGATGATGACATTCGTATCACGATATTAATCCTTGTCCTACAAAATAAAATACATGTACAGTCCTCTTTAAATTATTCGAATCGGACCTATCGTTTAGAAATTACGACAGGTATAAAAATGCTAAAAGTAAGAAAAATGCCGCGGTGTGAGCGAACAGAGAGCGAACTACGCTCGCTTACTATACTACCTATTATTTACTTACCTGTTAGTTACTTATATATATATATACTTTATATATATACCTATTAGTTACTTACCTACTAGAACTAGAAACTATTGAGTAGTGGTTTGTAATTGTAATAATATTTTTTTTTTATTTAAAATTTTGAAACGCTCTATAAGAAATACAGTGGCCCGGCTCCATGCAACTTGGGCATCATTGAAGTGCGCGGCTCCCTTTGTGCAGCGGTCGAGAGTGGTCGTTTTATTTTGCTACAACCACACCAAATATTGGCTATATTTCATGACTTATGTTCCCATAAACAAAACATTATTTTGGTAAAATAACGTAATCTTATCTGACCCGCCGCAGAGCCGCAGATGAGAATAGTCGCTACAAAAAATGTTAGTATAAGGAATTATGGTTGTTCTGTTTGTCCAAATAAAGTACTAATTTATCATTCTAATATGTATCTACCCGTGCGAAGCCGGGGCGGATCGCTAGTAATAAATAAACCCTAAAATTATTCTACTCCTGATACTCTGCATTCGTCTCATTATCTCAAAGTTTAGTTTTCTGAAGGTTTCACTTCTACCGCGTATGATAATAATTATATATTTATACAGTAGCTATGAAAACTTATGTACATGTAGGTATTTATATGTATATTTCATCATCATCATTTCAGTCTATTACTAGTCCACTGCACTGTTGCACCAGTTTTCTAAGTTTCGTTTTTTTTAAAAAAAAAGTTTTCTAAGGAACGCCTCCCCCACAGATTGCCACATAAGTTTGTAGCTCTTATTTTGGGGGGCTTTGCCATAGTTGCCACGCTTGGCAGGAAATTTGGCTAACGCAATTTATTTGCTTTGATGTTCCAGGAGGATGCTGCTGCCCATCTCCTGGTTTTAATTTTCCTTCCATAGATTTTTAAGATACCCACGGGATGAGATGGTGTGGTAGAATTGCTTATGCCGTCACCACACGGCCATATATACATATATATATTTATGTGAATATTTAAATATTTACGTATTGGTATAATTATGTCAATGTTATTACTCTTTATGTATACATAATTTGAGTTCCACGTTGAAGGAAAATATCGTGACGAAATTGTTTCTGAGAAACAAAAAATATTTCGATGACGTTAAATCCGACAGCCCGCACTGGAGTAACGTCTGACTCTATTTTTTTATTTTATAAAGTGACGAAACGAGCAAAGCGTTCACCTGATGGTAAGTGCAACGTCTGTCCACAACAAATGCTGTGTCACCCAGAACATCTATGTGACACCACACGCCCGTCACTCGGAGACATCAGTTCTTAAGTCTCATATGCCCAGTGATTACTAGAGAGCTAGCCTCAGTGCCCTTCAGACCGAAACACAGTAATGTTTGCACACTACTGCTTCACGGCAGAATAACTGGCCCTGGGGTGGTACCTACCTAGACGGATTTCTGCATAGGAATCCCACCACCCGTTAACTTATGGCCTGTTTCACACAATCACAAATTACTTTAAATAAATATTAATGCGACAATCTTTTATTTTTCGCTTTAAATCTCAGTTAACATAACATGCTGCGTTTTTTTGTTATTAAATGAGTGTTGTAGAACAAAAGATCGAGGGTAATTTTTTAACAAGTTGAAATAGCCTTAATTGTATACTTTCGGAAGTCTGTGGCACTTCCCTTACTTGTAATGCTAATTAGAGGCTTATTTATGATTTTTGAGAAAGAACCTTTTTTGACTTGGCTATTGTCGAGCCGTGGTAGCTCAGGGGCTAGGCGCTCGCTTTAAATTTCATAGTACGCGAGTGACCTGCGTTAGATTCCCGGTGCAGGCACCACTAAATTTGTTAATTGCAATTTTATGTGCCGATTTACCACGGGCTCGGCGGTGAAGGAAAACATCGTGAGGAAACCTGCATGTCTGAGAAATAAAAAAAAATATTTCGGAGACGTGAAGTCCGCCAACCCGCATTGGAGCAGCGTGGCGGATTCTTCCTAGCTCCAAAACCCTCTCAGAAATGAGAGGAGGCCTGTGCTCAGTAGTGGGACATTTAAAGGCTGAAACTTTACTTTACTTTACTATTGTCGTATTATTGTGAGTCGGTAAAATAAAAACTAAATAAGTGACGACATTTTGCTAGAACTGTTTGATTACAACGTATTACATTATATTAACAGTCGCGAACCATTCAACCATATTGTCAAACGATATAGAGCAAGGCTTAAAGCATAATTGGAGTAGTAGTAAAATTGCAGTGAGTACTGCCCCCGGGTCGGGCTAAAATTGTAGCGAAGCGATGGAGGGGTCACGGTTGCGCTCCGAACGGAGATCCCGTGACCCCTCTTTAGCGCTGATGGAGACCACCGTGGTGTTTTAGTCGATAAGAGTTCAACATATCCCGGCTACCCCCCTGGCCGGACGGGTATCCATGCAGGATGTCCCCACGTACAAAAAAAATGTATAATTTGCAGGGCAGATGAGATATTAGTAATATTAATAGTATTGCTAGTAATGAAGTAGTAGCTAGCTAGCTAGTAGAAAAAGTAATCTAGTAAAAGAAACAAAATTTATGAAAGCAGCACTTAATATATCTATAGATGATAATAGTAAGTTATGGTATGCCTCTAAAAGGGGCGGATTGGCGATCGCAACCCAAAACCAGAGAGCTAGTGTAATTCCTGGGTATATGAAACATAAAATTTGTCACCGGAGGACCGGGGTAGTGTGGTGCCACACAGAAATGTTCTGGGTAACACAGCTTTTGTTATGGGAAGACATTGCACTTACCATCAGGAGAACGTTTTGCTCGTCTCGTTACTTGCTCCTATAAAAATACACTACGCTAATTAAATTCTGGCGTAATAAAGTTATTCCGCCGTAAATCAATGAATCGTAGGCCATGCGATTTTCCTACCGTGTAAGGCTCTATAATTATCTTTGGGAGTATGTTATGTAGTAGACTTGTAACGGGCTGAAGTGATGAAAATGAAGGCTAGTTTAACGTCTCATCATCATCTTCATCATTTCAGCCAGTCACTAGTTCAGTGCAGAACATAGGCCTCCACACATTGCCAAAAATTTGTGGCTCTCATTTTGGAGTGATTTTGCCATAATTGCCACCCTTGGCAGGCGGGTTGACAACCGCAGTTTATTTATTCAGATGTTCCTGGAATCTGCCACTGCCCGTCTCCTGGTTTTAATTTTCCCATCAGTCGACTTTTACGACAACCACGGGTTGAGGCAGGGTGGTAGATTCTCTTCAGCCACTATTACACGGCAAGCGGGCGGTTCGACGGTCCACTGAAATATTTCTTAAACACAAAAATTAAACAACGGAAGCGCAAAAAATATGAAACTCATTTTCTTAGTCGTTTATGCTCTAACCGAATGTTTTAACCTAATTTCATATTTGAAAACTGCCGGCGGCGTCCTTGTCAAATCTGCCAAAATCCATTACCCTGAATGAAGGACTCAATTAACTTGTTTGTTTGCATAACGCGAGAGGATTGCTTTTGTATTGTATTCAAATTTAATATCTGAATTTAAGTTTGATGAAGTTGTTAATTGAATCGAATAGTTTACTACGAGTATATAAAGTACTCTATAATTCTGATATTACTCTGATACAGGAAATAACAGTTTTAAATTAACATTAACTGTAACAAAATTAACTTCTCTATTAAAAAAAATATCGGAGATAGGCTAGGATGAAGTGTCAGAAACCCGGGGACAATCACAAAACAACCAGACCCGAAAACCAACCATTTCTGTTTTAGCACAAATGTTGACTCTAGCTGGGATTCAACCCAGGACCTGCGGCGTAGAAGTCACGACCACTAGGCCACCGCAGGGCCTATTATCCTGCCGAAGTCCAAAACCGACTCCTACGCCAACAGAGCCCGGTGGTTTCCGCGCAATGTATATATTCGCAGCAACTGTAAAATGCCCTTAATCTCTGAACATTTCATAGAATAATCGCAACAGTTTTTCGAAAATGCCGCAAGCGCTCCAAACCTGCTGGTGCTTAAAGCAGCAAACTACCGACGTAATAGAAACGCCACCGAACGCAAACGTCGTCTGCAAAACGTGTTCGATGACCCGGATTTTTCGGCACCCGAAGACCACGAAACGGTCAGCCACGACCCAGATAACATTGTACATACAGTTAACTGTTATGACATCACACGCACGTAGACGCACACGCCGCTCTCTACGACCGCCGACACCAGCGACGCGCAATTATCGATAATAGAACCGCGTACACCCGATACACCCGCGTTCCAAGGCGGTCCTCACCGCTAAAAGTCACTGACACACCATTTGCCAGTCCGAACGAAGGTCCGAACCCTCCCTCGGACGGTTATTAGATGACTTCAATTTATAAGGTTTTCGAGCTCGTAACATACGTTTTACGGGTGAGTGACCGAATCATAATGTTAAAGTTAGGAGTTTTATTTATGAATTTTTTAATGGGTCAAACCAAACCTGCTGCCATTTTACTGTGCTGCACACCTATCGGATATTAAAAGTTAAGAACCAATAACTGAAAGAAAGTAAAATAAACCGGGAGCATAATCTAGAAAATTAAGTTTAGAAAAGCTTCGATGTGGACTCAAATTATTGCGACAAATTTAAATGGATCCAGCAGGTGCAGCGACGCTACGACGCCGTTAATCACTGGGATAATAAGCTTTGGATGATACCAGTGTGCTGCCATTCGTATATTTGGTTCGTTACTTTATATAAACAGACAGTTATATATTTATAATTATAGTAGACGCTTAAGGATTTAAATAATCTGTTTACCACCAGGCTCGTTTGCAATTTATCCGTATTCTAGCGGAGCATTTTCTGATGTAGAGGCCGAGTTAGATTTTCATCTCCGGTCTCCTGGCACCAACCAAACACTTCCGTGTTCGGAAAACGGCCGTTGGCTCTATCTCCCTCAGATCAGGAAAAAACAGACCCCCCCCCCCCCTCCCACCCCGGGCTTCTTGTCGTCGCAGGCCCCTCTGGCGTAGCACTAACGACGCCGCTGCCTTCTAAAGTACCTGGAATCATAGCGGGCGCTCCACCAGTTACGTAGCACGATTCGCCGCTTTCTCCGGATAGCGCGCCGATGCACTAGACGCCGCCATGGACTGCATCGTTGGGTTCCTGATTATTGTCCTAGGCGTCGCACTATATGGACTTCTGCGAGAAGTCATCCTCGACTACGTCTACAGAAAAACTCAAACTATATTTATTTATTTGAGTAGATACAAGATCACAGCTTGAGTTTTCCGTACTTTTTTGTGCCATATAAAGCAGGGATTGTGATTTTCTGGTTTGCGAACTCAGACACTCACCCGAGCGTGTGTGTACTAAAGACTGACAGTGACTTTAAGGTTATCAAAACCACTCACGACTCAAATGAGTTAACAATAAAACAGAAGAACAAAATATATTTAATTTATTGATTTATTTATTTATTGTTTAACACCTTAAACTAAGGGTAACGATGGGCGGAGTTAAACCCTGGCTCATGGTGAGAAAAACGTATGGCAGGTATGAACAATTTTACAGAAAAAATAACCATACTAAGTTTTGCTGTGAAACTGTCTATATATCCATCCTTGCGTTAGCTAATTAACAGTCAGTGAATAAATTTATTAAACTTATATTCATTTACTGAAAGCTTTTTTAGTTTGTCACCTTAATCGAAAAAAGAACTGCGCGTTGGGAATAATATAAATTCGAATAGTTCAAAACTTTTTCAACAATGCAATTGTTTCGCGTTTAATAATATCGTATAAAGCAAATTGTACGTAATTAAAATTCCAATTTGTTTAATGGTCGCCCCTCGGGCAATATTACTATCTCACTTTGATCATTTTAACATGCCACTGCGTAACAAATGCAGATTAAATATTTATTTTATTGTGTAAATTACCAGTTCATTTATTGTACGGTTTGACGATTCTCTACTTAGTCTGCGCGCGGTAGTGTGCAAAAATTACTGAGTTTTGAAGGGTACTAAGAATGACCTACAATATAAAATACCAGTTCATTTATTGTACGGTTTGACGAGTCTTTACATAGTCTGCGCGCGGTAGTGTGCAAAAATTACTGAGTTTTGAAGGGTACTAAGAATGACCTACAATATAAAATACCAGTTCATTTATTGTACGGTTTGACGAGTCTTTACATAGTCTGCGCGCGGTAGTGTGCAAAAATTACTGAGTTTTGAAGGGTACTTAGAGTGACCTACAATATAAAATACCAGTTCATTTATTGTACGGTTTGACGAGTCTTTACATAGTCTGCGCGCGGTAGTGTGCAAAAATTACTGAGTTTTGAAGGGTACTAAGAATGACCTACAATATAAAATTACCAGTTCATTTATTGTAGGGTTTGACGAGTCTTTACATAGTCTGCGTGCGGTAGTGTGCAAACATTACTGAGTTTTGGAGGGTACTAAGAATGACCTACAATATAAAATATGAAAATATGTATTAGATTATTGAATTGAAACAAACAAAATGATAACTTCAGCATAATGTTTTCAGCGTTATTTCAACAGAATAGTCCAATTTGGTTAGAAAGTAATCTTTTGTCAGACAATTCCTGGTTGCAGGATTCATATGCAGGAATCAGTCTAGGTACGTGCCACCCCAGGGCCAGTTATTCTGCCGTGAAGCAGTAGTGTGCAAACATTACTGTGTTTCGGTTTGAAGGGAACAGAGCTAGTGTGATAACTGGGCATATGAGACTTAAGAACGTGACGGGCGCAGTGTAGTGTCACACAGAAATGTTGTGGGTGACACAAAATTTGCTCTTTTAAAAAAAAAAATTGTTTATAGACAAAATACATGTTAAAAAAATACAATAGAGTCTCTCTGCAGATATGCAGATAAAATAGCCTGGATCTGTGAGTTAAGAGCAGACTGAGTTACCAGAAGACACGTAAAGGAGAGAAAGTTAATTTGCTAAGATCCGCATGCAAAATGTAAAATGGTGTGTATTACCTAGTTTTGAAGAGCACCGCCCGTCCCCACTCAACAGCGTGCACAAGAAAACCAATACCACCACCGGGAGCCGCCACCAGATACTCTCCACCACTACAACACTACCACTAGGCAATACACACCACTGAAGTCGAGAACACGACTCACTTTTACACACGACTGATATTGACTCTACGACAGTCAACCGCCAAGTCACACTCGGCGGTTGACCGTCGGTAATACACACCATTTTACATTTTGCATGCGGATCTTACCAAATTAACTTTCTCTCCTTTACTACTTATAATTGATTTCTGCAAAGTAACGCCTGATTCTATTAACTATATTAAAGAAGACACGTGTCTTCATCTTGTCGGCTCGGTTGGGGCAGTGGCTAAGCCCTTGGCCTCTGCGTCGCGGGTCGCGGGTTTGATTCCCGCACGGGACAAATATTTGTATGGCCTGCAAATAGTTGTTCCGGGTCTGGATGTTTGTGCATGTGGAATTTATGTCTGTAAAACGCACCCACGACACATGAGAAATCCTACTGTGGGGCATCGTTATAAAAAAAAATTCTTCATCGACAATACATTTTAATGTGCTAAAGTGATCACGTATTATGTAGGCAGCATTGTTGTCTTTCACTTTTACAAAACACAAACAAAAAAACTGTTGAACAAATACAATATTTCACCATTACAAAGGGGCTCGCTTTAAATTTCATAGTACGCGAGTGACCTGGGTTCGATTCCCGGTGCCGGCAACACTAAAATTGTTAATTGAAGTTCTACGTGCTTGGCGGTGAAGGAAAACATCGTGAGAAACCTGCATGTCTGAGAAATAAAAAATATTTCGGAGACATGTGAACCCGTATTGGAGGAGCGCGGATTCTTTAAAACCCAGGAAATGAGCCATGTGCTCAGCAGTGGAACATTTACAGGCTGCTACTTTACTTTTACAGATACCATAATATTTTTGGGAACGTAAGTGACATGTACAAATCCCAAAAATACTAAATAATTTCGTATGCGTGGCCAATATTAACCATATTGTGCATTAAATTACAATTTTTTTTTATTGTGTAACCGTTTTGTCTCTGTGGATATAATATATTATTCGCGCATGTCACTTGTCGTTTAAAGCATGCGCTTAAAATTTCCAATTAATTATATTATTATTATACCTCTCGATTTTTTAATTATTTAAGACTAGCGGTTTAAGGCACACAGGAACTCTCCATGGTCATCTTCATGGTCATGGGCGTGTACATCTCTGGTAAGCCAGCAGTAGCGTACCTAACCATTCATCATTCACATCAAACGAAATGTTACGCAGTTCATCTGCTGTTGACATGACTTTGTTTACGTATTCTTCTATGTTTTGACAATTATCTAACGTCGTAGTTATCAAATCTCGTAATAACCCAACACGGCGTGTCAATTCCTTGTCATCAAATGCTTTGGCGAGATTCACCCACACTTCTTTGTTTTGACAATTATCTAACGTCGTAGTTATCAAATCTCGTAATAACCCAACACGGCGTGTCAATCCCTTGTCATCAAATGCTTTGGCGAGATTCACCCACACTTCTTTGTTTTGACAATTATCTAACGTCGTAGTTATCAAATCTCGTAATAACCCAACACGGCGAGATTCATCCAGACTTCTTTGGCTGCCTTTGCTTCTTGTATATGTACGTAATTTATAGAATCAATCAACAGAATTATCTTCTATTTCGCTTTTATATCAAACTTGAGATTCACGGTCATTGTTGCGCTCTATACAATGCCACAGGTATTTGTACTGGAGATACATCTGCACTGCAAATCTCCATGTATTATAGTTGTCCCGTCCAACTAACTTTTCAAATGACCAAACTTATAAAATAAGGTATAGGTTTTTCCACCGGTGGAAGGATTCCTGTGCAGGGGAATCCGTCTAGGTAGGTACCACCCCAGGGCCAATTATTCTGCCGTGAAGCAGACGTGTGCAAACATTACAGAAATGTTCTAGGTGACACAGCATTTGTTATGGGCAGACGTTGCACTTACCATCAGGTGAACGTTTTGCTCGTTTCATCACTTTATACAATAAAAAAATAGCGATCCGCCCCGGCTTCGCACGCGTAGATAGATATTAAAAAGATAAATTAGTACTTTATTTGGACAAATAGAATCACAACCATTCCTTACACTAACATTTTTTGTAGCGACTATTCTCATCGGCAGCTCTGCAGCTGTTCAGATAAGGTTACGTTATTTTACCAAAATAATGTTTTATTTAAATAATTATTAAAATGAAGGAAGGTAAGTTACTTTGCTAAGATCCGCATGCAAAATATAAAAATGGTGTATATTACCTAGTTTTTTGTTTTTCGTAAAGTCTATGACGCTTGGTAATGCCTCGCTTTGGGGCGAAACACGTGTCGTGTTCTCGACTTCAGTGGTGTATATTATCTAGTGGTGGTATTGTAGTGGTTGGTGGAGGGTACCTGGTGGCGGTTCCTGGTGGCGGTGTTAGTTTGCTTGTGCACGCTACTGAGGGAGGGCGGGCGGTGCTCTTCAAAAAACTAGGTAATATACACCATTTTTATATATTGCATGCGTATCTTAGCAAAGTAACTTACCTTCCTTCATTATAATGGTTTTCCGCAAAGTAACGCCTGATTCTATTAACAATTATAAAAATTATTACATTTAAACAATTAAACAAAACTCGGTGGCCAAATGTATCGGTTTTTTGGAAACGTTTCGTTCGGGCGCTAAATTGCTATTTTTTTTTACGAGTAAATTATTGAATTGCCATCACAGAAAACACTCTTCATCTTACTTACAAAATATTAAAATAAAAGCTCAAGCTTAGTGTTGCAATCGTTATAGGCGACGTGGAAATACGCAGAAATGGTTACACCTTACTCTACTGGTGGTAGGATTCCCATGCAGGAATCCGTCAAGGTAGGTACCATCCCAGGGCCAGTTATTATAACTTTCTGGGTGACACAGCATTTGTTATGGGCAGACGTTACACTTACCAACAGGTGAACGATTTGCTCCTTCCGTCACTTATATGAAATAACAAAAAAAAACGTTTAACAATATATAAATCATCTTAAACTTTAACCACTTACAGAAAAAATTATGTTAACAGTTATTTAAAGAAAAAGTTAGGCAGTTAATACATATTAATGATAAACATAATATAAAACAAGAAGATAACTTTCTGTACGAAAGATTCAAGATAAATCTAGAACTGTTTTTTAACATACATACATACATACATAAGATCACGACTGTATCCCATTAGGGGTAGTCAGAGACTGGGCACTCACTGCAAAAATAGATGACTGCCACAATCCACGTTTCACCAAAACAATATAATGCACTTGGTGTGATAGGTGGTGAGCCCATCGCCACCATGCGCTGTTGGGTGCACAGTACATTTTAATTCCTTACTTGCCTTTTACGAGATCGATTGGATGAGATGGAGTTGTGGTATTCTTTTAACGAGCCGCCACCTCACATAATTTTTTTTAACAATAACAAAAAAATAACTATGAAACATCTTTTAAATGGTTCATGCTATCTACATAATCTAATTGTACGTCTCATGGCACGAAGCTGCGTGTGACGTGCAATCGTCTTCAAATGCCTCTATCACAATTATATTGCACTTATATGCTAATTTGACTCATATCTCAAGAAAACGCTAATTATTTTTTTATTTTATGATAGAATATTATCGCATAATACTTCTCCACAATTGTTTCATCAAATTAAATACGCAATCAAGAAGTCTGTAAAAAAGTAGCAAGTAGCAAGTAGGTGCCAAGTTTTGGTTTGATTAAAAAAAATGGCACAATGCCAATAATACGTGAGACTTAAATGTAACGAAATACGGGTGCCTCTGCCTACCCCTTTCGGGTATACGGGTGTGATATTTTGTTGTATTTACATGTAAACAATACATACAAAATCTGTGGAGCTTTACTGTACATAATATTGTTTTATTAAATATAATAACGGTGTTTTGTTTACATATTTGTCATGTTAAAAATAATATTCAAATAAAACACTTCACACTTACTCCTAGAAGGAGAATGTGAAATAGACACTTAACTAGTCTGTGTACTCTAAAGTGAAGATGTTGAATACTGCATTATTCATTAGGCTTTTAATGCATTGGCGTTGTGTTGTAATTCACCCTCACGCTCTACGACTCTAAGAAAAGCAATACTCGAAAAATTTCTGTAATTGTGATTTCTTTATCAAAAACTATAAAAAATATTTATTTGCTTACCTACATACGTCACGCCTTTTTCCCATATAAGGGGTAGGCAGAAACCACACAAGTAGCCCACTTTCAGCCCCTGCGGGCGCAATTTTGGTCATCATAATTTCAGCCTATCACTAGTCCGCCGTGGTAGCTCAAGGGCTAGACGCTCGCTATAAATTTCATAGAACGCGAGTGACGTGGGTTCGATTCCCGGTGCCGGCACCACTAAAATTGTTAATTGAAATTTTAAGTGCTGATTTACCACGTGCTCGGCGGTGAAGGAAAACATCGTGAGGAAACCTGCATGTCTGTGAAATAAAAAATATTTCGAAGACATGTGCAGTCCGCCAACCCGCATTGGATCAGCGTGGCGGATTCTTCCTAGCTCCAAAACCCTCTCAGAAATGAGAGGAGGCCTGTGCTCAGCAGTGGGACATTTATAGGCTGAAACTTTACTTTTTTTTTACTAGTCCACAACTGTATATAAGCCTCCCTCAGAGATTACCTCAAAAGTTTGTATCTCTCATTTGAGAGGACTTTGCCATAGTTGCCACCCTTGTCGGGCGGACTGGCAACCGCAGTTTATTTATTGAGATGTTCCAGGAAGATGCTGCTGCCCATCTCATTTCTGGTGTTCATTTTTCCTCTGTCGACTTTTACGACACGAGATGAGATGGGTTGGTAGATTTTCATAAGCAGCCACCACACTGCGATTCATTTTGGTACGGGTCAAAAATCTTATTTTCCATTCTGCACAAATAAAATTAGTCCGCACAAAAAAATACAGTTTGCCAACCCGCATTGGAGCAGCGTGGCGGATTCTTCCCAGCTCAAATACCCTCTCAGAAATGAGAGGAGGCCTGTGCTCAGTAGTGGGACATTTATAGGCTGAAACTTTACATTTTTTTAAAGGCTGGAAACCGGCACCTTGGTAGAAAAGAAGTGGGTGTTACTCTGCCGGACACCTATTGGCTAGTTTACATACATACAGTCACGCCTTTACCCATATAACAGGTTTGTTTTCTAGTTAGTAAAGAACCTCATATATGTGAAAAGGTTCATAGTTATGTGGAACACCCAATCCGTGCCACTACGTATATATACTGCGTTTTTTTTCGCCTCGCTATTAATTGCACAAAGAAAGAAATGTAACTGCATAAGTTATTGTATTAAAATAATTATTGTTTACGTATGTAAAGTTTGTAGATCAAACTTTAGATAAATTAAACACTGACACCGATACCAAATTCAAATTAAACTTATTAAACTTATATTTTAAAATGGTATTTTTTATTTTAAAGTAATTTATCAAACCTAAGTTAACTGCACTATCAGAATCTACCACTCCATCTCGTCCCGTGGGTGTCGTAAAAGTCGACAGAGGGATATGAAAACCAGAAGATGGGCAGCAGCATCTTCCTGGAACATCAAAATAACAAACTGCGGTTGCCAACCCGCCTGCCAAGCGTGGCAACTATGGCAAAATCCCCAAAATGAGAGCTTCAAACTTTTGTGGCAATCAATGGGGGATGCAGAACATCCCAGTGGAAAACGATGTAATTTTCAATATTTATATATAAATTTTTTTATTTCATTATTGCTTAAAATATCCTTCATGTATCATCGGCAAATATCTTTAATCGATACTACCAAATTTATTATAGTTAATAGAATCAGGACTCGGCGGCCGTCTGTCGTAGAGTCTATGACGCTTGATAATGCCTCGTTTTGGGCCGAAACACGTGTCGTGTTCTCGACTTCAGTGGTGTATATTATCTAGTGGTGGTATTGTAGTCGTTGGTGGAGGGTACCTGGTGGCGGTTCCTGGTGGCGGTGTTAGTTTGCTTGTGCACGCTACTGAGGGAGGGCGGGCGGTCTTCAAAAAACTAGGTAATATACACCATTTTTATATTTTGCATGCGGATCTTAGCAAAGTAACTTACCTTCCTTCATTAACAAATTTAATTTAGATCACTAACAGACATTGTTATAAAATAATATCAAAGCTAAACAGATCATTAATTAATATCAAATTATGAAATCAAATAATGTTTAAGTGAATGGGAATTCTGTGTTTTATTTTATCCACTACGTAATACTAACAATTTTCGATCCTACGATGGTAGCTGTTATTCTGCACTGGATATTTTAGATTGGATTACAGGCACACGCCAATCAGGAAATATCGAAATAAATTGTTGTTGATATTTGAAAATTGCTGGGTACTTTTGTTGAGGAATGAAATCGTTGCCGTGTACACTATTTCGCAATTTATAGATAGACTAACTGTAAACATTTCAAATTTTCGAACTAAAAACAGATGCTCAATAATTGTTTGAAAGTTTTACATACACATACATACATAAGATCACGACTGTACCCCATTAGGGGTAGTCAGAGACTGGGCTTTCACTGCGAAAACAGATGACTGCCACAATCCACGTTTCACCAAAACAATATAATGCACTCGGTGTGATAGGTGGTGAGCCCATCGCCACCATGCGCTGTTGGGTGCACAGTGCAGTTCAATTCCTTTCTCGCCTTTTACGAGATCCATCGGATGAGATGGAGTGGTAGTATTCTTTTAACGAGCCACCGCCACCACACGGCACTCACCACACTGTAAACGAACAAAATGTTCACCGGATGGTAATTGCTGAGTCTGACCGTAACAAATGCTGCGCTCTCGTCACCCTGAGATATCAGTTCTTAAGTCACATTTGCCCTGTGATTACGCTAGCTCTCAGTGCCCTTCGACTGAAACACAGTAATATTTGCACACTACTGCTTCACGGCATAATAACTGGCTTGGGGTGGTACCTACCTAGACGGATTCGTGCATAGAAACCACAATTTGACATCGACGCTTACTCACTTTAACATATATGAATACATACAGTCACGCCTTATTCCCATATAAGGGTAGGCAGAGGCCACTCACGTAGCCGACCTTTCGCCCTCGCGAGAAACGAGACGTGACAGGTGGCGAACCGGCGCCATTTTACTGCCAAAGACCAGTTAAATATTGTTTTGTGTTAAAAAAAAAAGAAGTATATTCCAGTAGCTTTGAAAATTAAATACCTTCATAATATATTTACATAAGATGGAAGGTTTATTATATGCACGTCTTTCGTTGTCGTCGTTTCAGCCTAACACTAGTCCACTGCTGAACATAGGCCTCCCGCATAGATTGCCACAAAAGTTTGTAGCTCTGGTTTTGGGGGTATTTTGCCATAGTTGCCACGCTTGGCAGGCGGGTTGGAAATCGGAGTTTATTTATTCGGATGTTCCAGGACGATGCTGCTGCCCATCTCCTTCTCTTATGCTGCTACCACACGGGATTTACACTCAATTTATAATCTATTGATTTATAAATGAACAGAAATATAAACATATTCTCGCCTTTCCCCGGAGAGGTACTCCATACTTGGAAATACCCACTATTCATGGGTATACTTAATTGTTACACTAAATACGTATTATATATATTATAATATGATTACTTAGTATGAAATTACTATTGACAATTAACTTGATTAAAACGGTTTTGATGTCTGATGACGATATTCCAAAATGGCGGTTTTCTTGATGACAATCTCCTTTAAGACTGATTTCTTGGATGACACTTTTACTGGTGGTAGGATTCCTATGCAGGAATCCGTCTAGGTAGGTACCACCCCAGGTGCAGTTATTCTGCCGTGAAGCAGTAGTGTGCAAACATTACTGTGTTTCCGTTTGAAGGGCACTGAGATCTAGCGTAATCACTGGGCATATGAGACGCATGTCTCAGGGTGACAGGCGCAGTGTGGTGTCACAAAGAAATGTTCTGGGTGACACAACATTTTTTATGGGCAAACATTGGACTTATCATCAGGTTAACGTTTTGCTCGTTTCGTCACTTTATCCAATAAAAAAAAATCTTTGATGACGGATAATTACTTCCTGCTCTTCTTTTGTGTCAAAGGTGTTTTTGAAAGCAATATTTTGATGACGATTTTTCTAATTTAATTTTGTGCTTTTTTTTCCTGTTTTTCCAATATTATATTGTGTTTAATTTCAAAAACTTATTTTTACGTTATTTAAAAAAAAAAATTAGAAGCTGTGTTCTTTTATAGCAGTTTTTTCCGGTACTGCAGATTGGTTCATTTTGACCATCCCACGAACGTTAACATATTATTTGCAGCAAACAAAAATAACAGGGATATTCTGTATTACTGAAACTACCTCTAAGCTTAATTTGATTCCACCTCTTATTTTAGAGAAAAGAAAATTATTGAAAGACTCCGGGAAAAAAATATTATCCTCAGATTATGAAACGGCCAAAATATTATAGGATTAACTTTCTTTAACAATGTCCTATTTTTAAGAAATCGTTTTAATTTGATGAACTCTGATGGCAAGAAGTACTCTGATTTATATTTTCAGTTGTTGCCATAACAATTTTTTCTTTTAATAACCACAGTCGGTTCTGTTTTAACAGTTTTCAATTTGCTACTGGATGTGAGGGCATGTGGTGGCGGCTCGTTAAAAGAATACTACCACTCCATCTCATCCAATGGATCTCGTAAAAGGCGAGTAAGGAATTAAACTGCACTGTGCACCCAACAGCGCATGGTGGCGATGGGCTCACCACCTATCACACCAAGTGCATTATATTGTTTTGGTGAAAAGTACATTGTGGCAGTCATCTGTTTTAGCAGTGAGTGCCCAGACTCTGACTACCCCTTATGGGATACAGTCGTGATCTTATGTATGTATGTATGTATGTGAGAGCAGCGCAGCGATGTAGCGCTATGTTTGGTATTTAGATTAAGGTTATATTTTTAACATTGTGATATACAATTGGAGCAGATTAGTTTAGTGTAATTTTTTACAGGTCAATCTTTTATTTTTATTTTTTATTTTATTTTATAAAGTGATGAAACGAGCAAAACGTTCACCTGATGGTAAGTGCAACGTCTGCCCATAACAAATGCTGTGTCGCCCAGAAAAATTCTCTGTGACCACACTGTGCCCATCACCCTGAGACATAAGTTCTTACGTCTCATATGCCCAGTGATTACGCTAGCTTCACATGTTTGCGAACTACTGCTTTACGGCAGAATGTCTGGCCCTGGGGTGGTACCTACCTAGACGGATTCCTGCATAGGAATCCTACCACCAATAAAGTCTGTGTACAAGTGTTCGGCGAAGGAGCAGTGGGTGCAAATTATAGTTTCAGTGCTGGGCAGTGGTTTTTTGTACGACCAAACTCTACGCATTTGAAGCACTGGAGAAATGCTGGATAGTCCTCTACATGTACAGGCTGGTGATCAATAATAATTTCAAACCAGCACCAGTTTTTCTCAGACATGCAGGTTGCCTCACGATGTTTTCCTTCACCGCCGAGCACGTGGTAAATCAGCACTTAAAATTGCAATTAACAATTTTAGTCGTGCCAGCACCGGGAATCGAACCCAGGCCACTCGCGTACTATGAAATTTAAAACGAGCGCCTAGCCCCTGAGCTACCACGGCTCTTATATTTAAATATATACTAAATATTTCGAATACATGTGTAGTCCGCCAACTCGCATTGGAGCAGCGTGGCGGATTCTTCCCAGCTACAAAACCCTCTTAGAAATGAGAGGTGGTCTGTGCTCAGCAGTGGGACATTTATAGGATGAAACTTTACTATACTTTTTTTACATTTTTTCTACATGTTGTGACGGACAACAGCTTTGGAAATGTTAAGTGATATAAAAGTATCGTTCCAATCGACGGGCGCAATTAGCCAAATTTTTTACAACCTTTAAAATATATTTAATGACCTTTTAATATTTTTGTTACTATTAAAAAAAACATAAGCAAAAAGTAACAGTAAAGTTAACGAGTGGAACTAAATGATAAACTGTAACTGGTACCCATACAAACAATCGTACCTCTGAACATTTCATAGCAAAATAAATAAAAATGTGTAGATACAGTTGTAACTATTAAAAAATACATAACAATTAATAATAATAATAGACGATTTTACGCAACAGCGTACAAAGTAATCATTTTACGCTGTAGTGAAATTGTTAATTATTCAGTCTGTTGCAAAATAGAAGGACGGTGATACTGAATCAATTAACTTATCCCGGTCGGATAGCTACTCTTTGTTTTCGATCAATATACAGCACGCTTTCAAATTTGTTTATTAAATTCGAATAAGTTTGCATATTGCAAACTTATGCAATTGTTTAATCAATTGGACGCATATTTTCTAAGAAAATGTTTTGGTTCATCAAATTAGGGTAACCAGTAGATGCAATTCAGATGAGACATTATTAATGACAAAGAAAAATCTTTCAAAGAAATAAAGACGTTGTCTATATTTCTTTGAAAGAGCGCTATCACTAGTTTGCATGCCACGTGCAACCAATTCGTGATTTTTCCGGACCGACACGACTTAGGGCGTAGTTAAGAAAAGTGCGTACTAATTTCTCAAAGCCGACAAAGTTACCTCAATTCATCTGGTATTGCGGGTGCTTATGGGCGGCGGTGATCACTTATATGGTGGTCACTTATATCTTCATCATCATTATTTCAGCGTATCTCTAGTCCACTACTGAACATAGGCCTCAATACTGCTTTACAGCAGGCTTCATCATTGCAGGATTCACTAATGGATTTGCCTTTATGACCTTCGTCATAATGGCTATGTTTTTGCGAAGCATATTCGCGATCGCAGTACCAGATACCCGGCACCTTAAACGCTGCCCACCGTTCATTCCCCGTTCCCCCGAGGTCTGGCATAAATGAGATGGTTATTTAGTTATTTGACAGTACACTTACAATACATTTCTCTGCAAATTATAGGGCTGCAAATAATAAAGCTTCAAATAGGTTATAGTTGTATGACTCAACTTAGGTCCCTACGTATGCGGATCCCAATAGCAACTTAGTTAACTGGTATTGTAAATGTACCTGTGACGTACATATACAATACCAGTTAACTTTAGCCTATCACTAGTCCACTGCTGAACATAGGCCTCCCCCATAGCTTGCCACAAGTTTGTAGTTCTAATTTTGGGAGGATTTTGCCATAGTCGCCACGTTAGGCAGGCGGGTTGGCTACCGCAGTTTATTTATTCAGATGGTCCAGGAAGATGCTGCTGCCCATCTCCTGGTTAAAAGGTGTGGCTGTAATATTTATCATTAAAAATATCTCACTTAAAATTTATGATATTATTTTTAAAACCCAACCCGCATTGGAGCAGCGTGGCGGATTCTTCCTAGCTCCAAAACCCTCTCAGAAATTAGAGGAGGCCTGTGCTCAGCAGTGGGACATTTATAGGCTGAAACTTTACTTTTTTTTTTTTTTTTTAAACATTTTAGAAATGTAGTCAATATTCAACTTTCATTCTCATTAATAAAGGAATTACATTAATTGAGGAAAACACAAGAAATTTTGTTTATGAAAAAGGCATCTCTTAATTTTAGCTACAATAATACATAAATAAACATTTAATCTCTTAAGCGGCTTTCAATTTTGTATTGTTATTAAGTTCCGTAACAATGTCTAAAGGGCAAAGCTTTCAAGTAGGTATGAGATCAAGAAACTTTAATAGACTTATGTACTTAATATTAGGTACATGTACGATGTATGAATATTATTTATGATAACACATTATTCATGCCCATTTTTTTATTATTAATATACGGATACTAATCAAAAATCAGATATTTCTTTGCATTTTAGTTAAATAATCATTTATTTTTTGTTAATACCATTGTTTTCCGTCTCTTTTCTCTCTTATGCTGCACCTATCACAAGTTGTCACCACACCTTGGGTTGGCTAATAGAGAATGCCTATAGGCATTAAGTTCGCCCTTTCTTACCTCCTTTATGTAATTAAATACAAAGATATCCTGAAGTTACGGGATTTGTTGACCGGACTTGATGACTCGCGTTTGTAAATAGCAAGCACAATGCAGTGGCACAGAAAATTGCAATTTGAAGTTCTGGATGACACTGCACATCACAGGTATTCAGACAGTATTCGGAAGTAATCAACTGCACAGGTGATGTTATATTTCCCCAAGTATACGCGCAAATACAGGGGTATTAAATCGTCCCAGACTATCCTGTGCCCTATGTAATGCTCATCAATCGGTAAGATTGATGGAAAGCTGGGCTGCTGTGTCATAGACACGGTAACAATCACAACAACCAGACCCAAAAACCAACAACTTGTTTTTTTCCACAAATGTTGGCTTCAGCTGGGATTCGAACCCAGGACCTGCACGTAGAAGTGAGGTACTCTAACCACTAGGCCACATTGTTCTTGGTAAGGGTGAGCTAGTTTTACGTTTGCAATAAGTAATTACTAGTTTTTCAAATATTTCGCACAGTATGGCGCCATCTACCTACTTTAAAGAATATAAATAACTTCAGCTGTCATGCATGTTACTTGAACAGATTGTCAACAGATGGCGTTTTTCCAATTAAATTAATTAATTAAATCTTTTTAATCAATTTTATGTAAGAAAACATAAATTTTAAGACATTTACTTATTTTTCGTCATTAGAGGGGAAAATAGTCTTTCATCAAATATTAATTTTGATACTGAGAAATTATATATATTTACTCTAGAACCGAACTTAATTATGTACGCGAGTGGCCCGGCTTCAATTGCCGGTTCCGACACCACTAAAGTTTTATGCGCTGATTTATCACGTGCTCGGCGGTGAAGGAAAACATCTCGAGGAAACTGCATGTCTGTGATGATGACGAACGAAGTCCTTCCTTATTCTGGCTGTCAAGCAGTAGTGTGCAAACGTTACCATGTTTTAGTCTTAAGAGCACTGAGAGCTAGTCTAATCACTGTGCATATGAGACTTAAGACCTGATGTCTCAGAATGACGGGCGCAGTGTGGTGTCACACAGAAATGTTCGAGTGACACAGCAGTTTTTTTTTTATTTGATAAAGTGACGAAACGAGCAAAACGTTCACCTGATGGTAAGTGCAACGTCAGCCCATAACAAATGCTGTGTCACTCGAACATTTCTGTGTGAAACCACATATATTATATTGAAGACGAATGGCTCTTCCAGGCTCCAAAACCCTCTTCAAAATGTGCGGTCTCTACTCCGCTGTGGGACATTCACAGCCTGTTACTTTAACATACTATTGGTGATAAAGGTTAGCTTCGAAATTTTAACAACCCGCGGCTTCAATTGTCCAAAATAAGTTTGCTACATGACTGATAGAGAATCTACCACCCCATCTTATCCCGTGGCTGTCGTAAAAGTCGACAGAGTGGCAATTATGGCAAAATCACTCCAAACAAAGAGCTACAAACTTTTGTGGCTAACTATGGGGGAGGCCTACGTTCAGCAGTGGACTTGTGAAAGGCTAAAACGATGACATGACTGCGCCATATGTTCGTCCCTTCTTGGTAATGTTCGTTTTTTATAGGAGAGGGGGCCAACGAGAAAGCGGCTTACCAGGTGGTAAGTGTTCACCACCGCCCATGAACGCAATACCAGGGAAATTCCGAATGCGTTGCCGGCCTTTGAGGAAGGCGAAAGCTCTTTTGTTGAAAGTCCCTAAGTCGTATCAGTCCGGAAAAACTGCCGGCGGCAGCCTATTCCACAAATTAGTTGTACGTGGCAGAAAATTTTGCGAAAAACGCACTGTGGTGGAATGCCAGTCATACAGGTGGTGTCGATGAAATTTTGTTATGTGCAGGAATTAATCCGAACAACTCCTCGGAACACCACCATGATAAACACGGTAGAAAATGCAAAGAGATGCAGCGTCTCTTCGCAAAGCCAGTGGATCGAGCTGATCGGAAAGAACTCGGTCGTTGACGATTCGAGCCGCTTTTCGTTGGATTCGGTCAAATGGAAGGAGCTGGCACTCTCTCACTGGTGGGAAAAGCCCAGAGGTGAGAACAGTATTTCATGTGAGGCGGAATTCGGTTCTCAGCGTGCGACTCTTAAAGGCTATAATAAGAAGTTGTACAGCCTATACGTTATACGACTTTTTACCTTCTTCGTTAAACGAGCTATCTAATGCCTTTTGCATTTTTTAATTCTGATTAAATTTCCTGTGATAAGCGCGTTCAAACGTACAAACTCTCCAACATTTTCATAGTAAGTATCAAGTAGTATCAAGATTTATCATAGTATCTAGTGCTGTTTTGATGTGCGTCAAGATCGTAGCAAGTGGAAAGATGTGGTCTCTGTCTACACCAATAGTAAAGAGGCATGAATATATGTGTGTATGTTTTACCTGAATATGAATTGGGTCGCGTAATTAATATTAGTATAAACAATATATAATTAATATTAGTATAATATATAATAACAATAGGTGTGTGTCGATCGCAGTAACCGGTCGTGTCTGCCGCGAGCATTATTTTGTACCTGCCTGGCACCCGGTATCGATAGATGCGTATATAGAGTAACGAAAGAAACAGAGACAGCTTTGTATCGCATATTAAAACTATTTACCGGCTTCTACTATAAAAGATGAGCAAACGAGATAAAACTAAACAGCTCAAAACTTCTGATAATGTAAGTTTGCAATCATCCCCAAACTTCGTTACTCGTCGTGTACGATCAACTTCCGAGGATACGATTAATGCTTTTCACAAAGAGTTTAAGGATTTCCAAGATTCCATCTCAAACACTTTAGAAAAATGGTTCGCAAAGCAAGATGCCATCATGTCTAAAGTATTAGAGGAGTTTGAGGATATAAAAAAGTCAGTGATCTTCATGTCGAATAAATACGAGGAGCTGGACACCAAAACTAATCAATGTCTGAGCCGTATATCCCAAATCGAAAAGAACCTCGCAACAATGGGGCAGCAAGCTAAACATATATCGGTATTAGAGAATAAAATAGAATCTTTGGAGCAACAGTCACGACAATGCAATATTGAGATCAGCAACATTCCAGAGCGACGAGGTGAAAATATTATAAAAATAGTTGAAGATCTCGGAGTTGCAATAAAACACACCATCACTGCAAACCACATAGTCTCCGCGCATCGCGTGCCTCATGCTAGTTCAACAAGTGGTCACCCCAAGAACATCATAGTGAAATTTAGCACTCGAGTCCTCCGAGATAATATTTTGTCAGCGGCCCGTACGTCAAGAGGACTTCAAACAGACTCATTAAATATATCAGGAGAACCGCGTAAGATATATATAAATGAACATCTTACATTAAGGAATAAACACCTATTTCGCAGTGTTAGAGAGGCTGCTAAACAAAATAATTTTCGCTTCGCATGGGTCAAGCATGGCAGCATACTTGTCCGCGAGAGTGCTACATCCCCTGTGTTTGCCATCCGTGGCCACGAAGACCTCTCCAAGATTAAATCTTAAAAACATTCCTAAGTTTAGTTTTATGACAGTATCTATAAAATTTGTGATATTTGTTCACTTTGTTGTGATATTAACATCTCACTGTGTTCTCTTAATTCATAGCTGCTCTATGCAAATGTTGTTACAAAATTACCCTCAATCGTACATATTACTTTATATTTCGATTTTAAATAATGAAATCGTTGAGTGTTACGATTTAATTTCACAACTACTATTTCAATATGTTTATCGTATATTAATGTCGATTTTAATACTAACAAATCAAATTCCATTGTTTTCTTTGCGGGATCAAGCCTGTCGAGTTATCGAGTGTAATGCAATAATACTAAGAATAAACTTCTATTTCACTATTATATTCAAGGTAATGTATATACTTTTAAGCTGCCAATTAAATAGTTTATATAACAACATATTTACCATTACACAATTATTTCAGATATTAGGTCAGACACTTATTTTTCACATTATTAAATTAATACTGATTTATTATAGAACCTTGCCTCCTTGTCTGCGATAAATCAGCTTGCAATATACTACCAAAATTGTGGTGGAATTCGAACTAAATTAAACACTATCTACATGAATATTTTATCCTACTCGTACGACATTATTATTTTAACTGAAACATGGTTAACTCCAAGTATAGGGGACAATGAATTTATTGATAATCGATATACTGTGTTCCGTTGCGACCGTAACCGAGAAGCTACTGGTAAACTGGATGGCGGCGGAGTGCTTGTGGCGGTGAGGCACGGGTTGCAACCCGTGCGCCGCCTGCTGCCGGGTGCCGCCCCAGGATGCATTGATTACGTCATTATTGAGCTGCCTGCCTACCAAGACAAATGTCATATTATTAGTGCAACGTACATGCCTCCTAACTTACATTTCGATATGTATGTCACGTATTTCGATTTGTTCAGCGATTTACTAACCTCCGATAGCATAATCCATCATTGTTTAGCAGGTGACTTCAACCTTCCAACGATCGAATGGCAAGTAACGGGCCAAAACTGTATACCAAAACTAAGTAATAATACCAGTCGCGCAGGGAAATATCTTCTTCAGTTTCTAGCTTCTACTAATTCCTCACAATATAATTTAAATAAAAATTCTAACGGTCGTATTCTCGACTTATTTCTGTCTGATATTCCTTGCACTTGTGTAACTCCTCCTAGTCCCATATCACCAGAAGTTATACATCATCCTTTCTTATTTTTAACATTAAACCTCCAAACAAAAAGTAAAGCGATGCATAGAAATACTCAGAGAAAATTATCTTACAATAAAGCAAACTATATTCAAATTAACGAAGACATTTCAAAAATAAACTGGTACTCACTGCTTTCTAATGAACCTGCCAAAAAATCCGTTGAAATATTTTATGAAATGATATACTCCATTATAAAATCACATACCCCTATTTGTGCCCCAAAAAATTATTGCTCCCCAGCCTGGTTTTCTCCAGCAGTTATTCACATATATAAGGCTAAAAATGCAGCCTGGATTAAGTGGAAAAAGTACGGTAACGATTGTGACTACGAAATATTTTCCCTATATCGTAAAAGATTTAAAATTGAGTCGAAAAAGTGCTTCAATCGCTATATTCTTCACGTCGAAGAAGGTGTTCATAATAACATAAAATATTTCTGGAACTATATTGCTGATCGCAAGGCTAATACTGGCTTACCTTTAACGATGAACTATAGGGATAAGTCTTCCAGTGAACCTAAGACTATTTGTAACATGTTTTCATCTTATTTCCAATCTGTTTATGAGACTTCCACTCTTGACAAAGACTCATGGGAACCACCCGAAGACTATTCACAAATTAACACTAGCATCCACACTATATCTTTCTTAGTTGAAAACGTGTTGAAAGAATTAAAATTACTTGACGCGACTAAAGGCCCGGGCCCTGATTCAATACCCCCTTCTTTCTTAAAGCACACTGCATGTTCTATTTGCATTCCTCTTCACCTCATATTTAATAAATGCATTCAGGAAGGCTTTTTCCCGGATATATGGAAACAAGCAAACATTACACCTATCTACAAAAGTGGACACAAATCTGATGTGGAAAATTACCGTCCAATATCCATTCTATCTGCCTTGTCGAAACTTTTCGAGAGACTAGTACACGTACATCTTTATCCCATAGTTCATACTCAAATAATAAAAGAACAACATGGATTCGTACAGCGAAGATCTACTGTAACCAACTTGTTACTCTATACATCATATTTATTTAAACAAATGGATGATCGAGTGCAAGTCGATTCAGTATACACTGATTTCCGTAAGGCTTTCGACAAGGTAGATCATGAAATCCTGCTTCGCAAAATTGCTTATAATGGAATCAAGGGCAATCTCCTTCGCTGGTTTGCTTCTTATATAACGAATAGGACGCAAAGAGTTGTGCTTAATGGCTATGAATCTGACACATTTTTAGCTTCTTCTGGCGTTCCACAGGGGTCTATTTTAGGGCCTTTGTTATTTTTAATATTCATAAATGATATCAACCAATGTTTTAAATACTCTAAATTCCTGCTATACGCCGATGACCTTAAAATATACCTTGGTATTCATAATCTACAAGACTGTCTTAATTTACAACAAGACCTTAATAGACTATTTATTTACTGTTCTAACAATAAACTACATCTAAACCTTTCTAAATGTAACACTATAACTTTTACTAAAAAAACGCATGTTTTTAGTTTTGCATATTCACTGGGGGCAGTTCAGTTATCCAAACTATTGACGATTCGTGATCTGGGTGTTTTTCTTGACTCACAACTTCATCTTAATACACACATCGATACAATAGTCAACAATGCCTTCAAAATGTACGGATTTGTTATGAGATCTAGTAAGGATTTTAAAAAACCGTCCACATATATTCACTTATTTAATAGTCTCATTCGCCCACATTTAGAATATGCTTCACAAATATGGGATCCTATATACAATAAACACATTGAACAAGTTGAACATGTGCAACGCAGATTCCTGCTTGCAATGTCTTATAGATGTTATCGTTCGCGTGCGTCTTACACTCGATTGCTCGACAGGTTTGGTCTTCTCTCTCTTGCTTCTAGACGTAAACTTCTAGGTGCCATGACTCTCCATGGCATATGTAATCACAAGTTCGACTGCGTAGATCTTGTTGGTGAAATAAAATACCGAGTACCCAGAGGGTTACAACGAGAGACGCGCCCACACCGCTTGTTTGATACTGGTTTCTGCCGTACTAACGCTGGTTTGCGGGCGCCCTTAAGGCGTCTGTGCCAGTTATACAATGATAAGCTCAGTAACACAGACTTATTTAGTACCCCATCAAGCAAATACAAAAAAATAGTAGGTAAAATATTAAAGCAAGAAATTTAAATACAACTCATAAACTAAAATTACATTTCTGAAATCTTTAATCTATATTTATAACTTATTATGTTCATTTAATAATATAAGTAAGATTGTCCTCGATAGGTAGTCGGGAGGAAGTTGATATTCCCGAAACATTGTATACAAAGATCTTTTGATACTCGTAGCATCTACGTACACAGGGTCAACCTGATTTTGACTACACTACACATAGTTGTTTCTGTTCTCCATAGCAATATGTGGAAAACGGTATGGATTGTACATATATTCTCACATAATTACCTAACCACTTTGTAATAATCGTGTACAATTGTTTGTTTTTCCTAATAAATTAAAAAAAAAAAAATAGTCGTTTTTCATACAGATGAAATCGCAATTACTGAGGGCGACGACGGGCGTGTTTAAGCCGCGTCTTTATCTTCGTGATTAACGATCGTCTCTATATTACGTCACCTGCACGAGGCGCCTGGCCAGCTTAAATAATTTGAAGCTTAGGGAGCAAGGAGATATTGTATTAATTCCCAAGTGTAATTGTAACTATATGTAGACGAAGCTAAGATCACACTTTATATAAGTTACAGTAAAAACCCGTTTCTTGATCTTTACTGGTGTTAGGATTTCTATGCAGGAATCCGTCTAGGTAGGTACCACCCCCGGCCAGTTATTCTGCCGTGAAGCAGTAGTGTGAAAACATTACTGTGTTTCGGTCAGAAGGGCACTGTGAGCTAGCGTAATCACAGGGCATTAGAGACTTAAGAACTGATGCCTCAGGGTGATGGGCACAGTGAGGTGTCACACAGAAATGTTCGGGGTGACACAGCATTTGTTGTGAGCAGACGTTCCACTTACCATCAGGTGAACGTTTTGCTCGTTTCATCACTTTCTCAAATAAAAAAAATGTATGTATATATATGAATGCACTCGAATTTGATATTCGTAAGTAATGATATAGCAAAATATTTAATTATAAAAGAAAAAACGACCTTTAGGAAAATTGCTGATAGTGCTCTGAAAGCCTAGCCATAAGGGTTACTGTCCGCTGTCCACGAGTTGATCAAAAATAACTGAATAACCACGATGGCACTATTATTAATCTTTAGGCTTTTAATCACTTGGAGTAAAGACAGCAATGTATAACACAAACAGTAAATGTACGCATCGATAAGGCAATCAAACAATGTCGCCGTGGGTAGTTATACAGTCAGCACATCCTGGACGTAACCCTAACATGTTGATTAGTAACTTAAGCTATGAATTGTTGTATGACATGAATCATCGTCATCATCATCACTAGTCCACTGCTGAACATAGGCCTCCCCCGTATATTGACACAAAAGTTTGTAGCCCGCATTTTGAGGGGATTTTGCCATAGTTACTGGTGGTAGGATTCCTATGCAGGAATCCGTCTAGTTAGGTACCACCCCAGGGGCAGTTATTCTGCCGTGAAGCAGTAGTGTGCAAACATTACTGTGGATCGGTCTGAAGGGCACTGAGTGCTAGCGTAATCACTGGGCATATGAGACTTAAGAAGTTATGTCTCAGGGTGACGGGCGAAGTGTGGTGCTACACAGAAATATTCTGAGTAACACAGCATCTGTCATGGGCAAACGTTGCAATTAACATCAGGTGAACGTTGCTCGTCTCGACACTTTATCAAATAAAAAAAAAAGTTGCCACGCTTGGCAGGCAAGTTGTCAACCACAGTTTATTTATTAAGATGTTCCAGGAAGTTGCTGCTGCCCATCTCTTGGTTTTTTATTCTCTGTCGACTTTTACGACACCCATGGGATGAGATGGGGTGGTAAATTCTCTTAAGCCGCTGTCACACCGCCAATAAGGACAAGCCAAGACATGTATAATGTCCTGTTATGGCTTAGAAACTTACACCAAATTCCTAGTCAGAAAAGACACCTTGTTTTGCAGCATCGCATTGACATGCGTGCGGGCGACGTTGAATCAATCCTTTCTTATTATGATTAGTCAGAGGCTGGCTTCTCATAATCGTTAAGCCTGGATGTAGTAGAGCCTCATGCACAAACAATTTTATAGAAAGTAAGCATTTATTTTAGTATAAATAGACGTAAGAAATATTGTAATATTACATACATACATACATACAGTCACGCCTCTTTCCCATAGGGGTAGGCAGATACCACATCTTTCCACTTGCTCCGATCCTGACACACATCTTTAGCTTCTTCTACTTTCATTAGCGTTTTCACACACGCTCGTCGGTTGCGGGTACTTTTACCGTGACCTTTCCTCAAAAGTTCACCGATCTGATTGTGATACGTACGCCTAGGTCGACTCTTACCGGCTTTTCCATTCACACTTGCCTCATAAATGTTGTAATATTAAGTCTTAATTAAACATTTGTAAAGACAAGTTGTCTTTTAAAACCTTCAGCGGCGCTCCCGAAACATAAGTAGTTAGGTTATTACGGTTTATTAATATATTCTCCATTATCGTGAATATGATTCATGGCTCTGATTAAGAAAGTCGAAATAAAACTTAATGGTTAACTTATTACATACATACATACATAAGATCACGACTGTATCCCATAAGGGGTAGTCAGAGACTGGGCACTCACTGCAAAAGCAGATGACTGCCACAATCCACGTTCCACCAAAACAATATATTGCACTTGGTGTGATAGGTGGTGAGCCCATCGCCATCATGCGCTGTTGGGTGCACAGTGCAGTTTAATTCCTTACTCGCCTTTTACGAGATCTATTGGATGAGATGGAGTGGTAGTATTCTTTTAACGAGCCGCCACCACACGGATATAATAATAAGTATACTTAAACATACAAAACATAAATACACACACACACATATATAAATATATATATATATATATATATATATATATATATATATATATATATACATGCAAAATAAACATACACACATATTCATACATACTTCTATATACGTTACATATACTTAAAAATGCAATGATCAAGGAAGACTTCCTAGGCTTTCAGAGCACTGTCAGCAATTTTACTGGTAGTAAGATTTCTATGTAGGAATTCATCTAGGCAGGATCAGTTATTCTGCGTTGAAATAATAGAGTGCACACATTTTTGTGTTTCGGTCTAGCCTACATCTAGTGTAATTACTGGGCAAATGAGATTTAAGAACTACTATCTCAGAGTGACTGGCTCAGTGTAAAGGTTTTAAAAAAAACATAATTTACTTCCTACTTTTACCATTCACTTCCCTTTAATATGGTTGAAGGGGGCGATAGCTGCCACATGCGTCATACTTGTGAATATGTGCTGTTTGTGTAGGCTGGTCTGCTCGCTGCATTGCAATACACTTATATATGTATTATTATTAAACCCGTTTGAAATTTTTGTCATAGAGTGTGCATCGATTGTCTATGAGACTTTTCTTTGTAAATTTATACACAATGTTTTATGACTAAAATTAAAATAAAATAATTCCAAAACAGAGGATATCTTCAGGGTTTCTTTCGCCTGTTTCTTCTCTGTAAGAGGGAGAGTGGATAATTACGTATAAAAAATAAGTATATCATATAAGTACAAAATACAGACTTCACATTTTATATCATTGCATTCAAAGGTGCAAGCTGGCATATTTTGCATTTCTTATTTTATAACAATATTCCATCTGTCAGGTGAAATCTGGTATTCATATTTTTTAATTAGATTGAGTGACGAGACGAGCAAAACGTTCACCTGATGGTTCAAAGTCTGCCTGTAACAAATGCTGTATGTGGCACCATACCGCTCCCGTCACCCTGAGACAAAATTTCTTAAATCTCACATATTCAGTGATTACATTAGCTCTCTGTGCCGTTCAAACCGAAACACAGTAATGTTTGCACACTACTGCTTCACGGCAGAATATCTGGCCTGGGGTGGTACCCACCTAGGTAGATTCCTGCAAGGAATCTTACAACCAGTAAATATAAAGTGGTACTTACAATCGCTACGAATAGAAAAGGGAAATCAGTGGTATAGTGTCTTGTAATTCTTTCCTAGAATAAGCAGTGTCAGAGATTTGTGTTTTTTTAAGAGAATAAAACGGTCAGGGCTTAAAATAATTAGGCGTTACTTTCTACAAATCCATAATAGTACACACATGAGCACATTTCAAAAATAAAGTTAATTTGTTAATATCCTCGTGCAAATTTTAAAATTATGTGTATTACCTATTGTCTAAAGAGCACTGCCTTCCGTTCAATAGCATGCACAAGCTAACTAACACCGCCACCAGATGCCCTCCACTATAAAACTACAACTAGACAATACAGACCTCTGATATCGAGAACACGACACGTGTTTCACCGCACAAAGAAGCATTATCAATTTACGACAGACATATGATTTTTTTATGGAAAAATGTGACGTAAATAGTTCACCTGCTGGTAAGTACAGCGTCTGTCCATAACGATTACTGTGTCACCCAGAACTTTTCTGTGTAGCACCTCTCTGTTCTCGAGAACTGATGTCTCAGATCAGTTCTTAGGTACACACCTAATGGTAAGTGTAACGTCTGCCCATAACATATTAAGTGTCACCCAGAACATTTCTGTGTGACGACACACTGCGCCTGTCATTCTGAGACATTAGTTCTAAAATCTCATATGCCCAGTAATTACGCTAGCTCTCAGTGCCCTTCAATCCGAAACACAGTAATATGCTTCACGGCAGAATAACTGACCCTAGACTGGTACCTGTCTAGACGGCTTCCTGCATAGGAATCCTACCCCCAGTAAAGGTAAATTAAGATAATTAGCAGATTATTTCCTGTAAGCAATATTTATGGTGGCGGCTTAAGAGAATCTACCACCCTATTTCATCCCGTGGGTATCGTAAAAGTCGACAGAGGGATAGTAAAAACCAAGAGATGGGCAGCAGTATCTTCCTGTAATATCTGAATAAATAAACTGCGGTTGCCAACCCGCCTGCCAAGCGTGGCCACTATTGTAAATCGAAATCTATTGAAGAGGCCTATGTTCAGCAGTGGACTAGTTGCGTGCTGAAAAGATGATGATGAAACGACTAAAGTGAATATATAATCAGTGGTGACCAGTAAACTAACTTGTTTAAAGATGATGATGTTCTCCTAGCCGATTTCGACCACGGCGACAACTTCCGACTACTGTCGAGAGCCGTCAACTGCGCAGGAGATATTATAGTGCCACAAGTGTACGCGCAAACACAGAGGCACTCACTCGTTCCAACCTACCCGCGCCCGATGTAACGCTGAAGCGATAAGATCGGAGATAGGCTAGGATGCAGTGTCAGAAACACGGGGACAATCACAACACAACCAGACCCGAAAACCAACAATTTATGTTTTAGTACAAATGTTGGCTCCGGCTGGGATTCGAACCCAGGACCCGCGGCTTAGAAGTCAGGTACTCTGACCACTGAGCCACGCGGTCTTCAAAACCACAAAATTAAAGATAACCACTGTTGTTCACAAGTCTTTGAACTAGGGTTTTAGTACTTCGACAATTGACTGAGTGAGAAGTATGTAGGTATTTGTACTGTTTAGTCTACTAACCGGTAAGCTTAAGCGAGCCTTACGGCTAAATCCAGATTATTTCACTTACGATGCATAATGATAACGTTACCTCTGTGAGGGGCGATTTCGGTGATTAAGTTCTAGCAATATACATTTGGAGCTAAGTGGAAGCAATTTGGCAAGTCGAAATATTGGCATCTTGTACGACCTCCAACTAACTTAGTGTAAGCATTCCAAATATAACGACCTCGATTCGATACATATTTAGCTTTGTAGGTAGAGTATTTGACTAATCCCTAATCTTGGATCCGGGGTTCGACTTTTTTTACACGCTTTATATTCGCTTCACTTGCATGTTTGCAGGTTTGTAATCAACTCCTTAGGGCTCGATTTTCTCCTACTTTGAACGATCCGATTTAATTCAAATTTTGCACACCTGTCAAAGACCGATGACAATGCAATAATTCGACTAAAAAATAAAAAATAACAGTTTAAAAAAACTAATAAAATACGCTTTTATAGAAGATCCAACAAAATTACTCAATAGATGGCGCTAATATATTACTGTTATACCACCTCTATAACAGGAATATATTATTATATTATTAGATAAAAGTATAGTAAAAAAAAAAGTTTCAGCCTATAAATGTCCCACTACTGAGCACAGGCTCTCATTTCTGAGAGGGTTTTGGAGCTAGGAAGAATCCGCCACGCTGCTCCAATGCGGGTTGGCGGACTTCACATGTCTTCGAAATATTCTTAATTTCTCAGACATGCAGGTTTCCTCACGATGTTTTCCTTCACCGCCGAGCACGTGGTAAGTCAGCACTTAAAATTGCAATTAACAATTTTAGTGGTGCCGGCACCGGGAATCGAACCCAGGTCACTCGCGTACTATGAAATTAAAAGCGAGCGCCTAGCCCCTGAGCTACCACGGCTCTTATTATTATTAGATAAATAAGAAAAAAATGTTTTATTTTAAAAAAAAAGCTTGGGTGCTTTTTGAGATATCATCGAAATGATAATCCTTCTTCTCATATTTGTCAATGGAATATTTGTAACTATTGACACCATGTAAAAAATTTAAATGAAACTAATTTTACGGATTTTATCGCGTTTATTTTTGTTATTTATAACCCGACGTTTCGAGTGCTTTACAGCACCCATGGTCACGGGGGGACTGAGGTGACAGATGTCCTGATGTCATAGTTAACCCGGAGTACCTTCAGCTTTTAATTATTTTTTGTGGTCCGATCTACGCAGAAAGAGCTAACTGTGTCTTGACCTTCCTGTGCCAAACCACCAAAGTTGTATGGGTTACCGAAAATACACAAACTCAATGCTCCGCTACGTCCAATAGTGAGTCAGATCGATTCACCAACTTACAGATTGGCTCAACATGTGGCTAAAATACTCTCTCCACTAAGAGGACATACAAGAGCACATACAAAGGATTCCTACCATTTTGTCAGTGAGATAAAAGACCTACATCTTACTGACAATGAAACTATGGTCAGTTTTGATGTTCAGTCGTTATTTACATGTCTACCTGTTGAAGACTGCATCTCAATTTTAACTAGGAAACTAACAGAGAACAACATGCCATTAGAAAATGCAGAATTACTGAGACATTGCCTAACATCTGGCTATCTATTGTGGAAGGAACAATACTACCGGCAAGTAGATGGTGTGGCGATGGGCTCCCCGGTATCTCCCATTGTTGCTGACATTTTCATGGAAGACTTTGAGGAGAAAGCCCTCCGTACTTCTCCAGTAAAACCAACGTTCTACAAGCGGTATGTAGACGATACTTTCACAATTCTACCTTCTAATAAAGTCACTGCATTTTTAGACCACCTTAACTCCATTAATTCTAAAATACAATTTACAATGGAGTTAGAGACAAATAACTCTTTAGCTTTTCTAGATGTTTTAGTAATTAGAAATCCTAATAACACCTTGAGTCACACTGTGTATAGGAAAAAGACCCATACCAACAGGTATTTAAACGGTGAATCTCACCACCATCCTTCACAGTTAGCTACCGTGGGCAAATCTTTGTTTCAGAGAGCACAAAGGATCTGTGACAGTAAACACCTGGCCGGCGAGCTTCAGCATGTCAAGCAAGTTTTGCAAGACAACAAGCTTCGGGTTCCGCGCCTTCGTCGCAGTGACCGAGTGAAGCCGGCCACAGTCGAGCGTGTACCTGCAGTCCTACCATATGTCAGAGGAGTCACAGACAAGATTGGCTATATCTTGAAGCGGGCTTCCATAAAAACATTTTTCAAGCCGCCGAAGAAGATAAGTCAATTTTTACCATCTGTCAAGTGTAACATCCCTCTACAAGATGCAGGAGTATACAAGCTGGATTGTGAATGTGGTCTCTCTTACATAGAGCAAACAAAAAGATCAGTAAAAACCCGCGTAAAAGAACATATAGCTGATGTGAAGCATCGCCGCCCCAGGAAGTCTGCAGTCTGTGACCATGTTCTGGATCATCCCAACCATTACAGCAGATTTGATAAACCACAAATCCTCGCAAAAGAACACCGATTCCTACCAAGGATGATTCGCGAGGCTATTGAAATTAAAAAAACATCCTAATTTTAATAGAGAAGATGGTTGGGTATTACCACCAGTTTGGGATCCTATAATTAATAAAATTAAGTCAAAAACCAAGCATACCACTGCAAGGCTTCAAGACACAGTTAGCTCTTTCTGCGTAGATCGGACCACAAAAAATAATTAAAAGCTGAAGGTACTCCGGGTTAACTATGACATCAGGACATCTGTCACCTCAGTCCCCCCGTGACCATGGGTGCTGTAAAGCACTCGAAACGTCGGGTTATAAATAACAAAAATAAACGCGATAAAATCCGTAAAATTAGTTTCATTTAAATGTGTAGTGTTCGCGTAAATATAAGAAATCTTTACCATGTAAAAAAATTATATATAGTTATAGAGTAACAAGAATATATTAGCGCCATCTATTGATAAATAAGAAAAAAGTTTTATTTATGAAAGTAAGTGACGATACGAGTAAATCGTTCCCACGATAGTGATGGCATTACATGTTATGGTGTTGATCTGAACGAATAAAGGCTGTCCGTACAATACCTTAATTGCCGCATACGTGACCTCGATATAGGAAATAGTTAGGCTCTATTCTACTCTGCTGCCTGCTCCCTGAATAAAAGGAAGGAGATACCTAATTTAAAAAAAAACATTGTAACATTGGTAAATAATTAAATATATAATTGCTTTCTCGGAAACTGCTTTCACGATTTGGATGAGATTTGGATATTTAGATAATGTTTTCATTTCCAAGTTTATCTTGACTAGCTTCGTTTTCACACAAGTAATTAAAATATTGTTAAGACATAATTTTTTATTATAAGTTATATTAAAAAGGCTGATTCCTTTAAATGACAGTCGATGGTACATGACTGTAGGGAAAGTTAAGTAAGAAGGGAAAATAATTACGCCGATTTTATTGAAGCGAAACCAGCAGAAATAATTTGCGTACAAAATACGAAATGCGAAATACAAATAAAGGGACTTTCAATTAAGAAATCATCGCAGGGATTTTCCATTGTTAACAAACAAATTAAGACTAACGTATTGAATTACATTATAGGATACGAAATTCGCAACTTTATAAAGGAAATAGACAACAAAGAATGGTAAAGATATACTCAATTTTCTAGAAAGCAATATATGTATGTTTTTGTAATGTGTTATAGTGCGATAAGATTGGAGATAGGCTTTTCATACTATAATGCGATAAGTTTGAAGATAGGCTATAATTTAATAGATTTTTTTATTCAATATATATTATTTGCATAACTGTCATTGAACGTAATTTTTTTAAAACTATATTGATCTTTTATTGGATAAAGTTACGTCAGAATTTTTTTGACTCGAGCCAAAATGGAGGCGACGTGGTTCGCCACCCGTTTTACCCGCGGGGGGTACCCTTATATAGGAAAAACGCGTGACTATATGTATCTATGTAAATTGACGAAAAGCAAAACGTTCACCAGATGGTAAGTGCAACGTCTGACCACAAAAAGGATTCCAGCGGTGGTATACTTCATACTTCTATTTCTGCAACAATCTGTAAACTGGTAGGATTCCTTCACAGGTCTTAGACGAACACCAGTTCGCAAAAATGGTTCTGTCCTAGGAAGAACCAGAAATAAACCAATCGGGCAGAACTTTATTGGTTTTTTGTCAATAACTTTCTGAACTAGAATAGTATGATAAACAAAGATTTAAAAATAGCTTGACAGCAATCACCTCATTCCCAGGGGTTCTCATTATCTAGGTTTATGTCAGAGATACGTCGATAACTACAATACTACCAGACCAGAAAATCAACAATTTGTATTTTTGCGCAGGACCCGTTGGTTAATAGTAGGGTACTGTGACAACTTGGCCCAGCGGCTGTTTAACAAATAATATAGAAAGTAAAGACTTAGGGCCAATATCACCGTTGAAACTAAATTTTAAATATCGAATAGTTGCAACAGCGGTAGCAGTCTCAACGGTGTATCTAATAGAGTTAGATACACCGTTGAAACTAAATTTTAAATAGATTTCAACGTTGAAAATAAACGCGATCAGTTCAAGCTAAACGAAGTTTAAGCGTTTAACTGAGTTCATTGCTACAATTTTCATCAACGTCAAATGAACGCAGTTAAAGCTAAACGCGGTTCAAATTCAGAACGCTCAATTTTCGACGTTTAGCTCCATTAAACGCGTTAAGAGAACTGTCATCGTCAATTGCACAACTATGTTAAGCAGAAAAATTATATTTATTTCATATTGTTTTGTGTGTGACTTATGTATAAAAACTGGCTGTTTGATGTCGCAAAATACAAAATACATGGAGTTTTTGTTTAAGATTGTGACGATATTTCATGTAAACTACGTTTTTCTAATCGCGAACAAAATGGAGCAGGTGAAAACCGAGTAAACCCAATAACCGACAAACCGAGCATCGGTTAAAAGAAAACCGAGATCAAATTATAAATTTGAAGTTAGTTAAGTAAAACGTGTTTTTATTTTTATATTTGCTTTCCCAAGCAAACGTTGAAATTGGTTCTTAAAATCTATACATCTATATACAAATAAATAAAATTGAAGTGTGAAAATAATAGCTTTTTACTGAAACAGTTTTAAAGTTTTTGTCTGTCTGTCTGTCTGTCTGTTTGTTCTGGCTAATCTTTGAAACGGCTGGACCGATTTTGATAGACTTTCACTTACAGATAGCTGATATTATAGCGGGTAACTAAGACTACTTTAATTTTAGAAAAATAATTTAGAGTTCCGTGCAAAAAATTAAAACTCCAAAATCCGATTCAAACAGGGAAGTATATATGTATATCATCGATCGGGGTCCGCTTGTTTACGCGGGTAAAACCTCGGGGCACAGCTAGTTCTGAAATAAATGAACATTAACAATTAACTTTAACTGCTTAAATTAACAAAATTGTACTAAAATACACTGGTATGCCGCAGAATACAGAGTATATCACATATTTGAAAAAAAAACTAAATGGTATTTCCCGCTAGTTTGGTATTCTTTTATAAAAAAGAGCGAACGCTTGAAGGTTGTTCAAAATTCAATTCCATGCAACGTCCATGTCCAGGGATATCGTTGATTTTTGTGCAGAACGAGAGGCCTTTGAACAGGTGGATAGCGTTTGTGAATTTTTTCTCTCTAACTCGCGGTAAAAATCGACAAAGTGAAAAATTGTATTGTACGATATAAGCGAGTTGCCAGTCTATGCATAAAATAATGTTCTAATGTGAACAGAATGGAATAGAACATAATATTTTTTATTCAATATATATCATTTACATATCAAACATATCATGATCATTCGCAAAGAAATGCCTCTGTCCTGGGAAGAACCATCAAGAAGCCCAGCTTTGTGGCAGCCAGTTATGTGGGAACGCAATGTGGAGCACGTATTTTAACTCGTACCAAAAATTCGCCTCCCTTTGCGTCTCGTTTCCCGAGGGGGCGAGAAGTGGGCTACGTGTGTGGTCTCTGTTATCTTCAGGTCGTTCTTCTTATTAATTAATCATCATCATCATCATTTCAGCTCATCACTACTAGTCCACTGCTGAACATAGGCCTTCCCCATAGATTGCCACAAAAGTAAGCAGCTCTCATTTTGTGGGTATTTTGCCCTAGTTACTTTATTTATTCAGATGTTCCAGGACGCTGCTGCTGCCCATCTTCTGATTTAACCGAACCGAGTGTGCTAGCGGCTTAAGAGAATCTGCCACCCCATCTCATCCCGTGGGTCGTTAAAGTCGACAGAGGGAAAATTTTAATTAATTAATCGACAAGTATTAATTAAGAATAACAGAAACGTTGCACGAAAACGCCACACTCAAATTCGACCTCGAAATTTTAGTGTCATCGCGCCCAAAAATGTTTGACTTGAAAATTAGACGTATGTGAAATTTGTTAAAAGTCCGACTGAAGGTATTGTCAATGTCGGTTAAGATATTTAATCCAATATAAGATATAGGTATTCTATATAGACGACCGCGTGACCCAGTGTTCAGAGTACCTGACTTCTACGCCGGGGGTCCTGGGGTTCGATTCCCAGCCGAAGCCAATATTTGTGCTAAAACACAAATTGTTGGTTTTCGGTTCTTGTTGTGTTGTGATTGTCCCGGTGTTTCTGACACTGCATCCTAGTCTACCCCCGATCTTATGGCATCAGCGTTACATCTGGCGTGGGTAGGTTGGGACGAGTGAGTGCCTCTGTGTTTACGCGTACACTTGTGGCACTATAATATCTCCTGCGCACTTGATGGCCCTCGACAGTATTCGGAAGTTGTCGCCGTGGTCGAAATCGGCTAAGTGAACATCAATTATGATCAATCATCAATAGAATAAGATAACAAATATCTGTCGATGGCCTATTTTCGACCACTGCGAAAACTTCCGAATGCGTCAGAAGCTGCCAACTGCGAAGGAGATATTAAAGTGCCACATTTGTGGCAAAGACACAATCACAGAGTCACGGGGGCAATCACAAAACAGCCATACCGGAAAGGCTCCGGCTGGCCAATTCAGGACCCACCGCGCAGTAGTCAGGTACTCTCACCACTAGGTCACGCAGCAGTTCAAATAGGTCTTGAAAAGAATACGTCACACGCCAGTATTTTTTTTGGAATAAGAAAATAGTCATGATTTCCATAAAAAGAAACATAAAGCAATAACTGCATCGAATTTATAAGAGTTACATTGTGTTTCAAATAAGATTCAGTAAGAGATTTGATTTCACAAAGCTATGGTGCTAAAACAGCAAAAAAGCGAAGGTTCCGTTTTCTAAGTTTAATTGCGTTAGTAACTCTTTCTAGCAGTAGAAAGACGTGGCCGTGAAACTAGCGACGAATAATGCAAAATGTCTTTAATGACAGTTAATTCATATATTATTCCCGTTGTGGATAATTTACCAACAGATACGTGTCCCGCAGAGTAGAATAGGACCTACCTCTTTCCTACCGAGTTGTCGTAAGAGGCGACAAAGGTATTGTAAGGACAGAATTCATCGTGCAGAATAACACCATCATATGCAATTCTGTCACTATACTGCTCGTGGGAACGCAATGGGGAGTAAGAATTTTTTGTCTCGTACCAAAATGGCAGCGACGTGGTTCGCCACCCGTCACGTCTCGTTTCCCGCAAGGACTAAAAGTGGGCTACGTGACTGTATGTATCTATGTAGATATTTCCCTGGTGGATTCCAGACATGTGTTGCTGCCGTTTTCGCCAGTACAAACTGGAAAAATTTATGATACATACATATATTTTATACATACATTTTACTGGCGGTAGGATTCCTATGCAGGAATTCGTCTACGTAGTTACCACCCCAGGGCCAATTATTCTGCCGTGAAGCAATAGTGTGTTTCGGTTTGAAGGGCACTGTGAGCTATTGTAATCACTGGGCATTTGGGACTTAAGAACTGATGTGACAGGGTGATGGTCCCAATGGAGTGTCACACAGAAATGTTCCGATTTACACTGCTTTTGCTATGGGCAGACGTTACGCTTACCATCAGCTGAACCTTTTGCTCGTTTCATCACTTTATCCAATAAAAAAAATACAGACATCTTTTCCCATATATTAGGTAGGTACACACGTAGCTCACTTTTCTTTACTTGTATATGTTATCACGACCGTGTCGCCTAGTTGTCAGATTACCCTGACTTCTTTGCCGCGGGTCCCGATCTCGAATGTCAGCCGAAGCCAAAATTTTTTCAGAAAAACAAAATGATTTTTTTCGGGTCTGACTGCGATGTGATTCTCCCCGTTTCTTTTACTTTATTTGACAAAATGACAAAACGGGCAAAACGCAAAACTACTAGGAAGCACCTAGTTTACCTCCGAGCTTATCGCATGTTCCTCTGTGTTTTTACTTACACTTGTGTATATCCTGCGCGGTTGATAGTGTTTAACGTGGTTGAAAGTCGGTTAGAAAGACTTTTTTTTTATATTTTTTTTTTATTTCATAAAAGTGACGGAACAAGCAAAACGTTCACCTGATGGTAAGTGCAACGTCTGCCCATAACAAATGCTGTGTTCACCCAGAAAATTACTGTGTGACACCACACTGCGCCCTTCACCCTGAGACATCAGTTGTTAAGTCTCATATGCCCAGTGATTACGCTAGCTCACAGTGCCCTTCAAACCGAAACACAGTAATGCTTGCACACTACTGCTTCACGGCAGAATAACTGGCTCTGGGGTGGTACCTACCTAGATGGATTCCTGCATAGGAATCCTACCACCAGTAAAACGTTGAATGTCATCATCAGTTTCTGTACAGTCCACTGCTGGAAAGAAACCTCATTTTGCCACATTTGGCAGACGGATTGGACGGATCTCGCCAGATATCTCGCCTCTTCTGACCATCATCGTTTTTTATAGGATAAAGTGACGAGACCAGCAAAACTTCACTTGGTGGCATGTGCAACGTCTGCCTATAAAACCTTATTTTATGGTAAGTCTGCTAAATGCTGTGTCACTCAGACCCAAACATGTAGTATTTTTGGGTCACGCGGATCTTAGCAAAGTAACTTAGCAAATTTTGCATGCGGATCTTAGCAAAGTAACTTACCTTCCTTCATTATAATGGATTTCCGCAAAGTAACGCCTTTTTTCGCTTTAAATTTCATAGTACGCGAGTGACCTGGGTTCGATTCCCGGTGCCGGCACCACTAAAATTGTTAATTGCAATTTTAAGTGCTGATTTACCACGTGCTCGGCGGTGAAGGAAAACATCGTGAGAAAACCTGCATGTCTGAGGAATAAAAAATATTTCGAAGACATGTGAAGTCCGCCAACCCGCATTGGAGCAGCGTGGCGGATTCTTCCTAGCTCCAAAACCCTCTCAGAAATGAGAGGAGGCCTGTGCTCAGTAGTGGGACATTTATAGACTGAAACTTTACTTTACTTTACGCCTGATTCTATAAACTATATAAAATAAGTTGAACAAAGTGTCAATAACGTTATCCCTCGCCGTGTGGTGGCGGCTTAAGAGAATCTTCCAACCCATTCCATCCCGTGAGTGTCGCAAAAGTCGCCAGTGGGAAAATAAAAACACGAAGATGGGCAGCAGTATTTTCCTGAAATATCTGAATAAAAAAACCGCGGTTGTCAACCCGCCTGCCAAGCTTGGCAACTATGGCAAAATCCCCACCTAAATGAAAGCTACAAACTTCTGTGGCAATCTATGGGTAGGTCTATGTTCCGCAGTGGACTAGTGATGTGTGGTAGAGTGTCTGAAATGATGAACGTTTTCGCAATTTTTTTTTTATATTTTTAGTCTTATTTCATCTCCTCTTTATTTATTCTTTTAAAATGTTTGATGGCTGCCCGTTAGTTTTTCTGGTTAATGGCACCGTCAGAATAACAGATGCAAAGTCGAATGCCTTTTTGTTGCCGTAGTCCTATATTAGGTTTATGCTTCTTTTTTATTGGATAAAGTGACGAAACGAGCAAAACGTTCACCTGATGGTAAGTGCAACGTCTGCCCATAACAAATGTTGTGTCACTCAGAAAATTTCTGTGTGACACCACACTGCGCTCGTCACCCTGTGACATCAGTTCTTAAGTCTCATATGCCCAGTGATTACGCTAGTTATCAGTGTCCTTCAAATCGAAGCACAGTAATGTTTGCACTACTGCTTCACGGCAGAATAACTAACCCGGGGGGGACCTACCTAGACGGATCCCTGCATGAGTATCCTACCACCAGTCAAGCTGCTGCTGGAGAAATTCCGTAACCGCCATGCTTGGTAAGCGGACTTGCGATCGGCATACTACAGATAGTTATTTAACCATATATCGGAGGTGATTTTTCTAGAACTTTCTTTGGTGGAGTTCTACGATATACATGAAACGAGATTAAATATAAGATTCCCTTATGTTCCCTTATGATCCCCTTAAGTTGATTTCACACCACACTTACATATGGAATCTTAGAAGATTCCATACGTAAGTGTAGTGTGAACTTTGATGTGTGCACGATGAATATATAACATACATACATACATAAGATCACGACTGTATCCCATAAGGGGTAGTCAGAGACTGGGCACTCACTGCAAAAACAGATGACTGCCACAATCCACGTTTCACCAAAACAATATAATGCACTTGGTGTGATAGGTGGTGAGCCCATCGCCACCATGCGCTGTTGGGTGCACAGTGCAGTTTAATTCCTTACTCGCCTTTTACGAGATCCATTGGATGAGATGGAGTGGTAGTATTCTTTTAACGAGCCGCCACCACACGGCTCTGAATATATAACGACACAATATTTTAATATTTTTGAATTAAACATGATTAATGTCTCTGTAATTTTAATCTAAAATTTTACTACGATAGAATTCAGTTTAATCTATACGGAATTTACACCGAAAATAAAGAAAATTTTATCGTAGTCGTTATAATGTATTCGCTTTTTAATTGCCTGAAAATAGATCTCCATTTCAGTTGAAATGTAAATTGAACTTATTAAGAAGCAACCAAAATAAAAAGACGGCAGAAGACGAGAGGAAAGAAATCGGTCACTGTGAAACTTTCAGTGTTTTCTACATTTTCATTAAGTTTTATTTAAAACTTATTTTTAACCAACAGTTTTAAAGAATATTTATGAAGAGGTCAAGATCGAAAGTTCAAAATTAATAACATTTTGATTATTAACCAAAAATAGTTTTGCACAAACGTTGGCTCCGGTTGTTATTCGAACCCGGGACCCTTGGCGTAAAAGTCAGGTACGGTAACCTCCTCACGCTTGCATAATGAAGGTTTCTCTAGGATTATAGTAATTTAAAGTACGATTTAATTAAATGAAGACAGTTTCATACGTCTCGACGCACTGAAGATTTGGACACAGCTACACCACATCCCCAGAGTGGACACCATCGCCTGACGTCACAAGATCCCCACGCTAACTACGATATAGCTACATCTATGTCAGAAACGAGAGGAAGATCTGTGCTTATCAGTGGGACATTTAAAGGCTTTACATACATACAATCACACCTTTTGCCCATATAAGGTTTAGGCAGACGCAACACGCGAAGCCCACTTTTCGCCCCCGCGGGAAATAAGACTTGACGAGTGGCGAACAACTCCGCCGCCGTTTTGGTACGAGTCAATAATTTTTATTTTAAATTCTTCCTCCTCATTGCGTTCGCACGAGCAGTATAGCGACATCATTGGATATTATGCAGTATAGCGACATCATTGGATATTATGCAGTATAGCGACATCATTGGATATTATGGTGTTATTATGCACGAATAAAGGCTGTACAAAACCTCGGTCGCCTCTTCGGTAGGAAAGAGGTAGGTGCTATTCTACTCTGCCGGGTTTTTCTATTTCATCACAGTGTTAAGCAATTATGAACAATTGTTGCCATTTCTTAAATAAGCCTTTTAAGTGTTCAATATACATATAAAATGGCGCAATTGTAGCGCTAACCGTGACTAATAGCGCAATATATCAAAGTTTCCTTCATTAATGCATCGAAGCACTTGCTTCTTACGCCTGCTATGAATTTTTAATGGGAACTTGAAAATTCATTACCTCGTGCGATAATAAACTGTGTTTTATGATGCAGAAGGAAGGCTACTTTTAAATAAATACAAGCAGGTTTATTTTATTGGCTATGTGAATACGTTATTCACTTTCATTTTTATTTGGACTGATCTGGTCACTGTTAGCCCGAAGGCTTTCACAGCTTCGCCGGATTGAAAGGCGGCAGAGCGCTGAGGGTGGTTTGCCGAAACCTTTATTTGTGGATGACCGGCGCAAGGGTCCGAGAGGGGTCCTCGGCTTGGACTGTCATCATGTGCGCGAGAACACGATTCACCCGTGTTCCAGGGCGGTTCTCACCGCCCAGAGTTACCGACACACAAGTCGATAGTCCGAATGGTGGCCCGCAGCTTCCCTCGGACAGTCATTAGACGACTTAAAACATTTAAGATATTCGAAATCGCGAAAGCATGCAGCGAACGCGACACAGTCCGAATTTTGAGGTTTTTGTAGGAGTTTAATTATTTATTTATGTTTGGGTCAAACCAAACCTGGCACGAAGGCCCCTGGCCCGCGAGCACAGTATCTAATGAAGCTGTAAAAGCCGAGAAGGCTAACAGCAATTACATCACCGAAAATGTATGTGCGCGAGAGTAACTGACTCGAGGGTGCCCAATGGGGACGGCCTCGGCTCGGTCAGTTACTTCAATCGAGAGGGAAGTTACTATGATATTAACGTATAGTAACGTATAGTAGTCTCGATTCCCGCGAGGGCGAAAAGAGGGCTACGTGAATGGCCTCTGCCTAACCATTATATGGGAAAAGGCGTGACTGTATGTATGTATGTACTCGTATGTATACGTAAGAAGACGGGTATTCTTCAGAAACACCAAAATTCATATTTACAATTGGTGAATGAACATCACAAAGAAACTTAATCGCTAAGGTTTCGGGACTCCTGGCCCATTTAGACCACAGCCAAATCTTCCAGTTTACGTTTTTATTTTTTATTTGATAAAGTATCCAGACGAGCAAAACGTTCACCTGATGGTAAGTGCAACGTCTGCCTGTAGCACATGCACATTTCTGTGTGACACCACACTGCGCCCGTCACCCTGACTCATCAGTTCATAAATCTCATATGCCCAGTGATTACGCTAGCTCTCAGTGCCCTTCGAACCGAAATACAGTAATGTTTGCACATTACTACTTCACGGCAGAATAACTGGCCCAGATAAAACGTCTGCACTGCTGCAACGGGCAGCTTACTCAGATATTTTAAATCTAGCCATTTTAATACAGTTATTCGCATTGGTTTAAAAGTCATGATTTTTTTTGTTTTCGTTGAAAGGTTCTCGAACGGCAATGGTAATCCCTTTGCCGGCAAAAGCAGTGTAGGGCAACCGGCAAGTTGATGAAGCATCAAGGTTCTGTTCAAGGCGCGGTTCTGCGATAAGTCGATGGATGCAGGTGGCTTAGGACCGTGGTTGGCATATGTTAATTATGTATGTGATTGATTATAGCTTACAAAAACTGATGTCTAATTCCCAAATACATTAACAATAATTTAAAGAATGCTTTGAATTAAAGATGTTCAGAACGTCAGCCTGAGACATCAGTTCTTAAATCGCATATGCTAAGTGATAGTGTAATCACTTAGCATATTTGTTATACTTATTCCCTTTTTTTCAATTACGTGTTTTGGTCAACTATTTTATCATTTAATCTGTAAACCCTTTAAAGAAAAGTTTTTTTTATTCTATAAAGTGATGAAACGAGCGAAACGTTCACCTGATGGTATGTGCAACGTCTGCCCATCATAAATGCTGTGTCACCCAGAATATTTCTGTGTGACACCTTACTGTGCCCATCACTCTGAGACATCAGTTCTTATGTCTCATATGTCCAGTGATTGCACTAGCTCTCAGTGCCTTTCAAACCGAAACAGTTATGCGCACACTACTGTTTCACGACAGAATAACCGGGACTGGGGTGGTACCTCCCTAGACGGATTCCTGCGTAGGAATTATACCACTAGTATACACAGATTTTGCACTTACCATCATTATACTGTAGTGGAGCCCTAGTAGTAGCCCTATACTGGAGTGTAGACATATATACGAGATAACATCGTGTGATAAAAGAGTCTCATTAAAGTCAGAACAACACATCTACCAACCCAATAAGCCCTTTTAATTTACTACAATAACTTTGTTAAGTGTATGGTAAGTGTAACGTCTGCCCATAACAGTTGCTGTGTCACCCAGATAATTTCTGAGTGACACCACACTGTGTCCATCACCCCGAGACAAGTTCTCAAGTATCATATGCCCAGTGATTACGCTAGCTCACAGTGCCCTTCAAACCGAAACACAGTAATGTTTGCACACTACTGCTTCACGGCAGAGTAACTAGCTCTGGGGTGGTACCTACCTAGACGGATTCCTGCATAGGTCCTTTATTTACATTTGAAAACCACCACTGGTTGATGTACTTTCCTTTGAAGAAAAGTAAGTTACTTTGCTAAGATCCGCATGCAAAATATAAAAATGGTGTATATTACCTAGTTTTTTGAAGAGCACCGCCCGCCCTCCCTCAGTAGCGTGCACGAGCAAACTAACATCGCCACCAGGAACCGCCACCAGGTACCCTCCACCAAACACTACAATACTACCACTAGATAATATACACCACCGAAGCCGAGAACACGACACGTGTTTCTTCCCAGAACGAGGCATTATCAAGCGTCATAGACTCTACGACAGACGGCCGCCGAGTGAGCGGCGCGGTCAAAGAGCTGCCACTCGATGCCTTGTTTTGGGGCGAATCACGTGTCGTGTTCTCGACTTCAGTAGTTTATATTATCTAGTGGTAGTATTGTAGTGGTTGGTGGAGGGTAACTGCACTGTGCACCCAACAGCGCATGGTGGCGATGGGCTCACCACCTATCACACCAAGTGCATTATATTGTTTTGGTGAAACGTGGATTGTGGCAGTCATCTGTTTTTGCAGTGAGTGCCCAGTCTCTGACTACCCCATATGGGATACAGTCGTGATATATGTATGTATGTATGTATGTATTGTAACGAATATAAAAACCCTGTGTTCACTTATGTACGCACGAGAGAAGTTATTTTTTAATATATTGCTTTGGCGTAACGAAACAAACGAACTCCAAAAAGTTTATCCTGCGTGCTAATACTCTACATTAATATAAAGGACAATAAAAAATAGAAGATATTTAAAACAATTCATAAAGGTTTCATTAAAAAGCATAATTTTGACTGATGGTAGGATTCCTATGCAGGAATCCGTCTAGGTAGGTACCACCCCAGTGCCAGTTATTCTGCCGTGAAGCAGTAGTGTGCAAACATTACTGTGTTTCGGTTTGAAGGGCACTGTGAGCTAGCGTAATCACTGGGCATATGAGACTTAAGAACCGATGTCTCAGGGTGACGGGCGCAGTGTGGTGTCATACAGTAATTTTCTGGATAACACTGCATTTGTTATGGGCAGACGTTGCACTTACCATCAGGTAAACTTTTTCCTCGTTCCGTTACTTTTATGAAATTAAAAAAAAAACAAATTAAAATTATGTTCATTTATACACCATTAAATTATTTTGACACAAAAAAACATATTTTTAAATTAAGAATAAAATGTCAAAGTAAATTATCTGCCCCTACGTTTTGCAGGAATTTCAATTGAAGCTTCATGGAAGTAGAAAAGTTTTTGGTAGGCGAGCAATGCCTTTCAGTAGGCTTTCATTTCTACTTATCTTCTCTGCCACATGCAAGAACTTCTTGACATCTTCGTATTTACTTCGTAACTTAAGCAGTATCAATTTGTATTGACAATTTTAGATTTTTTTATCTTTTCAGTGTGAGGAACTTTATTTTTTAACTCCCAGCTGAAAGCAAACAGAATACAATAATTAAAGAAAATAATTAAAATAAAACATATTCCCTACAGTTGGGATTTGAACTCGGTACGAACAAAGCAGGTAATTCAGTTGTCGGATAATTTTACAGTTACACCTGCTCTCATTAAGTGAAACGACTTAACTTGAGATTTTTGATTGAGATCACTGGTCATCAGTCTATTAGACATTATTAAATGACTGAGTATATTTACACTAAACTCTATGTAGGTAGTTTCTGAAAAAAAAAACATTAAACATTATGCTTACATATAAATGCTTACAAGGCAAAGGGGCATTAAATTATTTGCCCACACAGGCAATAGTTTTTTTTTATTGCACAAAGTGATGAAACGAGCAAAACGTTCACCTGATGGTAAGTGCAACGTCTGCCCATAACGAATACTGTACCACCCAGAAAATTACTGTGTGGCACTACACTGTGCCCATCACCCTGAGACATAGGTTCTTAAGTCTCATATGCCCAGTGATTACGCTAGCTCACAGTGCCCTTCAAACCGAAACACAGTAATGTTTGCACACTACTGCTTCACGGTAGAATAATTGGCCCTGGGGTGGTACCTACCTAGTCGGACTCTTGCATAGGAATCCTGCCACCAGTAAGTACACACACATACTACATAGTACATTAGTAAAGTATCCATATCAATGTATTTTATTAGTAAATATTATTTTAATACATAGTACATTACTAAATATGATTTTAATACATAGTATATTAAGATAATAAATTTAAATTTCCAAATAAGAGCACATAACTGTTGTTTACATGGGAAGCAAGTTGGATTGGGACCGACTTGACATACCCTGATTTGATGATGAAAACAGACTTTTTCTTTTTTTTCACGTCACCAAGTCGCCGCCATTTTGGTGCGACTATAAAATTTTAACTGCCTATTGCGTTCCCACGAGCAGTATAGTGACAGCATTGCATATAATGGTGTTATTGTGCACGTATAAAGGCCGTCCATATAATACTTTAGTCGCCTTTTACGACACCTCGGTAGGAAACAGGTGCTATTCTACTCTACCGGACACCTATCGGCTTACATAGCACATCATATATTGTATATGTATAATATGTATATATAATACGTAATGTTACATCGTATATTAATCAAGTCAATAATTATTGGTGTATGCCTCGAATGTGTTCTAATTATGCGTCTGTAAACTCTACTGAAAATTGGTGTTCGATGTTATCGACAGAGTTGAACACTTTGATGAAATTGTAGCGACAATTTTAGCAAAAGTCATCTCGGATATTTGGAAAATGACGCTATTATTGCATTTCGTACATGAACTATACAGGGCAGACCGGGGATGGTTGACCACGTTTTTGGATATCATTTTTTTTTAAACTATTATCTTGGTGTTAATGAGAAATATTGTAAACTGTGCCAAATTTCATAGTCAATTATAAAAAAAGGTCTTATGTGGATATTATTAAATAAAATCCGGATTTTTTCAGTTTTAGGAAATCTCTTCGAGGTGGTCAACCTGCCCCAATGCCGGGTAGGTAGACTACTCAACTATTGCAGGTTGGCTTGAATTACGGGATGATAAAATTAAATGAGTAATAAAAATTTCACAGAAATATTCTTGGTGACACGGCATCTGTAATGGGCCGACGTTGCACTTACCATAAGGTGAACGTTTTGCTCGTCTCGTCACTTTAGCCAATAAAAAAAATCATAAGTTTTCCAGAATTCTTCCCAGATGGGTTTATTTATAATTATTATTAATTTTAATTAATGATTATTTAATGATTAATTTTTATCTCAAACTTCGATTTCTTTCATAAGCCATAAATATTTTCTAAATAATTGGAACATATGGGTTATTGTCAGTCAACCAATACGCAATTGGCCTACCAACCCCGACTGGAGCTTTTGCTTTCAAAATTTCACTAAATTAAAATGCTTTGCATAACAGTCATAATACTTCCTTGTATACCTTTTATAATAATTTACTTTCCATTTCAAATTAAGTTTGTAAGAACTTGACTATAAATTACAATGTAAGAACAAAATAAGATGTGTTGATGAAAAACTACTTAGGTATCCGAATTATTGATATCGCGCTCTAACTGACAGTGAGACATTTCCTCGTGTCTCGCGTTCTGTGCGAATGATCGGTCAAGAAACAGGCTTTCTTTAAGTGCAACGTTGATTCTCTCACTCAAACCTGCAAGAAGTTAGGAGCATCTAGTCTACCTACCCCAGTCCTCAACTAACCCCGGTCTGCCCTACATCTAATAAAATTATTTATTTTCACGTAATTGTTTGAGCGTTGAGTTAATTTGGTTATTCTCACCTCAGTTCTAGTTTTTCTGTCATTAAGCAGTAGTTTGCAAACATTATACTGGTGGTAGGATTCCTACGCAGGAGTCCGTCTAGGTAGGTACCACCCCAGGGCCAGTTAATCTGCCGTGAAGCAGTAGTGTGCAATCATTACTGTGTTTTGGTTTGAAGGGCACTGTGACCTAGCGTAATCACTGGGCATTGAGACTTAAGAACTGATGTCTCAGAATGACGGGCGCAGTGTGGTGTCACACAGAAATATTCTGGGTGACACAGCATTTGTTGTGGGCGGACGTTGCACTTACCATCAAATGAACGTTTTGCTCGTTTCGTCACCTAATACTTTAAAAAAAGTACTTTCGGTTTGAGGGGCACTGACAGCTAAGTGTGAAATGTTCTGTGTCAGAAATTTTCTGTGAGACACAGCATTTGTTATAAGCGTTACTATTTTAAGCGTTATTTTTTTACTGCCGTGTGGTAGCGCCTCAGTAGAATCTACCACCCCATTTCATCCCGTAGTTGTCGTAAAAGTCGACAGGGGGAAAATAAAAACCAGAAGATGGGCAGCAGCATCTTACTAGACCATCTGAATAAATAAACTGCGGTTGCCAACCCGCCTGCCAAGCGTGGCAAATATGTCAAAATCCCCCAAAATGAGAGCTACAACTTTTGTGGCAATCTATGGGGGATAGACCTATGTTCAGCAGTGGACTAGTGATAGGCTGTAATGATGATGATGATGATGATGTTTATATTTTCAAAAAGAAATCTCATATCGTGTCCTGCGATATAACCAACTACTCGTAAATAACTGGTAAATATACGTGTAACGTATTTCCAACAAATGACAATATGTAATTTTTTAAATTTCACATATTAAACTTAGGAATCAATTACGATCAGCCAAATACTAAATCGTAGGTAATGGAAATACCGTTCTACTAGTTAAATAAAACTTAAATCATGTTAATTAAAAATTATCTACGAATAACATATGGAATTTTAGGAACATATTTAGAAAAGAAATTGAACCGTCGCGAGACGCCTGGCAGATGTGAAATTTCGAAATTGTTTTTTACAGATAATATGCATAAAAGAATAGCTTATGAAAGGAAATAAATAAAGCATAATCAAAAATAAAATATTCAGATTTAATTTAAAAAATATATGATGTGATGATGATGTTCGCCTAGCCGATTTCGACCACGGCGACAACTGCCGACTACTGTCGAGAGCCACCAACTGCGCAGGAGATATTATAGTGCCACAAGTGTACGCGCAAACACAGAGGCACTCACTCGTCCCAACCTACCCGCGCCCGATGTAACGCTGATGCGATAAGATCGGAGGTAGGCTAGGATGCAGTGTCAGAAACACGGCGACAATCACAACACAACCAGACCCGAAAGCCAACAATTTATGTTTTAGCACAAATGTTGGCTCCGGCTGGGATTCGAACCTAGGACCCGCGGCTTAGAAGTCAGGTACTCTGACCACAAGGCCACGCGGTCGATAAATATATATTGTTCATTTAATAAAAATTTATATTAATTTAATATATTTTTTTTTTTACTTCCTCTCTTTTTTCCATTTATACATTATATAAGATAGGTTTTTTTTTTGGTTTGTTCTAATTTTATTATTTTATTGTACTGATATTTTTATAGGTTACTGTTCTCCTTAAAGGAAGTCTTTTATTATGTGTTGTGTTTACCTTTAATTTAAATGCATATATACAATTTTTTAAGTGCACCTCATTATAATTGTTTCTATATGTATTTAGTTGGTAAGCCTTATTAAATAAATAAATAAATAAAAAAAAAAATAAAAAAAATCCGACGACGCCAATAGTCGGTCTGATACACCGTATTATAAGTTTCACATTAATATCTTTCAAATTGTGCATAACCAGTATCTAATAACGCAGGTTCCGTTTCGTCATTATTTCTTATCTCTATCAAATACATTTTAAAAACATTTTAAGGATTAGAAAATCTATTAGAAAGAATAATGTAATAGGCAACCGAAGCACACTATTCCATACTTAAAAACTCCAAGTAAGGTCATATAAATGCACTACAGCTCGCGGCTCCACTATTTTTCGAAGATTTTGTAGCCGCGAAGAGTCCGCCACGCTGCTCGTGCGTAACCATTATGGATCCATATCAATGTATTTTTTTCATAAATTACGAAATAGGTGTCCGGCAGATTACGAGTAGAATAAAGCCTACCTCTTTTCTTACTGAGGTGTCGTAAGAGGTGATTAAGGTACAGACAACCTTTATTCGAGCAGAATAATACCATAATATGCAATGCTCTCACTATACTGCTCGCGGGAACGCAATATGAAGTAAGAATTTTTAAACTCATACCAAAATGGCGATGACGTGGTTTGCCACCCGGCAAGTCCCGTTTCCCACAGTTAAAAATTGACTACCGGTGTGGACTCTGCCTACCCTTTATATGGGTAAAAGGCGTGACTGTATGTATGTATGTAACTAAGGAAAGTATAGTAATTAATGCTACGTTGTTTTTTATCTAATTCCTTAAAGCTGTAGATCAACATCATCATCGTCATCATCGTTTCAGCCTATTACTAGTCCACTGCTGAACATAGACCTCCATAGATTGCTTCAAAAGTTTGTAGCTCTAATTTTGGGGGGATTTTGTCATAGTTACCACGCTTGGCAGGCGGGTGGGCAACCGCAGTTTATTTATTCAGATGTTCCAGGAAGATGCTGCTGCCCATCACCTGGTTTTAATTCTCCCTCTGTCGACTTTTACGACACCCACGGGATGAGACGGATTGGTAGATTCTCTTAAGCCGCTACCACACGGCTAAGCTGTAGATAGTAATTATAACATTAGGGTACCTAACACCTCAGTCCCCCGTGATCATGGGTGCTGTAATGCTCACGAAAGATCTGGTAATGAGTAAAATAACGAGTTAAAATAGCCGTGTGGTGGCGGCTCGTTAAAAGAATACTACCACTCCATCTCATCCAATGGATGTCATAAAAGGCGAGTAAGGAATAAAACTGCACTGTGCGCCCAACAGCGCATGGTGGCGATGGGCTGACCACCTATCACACCAAGTGCATTATATTGTTTTGGTGAAACGCGGATTGTGGCACTCATCTGTTTTGCAGTGAGTACCCAGTCTCTGACTACCCCTTATGGGATACAGTCGTGATCTTATGTATGTATGTACGTATACAATTCGTAAAATTAGTTTTATTTCAATGTATAATAATCGCATTTTGTAAAAAATCGATATCTATTTATAAAATTAATTCCGAACAACTGTTTCCACGTTTTGTCAGCTTTACAGCGTGCAACGAAACAAAGGACGCTAACAAAGGGAGACATGATTCGCACTCATTATGAATTCCATTGTTGCTTTGCGTGATTGGCAAATAAGATTTGTAAGCTAATTGTTACAAATTAACGACAAGTCTATTTCAATGATAATCATGGATCGATGGAGCATCGTTAATAATAACGTAACATTTATCTCTCTCTCTTTATGACTTTTCTATATTATAATAGCCGTGTGGTGGCGGCTCGTAAAGAATACTACCACTCCATCTCATCCAATGGATCTCGTCAAAGGCGAGTAAGGAATTAAACTGCACTGCGCACCCAACAGCGAATGGTGGCGATGGGCTCACCACCTAACACACCAAGTGCATAATATTGTTTTGGTGAAACGTGGATTGTGACAGTCATCTGTTTTTGCAGTGAGCGCCCAGCCTCTGACTACCCCTTATGGGATACATTCGTGATCTTATGTATGTATGTATACAAGAATTCTGAAACAAAGTTACGTCAAAACCAAATTATCTTTTCAGATTTCGTTCAACCATTTTTGAATTTTATGATCTTTCCTTTAAATTCACAATTCTTTTTGTTACGACGGTAAGCACTTTATGTATACAATGTTATTCAGGAACCAATGTTCAAAACGAACCAATGAATCTCTTTGTCTACTACCCCTTATGGGATACAGTCGTGATATTATGTATGTATGTATGTAATAGTAAAGTCAAAGTCAAAGTCAAAATTTCTTTATTCAATTGAGGCTTGTTTAAAGCTCTTATGAACGTCAAAATCTACACCGGTTCACAAAATGACCTTCTCAGAGAAGAACCGGTAAGAAACTCTGGGGTCTTTCTTTTTTCAATGCCATATTACATAATGTCATTTACAAATTACAGATAACAAAAAAATTGCATCATAATTTAGTAGCCAGGGGGTTTGCAAGCTTGCTAATCCTTAGGGCTATGTCGGTTACTCTAGTTCTGCTGCGGATAACATCGTTACGGATTTTATCTCGCAGAGAAACTCCGAGCATAGCCCTTTCCATAGCTCGCTGAGCGATTCTGAGCTTCCTCATGCGGCCTGCAGTGAAGGACCACGTCTCGGTTCCATATGTTATCACTGGCAACACGCACTGGTTGTACACTTTTGTTTTGAGGGATTGCGGTATACTCGACGAGAAGATGTGACGCAGTTTCCCGAACGCTGCCCAGCCGAGTTGGATCCGTCGATTGACCTCTTGGTCGAAGTTGGACCTACCTAGTCGGACAATCTGTCCTAGGTATACATATTCGTCAACAACTTCGATCGTAGTGTTCCCAACAATAACCGGTATAGGTGTGACATGGACGTTAGACATGATCTTCGTCTTGTCCATGTTCATCTTAAGACCTACCCGTTGGGAGACACTATTGAGGTCATTGAGCATAGCGCTAAGGTGGTCCAGCGATTCTGCCATTATGACTATGTCGTCGGCAAATCGAAGGTGAGTGATGTATTCGCCATTGATGTTGATACCGTATCCTTTCCAGTCCAGTAGCTTGAAAACATTTTCCAATGCAGCGGTGAAGAGTTTCGGGGATATTACATCACCCTGTCTTACACCTTTCTGCAATTGGATCGGTTTCGTACTCTGGTTCTGTACTCGGATAGCCATCGTAGCATTGGTATACAAGCACTGCAACGCATCGATATACCGACAGTCAATTCGGCACCGCTGAAGCGACTCTAGCACCGCCCAAATTTCGACGGAATCGAAGGCTTTCTCATAGTCCACATACGCCAGACATAGCGGAAGATTGTACTCTTCGGTCTTTTGTACAATCTGGCGAAGGGTATGTATGTGGTCTATGGTACTATAGCCTTTTCGGAATCCGGCTTGTTCGGGAGGCTGGAAGTCATCAAGTCTGCTTGCGAGACGATTCGTTATGACTCTCGAAAACAGCACGTAGACGCGGCTTAGAAGCGATATCGGTCTATAGTTCTTCAAGAGGGCGTTATCGCCCTTCTTGAAGAACAGGACAACCACGCTTCTACTCCACGCTTCCGGCGTAGCGCCGCCCCGGATGACGGAATTAAAGAGCTTCTGAAGGACTACTAGTATCGGCTTTCCACCCGCTTTCAGAAGCTCTGCTGTGATTCCATCTTCACCCGGCGCTTTGCCATTCTTAAGCTGTTTGAGAGCCATACTAATCTCGCTCAGACTGACGTCCGGGATATCATCGGAATAGTGTCGGACGAGACTTGCTCTTGGGTCGTTACTCACACTAGTGTATGGCTCCAACGACGATGTGTACAGCTGTCCATAAAATCTCTCGATCTCACTCAAAATCTCTGCTCCAGCGGAAATGACGCCACCGCTTTCGGTCCTCAACTTAGTCAGTTGGCTCTTTCCGGCAGACAGATCCCTGGCAAAAACCTTGGAGCCTTGGTTTCGCTCTATCGCTTCCTCAATACGAGCTGTATTGAAGTTGCGAAGGTCTCGCCGCATACATTTGGAGATCTGTCTGTTCAGTTGCCGATATGCTGACGCATCAGTTGAGGACTGTAGCCTCATTTCTCGCCTAGCCTCCATGAGATTAAGAGTGTGGTCGGAGAGTTTCTGGATCTTTTTTGTGCGGTGGGTCTTGCAAAACTTTGCCCCCACCGCATGGACAGTTTCCACGAGCCTCTCGTTCATATCATCCACTGTAACGCAATCTTCCAGGCACTGAAAACGATTTTGCAACTCGAGCTGGAAGCTTTCGGGGTTTTGGATAAGGGCACGAGATGGACGGAGCGTGGACTTCACCAGACGCGACCTCTCCAGCTTTACGTTCAGGTTCAATGTGCCTCTTACCATTCGGTGATCACTGCCGGTTTTCACCCTAGCGATCACAGAGACATCATTGAACAGCTGTCGTTTGGTCGTCATGATGAAGTCGATCTCATTTTTGGTGGAACCGTCCGGGCTCATCCAGGTCCACTTTCTGTGGGGCCGCTTTTGAAAGAAGGAGTTCATCATAAAGAGTCCCTCCTTCTCCATAAAGTCGGCCAGCTGTTGGCCCCTTTGGTTCCGTTGCCCTATTCCAAATTGCCCCACTACCAGCTCATCGTCTTTTTTCATGCCCAGCTTCGCGTTAAAGTCTCCCATCAACACCGTGTAGTGAGTTTTGGAGGAATGTATGGCTCTTGATATGTCCTCATACATTACCTCCACCTCATCATCAGGATGTGCCGAGGTAGGTGCGTATACCTGTATGACCTTCAGCGAATACCGTTTGGTTATTCTGAGTATAAGGTACGCAACCCTAGTCGACACACTCCCGATCTTGACAATGTTGTTAATGAGAGACTTGTGGACGATAAACCCGACACCTCCTTGGGACAGATGGTCGCCCTCCCGGTGGTAGAACAAGTTACCGGATTCAAGGATTACCGTGTCCTCCCCCTGTCTTCGGACTTCAGATAATCCTATAATATCCCAACGTAACTTGCTCACCTCCTCTTCCAGTTCCAAGATCTTCTCGTCGGTCCTCAGCGTGCGTGCGTTGAATGTTGCCAGGTCCAGTCGTCGTTGGTGGTAGCAAGATCTCCTCCTCCGGAGATTCTTCGCACCCCCTGCCCCGCCGTTACCATGACCGCTACCGTAGCCAGGACTAGCGGGGCCGCCGGAGACTAGGGGCCGTTGTGCTGCAACTCTCATTTTGGGGGGATTTGCCATAGTTGCCACGCTTGGCAGGCGGGTTGGCAACCGCAGTTTGTTTATTTTGATGTTCCAGGAAGACGCTGCTGCCCATTTCCTGGTTTTCATTTCCCTCTGTCGACTTTTACGACACCCACGGGATGAGATGGGGTGGTAGATTCTCTTATGCCGCTACCACACGGCGGTTTAGCAAGCTGAAGTGGCAATGGGCCGGCCATATAGCTCGGAGAACCGATAACCGTTGGGGAAGAAAGGTTCTCGAGTGGCAACCTCGTACCGGCAAACGCAGTGTAGGGCGACCCCCCACTAGATGGAGCGACGACCTACACGGTTTTGCAGGAAGTCGATGGATGCAGGTGGCTCAGGACCGTGTTTTGTGGCAATCTATGGGGGAGGCCTATGTTCAACAGTGGACTATGGTAGGCTGAAATGATGATGATGATGGGTTTGCAAGTGCAGAGTATGAGTTATTTCCACACATCTTTGTCTTCTATATAATGATCTATTTTATAATACGCTTTAAAGTAACAGCCTAGAGATGTCCCACTGCAAGTGCTAGGGCGTAATAAAATTGCGAGAATGGAAATATGTATATTATGTAAGTGTGTATATTTTAAATAAATATTAAACTAAACGAACAATCTATTTTGGATTCAATAATATTTTCCGCGTTTATTTATCACTTCTTAATTTAAAATCTACAAATAATTTATCATCGAAAACTTCGTTCTCATTTTATCGTTTAAACAAGTATTAAAAAGGCTTGTTTTTTGATAAAGTACCTGTCTACCTGTAGCAAATGCACATTTCTGTGTGACACCACCCTGCGCCCATCACCCTGACTCATCAGTTCTTAAATCTCATATGCCCAGTGATGACACATTCACTGGGCATATGAGACTTAAGAACTTATGTCTCAGAGTGACGGGAGCAGTGTGGTGCTATACAGAAATATTCTGAGTAACACAGCATCTGTTAGGGGCAAACGTTGCACTTACCATCAGGTGAACGTTTTGCTCGTCTCGACACTTTATCAAATAAAATAAATTAAAATTACTACGAATTTCATGTTTATGTTAATTACGCTAATTGCTGTAATATAATTGCTTTTAAATAATTAAAATTATATAATTGCTAAAACTCAATCGAATTTTAATTTTGTAAAATTTCAACATGCAGGTTGGACCCCGTTTAATTAATAATGTCATTATAATTTAGACATTATTGGCTACAATATGACATATATTTGGTTAGTAAACGTTAGTAAAAGAATACTACCACTCCATCTCATCCAATGGATCTCGTAAAAGGCGAGTAAGGAATTAAACTGCACTGTGCACCCAACAGCGCATGGTGGCGATGGGCTCACCACCTATCACACCAAGTGCATTATATTGTTTTGGTGAAACGTGGATTGTGGCAGTCATCTGTTTTTGCAGTGAGTGCCCAGTTTCTGACTACCCCTTATGGGATACAGTCGTGATCTTATGTATGTATGTAAACATCACAGCTTATGGAAGGCCCAATCCCCATACTGAAAAAGATTATCTCTTTTACTATTTGATTTACCGTGACTCTACAAGAATTCTGTAACAAAGTTACGTCAAAACAAAATTAACTTTTAGATTTCGTTTATTTATTTATTATAAAGTACACTACATCACATATATTAATAACATTACAATAGAAATAAGAAAAAACAAAATATTCTGATACATGTGACAACTTCAGTGTACACAGCATTAACTATATATTTTACATACTCGTACATACGTACATACATAAGATCACGACTGTATCCCATAAGGGGTAGTCAGAGACTGGGCACTCACTGCAAATACAGATGACTGCAACAATCCACGTTTCACCAAAACAATATAATGCACTCTGTGTGATAGGTGGTGAGCCCATCGCCACCATGCGCTGTTGGGTGCACAGTGCAGTTTAATTCCTTACTCGCCTTTTACGAGATACATTGGATCTCGTTAAGATGGAGAGATGGAGTGGTAGTATTCTTTTACTAACGTTTACTAACCAAATATATGTCATATTGTAGCCAATAATGTCTAAATTACAATGACATTATTAATTAAACGGGGTCCAACCTGCATGTTGAAATTTTACAAAATTAAAATTCGATTGAGTTATAGCAATTATATAATTTTAATTATTTAAAAGCAATTATATTATAGCAATTAGCGTAATTAATATAAACATGAAATTCGTAGTAATTTTAATTTATTTTATTTGATAAAGTGTCGAGACGAGCAAAACGTTCACCTGATGGTAAGTGCAACGTTTGCCCCTAACAGATGCTGTGTTACTCAGAATATTTCTGTATAGCACCACACTGCTCCCGTCACTCTGAGACATAAGTTCTTAAGTCTCATATGCCCAGTGAATGTGTAATCACTGGGCATATGAGATTTAAGAACTGATGAGTCAGGGTGATGGGCGCAGGGTGGTGTCACACAGAAATGAGCATTTGCTACAGGTAGACGTTGCACTTACCATCAGGTGAAAGTTTTGCTCGTTTCGTCACTTTATCAAAAAACAAGCCTTTTTAATAGTTGTTTAAACGATAAAATGAGAACGAAGTTTTCGATGATAAATTATTTGTAGATTTTAAATTAAGAAGTGATAAATAAACGCGGAAAATATTAGTGAATCCAAAATAGATTGTTCGTTTAGTTAAATATTTATTTAAAATATACACACTTACATAATATACATATTTCCATTCTCGCAATTTTATTACGCCCTAGCACTTGCAGTGGGACATCTCTAGGCTGTTACTTTAAAGCGTATTATAAAATAGATCATTATATAGAAGACAAAGATGTGTGGAAATAACTCATACTCTGCACTTGCAAACCCCCTGGCTACTAAATTATGATGCAATTTTTTTGTTATCTGTAATTTGTAAATGACATTATGTAATATGGCATTGAAAAAAGAAAGACCCCAGAGTTTCTTACCGGTTCTTCTCTGAGAAGGTCATTTTGTGAACCGGTGTAGATTTTGACGTTCATAAGAGCTTTAAACAAGCCTCAATTGAATAAAGAAATTTTGACTTTGACTTTGACTTAACTATTACATACATACATACATACATAAGATCACGACTGTATCCCATAAGGGGTAGTAGACAAAGAGATTCGTTGGTTCGTTTTGAACATTGGTTCCTGAATAACATTGTATACATAAAGTGCTTACCGTCGTAACAAAAAGAATTGTGAATTTAAAGGAAAGATCATAAAATTCAAAAATGGTTGAACGAAATCTGAAAAGATAATTTGGTTTTGACGTAACTTTGTTTCAGAATTCTTGTATACATACATACATAAGATCACGAATGTATCTCCCATAAGGTTCCACAATCCACGTTTCACCAAAACAATATTATGCACTTGGTGTGTTAGGTGGTGAGCCCATCGCCACCATTCGCTGTTGGGTGCACAGTGCAGTTTAATTCCTTACTCGCCTTTGACGAGATCCATTGGATGAGATGGAGTGGTAGTATTCTTTAACGAACCGCTACCACACGGCACTATATATATTATATATATATACATATTATACAAAATAAAAATGTTACGTTAACCTAAAGTAAGAAATAACAATGAAGAAACAATTCAAGCAAAGCGTCCGATCATAAGCGTGTCGTCAGAAATCGCATTACTGCTTGTTTAAACTTTACTAAGTTATCGTGGATAATATCCATGTTCTCCATGACTTCTGCGAGCCCGTTATATTCATTTGCATATTCTTACCATGGGGGATTGTAGACCAAGGCTGGTTTTAGTAGCCGGTATATAAAATTATTTACCAAGTCTACGTCTAGTAGTACGTGGTACCAGAAAACACAAACTTTCAAGAGATTCTGTGCATTGAATTGTGCCATGAAGTAATTTGTGAAGGAAACATACGTCTAAAAAAGATTGTTTGATTTACTGTGACTCTACAAGAAGTGGCGTGTGGTGGCGGCTCGTTAAAAGAATACTACCACTCCATCTCCTCCAATGGATCTCGTAAAAGGCGAGTAAGGAATTAAACTGCACTGTGCACCCAACAGCGCATGGTGGTGATGGGCTCACCACCTATCACACTATATATATATGTATATCATCGATCGAGGTCGGCTTTTTTTTACGGGGGTGAAACTGCGGGGCATTAAAATAAGTATGATAATATTCTACGGGGCATAATTTTCAAACAGTGGTCTAGTGCTCTATTTGTGAGGGTATGACTTCTACGCCGTGGCCCAGCGCCGTGGGTGTTTTTGACACTGCATCCTAGCCTGTCTCCGATCTTGTCGCATGAGCGTTATATCGGGCGCGGGTAGGTACGGACGAGTAAGTGTCCCTGTTTTTTCGCGCAAACTTGTGGCACTATAATATCTGCTGCGTAGTTGACAACCGCCGACAATATTCGGTAGACGTAGCTACTAATATTTTACTCTCCAAGACGGTAGGTCTTCAGAAACGCTCTTCCCGATAATATCGAGCAAGCACGAAATAAATACAAGGGGTACTATATATGCACACACGAATGCACGTCCGCACTCACACATACACGCACTCACTCACCCACGCATACAATACGCAAGCAGGAACGCACAGTAGACGCTCTTATAAATTTATTTGTTTAGTAAAACACATTAAGCCTCCCCACACCAAACTCCAAGAACGCGAAATTACGTCTTTAAGATAGCAAAATCTATTAAAATATTTCCACTGAATTCGTCTGTCTACATATAACGTAGAATAGCCACACTACATCGAGACAGTATAGCTTTTAAAATCGCTTTGCCTGAATGCATAAAAAGTGATTTGACTCTTTTATAAAAAATAAATGCTTTCTCGGTTATAAAAATCGACTCTGTTCGAAATTTGTCTTTTATTTTAAGTTGAATATTGTACTGGAATTTATACGCTGTTCACGAAGATAAAATAATGAGCGCGAGGCAGACTTTTGTTACAACAGTGGCAACATTAAATCGCCATTAATAATTTTTAGTGTTCTACATGATGCTTTAACAGTCACTGTGAGCGCAGCAGTTGGCTTAAATTAAGAAAAACAACAGAGATAAAGGAAACTTCGTCGACGAAATTGTTTTTATTGTTGCCTTTAATCTTAAAGTTATTCTGGATTACACTTAATTTTATATGTAAACCCTTTAAAGAAAAGTTTTTTTTTTAATTTTATAAAGTGATGAAACGAGCAAAACGTTCACCTGATGGTATGTGCAACGTCTGCCCATAATAAATGCTGTGTCACGTACCTAGAAGGATTCCTGCACAGGAATCCTACCACCAGTTAATGATAAGCGGAGGCCAACACGACCAGGCACGACCTACCATTACACTGGCACTGAGAGCTAGCTTAATCACGGGCATATGAGACTTAAGAACTGATGTCTCAGGGCGACGGGCGTAGTGTGGTATCACACAGATATGTTCTGGGTGACACAGCATTTGCTCGTCGACGTGTTCCTTAGAAATACTGCCACGGCCGATGTACAAGGAAAAAAGCAGTATCTTGTACAACACATATATGGAAGTCCAATGTAATAAATATATAATATCGGTTAAAAAATATGGCTTCATCCAAAAAAAATTGTTTGAAACGAATTTTTAATTATTTTTATACATTCTAACTCGAAATGTGATGAATCAAACGGTATTTTCTGTTTTAGAAAAAAACAAAATGTTTCAAAAAATGTTAAATCATAGTACATTGCCATTTCAAAACGAACTGAATTTCGACAAAGGAAATATGTGACTATTTGGTCAGTGTTATCCTCTATTTAAAATATTGAAGATTCTGCCTTAATCTGAAAACACTTACAATAAAAATCTGAAAATACTTAAATGAAATTTGATTTTACGGATTTTAATTTACTATTTATAACCCGATTACCCAATTTTTTGTCCGATCAACGGTGAAAGAGCTGTGTCTCGAAGTCTTGCAGAGCTATGCTAGGTTTCCGCGTCAAATTCACCGACTTCAGGTAATACAAAATCGATTCATGCGTAAAGCCACGGGAGCACCGTGGTTCGTGCGTAATGCTAACCTTCATATCGATTTAGGGCTTCCTACCATAGCCCAATATCTAAAGTTGGCCTCTCGCCGATACTTCGACTCTGCCGCCACGCACCCCAACCCACTGGTTGTCAGTGCCGCCACATACAACCCCCTCGCGGTACACCAAAACTCGACCCGCGGAAAAAGGAGACCGAGGCACGTCCTCGAGGACCCTGACGACGCGACCACTATTGCCCAAGCGCTCTACTCAACACTACACAAACACCCATTATCACCATCATACCGCCCCCGCCGTCGGCGTGGGCGTATCAGACAAAGTTATTCGCGATACCGCCGCATCTCAGGCCGGTTCTCCCCTAGCAGTAGTGTCATAAACAGAAGCGTCGCTGGAGTTTCTTGCGCCATTTCTTCTCCAGCGGAAACGCATTCCGAATTGGTGGTAAACTTATCTAATAATAATCATGGTATTAATAATTATAGTAGTAGTAATATTGCCCTCCCGATTGCAGTAACTGACCGAGCCGAGACCGGCCCCCTTGGGCACCCTCGAGTCTGTTACTCTCGCGAACAGGATGACGGTCCAAGCCGAGGTCCCCTCTCGGGGGCCCTTGCGCTAGTCATCCATAAATAAAGGTCTCGGCTAAGCGCCCTCAGCGCTATGCCACCTTTCAATCCGGCGAAGCTGTAAAAGCCTTCGGGCTAACAGTGACCATCAGTCCTAAAAAAAAAAAAAAAGCTAGGTTTTTGATTTCATTTTATTAATTATAGGATCACAAGCCGGATTAACCATGACATACGTGTAAACATGACGTTATTAGAGACTGCAATTCCGATCTCGATCGGGAGGTAGATTTTTTAATAGGTGATATTACTTTATTTTTGTTAATTCCAAAAAAATATATTAAAAAGCGGATAATTGTTGTGTTCATTAGTAATAAGTAAATAACACAACAATAAATTTAAAAAATTAATTTTGTGTCTTAATTACACAACACGACAAACAGCTTTCACCGCGTTTTAATCTTCCGAATGAAAACATTGCAATTTTTCAAATACGAGTAGTACTCCAGAACTCGCGAGACTAGAAATGTCAGTCTCGCGAGATCTCGGACTTGCGATTTAATATTTATAAAAAGTAAAAAAATTACTGTTACTGTGTTTTGTTATATGCCGGTGAGTTTTTTCCGATCTTCAGTGTGTGTGTAAATAGAAATAACTTAGTTAATAGAGTCAGGTGGTACTTAAGAAATATACCTAGACGGATGCAGGAATCCGTCCAGGTAGGTACCACCCCAGGGCCAGTTATTCTGCCGTGAAGCAGTAGTGTGCAAGCATTACTATGTTTCGGTTTGAAGGGCACTGTGAGCTAGCGTAATCACAGGGCATATGAGACTTAAGAACTGATGTCTCAAGGTGATGGGCACAGTAAGGTGTCACACAGAAATGTTCGGTTTACAAATTACAATGAGGTGTCACACAGAAATGTTCTGGGTGATACAGCATTTGTTATGGGCAGACGTTAAACTTACCATCAGGTTAACGTTTTGCTCGTTTCATCACTTTATTCCACAAAAAAAAAAATATAACAAAGTAAAGAAAGTTAAATTGCTAAGATCTGCATGAATGATTTAAAATGTTCGATATTACCTTTTTTCAAAGAGCATGTAAAATCACGTATCTCTTCATCTAGGTTCTATGCCATATAAATATACAACATTTTATTACATACTACTCGTAGCTGATGCCCGCGACTTCGTGCGCGTTTATAAAGGTCTTATAAATTTCCGGTAGGAATCATTTAATTTTCTGGAATAAAAAGTATGCTATGTCCGTCTCCAGGATGCAAATTTTCTCTGTGCCAAATTTTATCAAGATCGGTTCAGCGGTTAAGCTGTGAAAAGGTAACAAACTGACAGAGGGACAGAGAGTAACATTCGGATTTATAATACTGAGTATGAATTGCAGTGGCTTTATAGTTTCTATTATAGCAGGTAGATTGGTCTTGAAAGATATTTAAAAATTATGTTCGACTTACTTTTCTAAATTCGAGTAAAGTAAAGTAAAAAACTATTGTTACATTTTACAAAGATTTCTTTAATAGGAAACCTGATGCAAGGCAAACCGACCGTTGTTTGGAACGGCCCCTGATAAAAAGCTATTAATTATACAAAAGAATAAGCCGTGACAGCTCATCCTATTGTAAAATTAATAGACTTTGGTATTTGGTATTTATTGTAAAATTAATAGACTTCGGTATTTCTTATTGTGTGAAGCTCATCTTCAACACAAAAATACCCGAATTTCGCGTTAAATTGCAGCGTCGAAGTTGCGAGACACGTTTTACTGTGTCAATCCGCCTGACCTAACTAAAGGACTAAGTAGGTACCACCTCAGGGCCAGTAACGGCTACGACAATGAGCATCAATACGTCTGCTAGCTACGCAGCTATTTCTGAAGTAGCCGGTAAATAATTTACTAGTAGTAGGATTATTATGCAGAAGGTATCCGTTTAGGTACGTACCACCCTAGGCCAGTTATTCTGCCGTAAAGCAGTAGTGTGAAAACATTACTGTGTGTCGGTTTGAAGGGCACTGTGAGCTAGTGTAATCACTGGGCACATGAGAATTAAGAACTGATGTTTCAGGGTGACATGCGCAGAAATGCAATGGACCGACCAAGTCAAGACTACACTCAATTGACAACTCCACGAATGCTCAAGAAACAGTACGATAGGTATGGCGAAGGATTGTAAAGTTTGCTACCACACCTGATGTGACGACCACGATCACGACCACTCTGCCAAGAGTTTGACGACAACGAAGAAGTTCGGTCCCCGGTGCCGGCGCCAGTGCAAGGAAACCATCGTGAGGAAACCTGCATGTCTGGTGAATAAAAATATTTCCAGGATATATGAGGTCCGCACACCCACATTGGAAAAGCGTGGCGAACTCGTCCCAGTTCCGAAGCTTGCTCAAAAATGAGAGCAGAAGGCTGTGCTCAGCAATGGGACATTTATAGGTGGTGGAAACGACGGATTATAAAATTGTGAAATAATTGATAAAATCTTCAAATCTAGTCTTATTAATTTATTTAATATTTATTAAAGCTTGTCCAGTCAGTTAATAATACACAGTCCGATGCTTTATTTTTACAATAAAATTCTACAGCGATAATTCGAATATAAATCATATTGAATATGGTCCAAACACTTTTATAATTATTGTAAAGACAACTCGAAAATTATTTTAGTTAAAATCTCTCTGAGAGTGACAGTATTGATTTTTAATATTTTTATTACAACATTTACTCACCTGCGAGCTTCAGAAAAGAAGCTTTTTTTTATCTCAAATTCATTAATTTCTGCTGTATTTTAATGCTCTGAAATGAAATAACAACACATACACACACGAAGAGGCACCGGTAAAAGCAACTCCTAACGGGAAAAGTTTAGTAATAAACCACGAGTTGTGCGCAATTTTGCGTAGCTCAAAGGTTGCGGTATTCGCAATTTTACTCGCATACCGTAACATTTTTGTCTACACTATAGTTTTAGAATGTACAATTAAATGAAATATTTTAACAAAGAATTTATTTTACTTGCATTGTTAATATTTTGGTGTGATGGCGGCTTAAAAGAATCTACTACCCCATCTCATAACGTGGGAAAATGAAAACCAGGTGATGGGCAGCAGCATCTTCCTGGAACATCTGAATAAATAAACTGCGGTTGTTAACCCGCCTGCCAAGCGTGGCAACTATGGCAAAATCCCCCACAGTGAGAGGTACATACTTTCGTCGCAATCTAGGAGAGTTCTATGTTCAGCAGTGGACTAGTCAGGCTGAAATGATGATTATGACAAGGAAATTGTTGGAAAATGCTGTTGGATTATTTTGAAACTTGTTGTTTTGGATGATTTTGAACGCCAGTTCGCTTCCGTGGTCTGATATGGGGAGAACATTTCCTCAAACCAGTAGTATTTAAACGTCGTACCGGCTATAGTAAATAAATATTAAATGTGGCTTTTGACTACCTACCTAGACGGATTCCTGCACAGGAATCCTACAAAATCGTCTTTATTGGTATTTGAGTTAAACACTTTTCTAGGTGTACATACATGACGTACAATCACGTTTTTTTCTCATAAAAGGGGCAGGCAGATACCAAACACGTAGCCTCACATTCCCAGGAGCAGTAGTGACAGCGTTGTATATTACGGTATTATTCTGCACGAATAATGGGTGTCGGTACAATACCTTAGTCGCCTCTTACGACACCTCCGCAGGAAAGAGGTCGGTGCTGTTCTACGCTGCCGAACACCTTTAAGTATGCCTTTATCTATTAAAAATATCGCATAAGTTAAAATTGAAAATACCATACGGACGGACTCCGATGCAGAAATCCGTTTAGGTATCCACCCCTACTGTGTCAGTTACTCTGCCGTGAAGCAGCAGGGTCATCTACAGCATCATCATCATTTCAGCATTTCTAGTTCACAGCTGAACATAGGCTACCCCCATAGATTGCCACAAAAGTTTGTAGCCCTCATTTGGGGGAGATTTTTACAAAGTTGCCACGCTTGGCAGGCGGACTGGCAACCGCAGGTTATTTATGCTGATATTCCTGGAAGCTGCTGCTGCCCATATACTGGTTTTCATTTTCCCTCTGTCGTCTTTTACGACACCCACGGCATGAGATACCGCCCATAGATTATATTTACTCATCTCGTTGATTTCTTCCATTAAAAAATTCGTGAATAGCCTGAAGGTGATTGACTGACTGTAATCCAAACGAAAAGCATGAGCCATGCCATTTAAACCTCTGTTATCAACGCACATTTTTGTTTTGTATTTATTTATTTACTAATGATGTTTGTTACAGTTATAAATCCTAGATCCTCCTTTTGAAACGTGTGGTGGCGGCTCGTTAAAAGAATACTACCACTCCATCTCATCCAATGGATCTCGTAAAAGGAGAGTAAGGAATTAAACTGCACTGTGCTCCCAACAACGCATGGTGGCGGTGTGCTCACCACCTATCACACCAAGTGCATTATATTGTTTTGGTGAAACGTGGATTGTGGCAGTCATCTGTTTTTACAGATAGTGCCCAGTCTCTGTCTACCCCTTATGGGATACAGTCGTGATCTTATGTATGTATGTATGTATGTTGAATATATGACTACAAGTGATTTAATATATTAAAGAACACCAAGATTATGGTGAATAGTTTTCATTCATGGCGATTGCATTTAAAAAACTTCATGTCTTATTTATTTTATCTTCATTAATTACCTTTTGACATTCAATCATTAAGTTTTATGCAAACTTAGTATATAAGTACTCAGTGCATTTAATAGTAGAAAGTAAAGAATGAACTGGATTAATGAAAATAAATGTGTGCACGTGCTAAGGGTTAGAGTCAAGTTTTCGTTAGGTTAGGCTAAGGGAAACAAAGTTAATTAACTAAGACCGTGGTAGCTCTGGACCTGGTGCTCGCCTTTAATTTCATAGTACGCGAGTAACCTGGATTCGATCCCCTCTAAAATTGTTCTAAAATTTTAAGTGCTGATTTACCAAGTGCTTAGCGGTGAAGGAAAACATCGTGAGGAAACCTGCATCTCCGAGGAATAGGAATATTTCGAGGATATGTGAAGTCCGCCAACCCGCATTGGAGCAGCGTGGCGGACTATTCCCAGCTCCAAAACCCTCTCAGAAATGACAGGAAGCCTGTGATCAGCAGTGAGACATTTATAGGCATTATCAAGTGATATTGAATCTACGACAGTCAGCCACCGCGCTAGGCGGCGTGTGGCGTAGAATGGTGGTACGATTCCTATGTAATAATTAGCCTTAGTAGGTACTATCGTTGTGCCAGTTATTCAAACGTCAAGTGAGCAGTGTAATTACTTCTACGCCTTGGGTCCTGGGTTCGAATCCCAGCCGGAATCAAAAATTTGTACTAAAACACAAATTGTTGGTTTTCGGGTCTGGTTATTTTGCGATTGTCCCCAAGTTTCTGACCCTGCATCCTTGCCTACATCCGATGTTATCGTATCAACGTTACATCGGCGAGGGTAGGTTGGGACGAGTGAGTGCCTCTGTGTTTGCGCGTACACTTGTGGCACTCTAATATCTCCTGCGCAGTTGATAGCTCTCGAAAATATTCGGTATAGGTATATATATAAGTTATAGCCGTGATCGAAACTAGCCAGGAGAACATCCCACCTTACATCGTTACAAACACGTCTGTATTTTAGTTGGAATCTATACCTAGTAAAATTACAGAACATATGAGACTTAAGAACCGGCGTCTCATGGAGACCACCCCAGTGCTGTGTTTCAGACGTTTTCAAAGCAAAATTCTGGACGTCACAAATATTATGGGCAGGCGTAGTATTTACCATCAGGTAAACAATCCAGCGGCCTAAGAGAATCTACTATCCCATCTTATCCCGTGTGTATCGTTAAAGTTGACAGAGGGAAAATGTAAACCAGGAAATGGGCGGCAGCATCTACCTGAGACCTAAATAAATAAACTGCGGTTGCCAACCCGCCTGCGTAGCGTGGCAATTATGGCAAACCCCCCCAAAATGAGAGCTGCAAACTATTGTGGCAATCTATGGGGGAGGCTTATGTTCAGTAGTGGACTATTGATAGGCTGAAACGAAACGACGAAACAGTATGCACGTCGCGTCACTTGTATGTGTTAAAAATTACATCGGAGTTTTTATTTATTTATTTTTACTCTCTATTGTGACACCCTTAGATTCTAAGGTAACAATGGGCGGACTTAATGCCTATCGGCATTCTCTGCCAGTCAACCCGCAGTGTGGTAAGCTATTCTGGCAGGTATAATTATAGAACAGTAAAATAATAATTTTAAACTAAACATATATATATATACACACACACATACATAAATATACATATACATACATATACATAAATATACATATACATACATATACATATACATACATGTACATATATATATACATGTGAACATGCATGACTACTCGTAAATAAGAAATTTAATATAAATAACCATAGGTACTAATACATATAATATGCATATAATGTAAAACCGAACTGTATAGATAACATACTCGTATTTATCATCAAACATATTTGGGGCTTTTCTTATTGTCTTCAGGCAAGGGATTCCAGACTAGTGCAGCCTGAACAGTAAAGTAATTACTGGTGAACCCAGTAAAATGTGTCGGAATCTAATCATAAGACGAGACGAGGAGCGTAGAACTCTTTCATGAGTTAAGTGAAGATACTGAAATTTATCTTTAAGATATGAAGGAGAAGTTGGACTATTTAAAATATAATAAATAGTAAGCAGAATCCTAGAATTGCGCCTCTGTTTGATAGTAAGGCATTTCAGGCGATTACAATACAGAGAAATATGGTCATACTTTCGTAGCCCATATACAAACCTGATGCAATTATTGAGAAGACGCTCTAGCCTGCTGAGAAGATATTGGTCCAGGTCCGAGTAATAGGTAAAATAAGTGTCTGTACAAGCGTAATCTTTGTCTAGACAGATAGGAAATTTTTTAGACGGTAGAGGGATCGTAAGGTAGCAAAGACTTTGCGGCTTATATCAGTGACATGAAACCACCAATTTTACGTATTGTCCATGTAAAGCCCAAGATTTTTAACCGTGCTAGAAAACGGTATAAGAGTTCCATTATAAAAAAGTGGAGGCAGATTTAATAAATAATAGCCGTGTGGTGGCTCGTTAAAAGAATACTACCACTCCATCTCATCCAATGGATCTCGTAAAAGGCGAGTAAGGAATTAAACTGCACTGTGTACCCAACAGAGCATGGTGGCGATGGGCTCACCACCTATCACACCAAGTGCATTATATTGTTTTGGTGAAACGTGGATTGTGGCAGTCATCTGTTTTTGCAGTGAGTGCCCAGTCTCTGACTACCCCTTATGGGATACAGTCGTGATCTTATGTAAGATTTAATAAATTAATCTTGAACTGCATTCTGGAACTACCCACAATCATACCTTGACATTTTATTGGATTGACAGAAACTCCAAAACGCTTTGTCACTAACAGCATTCAAGTTTGTTTCATTTTCCAATGGCGTTATGGAGTTCTTCAATACTAGAATGCACATAGATTTGTAAGTCATCATCATACAGATGGTACGAACAATTGAAAGTAGAAGTGATTTGGTTTATGAAAACAGAAAAAACTATAGGAGAAAGTATACTGCCCTGCGGAACACCAGTTTCAAGATCAGCCCATTGTGAGCACTCATGCCCCATATGAACCGACTGCTGGCGCCCGCGAAGATATGTGGTGAACCACTCCAAGACTGAAGGTGCAAATTTGAAATGTGACAGAATGGATAAAAGGATTTCATGGTCGACTGTGTTGAAAGCATTAGAAAAGTCAACAAGCACCATTACAGTAACTTTCTTATAGTTAATAGAATCAGGCGTTACTTTGCGGAAATCCATTATACTGAAGGAAAATAAGTTACTTTGCTAAGATCCGCATGCAAAATATAAAAATGGTGTATATTACCTAGTTTTTTAAAGAGCACCGCCCGCCCTCCCTCAGCAGCGTGCACAAGCAAATAACACCGCCACCAGGCACCCTTCACCAACCACTACAATACTACCACTAGACAATATACACCACCGAAGCCGAGAACACGACACGTGTTTCGCCCCAAAACGAGGCATTATCAAGCGTCATAGACTCTACGATAGACGGCCGCCGAGTGAGCGGCGCGGTCAAAGAGCTGCCTATTTATACTATAGGTGACGCAAACGGCCCCACCAACGACATTGCGATTACAATATCGTGATAGCGACCGCTTGCTCACACAATCCACCACCCGAATTACATAAGCAGCCGTTTGCGACCGAATTGATAGCAAACGACTACTTCGAGTATATTTAAACTCCAAGGACTGGATTTAATGATATTTAAAAGTGGTGAATTCGAGACGTTCATTTGTTCATTCAGCAGTGCAATGCTATTATTTTTATTTTTTATTATTTCTAATTGTTCCAGCACACACAGCTGAAGCCCCTTGTCGCAAATACGAGTATGTAAGACTTTAAATGTGTGGTCGCTAGTTAGGTTATGCCCAGTTTCCAAAAGATGTTTCGCGAAGTGTGATCCGTCGGGATTGCAATTTCTGTACGCGGCCAAATGCTCCTTGTATCGGGTATCGAAATTGCGACCAGTCTGACCCACGTAAACGGCGCTGCATTCACTGCAAACAAGTCTATAAACGCCGGATTTTTGGCGTTCATCAATTTTGTCTTTGACGTTACAAACCCCACTCAGCGAATTGCTTGTCCTCAACGCAACGCAAATATCGCAAATATATACGCCTAAGAGTCCTTGTTATTCTCTCAGATACAGAACCCAAGTAGGTCAAACTGCTCACATATCGTCGAACACTTCGGGATGTAGCCGCGTACAGATCTTTGCGAATTATATGAATTTGTTTCTTTTTTATTATGGTGGTGTGTTGGTGGTATATTTTTTCAAATTTACCGCAAACCGACCAGACCCACACAGATTCTGTAATCCCCGCGTCATCGTGTCACCCTTGGCAACATGAATTGGCCTCTTTCCATAGTTACGTTAATCGTCTATTGACCGTACCTCTGAATAAGGATAAATTTTATTGATAAAATTTATGCCAAAGAGCTACAAATCATCTATCAGATTGCGGTCTCTAACGGTTATTCAAAAAATATTATTAATACCATAATAAAAAGAAGCCGTGTGGTGGCGGCTCGTTAAAAGAATACTACCACTCCATCTCATCCAATGGATCTCGTAAAAGGCGAGTAAGGAATTAAACTGCACTGTGCACCCAACAGCGCATGGTGGCGATGGGCTCACCACCTATCACACCAAGTGCATTATATTGTTTTGGTGAAACGTGGATTGTGGTAGACATCTGTTTTTGCAGTGAGTGCCCAGTCTCTGACTACCTCTTATGGGATACAGTCGTGATCTTATGTATGTACGTAAAAAGAAACAAATTCATATAATTTGCAAAGATCTGTACGCGGCTACATCCCGAAGTGTTCGACGATATGTGAGCAGTTTGACCTACTTGGGTTCTGTATCTGAGAGAATAACAAGGACTCTTAGGCGTATATATTTGCGATATTTGCGTTGCGTTGAGGACAAGCAATTCGCTGAGTGGGGTTTGTAACGTCAAAGACAAAATTGATGAACGCCAAAAATCCGGCGTTTATAGACTTGTTTGCAGTGAATGCAGCGCCGTTTACGTGGGTCAGACTGGTCGCAATTTCGATACCCGATACAAGGAGCATTTGGCCGCGTACAGAAATTGCAATCCCGACAGATCACACTTCGCGAAACATCCTTTGGAAACTGGGCATAACCTAACTAGCGACCACACATTTAACATAAAAACATAAAAAGTCTTACATATTTGCGACAAGGGGCTTCGGCTGTGTATGCTGGAACAATTAGAAATAATAAAAAATAAAAATAATAGCATTGCACTGCTGAATGAACAAACAAACGTCTCGAATTCACCACTTTTAAATATCATTAAATCCAGTACTTGAAGTTTAAATATACTCGAAGTAGTCGTTTGCTATCAATTCGGTCGCAAACGGCTGCTTATGTAATTCGGGTGGTGGATTGTGTGAGCAAGCGGTCGCTATCACGATATTGTAATCGCAATGTCGTTGGTGGGGCCGTTTGCGTCACCTATAGTATAAATAGGCAGCTCTTTGACCGCGCCGCGCACTCGGCGGCCGTCTGTCGTAGAGTATATGACGCTTGATAATACCTCGTTTTGGGGCGAAACACGTGTCGTGTTCTCGGCTTCGGTGGTGTATATTGTCTAGTGGTAGTATTGTAGTGGTTGGTGAAGGGTGCCTGGTGGCGGTGTTAGTTTGCTTGTGCACGCTGCTGAGCGAGGGCGGGCGGTGCTCTTCAAAAAACTAGGTAATATACACCATTTTTATATTTTGCATGCGGATCTTAGCAAAGTAACTGATTTTCCTTCATTAGTAACTTTCTTGTTTTCCATACCTTGTCTGATGTCTTCCGTGACTTTTAAGTAATGCTGTAGTGGTGCTGTGACCAGGACGAAAACCGGACTAAAAACGGGTAAACGGATAAACGGACGGAAAACCGGATAAGTACTCAGAAGGCTATGTTTAAAAATAAAATTGGAGATTTGCTTATATACACAGGCTTCCAGAACTTTAGAGAGAAAGGGTAGTACAGAAATGGGACGTAGATGATTAGGTAACGTAGGATTAGATACTTTTGGCAGGGGTCATACAAAAGCCTTTTTCCAGAGAGTTGGATACTGGCCTGAATCCAGAGAAAAATTAATGACATGAGTGACTGTTGGTAGAAGATACACTAATATATTAACTATCATGTTTCTACTAATTTCATCGCAACCCTTGCCTTGGACTTGATTGATAAAACAATTTTTTGAACATCATCCTGACCAACAGGGGAGAAATGAAAAACTTGAATTTGAGGAGAATGAATAGTAGCTATATAAGTTATAGTCTGAGAGCGGATTGTTGGATCCATTGCCGTAGCAGAAGCGAAATGGAGATTAATATCATCACAATAGAGAGATGGACTCTAATCCAGGATAGGAGGCTTACCAACACCAATTGATCTGAGAAACTTCCAGACATTAGCTGGCGATTAATTTTCTATGTTGTTATGGATATAACGGCGTTTAGCGTTACGTACCATCTGATTGCACCTATTCCTAGCTAATTTAAAGGACGTGCAGTTCTATTCCGTACGGTCCTTCTTAAAACGAAGAAAAGCTCAAGAAGCAGGAGGACGCTTAAGTCTAACCCTAAGTACAGGAGCATGCGCGTCATAAAAGCGAAGAATGGTGTTATTTAGAAAAGAGACCTTGTCGTTGATCGTTAGAGCATTTGCCAGGGGAGCAAATTTTAAATTAGAGGCGTCTCTATTGGGCTGGACTACGTTCATTTTAGAAAAGTTGCGTTATTGCAAAATAGTAGGGTTAGATTTAGGAGGTTTTAGCTTATATGCAGCGAAAATAAGGTCATGAGCGAGAAACCAGGGGCAGTCATCTGACCATGTGTAACATGATCAGAAGAAGCAGTTATGTTAAGATCAATTAAAGAGTCCTCAGTGTCGATATTACGATGAGTAGCCTCGAGAGGAAGAATGTGAAGACTGACCGACTCAATAATTGAACGAAGTTTTTGTGAACGAATGGAATTGGACAGCAGATCTGTGTTAAAATCACCCATGATTATGCAGTGAGCACACGCAGAAACAATGTTGCCAAGTGCCACTTCTAATGTGGCGAAATAGTCAATAGAAGGAGGACTATACACTACTCCAAGAATTATCCTTACATTGACTCCCAGCTCCAAAAACAAAAACTCTGGAGAAGCCGAATACAGAGAAGGCGATGTTAAAAGAATCTTATACGCTATTGACGAGTGCAAATATACAGCAACGCTACCTCCGCCTTTACCGACTCGATCATTTCTGATCAGTATAAATCCTGGAAGAGGATACAAGGTTGAATGTAAAGATGGCTTGTATGTGTAAACGCGTTAATCTCAAGAACTACAAATGTGTTTTAAAAAAGTTTGTTGTATTAGATAGCTCGTTTATTAAGCAAAGTTCTGAAATATAAAACTTTATGGTACAGTCTGGTTTTAAAAAGACGCAAGCAGACAAGCGAACATTATCGAAATGGGCCGAACTGTGAATGCTCTGATCAGCGAGACCATGCCGTACGTCGCAACCCGCCGCCGTACTCGGATGTTTCTATGCGGGTGAATATTTTTAGTTCAAGTAAAATATACTTATTCTTCGATAAACGATTAGAAAGAAAGAAGAAAGAAAGAAATTTTTTTTATTCAATACTACAACACAATATACAAAAAATAAGTAAACAAAAAATACGACGTATTACATTGTCAGACGTACGTTGGGTTGTAGCAACGAAAAGGCTGTCGACTCAGCATAATGCTATGGCAGAGTTGCCACAGCGCTGTTATTCTGTCGATGCCTCAGGTTTAACGAGCAGCTTCCGGACATATTGTTAATTGACTTAGTTTAATTTACAGTTCGTTTAACATATTTGTTATGCTTACAACGTTTACTAATGAGATTTTTCTGATCAGAGAAAACAAAGAAACTAACTCTGCGGGTATCCTATTTTTTGTTTGTTATATATTAGTGAATTTTACATGAAAAGGTAATAATCACATGAATAATTTAAATTTAGAAACGGCCTTTCAGCAAACACATCATGCCCAAGAGTTATTGCCATCTACGTATTGTTATTATTGTATATAAATTTTATTAAATTACTGTTTCATTCTTTTAATTCACTGATTGTGAGAATATGTGTGGTGGCGGCTCGTTAAAAGAATTCTACCACTCCATCTCATCAAATGGATCTCGTAAAAGGCGAGTAAGGAATTAACCTGCACTGTGCACCCAACAGCGCATGGTGGCGATGGGCTCACCACCTATCACACCAAGTGCATTATATTGTTTTGGTGAAACGTGGATTGTGGCAGTCATCTGTTTTATGTATATATGTTATATATATCTGTATGGGATACAGTCGTAATCTTATGTATGTATGTATGTATTTACTGAAATTTTGCCTAAAGATTTGAAATATGTAAGTATGATTTTCTTCCTTCCGTCAACCTGCACTGAAGCAACGTGGCGGACTTTTCCCAGCTCCAAAACCCTCTCAGAAATGGGAGGAGACCTGTGCTCAGCAGTGGGACATTTAAAGACTGTAACTTTAAGTAATCATGTTACGTCATAATTATCACCACAAAAGTTTGTAGCTCTCATTTTGGGGGGATTTTGCCATAGTTGCCAAGCTTGGCAGGCGAGTTAGCAACCGCAGTTTGCTATTACGACAATCTAGGAAGAAGCTGTTGCCCATGTCCTGGTTTTTATTTTCCCTTTGGCGACTTTTACGACACCCACGGGACGTCAGCCGCCATCACACGGCGGAAGTTACGTCATGCTTACTGATAATATCCGTAATTATTGCAAACAAGTAGACGGCACAATTATACAAACTTAAAATCGTTACATTTTATCTTCCACTTCACGCTACGACCAACTGCCGTAGCTATTACGGAACTTTTAATATACTTAGTGATTTAAAACCTTTTTATTGTACTTTTAGCTAACTTGTTCTTATTTAAAGCTTATTTTAAATGGAAGTCATGGTCTTAATGATCGTTATTTTCACCGGTGTTCTTCTGTTTTTGTCAAGGGCTATAATAAAATTCTTGTAAACGCTTCAACTTTGTTAAATAGTTTTAGAAGTCCGTCTTTTGACTTCTGTCTACCTGACGGTAAGTGGGGATTAATTTTCTAAGTTTAAATTCATGTGATCTTGAATTACATAAGATTAAATAAGTATACCTAAATTAAGTATTAATAAGCCTTAAGAGATAGGGCTTACTTAACACACGAGAGACACAGAAGTTGGAAATACTTAAAAAAAAATCATACTTACATATTTCAAATCTTTTGCCAAAATTTCAGTAAATACATATTCTCACAATCAGTAAATTAAAAAAATTAAACAGTAATTTAATAAAAGTTATATACAATATTAACAATAGGTAGTTTACAATAACTCTTGGGCATGATGTGTTTGCTGAAAGGCCGTTTCTAAATATAAAATATTAATGTGATTATTACCTTTTCATGTAAAATTCACTAATATATAACATACAAAAACTCTGCGGGTATCCTATTTTTTGTGTATCTATATACCATGTGCTCTGCGGTGAAAGTAAACGTCGTGAGGAAACCTGCATATCTGAGCAATTAAAATATTTCGAAGACATGTGAAGTCCGCCAAACCGCACTGAAGCAACGTGGCGGACTTTTCCCGGCTCCAAAACCCTCTCAGAAATGGGAGGAGGCCTGTGCTCAGCAGTGGGACATTTTAAGACTGTAACATTAAGTAATCATGTTACGTCATCATCATCACAACAAAAGTTTGTAGCTCTCATTTTGAGGAGATTGTACCATAGTCGCCACGCTCGGCAGGCGGGTTGACAACCGCAGTTTATTTATTCAGATGTTCCTGGGAGATGTTGCTGCCCATTTTCTGGTTTTAGTTTTCCCTCTGTCGCATTTTACGACACCCACGGGATGAGATGTGGTGGTAGATTCTCTTCAACCGCTACCAGACGGTAGTTCATACTCACGGTATTAAGTAATAGCCAGAAACTTACCAAGACAGTATTGACCTGGTACACGATACGGGACACTGGCAATCTGCCAACCAAAACAATCAAAAATGACCACCTATTAATTTAACACCACTACCGTGAAACCTCTTCATATTAATCTAAAATATATTACATTAAATATTTGAAGTATATAAATTCATCATCATCATCATCATTTCAGCCTACCACAGTCCACTGTTGAACATAGGCCTCCCCCATAGATTGCCACAAAACACGGTCCTGAGCCACCTGCATCCATCGACTTCCTGCAAAACCGTGTAGGTCGTCGCTCCATCTAGTGGGGGGTCGCCCTACACTGCGTTTGCCGGTACGAGGTTGCCACTCGAGAACCTTTCTTCCCCAACGGTTATCGGTTCTCTGTGCTATATGGCCGGCCCGTTCTGCTGCGGAAAACATCATTACGGATTTTATCTCGCAGAGAAACTCCAAGCATAGCCCTTTCCATAGCTCGCTGAGCGATTTTGAGCATATAAATTAATTTTAACAAATTCTATTCCATGAAACGAATCGAAAAATAAACATAGTTAATTTTAAGATACATTATTTTCCACATCGTTTTCTAGATCTAATATATAGTAGTAAATTAGATCGAGAAAACGTGAAGCAATTACTGCAGTCAGCAAACTTCTGCAAACCTATTTCTTAGTAAAAGTTGTATTATGCTGCTAATTTAAAAAAATAATGTCTTTTACCGGTTCAAGTGTAGCTTTTACACTACTCGTTTAAATTAGTTTCTAAGAGGGTCGTGTCCTCCTGCTGCTTATGAACGCTGACCTTGTCGTTCTCGTGTAGTTTATTACGCGGGTGTGATGCCATTATAGAACTTTTAAAGTAGGCTTATTAAAAGTAAGAATAATTGTTTAAAGACTTGTGAAGGTTTCATTTCTCCTTAATAGTTTTTTTTTTGTAAGTATCTAGGCTTTTCTGCGTCCTTGTTTGCGTGGACTGTAACTTCCACATAGATGAACATTTTCTGAAATGTGAACTAGAAACACAAAGTTCTGCTAGTTTTTTTATATTTTTCATAATATTATTTCTTAGTGTGATTTATATCGTAAATAATTTAATTAAAAAAAAGAGCCGTGGTAGTTCAGAGGCTAGGCGCTCGCTTTAAATTTCATAGTACGCGAGTGACCTGGGTTCGATTCCCGGTGCCGGCACCACTAAAATTCTTAATTGCAATTTTAAGTGCTGATTTACCACGTACTCGGCGGTGAGGGAAAACATCGTGAGGAAACCTGCATGTTTGAGAAATATTAAAATATTTCGAAGACGTGCAGTCCGCCAACCCGGATTGGAGCAGCGTGGCGGATTCTTCCTAGCTCCAAAATCCTCTCAGAAATGAGAGGAGGCCTGTGCTCAGCAGTGGGACATTTGTAGGCTGAACCTTACTTTTTTTTTATAATGTAAAATGTACAATATACATAAAATATACATACAGTCTCGACTTTTTCCCACACTTACGTAGTGGCTCCACTGAAAACCAGCGCTGCGGTCTTTCCGCAGCATTCTTTGCTAAGTGGAGTCCATTTCGACTTCACAATACAGCGTCACTTTTGTTTCCAGTGTTTTACAGATCTTGTTTCTTTCTTCTTTTTTATTGTACTGTACATTTTTTTATTTGCATTCTCTCTGTGGTATCTGTATTGTGTACGTCGAATAAAGTCTATGTCTATGTCATGTCTGTCTATGTCTGTCTAGTCAGAGCCCTATTTTCGCCCACGCGGGAAACGAGAGGCGAACCACGTCGCCGCCGTTTTGGTATGTGTCAAAACATTCTCTTCCTCATTGCGTTCCCACGAGCAATACAGTGACAGCATTGCATATTATTGTTGTATATTGCACGAATTAAGGCTATCCGTACAATACCTTAGTCGCATGAAACGACACCTCGTTAGGAAAGAGGTAGGTGCATTCTACTCTGCCGGACACCAATCAGCTAAAATAAAGAAAATATACAATGTACAAACCAACTAAGGTCTTAACGCTGCTTCCGAGTAACATGACATGTGGAAGGGGCACACATCACACTACTACAGTGTAGGTATAAGTATTGGTAACCTAAAACAGAAACGGGAATGTAAAAACTGACATCAATATTTAGATGGAAAACATTAACTTTCTTCTTACCTGTAAGAGTCGTCAAAATCGACTTACAGTAACAAGAAAATTTTCAACCTAATTTGAGAAATTAAATATATTTATTATCTTATCTGCCTTAGTAAAATCAGAATTCTTGTGAAAGAGGTGATTATCTCTTTAGAGGCTACAAGAATTTCTTGATACTCAACCTTAGTAGAATCTTTTTTGCGGAATTACTTTGCGGAAATCCATTATAATTAAGGAAAGAAAGTTATTTTGCTAAGATTCGCATGCAAAATATGAAGTGGTGTATATACCTAGTTTTGAAGAGCACCGCCCGCCCTTCCACAGTAGTGTGCATGAGCAAACTAACTTCTAAGGCTTGCTTAGTGGTAGTGTTCTAGTGATAGAGGGTATCTGGTGGCGGTTACCGGTGGCGGTATTAGTTTTCTCGTGCACGCTACTGTCGGAGGGCGGGCGGTGCTCTTCAAAACTAGGTAATATACACCCATTTTATATTTTTTATGCGGATCTTAGCAAATTAACTTTCTTTCCTTCATCAGCAGATTCCCTTACGCCGTCACTAAACGTGTTTCCGTATTTATTATCTTTGCTATTAATGCAGTCATTAAATGAATCAACGTACACTTTAATATTTAATGTTTTTAAAGAGTCATTAATTTACTTTTGTGACTTAATCTCTCATCGTCAGTTTCTGAATATCATGGACTAACACAAAATGAAGAAATTCGATACATTATAAAATTTCATTACAAATCAGGAAAAAATATAACGCAAGCCGCGAAAATATTTGTGACGTTTATGGAACTAATGCAATGGCAGTAAAGGTATCACAAACTTGGTTTAAGCGTTTTCAATCCGGGAATTTTGATGTCGGAGATGTAATTTGCTCTGGTCGCGATTCTTTATTGAGACGTAATGAAAGCGAAGTGTTTTTGAAGAGATCGATAACTGGTGATGACAAGTGGATCAGTTCTTATATCTGTACCACAGAGGTATACAATTGTAACTCGCATTGTGAAAATTTGATTTACATGCAGATGAGATCGCAAGAACTAGCCAAATGTTGGTATAAAGCATTATCTTTAAGGTGAAATATTTTCAAAAAAACAGCTAATCTGATACGGAATTATTCATTTATTTATTTAAATCTTTATTGCTTCCTTTACAGTTAAAAGATAAAAAGGGTGGACTTAATGCCTTTAGCCATTTTCTCCCAGTCAACCCATGGTGTGGCGAGATTTTGATGAGATGTAGCAATATAGACAAGCAGAGAATGAAAGAAAGAGAAAAGAAACCTAAGTAACTCATAAATAAGTATAAAATAAATATAGTTACATGATATATATACGCATCAAACATATGTATCAAACATATATAATTATATATTAAACACATAAACATATACATATATAATAAACTGCATAGACTTTTACGTACATATGGTACAGTAGAAACTGGCATCGCATGCTCACAATGACTTTATGCCTGTCCCGTAAAATTTGTATTTTGGCGCTTAATACCATTTACCTTTATTCAACTAAGTAAATATCAGGTCAGTCTCACTTCGGATCAGCTGATGCAGAGTTTTCAAATAAGGGCTCCAAATTTTCAAAGGTACGACCGCAGTCAGCGCAATTTACTATTTACCCCTTAAAATAGGCATTACTCGTTCATTTTTAGTTAAATCAGCTATTCTATTTAAATTAGTTGATCCATTTTAATCCATACTATACTATAATATTATAAATGAAAAAGTAACTCTGTCTGTTTCTCTGTCTGTTTGAACATTTTCACGACTCCACTGTTGAACCCTCTTGACGAAAAAGATATACAAGCAGAAATAGTGATAGGCTTCAGCTAGTAATATACATACATATAAAAAAGTTAAATTTTTTTATTAAACAAAGACTGATTAAAAAGTTTATTATAATATTATTAAAGAATACATAGTAAAAAAAGTAAAGTAACAGCCTATAAATGTCCCACTGCTGGGCACAGGCCTCCTCTCATTTCTGAGAGGGTATTGGAGCGGGGAATAGTCCGCCACGCTGCTCCAATGCGGGTTGGCGGACTTCACATTTCCTCGAAATATATCTATTCCTCGGATATGCAGGTTTCCTCACGATGTTTTCCTTCACCGCTGAGCACGTGGTAAATCAGCACTTAAAATTGTAGAACAATTTTAGAGGTGCTGGCACCGGGGATCGAAGAATACATGGATGGTGATAACCCCTGGGAATGAGGTGATCGCTGCCAAGCTATTTCTACATCTTTATAATACTTCAATTGTACATTATTTTTAAAATGATTTAAAAGAAAAATAAATTGCCCGGTGAGTTTCTTATTGGTTTTTCCCAGGATATAGGCTTTTTTTGCGAAACAGTGTTGTGAAGAAAAAAGAGAAAAAAGAAATGACTTTCAATGGGTAATTAGGTAAATAATCTAAATTGCATTAAAATTATTCTATTCTATTCTAATGTTCAATTACATGTGCAATTACGTTTCCTTTTAGAAACAATAATTAAACTGCACTAGGATTCATAATCATAGACTATTTAACAAATTAGTAAATCAATCGTCTAGTTTTACTTTACGTTTAGTAAATTAGGATTTATTATTGTTATATATCGTATAAGAAGCTGTGCCCCGCGGATTCAACCACGTTAAATATGCCCACGGCATGGTACGAGTACCTTGCCGACCTGAGCATCCATTGTTCGGCTCTTCGTGCCAGACTTTGTCAAATGCCTTTGCGACATCGAAAAATAAGGCCCCTACAGGCTACTACAGGGTCGTGAAAGTTCTCTCAAATGTACTTCGTTAAGCGGTGCATTTGATGCGTACACGTGTTTGAAGCTAAAGCCAAACTGCTCGTCGGGAAGAACGTTATTATTACGAATGTAGTCTTTTAATCGATTGAGTATTATTCGCTCATAAATCTTAGTCATCGAGTTGGGAAGACTTAGTGGGCGATAATTAGATGGTATGTTACTAGGCTTGTTAGGCTTTGGAATGTCTATAACGTAGGCTTCCTTCTAGGTGTCCGGGAAAGTGCAGCTGGAGAGGAGCGGGTTAAATATAGTAACTAACAGACACAATAGCGGCGTAGTAAAATATTTTTTCACCCTGTTGTTTATGCCGTCGAGGTCGGGTGCGGATCGGTTTTTAAGATTTTTAACTAACTTAGTGACATCGTCGAGAGTCACTGGACGCAGTGGTTCACCCACTGGTAGTATGGCAGCCTTGCGTTCGAGTTCGCCAACTGCCAGTAGGCAGTGTGCGACGGCTCGATTTCTCCAAGAAGTGTGTCCCAGCTGACTTGTCTATACTCAGATAAGCACTATTTAACTTCCCTTTGCAGCTGGCGCAGTCTGAGTATGTTTTCGTCGGTTCTTTATCTATCGTGCTCTTTAGCGGCGCGGTTCTTTTCTCTAATCAGGCGTCGGAAGTCCGCTGGGAGCTTACAGCGTCGATCGCTCGACACCGGAACTGTCCGAGCGGATTTTTCGACGGCTGTTTTTAGATGTATCGTTAAAGAGTCTATCGCTCGGGAGGCTATACTGGTGGTAGGATTCCTATGCAGGAGTCCGTATAGGTAGGTACCACCCCAGGGCCAGTTATTCTACCGTGAAGCAGTAGTGTGCCAACATTACTGTGTTTCGGTTCGAATGGCACTGTGAGCTAGCGTAATCACTGAGCATATGAGACTTAAGAACCTATTTTTATTTATTTATTTATTAAATCTTTATTGTACACCTTAATTAAAAGGGTAACAATGGGCGGACTTAATGCCTATTGGCATTCTCTCCCAGTCAACCCGTGGGCGTGGAGAAAGTTGTGAAGGGTGCAATATAAAAAAAATGTGAAAAATACTTTAAATAACCAGCCGAAGTTTTTTTTTTGTAAGAGGGGGGCAAACGAGCACGCGGCTCACCTGATGGTAAGTGATCACCGCCGCCCATAAACATCTACAATACCAGAGAAAGACCAGATGCGTTGCCGGCCTTTGAGAAAGGAATAGGCTCTTTTCTTGAAGGTCCCTAAGTCGTATCGGTCCGGCAAAAGCAGTTAATTACAAAACATAAAGCAAATGAAAAAAAATGTTTTTTTTTTTATTTCATAAAAGTGACGGAACGAGCAAAACGTTCACATGATGGTAAGTGCAACGTCTGCCCATAACAAAAGCTGTGTCCACCAGAAAATTACTGACACCACACTGCGCCCGTCACCCTTAGACATCAGTTCTTAAGTCTCATATGCCCAGTGATTACGCTAGTTCACAGTGCCCCTCAAACCGAAACACAGTAATGCTTTCACACTACTGCTTCACGGCAGAATAACTGGCCCTTGGGTGGTACCTACCCAGATGGATTCCTGCATAGGAATCCTACCACCAGTACCAGAAAAAAATGTAATAATATAGTATACCTAAACATACAAAAACTTATATACATACATATACAAAAAAAACATACACACATATTCATAAATACTTCTATATACGTTACATATACATGAAACTGCAATGATCATGGAAGACGTATACAAATTAACTATCAACAGATATCTTCAGATAATGTTCCCGTACCAACATTTCAAAAGTATTTTTGTTGGATACCTTTCTAATATGTTCGGGCAGGGTGTTCCAGAGCAGTGCAGCCTGAACAGTAAAGGAGTTACCGACAAAACCGGTGGAATGTTGAGGTACACTAATCTTATGATTAGATGAGGAACGAAGAACCCTTTCATGAGTTAAAGAAATGTACTGGAATTTATCCTTAAGATATGACGGAGTGAATGGATTTTTAAAATAGTGAAGAGAACAAGGAGAATTCTAGAGTTACGCCTTTGTTGTATAGGAAGCCATTTAAGGCGATGTTGCACTTACCATCAGGCGAACGTTTTGCTCGTTTCATCACTTTATGAAATAAAAAAGGCTAACTCGGGCGAGTCGATAGTTCATTCCTCACTACTTTGACTTTGAGCCAAGAATTTTTGGGCTATGCTTCGTAAGGACGTGTGATTAGCAGAAATGATGATGTTAATGTTCAGTTAACAAATACAAAAATAAAAAAGGTTATAATAGATTCCAAAAAATAAACATACACACAAATATATTAATTGTTTATTTACAAATATTTAATTCCTAAATTAGGTAGTAGTGAAATAAAATATTATTAAATACGTTCTCATCAATGGCTAAGCCACCACAGTAAAGTTTCTTCAGTATTGTTAAATAAAAATTCTGACAATTTTACCCAGAATTAAGACTATTTTTACTTTCTTTTACTTGACACATCGCATCGGGATCGCTGTCAATGATCGCCTTTGCTTCAGGGGAGTTAACTTCTGGAGCTGTTCCGTGGAAATTTTTCTCACTGTATACACGATTGGTCTTCCTCATTGTACCATGAATCTGCAATTAAATTTTTATTCACTACTAGCAAAACCTATATATACGTATATGTGCTAATTTTTATAGTGATCGATCAAACGGTCCATTTTACATATATAGACAAAAATATATAGGTAATAGGTAAGTAGACGAGAGGCGTTTGGTGTCCGCTTTAGAGAATCTACCACCCCACAGAACCTGTCTGTGTAGCATTACACTACACACGTCCCGTTGAGCTACAATGTCCTTTAAAGTGAAATACACTAATGCTTTTGACAACGCCGTGGCCTTAGTATCTGACTTTTCCGTGTGGTGGCGGCTTAAGATTATCTACCAGCCAATCTTATCCCGCGGGTGTCGTAAAAGTCGACTAAAGAAAAATTAAACCAGAAAATGGCCAGCAGCATCTTCCTGGGACATCTGAATAAATAAACTGCGGTTGCCAACTCGCCTGCCAAGCGTTGCAACTATGGCAAAATCCCAATCACAATGAGAGCTTTAAACTTGTGTGCCAAGCGGATGCGGGAAAGCCTATGTTCAGGTGTGGACTAGTGATAGGCTGAAATGATGAAGTAGAAACACGAACGTAGTCGAATGCATTTGGTGAATTTTTATTTGAAGAGAATAGAGTCTGAGAATTAAGATTTTGAACAAACGAACATTTATATTTTTACTAGCTGATGCCCGCGACTTCGTCCGCGTGGATATAGGATAATGGGAACTATTCGATTTTCCGGGATAAAAAGTATCCTATGTCCGTCCCCAGGATGCAAGTTATCGCTGTAATAAATTTCGTAAATATCAGTTCAGCGGTTGAACCGTGAAAAGGTAATAAACAGACAGACAGTGAGAGTTACTTTCGCATTTATAATATTAGTATGGATTTATAAAGATTTATTCAAATGAAATATATTTTATTATAACAAATTTATATAAAGAAATATTTATGCAGATTTATTTAAACCACAGTGTTTATTTTTTCCTAATAAAACGATGTATTTAAAGATATTAATGGAAGAAAAAAAAATGAAAAAAAAATTGGTATATATATATATATATATATATATTAGGTAGGTATATATAATTTCTGGATATTATTTAATTTAAACTTCTATGCACAGAAATGGTACATATAGCGGACTAATGCTAAACAGATTTAACTTTATACATTCTGCTTATTTTTCATGTATAAGAATGTATTTTATTTTAACATACAAAGACTATACATACCTTATCCCAAAAAGACATATTGAAGCCGAAGTTGCAGTGGAAGAATTCATGGTGCTGATCATGAAACTCGGCATCTGGTTGCCACGGCTGCCACCAATGTGCCTTGAAATTTATACCTGAATGGTCTAAAATTCCATGGTAGTAGTTGTAAAGAGCGATCATGTAGAAGGGCACTGAAAAATTGAATAACAGAATATTGGTAAACAATATCCGAAAAAAGTATCATTTAAACCTGCCCGCAAATTCACTTAAGGCCTTTTGATTTTTTGAGTGGTAAATAGTAACGATGGTATCGGCAGCAGAACTAGAGTAACCGACATAGCTCTAATTAGTAAACTGAATGGGCCGAACATATTGCTCGTAGAAGTGTTAACCGTTGGAAAGAAAGGTTCTCGATTGGCAACCAGGGGAGGCCTGCGTATGTTGAGCAGTACACTTGTAATAGGCTGAAATAATGATAATAATAGCGAAATAGTCAATAATAATAGTCATGAACTAGTGATTTGAATTGAAGTATGTAAATATACATACATACATACATAATATCACGACTGTATCCCATAAGGGGTAGTCAGAGACTGGGCACTCACTGCAGAAACAGATGACTGCCACAATCCACGTTTCACCAAAACAATATAATGCACTTGGTGTGATAGGTGGTGAGCCCATCGCCACCATGCGCTGCTGGGTGCACAGTGCAGTTTAATTCCTTACTCGCCTTTTACGAGATCCGTTGGATGAGATGGAGTGGTAGTATTCTTTCAACGAGCCGCCACCACACGGCTTGTAAATATAAGGTGTTTGGATTCTTATGCAAGAAAACATCTACGTAGGAACAACCACAGGGCCAGTTGTTCTGACGTGAATTAGTAGTGTGCGAACATTACTGCCATGGAGGGTTAGTTTACGGGGCATTTGAGACTTTAGAACTGATGTCTTGGATGGCATAGTATTTTTTATTTCTACAGTTATTGGTGGTACCGTGCGGTGGCCTCGTCTCATCATGCGGTTCGTAAAAACCCTTCGAAGAGAAATGTTAGAAAAATTTCAAGTCCCGTTACAGACGACATAACTATCTCAAATACACCACACCTTAAATACTAAAATCAATGACGGGCAACAGTGTATTTGGTGCTTGTCGTCAGGCACTGTGATTGCCAACTCGGCTACGACTTCCGCTTTGAGAGACACCTGATATCCAGTACGGGACTGGTTAACAGGCTGATGATGGTGGTGAAATTAACCATAAGGTCTGAGCCGAGCTTTTTATCTCGTGTTTCGGTCCGAAGCTGACTGAGATCTAACGCCATCACTGGGCATATGAGACTTGAGAACTGATGCCTCAAGGTGACGAGCGCAGTGTGGTGTCACACAAATCTTCTGGGTGACACAGCGCTGGTTATGGGCGGATGTTTCATAAGTGAACGTAACGTAAACGTTCACCTAATGGTAAACCAGGTGAACGTTTCGCTCGTTTCGTCACTTTTTCCATTAAAAATAATTAGCAACGCGATTAGTGAATTTTAGTGAGGGGCGCGAGACGCGAAATATTTCTATTTTACTCCATATTTATTTATTTATTGTTTTTCTTTTAATTATAAATTCTTTCAATATCCATCATTTTCGACGTTTCACATCTGCCGGGCGTCCCGTGACGTCCACATTTATTATAAGCAGGTTCCCATCATAGTTATTACACACATACACACACACACACACACACACACACGAACGCACACGAACGCACGCGCACAACCACAGATTTGTATTTCTTAGTTTAACATCTCAGAATACTACAATGCAACACTTGTCTAGTCGACGTCAAACGTGTGAAGAACTGGCTTCTATGATGCAGACTCTGGTTAGCTTAGAAGTCAGAGGTTCTGTATAAATTACATTACTAATTATTAGACAGTATGACACGGTGGTATAAACTTATTTATAATATTATATCTGTGTGCAATCCATTACTATTGTAACCTTACTATTCACGTCCGAAAAAAAAAGATTTTAAAATTATCATGATGGGCAGCCGGTTAACCTCGGGTATTGATAAAAGTGACGGAACGAGCAAAACGTTCACCTGATGGTAAGTGCAACGTCTGCCCATAACAAACATTTGTGTGTGTGATACCACACTGCCCCCGTAACCCTGAGACATCAGTTCTTAAGTCTCATATGCCCAGTGATTACGCTAGCTCACAGTGCCCTTCAAACCGAAACACAGTAATGTTTGCACACTACTGCTTCACGGCTGAATGACTGGCCCTGGGGTGGTAACTACCTAGACGGATTCCTGCATAGGAATCCTACCACCAGTCAGTCTCTCAGTCAATCTCTCGGGGAATCCGAGTCGACTTGGACTCCGTGACAGGCCGCCCCATTCTCGAATGCAGAAGCCGCCTTCTGTATTCGAGTTCGGTGCTACTTAATACCGCCCGCATGGTCCGCCGGTTTCTTTCCCTTTCTCCCTAATCCTAGGCCGTTTGATGGTTTTTATTGTTACATTTTATTGTATGGTATTGTAAAGAAAACATCGTGAGGAAACCTGCATGTCTGAGAAATGAAAAATATTTCGAAGACATGTGCAGTCCGCCAACCCGCATTGGAGCAGCGTGGCGGATTCTTCCTAGCTCTAAAAACCCACTCAGAAATTAGAGGAGGCCTGTGCTCAGCAGTGGGACATTTATAGGCTGAAACTTTACTTAAGCCTAGAAAGCTCTAAGAAAAATAATAACGATTATTGTTTACTGAGTATTAAAATAAAGAGACATTGTATATAAAAAAAAAAAACTTACACCAATGCACGGGAACAGTGAACAGTGGCAAACAAGATGTAAGTTGGACGTGCATGATTTCGATAGGATGAATTGCGGTAACAGAGAAAGCTGTCGGCTGCTTATACTTGTGGTGGAGCTTGTGGATGTGCTTGTAAAGCCAAGGAGTGTGGTACAAACGGTGCAGAATATAAGTTGTGTAGTCCTGAAAATAATAATACATCTTATCCAATTAAACAACTCAAATGTTAACTGCTTTAACTTGAGACACTTCAGATAATGTCAATTAGGACTTCAGAGACACTTGGTCTCTGAAGTCTTAATTGACAATTAAATATTTTAATGTTTTCTTTTATTTACGCGAATATTACACGTTTAAATAAAACTACTTTTTACGGATTTTATCGCGTTTAATTTATAACTATTTTTAACCCGACGTTTCGGGCGCTTTACAGCACCCACGGTCACGGCTTGGGATCCTATTATTAATAAAATTAAATCAAATACCAAACATACCACTGCAAGGCTTCAAGACACAGTAAGCTCTTTCTGCGTAGATCGGACTAAAAATAATAATTAAAAGCTGAAGGTACTCCAGGTTAACTATGACATCGGGACAACTGTCACCTCAGTCCCCTCGTGACCATGGGTGCTGTAAAGCGCCCGAAACGTCGGTTTAAAAATAGTTATAAATTAAACGCGATAAAATCAGTAAAAAGTAGTTTTATTTAAATTAAATATTTTGTTTGTGCGAAAACAAAAATGAAGATGGTCACATTATTCCATTCTAATTTTGTTGGTCAAATTACTTAAATATGTATACACTGAAATATGGGTTTTGTATTTATAAGCTGATATTCTTTGAGTTTATGGAAAATATCTGTCGACGATTATATTCCACTGTTGATATGTAACTCATCATTTTTACATAAAGAAATGGTTCATCCTCCTATTACTTTACACAAAATTAAATTGGACACCACTTATTTAAGCTTACGTAAATACTATCTCTTGTTAATGTGTTGACAATTTATAAATTAACAATGACCATACTTGTAACACACTAATGTTATCATGTTTTTTTTATTGGATAAAGTGACGAATCGAGCAAAACGTTCACCTGTTGGTAAGTACGACGTCTGCGTTTACTTACGTTTCTGTGTGACACCACACTGTGCCCGTCACTCTGAGACATCAGTTCGTAAGTCTCTTACGCCCAGCGATTACACCGGCCCTCAGTGCCCTTCAAACCGAAACACAGTAATGTTTGTACATTACCGATTCACAGCACAATAACTATCCTTGCCACCCCTAGGCCAGTTATTGTACCTACCTAGACGGATTTCTGCATATAAAACCTACCACGAGTAAGCCCCTAAAATAAGTGAATGTGTTACCCAGAACATTTCTGTGTGACACCACACTGCACCCGTCACCCTGAGACATGAGTTCATAAGACTCATATGCGGCTTATGAGAATCTACGATCCTATCTCATCCCGTGGGTGTCGTAAAAGTCGACAGAGGTAAAATTAAAACCAGAAGATGGACTGCAGCATCTTCCTGGAACATCTGAATAAAAAAACTGCGGTTGCCTACCCGCCTGCCAAGCGTGGCAACTATGGCTAAATACTCCCCTAAAAGTGTGAGCTACAAACTTTTGTGGCACCAAAGATTGCCAGGGAGGCCTATGTTCAGCATTGGACTAGTGATGGGCTGAAATGATGATGATGATGAATGGTGATATGCCCAGTGATTACGCTAGCTCTCAGTGCCTTCCAACCGAAGCACAGTAATGTGTGCACGCTACTGCTCCACGGCAGAATAACTGGCCCTCGGGTGGTAGCTACCTAGATGCATAGGAATCCTACTACCAGTATGCATGAAGTGAATTAAAAAATATTCCTTACCATATAGATAAATATCACTGGGTACTGCAAGAAGAACCAAATCCATCCGAACTCGTCGAACTGATAATAGACTGTCGAAGGATTCCCATTATAAATATAGCAAGCTAGGAAGGCAGAGAAGCTTCCAGTGATCAGGAGAGATATAGTTCCCACCATAATTTCATGCCGCTCGAGTTCCGGTGAAAGCCACTTGTTTGGCTGAATCTTCCACTCGTGTGCCAAGTGTCTCTTCCGCACGTAGAAGTACCACTTAAAAAAAGAAAATACTTTATTTTACACCGCTTTTTATATACTTTCTCTCCCATTTTAGAGTTTCTACAGCTTTTCTAATTGCAGTAATAACATATTGTGTTAAAGATACTTATTCCGCTTATACTTAGACCGCGTGGCCTAGTGGTCAGAGTACCTGACTTCTATGCCGCGGGTCCTGGGTTCCAATCCCAGCCGGAGCCAACGTTTGTGCTAAAAGACAAATTGTTGGTTTTCGGGTCTGGTTGTGTTGTGTTTGTCCCCGTGTTTCTGACACTGCCAAGCTAAGGTAGCTTACCTCCGATATAATCGCATCAGCGTTACATCGGGCGCTGGTAGGTTGTGACGAGTGAGTGCCTCTGTGTTTTCACGTACACTTGTGGCACTATAATATCTCCTGCGCAGTTGATCGCTCTCGACAATATTCGAAAGTTGTCGTCGTGATCGAAATGGGCCGGGAGAATATCATCTATCATCATCTTACCGTCTTTATTAATAATTTAAGTAAGCCTTTGCTTTGGTATTATCTCCCAGAATTTCCATCCATACATCCCTCCATTCAATATAAGTATTATATATCTCCATCAAAATAATTAACACAATTTATACTTATATTTATCCATAGTTTTATATATGATCTCGAACATTTCTAGACTCGTTATAAATACTTACTTGTAGCTTAGGATCTTATGTCTTGGGTCACCACAAAAACAGTTATAGACGAAGATACCAAACTGGAGCGGTCAGCTTCGCAGTTTATCTCCTTAAAGATTATCCTACGGTCGCATTATTTTAAGCAACTAATAAATAGTTGCATATATGCAGTAATATTGTATTCCAATACAAATTCAATTTAAATCAAAAACAAATTACAGGAATTAAGAAACAAGTAATATGTACTTTAACACGCGATAATGTTAGATAACACGGAGGTATGTGACCGGAGGCAGGTGGCCAGATTAACGCGTTCAAATTAGATTAAAAATTATCATACACGATAAATCATACTTATAAATCACAAAACGTCTACATTTATTTATGTATGTCAATAGAATAATTATATCACTGGTGGTAGGATTCCTAAGCAGGAATACGTCTAGGTAGGTACCACCCCCAGGGCCAGTTATTCTGCCGTGAAGCAGTAGTGTGCAAACATTACTGTGTTTCGGTTTGAAGGGCACTGAGAGCTAGCGTAATCACTGGCAATATGAAACTTAAGAACTGATGTCTTATAGTGACGGGCGCATTGTGGTGTCACACTGTTCTGGGTTACACAGCATTTGTTATGGGCAGACGTTTCACTTACTATCAGGTAAACGTTTTGCTCGTTCCGTCACTTTCATCAAATAAAAAGAAAGAGAACGAAAGAATAGTTTCGTTCCCTAGTTCCTAGGGGTAATCACGTATAGGAATAAAAATATTTAGAGGATATGTGAATTCCGCCACCTTTACAAAAGGATACTTTACTTTACTTTTGACCTTTGACCCTTGTGAGATTATTAAATTGAAATCAAGATTTCGAAAACGTAAACTACGTAAAACATTATTAGTGGCCAATTTGTCGTTCACGCAAAATATTTTGTGTGTTTCACAAAACTCTTTCCTTAAGATGCTGGACCTCTTACTAACATTATCTTTCTTTATAAATATAACTGAATATTATCTTTTGAATGAAACTACCTCAACGGATGTTATCGCGTTTAATTTTATTATTTATAGCCTGCCGTTTCGAGCGCTTTTCAGCACCCATGGCCACGATAAAATCCGTAAAATTAGTTTCATTTAAATGTGTAGTGTTCGCGTAAATATAAGAAATCATACATACATACATACATAAGATCACGACTGTATCCCATAAGGGGTAGTTAGAGACTGGGCACTCAAAAAACAGATGACTGCCACAATCCACGTTTCACCAAAACAATATAATGCACTTGGTGTGATAGGTGGTGAGCCCATCGCCACCATGCGCTGTTGGGTGCACAGTGCAGTTTAATTCCTTACTCGCCTTTTACGAGATACATTGGATCTCGTTAAGATGGAGAGATGGAGTGGTAGTATTCTTTTAACGAGCCGCCACCACGGATTAGATATGAATATCATCTTGTTTTAATGAGTTCTTCATAGAGAGTCTACGTAAAATTTTTCAATTTCCAAAATATTTTTTTATTATAAATTAAGTCACTTGATGGTAAGTAATTATCTCCACTAATAAACATTACTAGCATCGATAGTAATGCTTATACTTTGCCAACGTTTAAGGAAGCCATAGAAAACACAATTGCAATGGGTGAAAGTAGGGCTGCTAGGCGTTCGGATAAAGCCTGACATAGTTACACCTGATGGTAAGTGCAACGTCTGCCCATGACAAATGCTGTGTCACCCAGAACAGTGTGACACCACACTGCACCCGTCACTCTGAGACACCAGTTCGTAAGTCTCTTATGCCCAGTGATTACACTAGCTCTCAGTGCCCTTTTTTAAAACGGAAACACAGTAATGCTTGCACACTACTGCTTCACGGCAGAATAGCTGGCCCTGAGGTGGTATTTACCTAGACGGATTCTTACATAGGACAGACAGACATACCCTTCAGACAGAAACAAGGTAATGTTTTAGCACTGTTTGACAGCAGAATAACGGGCACCGCGGTGGTTGACGGATTCCTGCATAATCCAGGATTGAGGTGTAACTTCAGGTACTCTGACCACGCAGTCGTCAAATTCGTTTTTTTATCGTAAAAAGTGAAAGTCGAGCAAAATATTTACCTGATGGTAAGTGCAACATTTTCCCGTAACAATTTCTGTGTCACCCAAAATATTTCTGTGTGACGCCACTCACTGCGCCCGTTACTCTGAGACATCAGTTAGTAAGTCTCTTATGCCCAGTGATTACACTAACTCTCAGTGCCCTTCAAACCGAAACACTGTAATGTTTTCACACTACCGAATCACGCCACAATAACTGGCCTTGCCACCCAAAGGCCAGTTATTGTACGTACCTAGACGGATTTCTACATATGAATCCTACCACCAGTAATAGCAAACATTTCAAAGCCCCAACTGAACTGCGTTTAATAGAATACAAGATCAATAAATACAAAAATAAATTTTAATGTCTTCTGACAAGAACTCTCTTCAGAAGAACTACTTAAGAAGCTTATTCAAGAAACTAATTGAAATATTTTTCTATGAATTTAATATTTAAATAAAACTTAAGACAGAAAATTATTTTTATCATTATTTGTATGTTTAATTAAAGTTGTATGTGCGCTTGAGTCGTTGCGGATGGCGCGACACGTCTCGTTTCCCGCGGGGGCGAAAAGTGGGCTATAGGTGTGGTCTCTGCGTACCTCTTATATATTAAAAAGGTGTGACATTACGTACGTAGCAAATTCAAGAAAATGTTATTATCTTACTAGCTACGCCTGCAGTTACACCCGCGAAAAATAAGCCGGCCACATGTTTGCGCCGTGCGGCATGTTAACTCGCTGTTTTATAACTTAGAACCTTCCTGAATAAAATGATTGTCTAATACAATACAGTGTACGTGTTGTAGCGGTTTAAGAGAATCTACCACTCCATCTCATCCCGTGGGTGTCGTAAAAGTCGACAGAGGGAAAATAAACAAGAAGATGGCAGCAGCATCTTCCAGGAACATCTCAATAAATAAACTCCGGTTGCCAACCCGTCTGCCAAGCGTGGCAGATACGGCAGGATCCCCCCAAAACGAGAGCTACTAACTTTTGTGGCTACCTATGGGGGAGGCCTATGTTCAGCAGTGGACTAGTGATGATAGGTGGAAAAGATGATGACGATGAATATATTCTGTGAGTAGCGCGCGTGTTTAACATACGAAGTCTCTAGCTTCATAACAGTAGTAAGATAAAACGTAAACTTACATGTAGAAAGCCTCCAAACGAAAAATATATTCCTAATGACACGACGTGGGCGAAAATAAACATCGTGCCGAAATGTTCCATCTTCAGATTTTGCGACGTGAAAAGATCGAAAATCTCTTCCCTGGACATGTTACGACCGCTCTGCGTGTGTCCGGTGATTTGCTTCAACGCTGTCACTAAAATTACGACCCATTCTCCTGAAATTGTAATAAAAGTTAGCAATTAACATAGGCACAAAGTAGTTATTTCCATTAATCCGGTTGACTGGTAGACAATGCCATATGGCATTAAATACGCCGTACTATTGGTACAAAAAATCGTGAAATAAAAAAAATAGGCCAAGTGCGTGTCGGACCAAGCATAGCGAAGGGTTCCGTAGTGGACAATAGAGCGTAACCGAAAATATTCCATATCTCGAAAACTACACGATGTATCTTATTCAAACGTTTTCGTTAAATGTGTTCTCTACGTTCTACCACTCCTTTTTTTTCACAAGTTGACACACTTTATGACTTAAGACGCGTTATCTTACCAACTATTGGCTTAAGTGGAATAGAAACTTCTATATCTTTTTTCAAGACCTATCTAACGATACCCACACGTTTATGTGCACTGAATGTTTTTTTCAGTTGTATTGAAAGTGAGTTTTCTCTTAATTTCACTAAACCACTGTATAGCGGTTCATTAATAACACCTTCCTTGAAAATTTCGTCTGTATAGTGTCACAGCTATTTTACTCATTGGAGACAAAAAAATGGCTGACAGACGGACAGGACGAAATTATTAATGTTCCGTTTTTACTGCGAAACTCTTAAAATAAGATCAAAAAGATATTCAAACACGATTATACTAATTCAAACATGATTAACTAATAACAGTTTATGTGAAAATAAACAGTACTAATGCTTGCCGAGTTGCAGATCTAGAATTCAAATCCCAGTCGCCGCCACAACTATAAATCTAACAATCAGTGTATTAGCTTGTAAAAGATTCAAGAACAACTATAGTCGCTGCCAAAACTATAAGTTGTATCAGTGACTAAAGTTGTTCTGGAATTTTTTCGTATGGACCGGATGGATGGAGCACATCAGATATGAGAGGGAAGGGGGTTAAGACAAGTGAGTTTCTCAATGTTTGCGCTCATGTTCCCAAAACTGCAATATATCTTGCGTGGTCTAGCGTTCAGAGTACCTGGATATGAGTCTTTTATGGGCGTCCAGTGCTGTTGCTAATATACTGCGTTTTATTTGGATAGATAAGGCGAGGACGATCGAGTGACTCTATGTCTGCGCGGATACGGCACTGTAATATTTCCGGCACAGTTAACATCATCGATATACATGTACATAATCTGTCGATGTTGCCATCAAATTAGTCAAGAGATGTGTGGAACATACTTAAAAATAAAAAACGTGCAAAGCCTTTCAATTTAAGTTAGATATTGTAAAAAAGATATCATTGCTAACGTCTTTTACGTCTTAAACTTGTAACATTCATGTCAGTAATTCAATTATAAAAGTATAAGGAAACAATCTAATTCAATTTCGTAAACTTTATTACGACTTAAGTCAACTCGACGTTTAACTTAAAACTCCGACAGTTACGTTGGCTGCTAACTCGACAAATCACACATAGGGTTAACTTTTAAGTTGAGAAACTTCGGTGGCGGATTGAATTTAGTTGAGGAAGTTCAATTATTTTATATGGAAGTTTAAGCATAGCATTGGTGGGAAAAAAAAAGTTTGGAAGAAGAAGAGACGAAATATTTTACCGGAATTAGAATTCCTGATGCAGGAATCCATCAATGGTACCACTGGTCTGTCAATTATTCTACCTTCAATCAGTAGCGGACAAACACTACTGTTTTTGTTTTTTATTCTCGCCTTAAAGGGCTCACTGTTAAACAGAGGCGCAACTCTAGAATTCGCTATGCTTTCTACTCCATCTTAAATTATTGCACTTCTCCTACTTATCTTCAGAACAAATTTCAATACATTTCTTTAACTCTTATTTTATTTTTTTTATTTCATAAAAGTGACGGAACGAGCAAAACGTTTACCTGATGGTAAGTGCAACGTGTGCCCATAACAAATGCTGTGTCACCCAGAACAGTGTGACACCACAATGCGCCCGTCACTCTGAGACATCAGTTCTTAAGTCTCATATGCCCAGTGATTACGCTAGCTCTCAGTGCCCTTCAAACCGAAACACAGTAATGTTTGCACACTACTGCTTCACGGCAGAATAACTGGCCCAGGGGTGGTACCTACCTAGACGGATTCCTGCACAGGAATCCTACCACCAGTAAAACTCATGAAAGAGTTCTACGTTTGGCTTCAAATTATAAGATTACAATCCCTCTACACTTCTCAAAATTCGTTGGTAACTCATTTATCGTTCAGACTACACTGCTCTGCTACTCCTTGCCCGATGACATTAGAAAAACTCAAAATAAGATCTGCTTTAAGAGGTTAGTACGGGAGCATTATTTTAAAGATTGCATTTAAAATTGTTTGTGGATTCTTTTTTACGTGTATTTCTGTATATGTATGGGTGTATGTATGTTAGTTTATATGTATGTGCATATTTGTGTATCATCGTATATTTATCATAATTATCTACAGCTATGTATTACAACCAGTGCGTGTTGCCAGTGATGACATACGGAACCGAGACGCGGTCTTTCACTGCGGGCCGCTTGAGGAAGCTCAGAGTCGCTCAGCGAGCTATGGAAAGAGCTATGCTCGGAGTTTCTCTGCGTGATAAAATCCGTAACGATGATATCCGCAGCAGAACTAAAGTAACCGACATAGCCCTAAGGATTAGCAAGCTGAAGTGGCAATGGGCCGGCCATATAGCCCGTAGAACCGATAACCGATGGGGAAGAAAGGTTCTAGAGTGGCAACCTCGTACCGGCAAACGCAGTGTAGGGCGCCCCCCCCCCCCCCCCCCCACTAGATGGAGCGACGACCTGCGCGATTTTGCGGGAAGTCGATGGATGCAGGTGGCTCAGGACCGTGCTTTGTGGCAATCTATGGGGAGGCCTATGTTCAACAGTGGGCTAAAATAGTCTGAAATGAGGATGATGATGATGATGATGATGTATTTATTTAATATGTATGTTGAGTATTTTTTATTTTGTATTTTATATTTATTAATAGCTTTTAAGATTTAACTATTTAGTTTCAATGAATTTTACACCTGCCACAATATTTCACTATGCCCTGGGTTGACTGGCAGAGAATGCCAATTGGCATTAAGTCCGCCCATTGTATCCTTTTAGGTTAAACAATAAAGTATAAATAAATAAATCTAGCTTTCGATTTTAGCAGCTGCTGTACAAATTCACACTCCTGAATACAAGCAGATAGAGATATGAATCGACGTCTATGTTGCCACGTGAGACGCTTAAGAAATATTTCATAAATTCCATAATCGCGCTATGAAAGTTTGAGATGCGAACTTTATATTCAACATCTAAATATTACTAGTAGGAGAAGATGTCCTCCCCATATGAGATCACCCGATGTAGCGGTTAGCTACCATTTTCCTATGCAATATCATCCGGCAAAGATACATGAACTTTTAGATAAGAACTTCACATTTAATACTCAAGAGAAAAATTCTCTATTATTGGCGTCTAATGTCCCGTCTACGCCGTCTCTGTAATTTTTTTAATACGCTAGTAATTTGAGTAGATTAGATACGATATCTTTAATTAAATTTGATCCGTAAGCAGATAAGTTCATAATACCCTTTCAACAACTGTTACTAGGTAAAATGTGATACAGGCACATACAATGTTGGTAAAATGTAAATACCACTCCTAAACCAATTGATCCAACACTTTGTAGTGCCAATTTGCCGTGACTGATTTGTCCTTTAGATATCTAAAATTGTATCTTATGTAAGGTCACCCGTGACTTTGCTTTTCTTTGTAGCACCAATATGCGCTCGTCACGATAAAAATTTCGGTTCTTTAATGGTGTTTGTGCTCTTTTGCATTGATGTCCGAGTAACTGGTGCTTTTGTGGTACCTATTTTTATAGATTTTTTAATCGTACCAAAATCTCGGCCACGCGGTTCCCAACCCGTCGCGTCTCGTTTTCCGCGGGAGGAAAAGTGGACTACGTGTGTTCTCTTGCCAACCCTTTATATGGGAATAAGTCAGTAACTGTATATACGTATGTAAAATTACATGATTATAATATTACATTCTATTAGGTCATCGCTAAATTTAGGCCTCCTAATAAGATCACGTTATAGATTAGATTTAAAACGACGACAAGTGTATAGTTAATAAAATCAGGCGTTACTTTGCGGAAATCCATTATAATGAAGGAAAGTAAGTTAATTTGCTAAGATCTAATTATAATAAATTAACTTACTTTACTTCATTGACGATAAGTGTTTTCCGTATTCGTAACTATTCAGTAATAAAAAATTCGTAATTTGTTCAAAGCGGCGTTTTCCAGGTCGGGTATTTTACTGAAAATCTTTCTTTCTCAGTATAATAGTCGTATCAGCGATATGAACATTGTATTTTCTCTGATCTACTACTGACCGTGTAGATTACATTTGTGTATTGGATAAAGTGACGAGACGAACAAAAAGTTTATCTGATGATAAGTGCAACGTCTGCCTATAACAAATGCTGTATCACCCAGAACAACGAGTGGCCCTTCACCTTCAGACATCAGTTCTTAAGTCTCATATGCCCAGTGTTTACAATAGCTCTCAGTGCCCTTCAGACCGAAACACAGTAATGTCTACACACTATTGCTTCACGGCAGAATAACTGGTCCTATGGTGGTACCTAGATGGATTCCTATGTAGGAATCCTACCACCAGTAAAAGTTATCGTTCACATCGGTTATTTAGTTCTACTGTAGAATGTTTTGGTAATAATTATTATGTCTAGCTGAGCAAATTTAACCTTTTGCTCGCAAGAATTAAGGATCACGTCTAGGTTCAATGAGCTTTACTGGTTGTAGGAGTCATATGCTGAAATACGTTTAGGTAAGTATCACCCCAGAGCCAGTTATTCTGCCGTAAAGCTGTATTTCGTACTAGACTAGTAGAGTGTACTCATTGGGCATATGAGACTTAAGAACTAAAGTCTCGGGGTGAGGTGCCACGCAGAAATATTTTGGGTGACACAGCATCTGTTTGGGGCAGACGTTGCACTTACCATTATGTTAACGTTGTGCTCGTCTCGTCACTTTCTCAAATAAAAAATGCTACCATAATTAGCAACTAACTATATGTTAAGCAGCACACTGCTTAAAATCTGAAATGAATACGTCTAGGTAGGTAGGTACAACCCCAGGGCCACAGAGTAATGTGCAAACATTACTGTGTTTCGGTTTTAAGGGCACTGTGAGCTTGTGTAATCACTGGACATATGAGACTTAATAACGGATGTCTCAGAGTGACAGGCGCAGTGCCGTATCACACAGAAATGTTCTGGGCGACACAGTATTTGTTATATGCAAACGCTGCACTTACCATCAGGTGAACGTTTGGATCGTTTCGTTACTTAAGCCAATAAAAAAAGTTTATTGAAACATCGAAAGATAAGCTGCAGAGAAAATTTTCTCAAGTGGCATTACCCGTAAACGTAATGTAATGCGTCCTTAAAATCAATGGAGTTAAAAGGTTGTCCAGGTGTACAGGGTCGATATAGGCGATGGCTCGGAATCTTAGTGTGTTCCTATAGAGTGATATGTGCAGTGAGATATGTTAATAATAAATATATAAGAAGAAAAATATACATACAAACAGTCATAAAATGAGTTAGTAAATAAGCTTTACATTAATCTATGTATATAATACTCGTAATACGCAAAAGGAAAACTTTGAACTCCTTTTTAAAACTTTAAGCAAGTAAGGAGGAGTGTGTGCAGAAAGCTAAAATTTATGTATATGTGTTGTAATGATTTCTTATATTTAAGCGAACACTACACATTTAAATGAAACTAATTTTACGAATTTTATCGCGTTTATTTTTTTTTACTACTAAGACAAGAAGATAATAATGAAAAGCTTAAGGTACCCCAGGTTAACTATGACATCAGGACATCTGTCACCTCAGTCCTCCCGTGACCATGGTGCTGTAAAGCACTCGAAACGTCGGGTTATAAATAGTAAAAAAAAAAATTAAACGCGATAAAATCCGTAAAATTAGTTTCATTTAAATATATGTGTTGTGTTACAAATACATTATATTCTATAAAAAAAATGAGTTACGGTCTAATTTCGACTACTGGGCGAGCACTAGCAGTATTGAATCAGTGAAAACAATATTATATCAGTTACTCAATAATATTTGAGATATATTATGTATCCAGCTGTGTTTAAGATAATACGTAACTTACGATTACCCACCGAAATGACATTCAAGTTGATTAGACAGTAAACGTCACAGCATTTATTTTCATATCTTATCTATTTTATATAGTAATCCGCTTTAATTTTGACCATGCGAACTTGGACAAATATTTCGCTGGTTACTCAATATCAATTTCGTTTACTTTGGGCAGAGGTAAATCGACATTATAGTATCGGATTAAGAACGTTGACCTGATGGTAATTTCAACGTCTGCCCATAACACATGCTGTCTCACATGCTGTTAGGAGAGAATCATCGGAACATAAATAGTTAGTAGTTGGTCACCGTTAGAACTGTGCTTTTATTTATATTTATTTATACGTATAATATGTATGTATACTGTATATATGTATATGTTTATGTGTTTAATATATATCTTTGTTTCATAAGTATGTATGTTGTATATATATATGTAACTATATTTATATTATACTTATTTATGAATTACCTAGGTTTTTTTTTCTCTTTCTTTCACTGCTTGTCTTTATTGCTACACCTCATTAAAATCTAACCACTCCATGGGTTGACTGAGAGAAAATGCCTCAAGGCATTAGGTCCGCCCTTTGTATCATTTTATTGTAAAGGAAGCAATAAAGGTTTAAATAAATAAATAAATATTTCTAGGACATCAGTTCTTAAGTTTCACATGCCCAGTGATTACACTAGCTGTCAGTGCCCTTCAGGCCGAGACACAGTAATGTTTTTTTTTATTGTATAAAGTGATGAAACGAGCAAAACGTTCACCTGATGATAAGTGCAACGTCTGCCCATAACAGATGCTGTGTCACCCAGAAAGCTTCTGTGTGACACTACACTGTGCCCATCACCCTGAGACATAGGTTGTTAAGTCTCATACGCCCAGTGATTACGCTAGCTCACAGTGCCCTTCAAACCGAAACACAGTAATGTTTGCACACTGCTTCACGGCAGAATAACTGGCCCTGGGGTGTTACCTACCTAGACGGACTCCTGCATAGGAATCCTAGCACCAGTAAGTTTGCACACTACTTCTTCACGGCACTTTTTTTGATTTGATTAGATTACTGCATAAGAATCCTATAATATTAAGACCAAGAAGCTCTGCGATCATAAACTTTCAAAATATTGGTCTCGAGTTCAATAACATTGTAACAAAGAAGTTATTAAAAGGTTAAAATTGACGAAAATCCATATTAAATTTTTTTCTTTACATCGTCAATGATATTTAGTTCTTTAATTAATCTGTACAACGTTAGTAGGCTAGTAATGGAGTCAGAAACTAGTGTATCGCTTCAAAATGGACAAGCAATTAATATAGATATATATACCTTATAAATATATGATACCTTCTCAATTAGGCATTCCGCAAAACAGATAAATAAATTAGTATTAATAAAGTTATTCAGGTAATTTATTGTAACGGGTCATTAACACATTAAACGACCGCTTGGCCTAGTGGTCAGTTTACCTGACCTCTACTACGCGAGTCCTGGGTTCGAATCTCAACCGTAGCCATAATTTAGTCAAAAACACAAATCGATGGTATTCGGATCTGGTTGTGTTGCGCATACATACATACACTCACGCCTTTTTCCCATGTAAGGGGTAGGCAGAGGCCACGTAGCCCACTTTTCGCTCTCGCGAGAAACGAGACATGGCCATTTTGGTATGGCCATAAGGCCACAAGCAATATAGCATTGCATACTATGATGTTATTCTGCACGACAGTGCTAAAAATAAATAATGCAATGAAAAATGAAATATAATTATTTATAGTTAATAGAATCAGGCGTTACTTTGCGGAAATCCATTATAATGAAGGAAAGTAAGTTAATTTGCTAAGATCCGCATGCAAAATAAAAAAATGGTGTATATTACCTAGTCTTTTGAAGAGCACCGCCCGCCCACAAGGAGGGCGGATCTTTTGCATGCGGATCTTAGCAAATTAACTTACTTTCTTTCAATATAATTATTTAAAAAAATGACACAAATCTAAACTGAAAATGCACCACGTTCTGTTTTAATGATAATTTGATAATAATCTTTAGAAAGTATACAAAATAAAAATTTAAGTGACAACGTATAATTGCCCCACTGCTGAGCAGAGGCGTTCTCTTATTTCTGAGAGGGTTTTGGAGGCTTTTTCAAATATAAGGTGTAGGCAGAGGCTCGTATTTATCAACAAATGTAAACAACTCGATTCGGTTAGCTACTGGACGTAGAACTTTTTTCATAGTAGCTCCTTTTATTCTCAAATGAACATGTGCTTCGGAATGCACACAAAGTTGTTGGCCGGTTTTGACCACGACGACACCTTACGATTATTGTCGGGAGCTATCGCCCGCGCAGGAGATATGATAGTGCCACAAGTGTACGCGCAAACACAGAGGCACGCACTAGTCCCAGCCTACTGGCGCCCGATGTAACGCTGATGCGATAAGATCGGAGGTAGCCTAGAATGCAATGTCAGAAATACGGAGACAATCACAATACAACCAGACCCGAAAACCAACAATTTTTGTTATTGCACAAATGTTGGCACCGGCTGCGATTCGAACAACGGACCCGCGGCGTAGAAGTCTAGGTAGGTACCACCCCAGGGCCAGTTATTGTGCCGTGAAGCAGTAGCAGTGTAGATATTACTGTGTTTCGGTCTGAAGGGCACTGAGAGCTAGTGTAATCACTGGGCATATGAGACTTAGGCGCAGTGTGGTGCCACTCGTTGTTCTGGGTGACACAGCATTTGTTATGGGCAGACGTTGCACTTACTATCAGGTGAACGTTTTGCTCGTCTGTTCACTATATCCAATAAAAAAAAAGTCAGATACTTTAACAACCACTCCACGCGTCGCCAAACCTGATTTGCGGCTGCTTATATTTCGAAAAGATCAAATCGCAGTCACTTCGTATAAAATCCAATATCTAAGGCGAAAGGAAATCATTGGTACAAGGAGCCGATCATGATATAAACGGGATAAACGTTACTTTCACCTAATGGTAAGTGCGTATGCCCATAACAACGACACCACACTGCGCCCGTCACCCAGAGACATCAGTTCTTAACGTCTCATATGCCCAGTGATTACGCTTGCTGACAGTGCCCTTCAAACCGAAACACAGTAATATTTGCAAGATCTGCTTCACGGCGGAATAACTGGCCATGAAATGGTAGGTACCAAGAATCCGTCTAGTATATAGGTACCTGGACGGATTCCTGCATTGGAACCCTACCACCAGTCTCCCGCGCGGGCGAAAAGTGAACTACGGGTGTGATCTCTGCCTAGCCTTTATACGAGAAAACGTGCGTGATTGTATGAATGTATAAAATTAACAAACGTGTACTAAATTAACAATTTGCTATAATACGAACCTCGTAAAGTAGCTCCGAATGTGAAAACAGCTAACGTGGCAATGAATGTGCTAATAAATTCTGGCAGCCTTTTAAAGAAGTCCTCTATTGGATCCGCGTATCTTTCGATCCATTTCACACCGTCGGTGAGTGGGTCCCAGTACTTAGGTTTGGCAGGTTCTGTCGACTCTGTATATTCCTTCCCATTTGTTGTACCATTAGCGGTTCTCTGCCGCACACCCTGCGTCATACTATCAAAAAACAGTATTTAATTCCTAATGTACACTGCTGTGGTAAATTCAAATATATAATTTACTTGAAAAATCATTGATCCGTTTAAAATAGCTTCTTACTGCTTTGACATTAATACATAAATTGATTGTATAACTTCAATGATACAATCAATAAATGTATTTTTGTTCGTAAGATAACATTTGACAGAACTATCATTATTAAAAGATATCGAAAACTTAAGACATTAAAATTTAACTTAGTAGTATTAGTATCTAAACGTTTCGTTTTTTGTTTCAACCAAGTCCACTGCTGAACATAGGCATCCCCCATAGTTAGTCACAAAAGTTTGTAGCTCTTATTTTGAAGGAATTTTGCCATAGTTGCCAACCGCAGTTTATTTATTCAGATGTTCCAGGAAGATGCTGCTGCCCATCTCCTGGTTTTAGTTTCCCTCTGTCGACATTTACGACACACACGGGATGAGATGGGGTGGTAGATTATCTTAGGCCGCCACTACACTGTGGTACGTAAACGTTTGGATTTAACTGATACTTAAACAAAAGTTATGGAATTTTTGGCAATCTTACCTTATAGATACTGTCTTTTTATGTCACAATATTTTATACGTTTCAGTTCTTCACAATGTTAAAGGCGTCACGTCCGTTTTAGTCTATTTATCATTTGTAAATGAATGTGTCGCAAATCTATGCGGATTACTAAATACTAATTAATTCCGATAACATGTTATTTGCAAATAATCACATTTTATTAAGATTATGCCTTATCATGAGATTGCAAAAACAAAAGAAAAGATTAATTAAAATGTTGTTATCATTATACGTAATCCTAAAGAGAATACAATGTCTAACAAAAGTCGTAAGCCACACTATAATATACAAAGCACAGTAGCTGCTCTGCAAGTGCGAGATGTCACTGATATCTGAATCAGCGGGAGTCTCTTTCATAATAATTTCAGCCTATCACTAGTCCACTGCTGAACACAGGCCTCCCCCATAGATTGCCACAAAGTTTGTAGTTCTCGTTTTGAGGGGGTTTTTGCCATCGCTGCCACGCCTGGCAGGCGGGTTGGCAACCGCAGTATATTTATTCAGATGTACCGGGTGCTGGATGCCGCTGCCCATCTTCTGGTTTCAATTTTCTCTCTGTCGACTTTTACGACGCCCACGGGATGAGATGTGGTGGTAGCTTCTCTTAAGCCGCTACCACACGGCTAAATTGTATGTATTGGATTTTTTTTTAATTTATTTAGGAACACATACTCGTACAGAGTGCTACTAACAATGATAGACAATTTACATAATCATAAGTTTTGACGTCTAGTAACATTACTGTGTTTCGGTTTGAAAGGCACTGTGAGCTAGTATAATCACTGGGCATATGAGACTTAAGAATGAATGAAAAGATTTTCCGGGTGCCACGTCATTTGTTATGGGCAGACGCTGCATTTACCATCAGGTGAACGTGTAACATCACCGCCGTTTGTCTTGGAATCTCCTAACACGTTGTAATGATTCAAATCGACTTCCAATCTCTTGAGAGTGATGTGGCGATATCCTTGTCACGTTATGATATCGTTAAAATAATACTACCACTCCATCTCATCCAATGGATCTCGTAAAAGGCTCCTGTCTCTTCTATCGAAGCCTCAGAAGCCGCCGGTCTTATACCACTTATAAAAAAATCCGATGAGGATATATACGTTCGACTAGACATAGAGATAGACATAGACTTTATTCGACGTACATAATACAGAAACCACACAGAGAATGCAAATACGGAAATCAGCTTCACAAAAATCGCACCTCTCTGAGTTTGCGCGAAAAATAGCTGTAATGGCTAGAAACGAATTATATTTATATAAATATTGGTATGTTTGAAATGGGTATTTGAATAGCTTTACATTATTAATAAAAAAATCATGAAATCATTAAAACATTTATCATTATAGAGCGTCAAAAATAAACACTGTCAAATGCTCGTTAGTAAGGACGCTAGTTACACCACTTATAAAGGGTATAAAAGGGTCGATCTGGATGAAATATGGGCCAGTCGTAATTTAGACTTTGCAGTGAACACACGTGAACAAGTAACCCAAGTAAGAACAAGTAAAGATGGACACCAGCTCTGAAGAAGCCGCTCAAGTGATTGCCCTATTGCAGTCAGGGATGCGGCAGAGTGACGTTGCTCGACAGTTGAACCTGTCCCGTTTTTCAGTTCAACGTTGGAACGTTTTCAGCAGACTGGTGGTTATGTTAGAAAACCGGGATCTGGAAGAAAACGGTGCACATCAGAAAGAGATGACCGTTTCATCGTTACGACATCTTTACGAAACCGTTTTACAAATGCTGTTGAGTTGCAACAACAGCTTCGATCAACTCGGAGAACATCTGTGAGTGTTTCTACGATAAGAAGAAGGTTACACGAAAAGAGTTTAACAGCCCATAGCCTGCTAAAGGTCCAAAACTTACTGCACAGCATCGCAGAGATCGCCTAGAGTTTGCTCGCAATCATTGCGAGTGGACTCTAGAACAGTGGCGGACCGTACTCTTCTCTGATGAGACGAGGGTCTGTCTCTTCTGCAATGACAGACGTAGAAGGGTCTACAGAAGACAGGGGGAGAGGTTCACACAACCCTGCTTCGAAGAATCCGTCGAATACGGGGGTGGCTCGTGTATGTTTTGGGGCGGCATTTCCGTCGACGGGAAAACGGAACTTGTGTGCGTTTCCCGGACTCGGGGTGGCCGTGGGCAAGGGTCATTAAATGCTGGTCGGTACATTACTGAAATCCCGGAGGAACATGTGGTCCCGTATGCTGGTTATGTCGGTGATGGATTCATGTTAATGCATGATAATGCTTGTTGCCACACCGCGGCTATTGTACGAGATTATTTACAGGAGGTCGATATCCCTGTTATGCATTGGCCAGCACGAAGTCCAGACTTTAACCCAATAGAACATCTCTGGGATGACCTAAAACGGCGCGTGCGAGCTCGAGATCCAGCTCCAGCCACTCTTCAAGAGCTCCAAGATGCGGTACTTGAAGAGTGGGAACAAATACCCCAAGAGACTGTTGCGATCCTCGTAAGGTCCATGAAAGTTCGCATGGAAGCCGTTATCAAGGCAAGGGGGGGTAACACTAGGTTTTAAGAACTTTTTTTGTATTTATTAAGTTTTTTTTAAATTTTAATTTGCAAATGAGTAATGTAAATGAGTAGTTTTTCTTTAATTTCTCTTTCGTCTCGTTATAAAAGTAAAATTCCACACTGTACAAAAGTACAGAAGTGAAACCTGTGTAAAACAATTGTTCGTATAATTTAAGTCAGTTTCATGGCTAAACTTCATATTGTGTGATTCATATTATGAGGGAATGCGGCCACTCTGAAAGCTGTTAGTGTCCTAAAAATCATTTATAATGTCGCTTCCACGGTTTTTTAGGCCGATAGGTGTCCGGCAGAGTAGAATAGCACCTTCCTCTTTTCTAACGAGGTTCCGTAAATGGCGACTAAGGTATTATAGACATGGACAGCCTTTTCTCGTGCAGAACTGTGTACACTAAACAATTTAAATATGCTGATTTAGTAATAAACAAATCCGTTCTAGTTAGCGCTATTTTACATGCTACGTTTTTGGTCTTTCTATTTGGTCATAATATATCATTTTTATTGTTGTAGAAAAAGTTTCACTAATTAAATCTGTTGCTATAAATTTAATCCTGTGTTATTTATCCATAACCCATCACAGAATAGTAATATGAAATGCTGTCACTATACTGCTTGTGGGAACGCAATGGTAGTAAGATTTTTGACTCGTACAAAAATGACCCGCCGTGGTAGCTCAGGGGCTAGGCGCTCGCTTTAAATTTCATAGTACGCGAGTGACCTGGGTTCGACTCCCGGTGCCGGCACCACTAAAATTGTTAATTTTAAGTGCTGATTTACCACGTCCTCGGCGGTGAAGGAAAACATCGTGAGGAAACCTGCATGTCTGAGAAATAAAAAATATTTCGAAGACATGTGAAGTCCGCCAACCCGCATTGGAGCAGCGTGGCGGATTCTTCCTAGCTCCAAAACCCTCTCAGAAATGAGAGGAGGCCTGTGTTCAGCAGTGGGACATTTATAGGCTGAAACTTTACTTTTACTTTTACAAAAATGACGGCGTCGTGGCTCGCCACTCGTCACATCTAGTTTCCCGCTGGAGTGAAAAATGGTCTGTGTGCTCTCTCTGCTTACCACTTAAATGGACAAAAGGCGTGATTGAATGTATGGATGTCTACAGTTCATCGCTGAGATAAATTTAATCAGTCACATGGCATTTTTTTTTAAAACCTAAATCTCTGTAAGTGGAAAAAGTTATAGTGCGTCACCATTACACATCGTTTGGGTAGGTATCACAGCTACGTCAGTTATTGTACTTTCAAGCAAGAGTGCGAAAACACTGCTGTGTTTCGATTTGGAGATCACAGATACCTAATTACTGGGCATCACACAGGTATCACACATTAATATTCTGGGTGATACAGCATTTGTTATGGGCAGATATTGCCTTTACGACTAATGAACGATTTATTCCATCTCGATATTTTCTTCGATAAAAAAAAAAACTTTGTTACTGAAATTTTGTAAATGTCTTTTTCTTTGTACGAGCTGGATTTCTAACTGATTCTTCCCAGTTCAAAATACTGTTTTCGAATCAGACACAGATAAAAATAATTTCAACAACTATTCTTCAAACTGTCTCTAAAGAATCTATGTTCAATGAAAGGCAACGACATTCACCAATAGGCCGCAATCTGTTTCATTTATCATCAACATCTGTTATTTACTTTCCTTTTTTTATTGGAAGGAGTGACGAAACGAGCTAAACGCAGTTAAGTGCAACACCTGCCCATAACAAATGAAATGTCACCCAGAATAATTCCGTGTTACACCTCACCCTCTAGTGCCGTGTGGTGGCGGCTCGTTAAAAGAATACTACCACTCCATCTCATCCAATGGATCTCGTAAAAGGCGAGTAAGGAATAAAACTGCACTGTGCACCTAATAGCGCATGGTGGCGATGGGCTCACCACCTATCACACCAAGTGCATTATATTGTTTTGTTGAAACGTGGATTGTGGCAGTCATCTGCTTTTGCAGTGAGTGCCCAGTCTCTGACTACCCCTTATGGGATACAGTCCTTACACTACACACTTACACAGTGATTACACTAGCTCTCAGTGCCCTTTCGACCGACACACGAAAATGTTTGCAAACTACTGCTTCACGGCAGAACTGGCCTGGGATGGTACCTACCTAGACGGATTCGTGCATATGAATCCTACCACCAGTAAAAAGTCTAAAGTATAAAGTCTAATCGTAAAACTATTTTCGTCTTACGAAATGTTTTGAACGATAAATTAACAATTTTTTAATTATTTATTGTTGTCTTTGTAACATGGCACGGCTTATTGAAAATTATAAATTTATGAGCAAACGCCGTGTGATGGCGGCTTAAGACAATCTACCGCCCCATTTCATCCCGTGAGTGTCGTAAAGGTCGACAGAGGGAAAATGAAAACCAGGTGATGGGCCGCAGCATCTTCCTGGTACATTTAAAAAATCTGCGCTTGCAAACCCGCCTGCCATGCGTGGTAACTATGGTAATATCCGCCCAAAATGAGAGCTACAAACTTTAGTGGTAATCTATGGGGGAGGCCTATGTTCAGCAGTGGACTACTGATAGATTATACACTGTGCTTGAGCCAATATATTGACACGGACTTGTTACTTTGCGTCTAGTCCATTCAATAGTATATTTAACTGGTTTTTAGAAACTCACCGGTCTGTACCTGGACAGCACTAATAAAAAATAAACAAAAAATGATTTCCCATAAACATTTGTTCTTAATTGAATTGCGCATTTAATACATCCAACGAAAACGGCACCAACATGTTTTTTTCTATACAATATTGGAATTGTCGTTTGGGCATGAAACAAAACTATATTTGATATAATAGTTTATCACTGATAGTGTGTGTATATATAGTTATATTTAAAATAGAAGAGTTATATTTAGAATAGAAACTTAATTTTCCTGAGACTACACTTGTCGCTCGTATAAGCTAGGAAACGGTACTGAAAATATAGTGAAATTTAGTTTCCTACTTTATATTGTTTATAAGTAATTTTTTTATTAAATTCTTGTTATAATCGTTAATCGTAAATTGTTATAAATTGTTATGGCAACTACAGGTTGTGATAATTATGCACCATCTTTACTTAAGTACCGTGTTCTGAGCATAAACAAATATTTGTCTCATTGACGCCATCTATCCTTTTATATTGCAAAGAACAACTAAAGTAACAGAGTAGTTTCTAGTTTGTTGCATTGCCCATAGATGGCTCTGTTCACCATCACAATTTTAAATATAATATTTATTATTTACAATCGTACTTATAATGCAAATATATCATAACTTACACTTAAATAACTAAACTATCATGTTTTATTTCTATACATAAGGAACATTACGAAATTGAGAAATATTTGAAAGTGTTTTCTCTAATTACCAATTATTTATATTCTCGGAAGGATGTTTGTCATTTTGGTATCTAACATTTTCGAAAGATGGCGCTTATTAAGAACAAATGAAGTTTTCGTACACATACAATTAATCAGCAGTTAAAATATTTTATATAAAAATTAATATAAATCGGAATCAGGATTTGTGGACATAGTAACGTCCCTCTGTACATTTTTTTAAGACTCGAATTAATATATTTTTGTATTAAAATGTTACTTTTAATCACTCGCTGCAAACATACGGCACGAGTGACGTGCTTTTGAAAATTGGTTGTCTATAGTAGTTGAACATGCATACAAAGAGTCACTCCTCTTATCCTCCCCTATTGGGGTAGGCAGAAACTACATCTTTCCACTTGCTACGATCCTGAGACACATCTTTCGCTTGTTCTACTTTCATTAGCGTTTTCATACAAGGTCGTCCGTTGCTTTTGTGCTTTTGATGTGACATTTCTCTTAAGCAACTTCGATCTGTGTCGAAAATAATAATTAACTACAATTTTTAGTTCTTATTACTTTTGTGACATGTATTCCCCACGACATTTTCCAGTATCCATATAGTGGAAAATGTAAATAATACGAGTAGGTCGGCGAGAAATCATTTTCGCATACAGTATGTATAAACTTGTAATAAAATCTCTTTGGCTGTACTTTATGTATCTGGCTGGTTTTGATGACATTAAAAAGGTTATATTTCAAAATAAGAAACAAATGTTGATACCAGTTATATTTAATTAGTTTTTCTTTTTTTTAAACCTAATGATGATATTAGATACATTTTAAAATTTTATTACAAGAAAGGAAAAATGCATCGCAAGCTTTGCAAAGCAAATTTGTGACGTTTATGGACCTAATTCACTGTCAATAAGAGTAGCACAAGGTTGGTTTAAGCGTTTTAAATCCGAGTATTTTGATGTCAAAGATGCACCTCGCTCTGCTCGCGTCGTTACGGATAAAATGGACGCCATTTTTATAAAAGTGGAGCAAGACCGGCATATCTGTAGTAACGACATAGCTGAAGTACTGGAAATCAACCACAAAACAGTTTTGACCCATTTAAAAAAAAAGCTGAGTACACAAAAAAGCTCGATATTTAGGTGGCACACGAGCTCACTGAAGGAAACCTAATGAACCGTGTACTCATTTGCGATTTTTTATTCAGACGTAATGAAACCGTAGCGTTTATTAAGAGATTGATATTGGTGATGAAAAGTGAATCACGTACGACAAGAACGTGCGGAAAAGGTCGTGGTCAAAGGTCGGTCAGGCTTCACAGACTGTGCGAAAACCCGGTTCAACTCGCAATAAGCAGATGCTGTGTGTGTGGTGGGATTGGAAGTGCGTTGTTTATATTGAGCTTTTTCCGCCGGACAGTACCATCGATTACGATCTCCACTGCCAACAACTGATGAGAATAAAGCAAGAAGTTGAGAGAAAGCAGCCGGAATTGATCAATAGAAATAATGTGGTCTTTCATCACGATAACGATCATCACTAGACCTTACCCATCTTTAGCCACTCATCAAAAATTAAAAGAGTTTGGCTGGAAAGTGTTAATGCATCCGCCATACAGCCCTAATCTAGCACCTTCAGAATGCCATCTGTTTCGGTCTCTTCAGAATACTTCAGGTAGTGTCAGGTTAACATCAAGAGAGAACTGCCAAATCTACTTGTCGCGTTTATCTGCTCAGAAGCCCCAACATTTCTACAGCAACGGGATCATGTCACTACCTTCAAGATGGCAAAAAGTCATGAAACAAAATAGCACATATGTAATTAAATCTAAATAAACTTTGAAAAAAAAATGTCTTGAGTTTTCATATAAAATGCGAAGAAACTTTTTCCCCTACCCAATAGATACTGGAAAATGGCTTGAGTACATGTCTAAATATAAAAAAAAATGTTAACATGAAATGTGAAGTCCTATCTAGCTAGCTACTGGTGGTAGGATTTCTATGCCGGAATCCAAGTAGGTTGGTACCTATTTTATAAAGAGAAGTATATTGTATAAAGTGACTAAACGAAACGAGCAAAACGTTCACCTGATGGTAAGTGCGACGTCTACCCACAACAAATGCTGTGTCACCCAGAATATTTCTGCGTGACACCACACTGCGCCCGTCGCCCTGAGACATCAGTTCTTAAGTCTGAAATGCCCAGTGATTACGCTAGCTCACAGTGCCCTTCAAACCGAAACAGTAATGCTTGCACACTACTGCATCACGGCAGATTAACTGGCCCTGGGGTGATACCTACCTAGACGGATTCCTGCATAGGAATCCTACAACATTTCTCGTTTACCACGGTTGCCAAAAGTGGTGTTATATGGGAAAACGGCGTGACTGTGTGTATGTATGATAAATACGATTTGTATCATGATATTGGGCAGACCTACACCATCGTTCAGTGCCACAGTCAATTTACAAATGGAACGCCATTGTTCCGTAAATCGTAATATTTTGTAACATCACGTCGGGTCTATTTATCTTTTGAATCTATGAGTGGCTTCGTATACATCACAAAGGGTAGCGCTAGGGGTGCTCCCGAAATGCGATTAGTAATCCAGTACTCGCATTTTAATACCCGCCGGCGTTTAAAGCGGTCGCTAGTGTTGTACCTACCAGTTTATTTAAAGAAGAAAATAAAAATAATATACTACTATTCTTCTGATGGTTGGATATAACATCATCATCATCATAATTTCAGCATATCACTAGTCCATTGCTGAACATCGGCCTCCCCTATAGATTACCACAAAAGTTTGTAGCTCTCTTTTTGGGGGGATTTCGTCTTATTTGCCACGCTTGGCAGGTGGGTTGGCAACCATAGATTATTTATTCAAATGTTCCAGGAATGTGCTGCTGCCTATCACCCGGTTTTTATTCTCTCTGACTTTAACGACACCCACGCCGTGTGTTGGCGGCTTAAGAGAATATATAATATAGTTGGTTGGAAATGACGGCTGCGTGGAGTAGTGGTTAGCGTACCTGACTTCTGCGTCGCGGGTCCTGGGTTCAATTTCCATTCGGAGCCAACATCTGTGCTAAAACACAAATTGTTGGTGTTCGGGTCTGGTTGTGCTGTCTATGTGAAACTTATGTCTGTAAAATGCACCCACGATACAGGAGAAAATCCTACTCTGGGGCATTTAAAAAAAATACAGGAATCCATCTGGGTACCAACGTAAAAGTAGCAGCCTATAAATGTGTCACTGCTGATTTCTGAGAGGGTTTTAAAGCCGGGAAGAATCCGCCACGCTGCTCCAATGCGGGTTGGCGGACTTCGGATGTCTTCGAAATATTTTTTATTGCTCAGACATGCAGGTTTCCTCACGATGTTTTCCTTCACCGCCAAGCACGTTGTAAATAACCACTCAAAATTGTAACTAACAATTTAAGTGGTGCCGGTATCGGGAATCGAAACCAGGTCACACTCGTACCATAGAATTTAAATCGAGCGCATAGGCCATGAGCTACCACGGCTAACCAACGTAATTCCAGTTATTCTGCTGTGAAGCAGTAGTGTGCAAACATTACTGTGTTTCGGTCTGAAGGGCACTTAAGAACTGATGTCTCAGGGTGACGGGCGCAGTGGGGTTTCACACAGAAACGCTCTGGGTGACACGGCATTTGTTATTGTCAGAGTTTGGGTTGGGCAGATGAACTTCTTGTCACTTTCTTCCTTAAAAACATGTATTTCTGTGTCAGTTTTATGTCTTATGAACAGGTTCCTTGTGTGAATGAGTTTTGTTCTATACGAGTTTTCTTATCATATCAAAGCATAGTTTATATATAAAGCATATTGAAATTGCCCAGGGGACTCATTATACATATTTATATTATGTACACAATATTGTATTTTTTTTGATATATGCATTACCCTGCCTTCTAATGATTCTTGATTAAAAGCGGCAGTAACTGTAATAAAAAGACGTTAATTTGATAACCAAAAGTACTTTATATTTCATATTTTGATTGTGTTAGTAAATATATATGTAACGAAATATATACAGAAGTACTGGTCTGACTTTATCGACTAATTAGATTTGGAAATATCCGAATAATAAAATATACCCTAAAAAAGTTGGTAGGACGTGTATCTAGAAACAAAAAAGAAAGTTTCATAAAGAAAAAAAGTTTTTTTATTCATTTTAATACTGAAAACTTTACAATATATAACAAATATTACAAATACAATATATTAAAAATGGTCGCAGAACCGAATTGCCTCTATGCCCCTTCTGTCTTTTAATAGCAATTGTTACGTAAGTATTTACCAAAAGATAATAATCAGGCGTTTAGTTTTAGTCTTTAGAGCCGTGGTAGCTCAGGGGCTAGGCGCTCGCTTTAAATTTCATAGAACGCGAGTGACCTGGGTTCGATTCCCGGTGCCGGCACCACTAAAATTGTTAATTGCAATTTTAAGTGCTGATTTACCACGTGCTCGGCGGTGAAGGAAAACATCGTGAGGAAACCTGCATGTCTGAGGAATTAAAAATATTTCGAAGACATGTGAAGTCCGCCAACCCGCATTGGAGCAGCGTGGCGGATTCTTCCTAGCTCCAAAAACCCTCTCAGAAATGAGAGGAGGCCTGTGCTCAGTAGTGGGACATTGATAGGCTGAAACTTTTTTAAACCCGAATATAATATTAAAATTACTATAAATAGCGATTTAATACTTTATTGCATTTGTACCGTATGTCTGTTCATAGACGCAAAACATCGATATTCAATACACATTCTTACAGTCACGCCTTTTTTCCATACAAGGGGTAGGCAGAGGCCACTCACGTAGCCAACTTTCACGAAACGAGACGTGACGGGTGGTGAACCATGTCGCTGCGATTTTGGTACGAGTCAGAAAATTCTCACTCCCCATTCAGTTCCCACAAGCAAACTAGTGACAGCATTGCATATTGTGGTGTTATTCTGCACGGATAAAGGCTGTCCATATAATATCTTAGTCGCATCTTCCGACACCTCGGTAGGAAAGAGGTAGACGCTATTTTACTCTGCCGGACACTTATCGTTGTCAGTAGAATCGATATAAACAAATTAAAAAAGTGTGTCTGCCTTTTTCGATTTTTTTTAGGATTTATGCACTTTTCAGTTAGTTATTGTCTTACTAAGCTAATTCAGATAAAAAAAAATATTTGTAAGTCTCATCGAAAGTATACCTACAACGGGAAAAATTTCTAAGGCTGACATAAAATTACATTATTATATAGAAATACTGATGTCAATCAAGTATGTTACATAATATCTAAAAAAAAAATCATTTGCACGTCACACAGAATTAAACACTGTAACGTCACAATGCTGATGCATGAGCACAAAGCGAGCAAGTGAGAGAAAGACTGGTGGTTACTGGTGGTAGGATTCCTATGTAGGAGTTCTTCTAGGTTGGTACCACCACAGGGCCAGTTATTCTGCCGTGAAGCAGTAGTGTGCGAAAATTACTGTGTTTCGGTTTGAAGGGCACTGTGAGCTAGCGTAATCACTGGGCACATGAGACTTAGGAACTTATGTCTTGGGGTGATGGGCACAGTGTGGTGACACACAGAAATTTTCTGGGTGACACAGACACACACACACACACACACAAAAGAAATTGCTCTAACTAGAAAAGTAAGTTTCACTTGAAACGTTCTGAATTTACATCAATTTTAATGTCTTCTGCTCTTAATATTGTTTCTAGAACATTATCGAATCAGCGGTACATCCCTATCAACAACGAATTGTCCGAACGCACGCTGACGTTACGCCCCTTGTATTACTGATTGCTTTTCTATTAGACCGCAGAATTCTCCCTTCGTCGACCATGTAGGGGATTCTGTTGATAACATTCTATCTTTGATCTTGATTTAAAACTACATTTTATTTTTAAATGATACTGTCAAACTCCTTTTGACATCTGATTTCTTATATGGGTTAACTGTAGCTCAGCAGAACCAGTTTTACTGGTGAGCAGTTCGTGGCTCAAAAGATGGTAGGATTCCTACGCAGGAATACGTCTATGCAGTTACACCTGCAGTGCCAATTATTCTGCCGTCAGACAGTACTGTGCAAACATTACTGTCTTTAGGTCTGAAGGGTAGGAATGATAGCTAGCGTAATTACAAGGCAAACTGTGGCAAAAAAAAGTAAAGTTTCAGCCTATAAATGTCCCACTGCTGAGCATAGGCCTCCTCTCATTTGTGAGAGGGTTTTTTTGGATCTAGGAAGAATCCACCACGCTGCTTCAATGCGGGTTGGCGGACTGCACATGTTTTCGAATTTTTTTTTTATTTCTCAGGCATGCAGGCTTCCTCACCATGTATTCCTTCGCCGACGAGCACGTTCTAACTCAGCACTTAAAATTGCAATTAACAATTTTAGTGGTGCCGGCACCGGGAATCGAACCTAGCCCCTGAGCTATAAGTTCAGATATAATGTCAATAAGAAAATAACTACTTATTCGTGCAGAGATCGCCACGCTTTTATTTTGATTTTATTAAAGAGTTAGTGGCGCGACGAGCAAGAACTCTGGTATTAGGCGTAGCAATGCCTGTCCATAGCAAATCAAGTGTCACCCAGAAATGTGCTCTGAAAAGTTCCGTCAGACCCAGACCAAAGCTCGTTACTTTGTGAAATCGGTCCTTAAGTCTCATATGGCCAGTAACTTCATTAGCTACAGTATCCTTCAAATCGAAGCTCGGCGGCTATGGTTTTAAGTGTGCAAACGAACAACGCTACACGATACCAGAATAACTGGCCCTGCATTGGTACCTACTCGTACCTAGGCGGATACCTACTTTCTTTCTTTCTTTCTTAAAAGCGATGCTCCATACATACATTTCTTCTGTATCGCAGGTGAGCTTTACAGACAAACTACATACACACACATTAAGATCCGGAACAACCATCTGTAGGGCATGCAAATATTGGTCTTGTTCTGAAATCGAACGCGCTACACATCCAATGCCACCAAAGACAATCGTGCGCCAACCGACGTCAAAAGTTAATCCATACTAATATTATAAATGCGAATGTAACTCTCCCTGTCCCTCTGTCTGTTTGTGAGCTTTTCACGGCTGGACCGCTGGACTGATCTTGACAAAATTCGGCGCAGAGATAGCTTGCATCCTGGACACGGACATAGGATACTCTTCATCCCGAAAAATGAAATAGTTTCCACGGGACATTTAAGACATTTGTCGGCTCGGTTGGCGCAGTGGTTAAGCGCTTGACTTCTGCCCCCGGGTCGCGGGTTCGATTCCCGCACGGGACAAATATTTGTATGAGCTACAGATAGTTGTTCCGGCTATGGGTGTTTGTGCAAGTGGAATTTATGTATGTAAAACGCACCCACGACACAAGAGAAATCCTTGTGTGGGGCATCGTTTTTTTTTAAAAAAAAAAAATCTACGCGGACGATGTCGCGACACGGGAGATATAAATATATTGACACAGAAGCCCATGGAAACTAATCACATCGACGTCAAATTAAAATCGATTTCAAATTGCCATCTGTAACACATCCGGCGGCTTCGGCTGCGGCACGTTCACAACCACTCGTTTCAATACAGACAGCCCGCTAGGTGGCTCGCATTAATCACGCACTCTCCTGGTGGTCCTTTGTGCTGGAAATTATGGTTCGTACGTCCACCCCGTGAGTTATAGCGCTAACAAATTTAATATAGCCCGGTGTACAATAGCCCATTGATTTGGCAACTGATTAATGTTCGAGCATCACGCGAGTGCAGTTGATTTTGCTCAGTGAATTACATACTTATGATCACGACTGTATCCCATAAGGGGTACTCAGAGACTAGGCACTCACTGCAAAAACAGATGACTGCCACAATCCATGTTTCACCAAAACAATATAATGCACTTGAGATTTACTTCAAACACTTTTATGAGTTAAAATTAATGGATTGACTAGTTATGTTTAAAAATATAATTAAAACTTCTTCAGCGGCCTTTAAAAGCGTTTCTGGGCGGCGGTGATCACTTACCATCAGATGAGCCGCTTGAACTTTTGCCCTATCTTCTATGTAAAAAGTCGTTAAACAGTCCCCTTTAAAAAGCATATAGGTGTCCGGCGGAGTAGAATAGCACCAATCTTTCCTACCAAGGTGTCGTAAGAGGCGACTAAGGTATTGTACGGTACGTACCATAATGCTGTCACTATACTGCTGGTGGGGACGCAATGGCGAGAAACAATTTTTTGACTCGTACCAAAATAGCAGCAACGTCTCGTTTCCCGCGAGGGCGAAAAGTGAGCAACGTGAGTGGCCTCTGCCTACCCCTTATATGTGAAAAGGCGTGACTGTATGTATGCCGTAATCAGAACGTCGATCGGTGCGTATAAATTTAGGTTCACCATATTTGTGGTGGGTGTTTCGCCATCTTGAGTAAGCGGTATGTGTTTCTGGCGTTACCCTTTTCCGACTTATACAACACCTACGGAATAAGACAGTTTCTCTTTTTTCTTTTTACACAACACTTTCTCTACACTTGATGGCTCGGCTTCTGCGCCGCGGGTCGCGGGTTCGATTCCCGCACGGGACAAATATTTGTATGGCCTAAAGATAGTTGTTCCGGGTCTGGGTGGTTTATGCATGTGGAATTTATGTCTGTAAAACGTACCCACGACACCGGAGAAATCTTACCGTGATCGTTTTTTTTTATCTTTCTTTTTTTTAATTCAAAAACATTACAAAAAATTATATAATGAATTAGCTGATGCCCGCGACTTCGTCCGCACGTTTTTAAAAATGTCCCGTGGGAACTATTTTATTTTCCGGGATAAAAAATCCTTTGACCTATGTCTGTACCCAGGATTCAAATCCTGGCTATCTCTAAGCCTAATTTTGTCAAGATCGGTTTAGCGGTGGAACCGTGAAAAGGTAACAGACAGAGGGACAGAGAGAGCTACTTTCGCAACCTCCGAGGCCAGTCGTCGACCGCAGCACACACAATGTTTATGTCTGTATCAGCCACTTCTTTAATTAGGGATGCTTAGAGACTTCAAATTCGAGTAGGGTTTAGCGCAAGCTTTCTCCTCAAAATGTTGTCACATTTTGTAATCCAACGGGTTGTCGCGACTGATAAAGTCGATTCTATTGCTGAAAAGCCAGTTTTGCGTGCTTCCTGCCCGATGAGCTGGCGCTGAATCTTTTTGGAATACCCAGTGTCTGTTTTCGAACATTGTTCGAGAAAGAGGCTCCACAACGTTTGTAAGAACGGTATTTTGATACATATCAGCGATAGTTGCCGCACCTTTTTCACAGATTAACATTATTAACTTAGTTAGGCCTGAATACGAGACACCAAGCAATACCATAAATTATGAAATATAATGCCCACGCTCGATTTTCAGGATACGCCTGGTCGCTTCTTTACTGTTGTAGGCTTTCTGTTCTTGACTGCTGTAGGTTTATTGTAACTTTCTTCGATGTTATTTTTTTCTTCAGACACCACCGCGTACCGAGTTAACAACGCCCGGGATCTCTCGACCTTTATTTTTTTCAGAATCTCACTAATATAATGCCTTGTTTTTCGGCGATAAGATCGGAGTATCAAGTCCTCACTTCGCACTCTTTTGACCGTACTTCTGCTTAACCTTAATTGAAGGGCTCATATTTAATGCTTGCGGGCGGGGCTTCGTTGGATATGCACTCGCACTTCTTTGATGGCCGCTGGTGTCCTAACTGTAGGAGGTCGGCCTTTTCTTTTGCAGATGATTACAAATTGCCGTGTGGTGGCGGCTCGTTAAAAGAATACTACCACTCCATCTCATCCAATGGATCTCGTAAAAGGCGAGTAAGGAATTAAACTGCACTGTGCACCCAACAGCGCATGGTGGCGATGGGCTCACCACATATCACACCAAGTGCATTATATTGTTTTGGTTAAACGTGGATTGTGGCAGTCATCTGTTTTTGCAGTGAGTGCCCAGTCTCTGACTACCCCTTATGGGATACAGTCATGTATGTAGTAGTAAGTAGGAAGCTAACAGAGAACAACATGCTAGCGGAAAACAACGTGCCAGCAGAATATGAAGAATTACTAATTTTGCCTAATATCTGACTATCACCGGCTTGGGATCCTATAATTAAATCAAATACCCAGCATACCACTGCAAGATTTCAAGACACTGTAAGATCATTTTGTTTAGATCGGACCCCCCCCCCCCCCTCCCACGTGACCCTGATGTCTTAGTTTTATATTGACCACTTTTTTGATGATAACCACAAAACAACGTAGTAGCAGAACTCCTGCTTAAGGAGAACTTTGTCGACTAGAACGAAGTCGCGGGTACCTACTTTTCTATCTTTTCTCTATTTATTTTCTATGTAAATGAAAATCAATTGTCGCATGTTTGAAAGATCATTACTTGAGAACGGCTCCGACGATTTGGCGATTAATTTTTTGTTGTGTTCGTAATTGCCAGGACAAGGTTAGTATGAAATAAATTATTTTCAATAATTCACTGGTAACGTCGGAATTTTAGATGGTATTCTTGTATTAAAATCTTAATAAAAAAGTGTCGTTCAGTTTGACAGTTCTGGGGATTGTGACATGTTATAAAATAAACATACTTAATATTTTTTTCCATAGCGCACATTATTCCTAAGTAAATTGCATGCCGTGCGAAGCCGGGCCGGTTCGCTAGTTCAAAATAAAATACAAGCGGTATAACTTGACTTAGAAAGCAGGGCATGTCTTGTTTCACTGTTAGGTTATAAATATATTAAATGTTTTAATTGATACGAATTTATTTTTGCTCCGTTTAAGTGCTAATATAATAATAAAATGCTGGTAGCGGCCTAAGAAAATCCACCACCCCATCTCATCCCGTGGGTGTCGTAAAAGTCGACAGAGGGAGAATAAAAACCAGGAGATGGGCAGTAGTTGCCAACCCGGTTGCCAAGCGTGGCTACTATGTCAAAATCCCCCCAAACCGAGAGCTACAATCTTTTGTTGCGCTTATGTTCAACAGTGGACTAGGTATAGGCTGAAATGATTATGATAATAATGAAAAATAACTTTTATTTGACGTTAATTATAATCGAAAAGAATGAACAGCGAATGACATTCAACTTTCTCCAAATCATTCTTTAAAAAGTGTAGAGGGATTAGTGCCATCGATCATGGTCGATGGAAATACAACAGTAATCATTTATTATTACAGAACGTCGTAATTCAAAATCCACCCGCTTCGTAATCACTCATATCGAAACTTGCTTTATCATTACGCCATTATACAGTTTTACATTCGATAATAATATCCTGAGTGTTCTTTGATTCCCGCGGGGTTGAACTTTCCGGGGGTTCTAATACTGCTTTCAAAGATTAAGAATTAAATAGACTAGACAACAGGTATAAGTAACATTTGACAGAATTATTTGGAAATAATGGTAGTTGTAAAAATTGCAGTGCCTTCATTGTGACGGCGAAGAGTCCACTGCATAGCGTACGTTTCAGAATTGTCCAGCTTGGGAAACGAGAACGGCAACTGTTGTACTTAGTTGGTGTCAATTTCTCACAGAATCCAAGAGTTATATGTTCAGCAGTGGACTTTTGAAGAGAGGACAATGACGATAATGTTGGCAATGATGAAGATGATCATGAAGATGACGAAGATTAGTTAGTCGCATATAAAATTTACGATATATCCCATCTACATCACGTTGTTAATATATGATAACAGCTTTAGGACACAGTACAATGTGCTCTTAACCTCTACGGGGGGTCAAAATAATCCTACCGTGTTGTGAAATTGATACAAAATTTTCCCTCAACCGGAGCCGCATTAAATTTTTAGCGGCATTGTTATTAAAATTGAATTCTCTGGAATATGACCGCATGTTATTTCCTTAACAATAAAATTGAGATCGGCGTTCGTTGGTTTGTTTCGAAAACAATAAAGGTGACATAGCAATACGTGTAAGTGATACGTTAGACTTTAAAGCTTTAATTTACTTTTTTGATACATGGGGGGAACATATCACTGTGATCGGAATATAAATATTCAGAAATGGTATTATGGATTTTTTTTTAATTTATGACATAAATTTCGTTGGTCAAACGTCATCAGTCAACGTTGTTATTACTGGTGGTAGGATTCCTATGAGTTCGTCTAGATAGGTACAACCCCAGGGCCACTTAGCCACTGCGCCATCAGGGCCGTTGATTTTTATTTCGACGTTACTTTGTACCTAGAAATAAATATAAAGATTGTTCCAAATTTATTGCTAATTTGAAGAGTTGAATCTTTGTGGAAACTGAAACTCAAGTTTAGTTATCGGCTCTTTTGGCACAGTGACAGATTCTTCTGCCGTGAAGCAGTAATGTGCGAACATTACTGTGTTTTGATTTAAAGGGCACTAGGTAGTGTATTCATGGGGCATATGAGACTTAAGAACTAATGTCACAGGGTGACGGGTAACATTTGTTATGGGAAGACGTTGCATTGTCAGATGTCTGAGAATGCAGACGTCATTTCGCCACTTTACTGAATAAACAAAAATATTACGTACCCACCTTGATACGTCATTTCTTTAGTCTCATATGCCCAATAATTACTTGTTATCAGTGCCCTTTCAACCGAAATAGTAATGTTTGCACAATTCTCATTGACAGCAGAATAACTAGCTGTGCGGTGGTACCTACATAGACGGATTCTTGCATAATAATCCTACCATCTTTTAAGTCACTTGACTCGGAAGTCAGTATCCTCAAGTTGTCATTAATAAATTAGTCACAATTTGCCGGCGATAATTGCCGAGTTGTGGCGGCTTAAGAGAATCTACTAGTCCATCTCATTCCGTCCGTGTCGTAAGAGTTAACATAGGGAAAATTAAAACCAGTAGATGGGCAGCAGCGACTTCCTGGAACATCTAGAAAGAAAGAAAGAAAAACTTTATTCAATACTACAACACAACATACATTACAATGCAAAAAATAAGTAAACAATAAGATACGACGTATTACATTTACAGACGTACGTTGGGATATAGCAACGAAAAGGCTGTCGACTCAGCATAATGCTATGGCAGAGTTGCCACAGCGCTGTTATTCTGTCGATGCCTCAGGTTTACCGAGCAGTTTCCGGACATATTATTAAACGACTTAGTATATTTTAAAAGAAATAAATATGCGCACATGTACACGGAAACATCTGAATAAATAATCTGCGGTTAAAGGAGAATGAATTAATTTGCTAAGATCCGCATGTCGTGTTCTCGACTCAGTGGTGTGTATTCCCTAGTGGTAGTGGTGTAGTGGCAGTGAGTATCTGGTGGCGGGTCCCGGTGTCGGTATTGGTTTTCTTGTGCACGCTGTTGAGGGACGGCGGTCCTCTTTAAAACTACTCTTTTACACGCGGATCTTGGCAAATTAACTTTCCTTTTTCTCCTTTACTATAATGGATTTCCGCAAAGTAACTAACGCCTGATTCTATTAAACTTCGGTTGCCACTAAATTACAGCTACATTTTTTGACAATCTAAGGGGGAGGCTTATATTCAGCAGTTGACTTGTGATAGACTGAAATGATGATGATGATGACACATTTTCAACGCGTTAAATACTTTACGTAACAAATTTTTGTAACAAACTAAGATAGTACAAAACGGTGCGAATAATTTTTCACCGAAACAATTTATTCTTTAAATTACCAATAGATAAGTCCTCGAAATCTAACGAAACCGAAGAAGACTCGAAAAGAACGTAGACAGCAACAGATCCTCATTTTATAGGGCAATAAAGAACAATTCGCTGGCTCGCAACCCACCTATCGCTACGCTATCGCAACAAATTGCACGTGATGTATCTCTGGCCATTACTACGTTGACCATCCATTTGAAGAACTAGTGAGAAATACTGAAAATTATAAAATGTAAATAAAAAATGAACAGTGGAAATTGCTTAAGAACATACTCAAAATATCTGTTAATAAAGATGAAAAATATTCTGGAAATTCTTAACTGAAATTAAAATATAAAAAGCGGATCGGTGATTAAGCGCTGTTGCACGTGCCCATTTTGTGATGACTCCTCCTGTACCAGGAATCCGTCTAGGTAGGTAACACCGCGTTGTTAGTTATTCTGCCGTGAAGCAGTAGTGTGCAAACATGACTGTCCAAACATTACAGTGTTTCGATTAAAAGTGTACCGATAGCTAGTGTAATTACTGGACATATGAGACTAAAGAACTGATGTCATAGGGTGACAAACGCAGTGTGTTGTCAAACGCTGTGACAAACGCAGTATGGTGCACTACTGCGTTTGTCACACTATCTTCAAAAAAACTTGGGTTTTCCAGATATCACAAACTTCTCTCAGCCTACTTTTAAGATACAAATATGGCTATAAGCAATACATTATCATCATTTCCACAATAAACTACTGGTGTAAAGTATATTTTAATAGTGCTACAGCTTTGTTGTTGTTTTATCTCATTTACCATTTTGTCGTTTTCTGAGGATTTCACCATCGAACACAATACAAAATTCCATCCACGTCACCTTGATGATTGGCATTCCACCACTAGGCGCATTTCTAGAAGTCTTCTGCCACGCACGACCATTTTGTGGCTTTTCCAAGCCTACTACTTACTTAGGGATTAGATACTACTAGGATTAGATACTACTTAGGGACCTTTAAGGAAAGAGCTTATTCCTTTCTTAAAGGACGGCAACGCACCTACAATTCAACACGGCGGTGCTCAACACCAGGTGAGCCGTTTGCCCCATCTTCTATAACAAAAACGTAATTAGTTCCCTAATTTGCTTGATGAACTCAGTGATCACTGGTTTAAGGACTTTAAAGGAATTCTGGTTGTAGGATTCCTATGCAGAGATCCGTCTAGGTGGGTACCCCAGGGCCGGTTATTCTGTGTTTCAGTTTGAAGCACACTACTGAATGCTAGTGTAATCACTGGACATAGAGACTTAAGAACTGACGTCTCAGGGTGATTGGCTCAGTGTGGTGTCATACTGATATTTTCCGGGTGACATACATACATAAGATCACGACTGTATCCCATAAGGGGTAGTCAGAGACTGGGCACTCACTGCAAAAACAGATAACTGCCACAATCCACGTTTCACCAAAATAATATAATGCACTTGGTGTGATAGGTGGTGAGCCCATCGCCACCATGCGCTGTTGGGCGCACAGTGCAGTTTAATTCCTTACTCGCTTTTTACGAGATCCATTGGATGAGATGGAGTGGTAGTATTCTTTTATCGAGCCGCCACCACACGGATGGTAATAACGTATCATTTTATTAAAAGCTTTAGATAATTTAACAATAGTGTATTATGAAAACTCGATTAGCCGTGTCCTAATATTGATGAAAGTCATACTCACCGTTTCGCTTTTAGTATTGCCGTCCGTCCAGCCACCAGCAAGATTTTATCGCTCCTTCGAACCATTAAACCGACCATAATGAAGTTTCCCCGTCGGATAATGCACTGGAGCATTACGCAATGATTTACAAGGGCGGCAATAAAAAGAATTTAAGGGATGACCCGCGCGTAAAAATGGCGGCCGCGGGGTGAATCGGTGTCATAAAGAAGAGGAATGTTGCCGCAGCCGGATTCAACTGCCGTGCGGAACTGCCGAAATTCGGGATCCGTAACAGAATTTGGTAGTAGACAAAACCAGCCGTTCGGCGGCCGAATTCTAAAGCTATTTATTGCCCAAAACCGTGGTCCCATGGGTAAATTATCTATATATGTAGTAGTATTGCAGTAATTAATGCACTTTTGTTTAACATATCGCGATTAATTTGCCTTATATACAATAAACAAACGCATGTGCTAAGACTAAGACTTGTCCATCTTACGTAACTTTTTATCCCATGTTTATTTGTTTACCTTTTAAACTTTACTAAAACCTAAGAGTACTCTTCACAGAAGTTCATGTGGGTGTCTGCCCACCCTGTTAATAAATAACGTGAAGTTATGAATGGACATGATTAAATAGTTTCTACGTCTACGAAGTAACGTCTTCGTAAATAAGAGCCATAGAGGTGTAGCTGCCATCAACTCATATGAGTGAGCGCATCATCTTTTTGTAGAAGAAGCTATTATATTGCAGTTGTTAGTGGCTTGCTCTGTATGGCAGCTGTGGCAATCCCTCTTCCATAATTCCGCTCATTATATAACCTACATCCTACGGGGTGACCCATTCTCGGAATAACAGCAAGCTAATCTTTTCTACAAATTTTTTGCTCGAATCCTTTCGAGATTCTTGATCTGTATACGGAACTGCTCGTTGTTAAACCTTAGCCTAGGTGATTTTAATAATTTATTTCGAATTTTATCGTGTCATATTTCATATTATATTGCGGGTTGTGATGTTCATTTTGTCGTTTGAATGTTGTTCAAGAATATAAGGAGACAGATTTGTCTGTTGTGTGAAAGATAGAGTTGTATTGCTAGTTATGCCCATACCTAGTGGAATTTGAAAATTCGTGGAATTGAAAGATCAAAATCATGACTTAGCAAGAATATGCGGCGACTACTAAGCCACTAGGTCGTCACATAGGCATGAAGAATGATATAGGGTAGGAATGAACTACTTATCATTTTACTATAGGAGAAAGTGACGAGATGAGAATAACTTTCACCTGATGGAAAGTGCAGCGTCTGCCCCTAACAAATGTTGTGTCACCCAGAACATTTCTGTGTGGCACCGCACTATGCTTGTCGCTATGAGATATCAGTAGTTAAGTCTCATATGCTCAGTAATTACACTAGTTCTCAGTGGCCTTCACAATAAAACAGTAGTTTTTGCACACTACTGCTTCACGGCTACTGTTTCACGCTAGACAGGTTTCAAAAGTTATTCATACAGGAAATTAAACATTTCATTGTTTTTCTGGTTGTAGAACTACTAATTTGTACCTAGTTATCTAAAGTAGTTAGTAGGTATCACGACAGTGCTGGTTAATCTGCTTCTAATCAGTAGTACGTAGGCACTACTATATTTCGGTTTGAAGAGCACTATTAGTAAAATAACTCCGCATATGTGAGTACATCTCTGTTAAGGTAAAGTAAAGTTTCAGCCTATAAATGTCCCCCTACTGAGCACAGGCCTCCTCTCATTTCTGAGAGGGTTTTGGAGCTAGGAAGAATCCGCCACGCTGCTCCAATGCGGGTTGGCGGACTTCACATGTCTTCGAAATATTTTTTATTCCTCAGACATGCAGGTTTCCTCACGATGTGTTCCTTCAACGCCGAGCACGTGGTAAATCAGCACTTAAAATTGCAATTAACAATTTTAGTGGTGCCGGCACCGGGAATCGAACCCAGGTCACTCGCGTACTATGAAATTTAAAGCGAGCGCCTAGCCCCTGAGCTACCACGTTAAGGTGACCAGCGTTAAATAATAATATGGTGGCGGCTCGTTAAAAGATTACTACCACTCCATCTCATCCAATGGATCTCGTAAAAGGCGAGTAAGGAATTAAACTGCACTGTGCACCCAACAGCGCATGGTGGCGATGGGCTCACCACCTATCACACCAAGTGCATTATATTGTTTTGGTGAAACGTGGATTGTGGCAGCCATCTGTTTTTGCAGTGAGTGCCCAGTCTCTGACTACCCCTTATGGGATACAGTCGTGATCTTATGTATGTATGTATTAATATTATAACAATATTTGTAAATAAAATAATAATATTATTTCGACGTGTGACGAATTTCGAGGTTTTTGTAGGAGTTTATTTATGTATTTATGTCTGGGACAAACCAAACCTGGCACGCGGGTACCGGCCCGTGAGCACAGTATCCGATGAAGCTGTAAAAGCCAAAAAGGCTAACAGCAATTACATCACCGAAATTATATATCGACGTGTGATACCGGCATAAGATAATCTACCACCCCATCTCGTCCCGTGGGTGTCGTAAAAGCCGACAGAGGGAAACTAAAACCAGAACATGGGCAGCAGCATTTTCATGAAACATCTGAATAAATAAACTGCGGTTGTCAACCCGCCTGCCAAGCGTGGCAACTATGGCAAAATCCTCCCAAAATAGGAGCAACAAACTTTTGTAGCAATCTGTGGTGGAGGCCTATGTTCAGCAGTGGACTAGTGATAGGCTGAAATAATGATGATCATGATGACGACGGCGATTCAAGTCGAGGTTTCGACCTTGTAGAGAGGGATTAGTTCTCTGCGAGTCAATTCGCTAAAACTACGATTTCCATGCCAGGTAGCTCAGGGGTAGCTCAGGGGCTAGGCGCTCGCTTTCAAATTCATAGTATGCGAGTCACCTGGGTTCGAGCCCCGGTGTCCGCACCACTAAAATTGTTAATTACAATTTTAAGTGCTGATTTACCACGTGCTCGGCTGCGAAAGAAAACATCGTGAGGAAACCTGCATGTCTGAGAAATAAAAATATTTCGAAGACATGTGCAGTCCGCCGACTCGCATCGGAGCAGCGTGGCGGATTCTTCCTAGCTCCAAAACCCTCTCAGAAATGAGAGGAGGCCTGTGCTCAGCAGTGGGATATTGATAGGCTGAAACATTACATTACAACATTTTTTTTTTATTGTAGAAAGTGACGAAACGAGCAAATCGTTCACCTGATGGTAAGTGCAACGTCCGCCCACAACAAATGCTGTGTCACCCAGAATATTTCTGTGTGACACCACACAGCGCCCGTCCCCTAGAGACATTAGTTCTAAGTCTTAAATGCCCAGTGATTACACTAGCTCACAGTGCCCTTTAAACCGAAACACAGTAATGCTTGCACACTACTGCTTCACGGCAGAATAACTGGCCCTGGGGTGGTACCTACCTAGACGGATTCCTGCATATGAATCCTACCACCAGTAAAACACATTATTACGATTTCCATGACGCTTCTTTTCCCACTATTATACTAAACAGAAATTATACGATCTGAAGGTTTGACAACTGTAACAGCAAAGGTGAGACAACTACAACGTAAGCTTGGCGCCTATACTCGTATCTCCCATCGACGGTTGCACGCTATAATTTAGTACTTTTTGCTCGTCCCATCAAGGGGCCTGGACCGGGTATCCATAATAACAAATTGAAATCCTGCGACTGCGGTAAAGTATGATCGCGGGGCAATTAAGGCGGGGGGCTATAAATCGGCGCGTATCTGATTCGGAACATGGAAGAGGCGTTGCTGGCCAACGGTGAGCGACTTAAGTTCTGGGCACACCTGGTGCTTCCTGAGACTGTACGATGTATGTTCTTACACTCTACTTGTGTATAATATGTATACATTATCCGGATATATTCGGTTGTATATGAGATTATTGTAAATGTTTATTTTTGACAAACTAAAAAAAAAAGAATTACAAAAAGAGACCTGCGGAGCTTCTTTCGGCTACTTCTTCACCGTCAGAAGAGCCTCATTACGAAACGAAAGTAGATTATAAAAAAATTACATTTGATAAACGAATTTTTTATTACAATTATATGATTTCTTAAGTTGAAATATTAACAATTAGCATTTAATACTCGAAGGAAAAAAAATATTAATATTTACGCAACTGTAATAATCTATAGTGACGTGTGGTGGCGGCATAAGAGAATCTACCACCCCATCTCATCCCGAAGGTGACGTAAAAGTCAACAGAGGGAAAATAAAAACCAGGAGATGTGCAGCAGTAACTTCCTGGAACATATGAATGAATAAACGGTTGCCAACCCGCCTGCCAAGCGTGGCAATTATGGCACAATCCCCCCAAAATGATGGCTACACATTTTCGCGGCAATCTATGGGGGAGGCCTATGTTCAACAGTGGGCTAGTGATGGGCTGGAATGATGATGAATAATCTATAGCCAAGTTGAAAATTCAAATTCGTTCTGGATGCTTCCCGTTCTATTCTTCTATCCAGTTTCGTTGAAATATCTCACGTAGTTACTTCATACCAGGAAAAAATAATGATTACTTCAATGAGTCGACACTTTTATTTAAAAACGGACGAGTCTTTGTTATATGAAGTTAATGCCATGGAGAGGGGTTCGCAGCAGGGACCCCTTTAGGTGAGGTCTTGTATATTAAGTGCCTTAGTTTTGGTAGTCATGAGAATATGTAAACGATTAATTTATATTCTTTATACTTGTCGCAGTAACACAGTGTTTCGGTCTGTGCAATCATTACTGGACTCCTCGACTATTCAGACCGAAACACGGTAATTTTTGCAATAGTGTGCAAACATTACTTTGTTCTCGTCTGAAGAGCACTGAGAGCTAGTCTAATCACTGGGCATATAAGACTTAGGAACTGATGTCTCAGAGTGACGGGCGCAGTGTGGTGTCACACAGATATGTTCTGGGTGACACAGCATTTCTTATGGGCAGACGTTGCACTTACCTTCAGGTGAACGTTTTACTAGTTTCGTAACTTTATGCAATTAAAAGAACTCTGTAATGGTTTCATTGACTTCAATTATTGACTGTCATTTAAAAACAAGGACTCCAAACTTTTGTCTCCGTATCATGTTACGAGTATTAAATGCCGTCGTAACATCTTTCCAACAGGTAATTATGAAGCGATTAAAATTACTTAATTCGTCTTTGATTGTTGTGTTTATGTTTTTAGAATAATCAATTCTATTCGTTTTTTTTTTCCAAAATCAAATATTTTTGGAGTCTCTTCTACTTCTAGCTATCTGTCTGGCCTTACTGCATTTTAAAATATACTAGTGACTTTATTACTTTTTTTTTAATTTATTATCAGCTTAAAAGAAATAAAAAGTAAGAAGCTCTGATAAAGAAGCACAAAGTCTACCTGGTTGGACAGGAAGCTTGGATCCATAAATTCGAATTCCTATCCAGGCATTCATCTTGGTTGATACCACCGCAGTGCCAGTTATTCTACCGTCAAGGAACAGTGTGCAAACATAGACAGTGTCTAAAGTGCACTGAGAGCTAGTATAATTACTGGGTATATGAGACTAAACAGAAAAATGGTGTGACACAGCATTTATCGGCTAACGATTGCACTTATCTTCACAAGACCGATGTGCTCGTCTCGTCACTTCTTCCATAAAAAACAGGAGCATGGTTAGCTGCCACAACTAAGAACTCATGGAAGACTTCGCTACCATCAATTAGATTATTTTATAAGAGCAAAACGTTTACTTTATGATAACTGCAACGTCTGCAAACACAACCAATGCTGTGTCACCCAGAATTTCTAGCACTACACTGGCACCCTGAGACATCAGTTCTTATGTCTCTTCTTCTTCTTCTTTTCAGCCTATCACTAGTCCACTGCTGAACATAGGCCTCCCCCATAGATTGCCACAAAAGTTTGTAGCTCTCATTTTGTGGGGGATTTGCCATAGTTGCCACGCTTGGCAGGCGGGTTGGCAACCGCAGTTTATTTTTTTCAGATGTTCCAGAATGATGCTGCTGCCCATCTTTTGGTTTTCATTTTCCCTCTGTCGACTTTTACGACACCCACGGGATGAGATGGGGTGGTAGATTCTCTTAAGCCGCCACCACACGGCCACGGTCTCATATGTTAGTAATTATACTTGCGTTTAGTGCCTTTCAGACCGAAACAGTAATGTTGGCATAATATTGCTTCACGGTGGAACAACTGACCGTGCGGTGATACCTAACTAGAAAGAAAAGAAAAGAAAAAAGAAAAAAAAATATTTGGCAATCAAGAAAGTACAGATAAGAATCGTTAAATAATTAAACTCTAAGAAAATAACTAACATAAAAATAACCCTTAACTTGTAACATAAAAAGTTCTGTACTGAAAAAAAAAAAATATTTCAGCTTATTTTAGTCCACTGTTGAACATAGGCCTCCCACATAGATTGCCACAAAACGCGGTCCTGAGCCACCTGCATCCATCTACTTCCACCAAAACCGTGCAGGTCGTCCCATCTAGTGGGGGGCGCCCTACACTGCGCTTGCCGGTACGATGTTGCCACTCGGGAACCTAATAAAAATGAAAATCATTTTTATAAGTTGATTGGCAAAAGGGAAAAGCTCAGCTAAGCCGACAACAATTAGCTGTGGTAACTGCGCAGCGCTGATTTTCAGTCCCGGAATCCTACCATCGATTCTCATCACTCGACTCTTCTATGACTTCGAACAACGAAACGTCAAACACCGCGAAAACATTTCGCTCCCGCTGTGCCACCGGTGTGACGTTACATAAATGAGTCAAGAACGCACACGTGGACGGTTCGCATGACGTCGGACGCACCCCTTTAAGTGCTTGCCTGACGTGCTAAAGAATATATTAGCGCAGATAGCAGCAAGCGGCTCGTTAAAAAACGACGACATTAGCTTCGAGATCATCACCCATCTCCGTCACTTGCGTACGAGTGAAAAGGAAGTTAACTTTACAAGAAACGTTGTGGGTTTTGAATAACACTGAGATGCATATCCTTGCTAAATTTATAAACTGAAGGTTGGTTGTTTAGTTTTTTTTTACGTTTTTTTTTTGATTAAACGTTCGCAAAGACGCCTGTACCTTTTTAGTTTAGGACTTCGCTAATAACATACATACAGGCACGTCTTTTCCTGTATAAGGGGTAGGCAGGATCACACACTTAGGAGACTATTCGACCCCGTAGGAAACATGCCTGACGGGTGGCAAACGTCGCCGCCATTTTGGTACGACTGATTACGACATACTGGCCACGAACAGTATAATGACAGCACTGCATTATGGTGTTTTTATGCAAGAATAAAGGCTGTCCGTTCAATACCTTAGTTGCCTCTAACGACGCCTCGGTATGAAAGAGGTAGATGCTCTTCTACTCTGTCGGACACCTATCGGCGAATCTCTCTAATAACGGCATCGTAAATCGAGATCTACATCATCTAAATCTTACATGAATCTTGAATGTTGTACGCGTCTCATCTTGCTCTTCAGTGTGTGCTCATCTCTTTTGTAAACAATCATATTTAAATAGTATTAACTTAGGCTACTTTATTTATGTTTTAGATAAACAATTGATTTCATTTCTTTCATTGTTTACATCTATTTTTAACGTATCACATTACGATATGTTTATTTACAGCATACATAAAATGTATGCTGCTTGTCTTTTTTGCGATATGGTTGCGATGTTGGCTATCGAGGTTTCTGGCTAGCATCTTATTTTTTTTAATTTTTTTATAAAAACGAAGCCCCACAGTAGGATTTCCTCCTGTATCGTTCACATGCGCAACACAACCAGACCCGAAAAGCAACAATTTCTGTTTTTGCACAAATGTTACCTCCGGCTGGGAATCGAACCCAGGACCGGTGGCGCAGAAGTCAGGTACGCTAACCACTACGCCACGCGGTCGACAATATTATAACTGAATTGTGTACTTCAAAACTTTGTCGCAGCTTTCTGAAGCAAAATGTAATAATACTTATAAGTCAATTTACGTTATACTTCTCCGCTACTACTTAACTGTGCTAGATTTTAAAAATATTAGCAATAAGATACTCAATTATATAATCCGGCGAGGTTTTTCTTTTCAAGTATATACGTAGAATTATCGTCTATAATATCACTGTTCAATAAAAATGTTCAATAACCTGTTAAATAATTGAAAAAATTAAACTGTTAAATAAAACTAGATAATTATTATGATTCGCAGGAAGGAATTCGCAACTTCTATGCAAGATTCCGCTTTCCGCGTGGTAGTGGCTTAAGAGAACCTACCACCCCATCTCATCCTGTGAGTGTTGTAAAAGTCGGCAGAGGCAAACTTTAAATCTGAAGATGGGCAGCAGCGTCTTCCTGGAATATCTGAATAAAAAAAACTGCGGTTTACAATCCCCCTGCCAAGAGTGGCAACTGTAGCCAAATCCCCCCAAAATGAGCTACAAACTTTTGTGACAATCTATGGGGGAGGCCGATGTTCAGTAGTGGACTAGTGATAGGCTGAAATGATGATGATGATGATGATGATGCCGCTTATGTAGCTACCGCCACAGTGCTTTTTACTCGTATTTTGCGGTTAAGCAGTGGTGTGCAAACATACTGTAAACACTTTTTACTGGTGGTAGGATTCCTATGCAGGAATCCGTCTAGGTAGGTACCACCCCAGGTCCAGTTATTCTGCCGTGAAGCAGTAGTGTGCAAACATTACTGTGTTTCGGTTTGAAGGGCACTGTGAGCTAGTGTAATCACTGGGCATATGAGACTTAAGAAATGTCTCAGGGTGACAGACACAGTATGGTTTCACACAAAAATTTTCTGGGTGTCACAGCATTTGTTATGGGCAGACATTGCACTCACCATCAGGTGAACGTTTTGCTCGTATCGTCATAAATGCGGCATAAACAAAATATTATAGTTTTTTTTTGTTTAGACGACCAAATTAGTTATCTGCTAGTAAGTGCAACTACTGCCCCCTAACAAGTATTATTGGTGGTAGAATTTCTATGCAGGAATCCGTCTAGGTGCAGTGCCAGTTATTCTGTCGTGAAGCAGTAGTGTGCCAACATTATTGTGTTTCACTTCGAAGGGCACTGAGCTAGCGTAATCCCTTGGCATATGAGACTTAAGAACTGATGTCTCTGGGTGACGAGCGCAGTATGGTGTGCCCGTGAAACGTGCAGCCCGCGAAACGTGCTAGACGTCACGGACGTCTCAGCACTCCCTGACCACGATACGGTCAGCCATGATCCAAGCAACACTGTACACACAGTCAATAGCTTCAACATAACACGCACAACGTCGCGCAACCGCCGTAGAGAGCGGCGAGCAGCTGTCGTAAATCACACCGCGTACACCAGACACACCCGTGTTCCAGGGCGGTTCTCACCGCCCAGAGTTACCGAAACACAAGTCGACAGTCCGAACGGAGGCCTGCAGCCTCCCTCGGACGGTCATAAGATGACATAAAATAATAATTTTATGGAGATATTCACAGTAGCGCAAGCACGCAGCGAACGCAACGGTCCGAATTTAGATGTTTAGTAGGAGTTATTTGTTATGGGTAGCTGCATAATAAACAAGCAATATTAAACATCAAAACTTAAAATATACACAGAGATTATTTCACTATCGCAACTTTTTGGGTTAGCGGCAAAAGTCCATGTTATACATCATAGACTTTTTCTTTTTTTTTTTTAATTAAAACTATGCCCCTACACTACGAGATCTCATATATGGTGGGTGCAATTTTGCAGACATAAATTTCACATGCACAACAAAACCAGACCCTAAAACCATTGATGTGTCCCTTTGGACAAATGTTGGCTCCAGCTGCGATTCCTATAACCTGCAGCGTCGAAGTTCGGTTATTCTTACCAATAACCGAACTTCTACGCTGCGGTATATATAACATCTATAGTTTTAAAAGAAATTCTGACTCGATAGAAAATCTCTCGAGACAATTAAATTATATTGGCCTTTTATTACCAAAGCAGCCAAAGCTTCCTGCTGTACAGTGTTTTTCTTGTCATGTGCAGGAACCCTTACGATCCCATTTTTAGTTACACAAACAAAGTCCCACAGTTCGATTTCTCTTACATCTGGGTCTCGACCCAAATTAGCCAGCCACAGGCCAAACAAATAAGTGATCCATTCATGAATCTAACACCGTGACTCCGTGTAGGAATCCGTGTAGTTGGGTTAACACCACAGGACCAGTTAGACCGAGTCAGTCCAAGAAGCAGTAGTGTCTCAACATTACTGTGTTTCGGTTTGAAGGGCACTGAGAGCTAGTGTACTCACTGGGCATATGAGACTTAAGAAATGTCTCAGGGTGACAGGCGCAGTATGGTTTCACACAAAAATTTTCTGGGTGTCACAGCATTTGTTATGGGCAGACATTGCACTCACCATCAGGTGAACGTTTTACTCGTCACGTCACTTTGTAAAATAAAATAAAAGATGAGATTCGAGCTCAGGACTGTGGTGTAGAAGTCAGGTACTGTAACCGCTAGACCACGCGGTTGTCAAGATTTCTACACTGCGGGAAAATATAAACTTACTGTTGAAGTACTTAACGTTATAAAAGTAAAATATACGAAACATTACATTGTTTCGTATATTTTACTTTTGTGTCTACCACTTATTATATCGGTTCAAAAGACGGAACCACGTTTACGACACAATGAGCCCAACCCTGGCGACTAGTGCGGTGGCTCTCACGACCGCAATATTTACGACGGGGGCCCGCAGATATCGGTTCGTTATTTATGATTGTGTTATTTATTATATTCGATTTATGCAATATTTATGAAACGGTTCTGATATCAGAGACATAAGCTTTTCGATTTAGTTTCGGTTGGATACGGTTTTTTTTTATGCCACCTTACTTTTATTTCAGTGTGTAATATTTTATGTTTAGCGACTTTGAATCTTATAATCTTGTTGGTTAGGTTGGCGCAACGGTTATGCAATTTGTTTCTGCGCCATGGGCCTTAGATTCGATTCTAGCACTTGACAAATATATGTATGACTTAAAGAAAGTGGTTAACTGAAAAACTATAATACTGACTAGACCCAGTTTAGGTTCCAGTCCACACCACAGATATATTTAGACTGCCCTTGGACTATACTCTACTGTTTCTCTACCATTGTTGGGTAAATAATTATTACATTAGGTTCGAGTCAAGATGTTTGGGAAATGAAAATTTGTGCATCCAAAACGCACCCATGTGGTGCAGGAGAAATCCTAGTGTGGTTAGTTTATAAAAAGCAGTAACTTTACACAACTTGACACTTACTGGTGGTAGGATTCCTATGCAGGAGTCCGTCTAGGTAGGTACCACCCCAGGGCCAGTTATTCTACCGTGAAGCAGTAGTGTGCAAACATTACTGTAATTCGGTTTGAAGGGCACTGTGAGCTAGTGTAATCACTGGGCATGTGAGACTTAAGAACCTATGTCTCAGGGTGATTGGCACAGTGTAGTGTCACACATAAATTTTCTGAGTGGCAGAGAATTTGTTATGGGCAGACGTTGCACTTACCATCAGGTGAACGTTCTGCTCGTTTCATCACTTTATGCAATAAAAAAAATAGAAGAAAAACGATCTGAATATGGGTGCGTGATTGCTGGAATGCCTCGTTTCCAACGGAGGCGAAACGTGGGCCACGAGTTGTGTTGGTTTCTGCCTTTCCCTTATATGGGAAAAAGGCGCGGCGGTATGCATGTATGATTGCTGGAAGGCTAGTTGCCTGAATGTAGATATCAAAATCCAATCAGAGCTATGGCGAGTAAGGAACCGTGTCGAATTTAGTTTCTTATACTAATTCTAAGAAATCTTTCAGCTGATTACACAAATTATTAGTTTAACAACGTAAATACGTAAGATCATTTAAAAGTTTCCACTGATAAATTTAATCATGACAAACTAAATAAAAAACGTAGCCGGACGGACAAACACAATAAAGAGATGATTTTTAGTATTACATAAATTAAAAGAACAAAGAAGTAAATGTAGTTAATATTGTAGAAATACATCAAATAGCGAAGAAGGGATTACTGAAAAAAAATATTCATAAAGTAACAAATTCGTCATATTGCCAGACCAAAAAAACCAGCGCGTAGTCCTTATCTGCAGGCCGCTCGAGAACGCTCAAAGTGAAAGCGAGCTATGGAAAGGGCTATGCTCGAGATTTTTCTGCGAGATAAAATCCGTAATGATGATATCCGCAGATGAAATAGAGTAGCAGAAACAGCCCTGATGATCAACAAGCTGACGTGGCAACGTCCCGGACATATAAATCGATCGATGACCATGGTGATCATTACACTTGAGACCATGTCTTGTCTCATGAGGGATCTCGAGTGGTAACCTCGTTCCGGGACACGCAGTGTAGAGCAACCCAATTAAATGAAGCGTCGACTTGCACGTTTTTGCGGGTCGACGATTGCAGGTGGCTTAAAACTCTGTGTGATGGTAGTCAATGGGGAGGACTACGTTCAGCAGTGTACTTGTTTTGCTAAAATGACGATGATGAATAAATACATATATATATATATATATATATATATATATATATATATATATATATATATATATATATAGACAGGGGTAGTTTCACTCCCTCATTTATTGAATCTTGACACAAATCTTTGGATTCTTCATTAGAGTTTTCATACTAGCTCATCGGTTCCAGGTCCTTTTGACGTGGCCTTTCCTTAAAACAAGTACGATCTGATCGTGATTCGTTCGCCTACGCCGACCCATTCCGGCTCGCCCATTCAATTTCGCCTCATAAATCTGTTTCGTCAATCTTCCTTCATCCATTCTCTCTACGTGTCAAAAAAAAATATAAAACATTTGAATTCTTTCAACATTTATTTTTTATTCAAATGTAAACATTTATCTTTAAAAAATCGTTAGTGTAATACAGTAAATCATGCCGCACTAGCGCGGTGGCAGCTGCTTTATAAAATACAGCGGCGTTGGAACAATGCGAATGTGCGGGAGCGGCCGATGTCTCGATATGAGGAAATATGCAGAATTCAATAATGCTCGCACGACCCCGACGCGTTCAGGGGTGACACACGTGCCTTCAATTTTATTTTATAGTCTACGGTGATTTGTTTTCTTATTTTTTTTATACAAGGTAGCAACGGAATATAACGTTTGTTCTTTCGTAATCGTTGACTCTTTTTTTATACAACCATAGCACATTTGAAGCTAAAACCGCCGGTCTCCTATTCTCTGAGCTCACCGCTTTTCCTTATTTGCGCAAAGTACGTGTAGTCCTGTTTGACTTTTTTCATTTAGTCTCTCCTAATTAAGATATAGATGCGTTGTCATTCCCGAAGACAGTCTTTTTTATGGAATGTGATGAGATGAGCAAATCGTTCATTTCATGGTTAGTGCGACGTCTGCCCATAACAAATGCTGTGTCACTACACTGCTCTCGTCACACTCAGACTACAGTTATTAAGTCTCATATGCCCAGTAATTACAATAGCTTCAGTGCCCTGCATGCTAAAACACAGCGGTGTTTGTACACTGCACATTACGGTAGAATAACTGACATAGCAGTGTCAGTTATTCTATAAGGTATAAGTATTACAATGTAGATGCCCTCCTGGTGTCAAATGTTTGCTCCAGAATGGATTCGAATTTAGGACCCTAGGCGTAGATATTGGGTCTCACCACTAGAACATGTGGTCGTTGTCTAAAAAGACACATTTATAATACAAAATCATTCAGTAATAACAGTAATACACTGTGTGGTAGCGGCTTAAGAGAATCTACCACCCCATCTCTTCCCGTGGGTGTCGTAAAAGTCGATGGAGCGAAATGAAAATCTGGAGATGGGCAGCAGCGTCTTCCTCAATCATCTGAATAAATAAACTGGGTTGGCAACCCGTCCACCAAGCGCGGCAACTTAGCCCCCCAAAATGAGCTACAAATTTACGTCGTCGTTTCAGCCTATCAATAGTCCACTGCTGAACATAGGCCTCCCCCATAGATTGCCACAAAAGTTAATAGCTCTCGTTTTGGGGGGATTTTGCCATAGTTGCCACGCTTGGCAGACGGGTTGGCAACCGCAGTTTATTTATTTAGATGTTCCAGCAAGATGTTGCTGCCCATCTCCTGGTTTTCATTTTCCCTCTGTCGACTTTTACGACACCCACGGGAAGAGATGGGGTGGTAGATTCTCTTAAGCCACTACCACACGGTACTACATTACGTGTTTTATGGCAATCTATGGGGGAGATCTATGTTCAGCAGTGGGCTAGTGATAGGCTGAAATCATGATGATTTCACTGGAGGTAAGATTCCTATGCAGGAATCCGTCTAGGTAGGTACCACTCCATGGCCAGTTATTCTGCCGTAAAGCAGTAGTGTGCAAACATTACTGTGTTTCGGTATGAAGGGCACTGTGAGCTAGCTAGTTAATCTCTGGGCATTTGAGACTTAAGAACTGATGTCTCAGAGTGACGGGCGCAGTGTGGTGTCACACAGAAATATTCTGGGTGACACAGCATTTGTTGTGGGCGGACGTTGCACTTACCATCAGGTGAACGTATTGCTCGTTTCGTCACTTTATATAATAAAAAAAAAACATTAAAACACCCCTTCATCTTCATCAAGCTCGTCTTTATCTTTTCGGGTCTTAATTAATGTTTTTGCTTATAATTTGAAAAAGAAAAAGAAGGAATGTTCATAAATCATGCAGCCAATTGTTTTCTTAAAACACAAATAAAAAATCCAAGAGAATGTCCATGACTGTCCACGAGTCTCTGATACTGCGTCCAAAACTACCCCTGATCTTATCGCATGAGTGTTACATTTGGCGCGGGTAGTTTATGACGTTCTCTGTTTGCGCGTATACTTGTGACACTATATCTCTTGCACAGTTGATGGTTTTTTTAATATGAGAAAGTTATGAAACGAGCAAAACGTTTACCTGATGGTAACTGCAACGTCTGTCCATAATTTATGCCCAGAGCTACTCTGTGTCACAACACTGTACCCATCACGCTGAGACATCACTTCTCAAGTCTCAGTAATTACACTCAGTGCCCTTCAGAGCAAAACACAGTAAAGGTGCTGATAAACTTGAGCATTTTCGTGTTATAGCATTATAATTTACTTGTAATGTATAATACATTACAAGTAAATTCTTACACTACATGAGCATTGCATCGAATAGGGGTATCCTAGCGACCATTCTAGTAAAAGAAATTTGCTTGGAACTTTTTGACGAGCTTGAGTTTTCGCTAGAATGACCGACGATAAATGTTCCTACCGACGTTTGCGTCTAAAAACGGCGAATGCTGAAGGCTCTTTTACTATTTAATACACACTACTGTTTCACGGCAGAATAACTGGCCCTGCGGTACCTATCTAGACGGATTCCTGCATAAGAATCCTACCATTAGTAAGCTTCCGAAATTAGGAAGTTGTGATCAAAAATCAGCCAGGGCGACATCAACAAACAGTTTAGCACTATCTTCGTTTCTGTCAACCCTATGTCCAGTAGGCGCGATGCGCGATGGCCGGGTCACAGCGTCGCGGGTGATTTACCGAGGAAAAGATTATCTGTCCGCCGCATGCGCCCGCCGGCAGCCATACCCCGTTGAAATAGGGCTGCACGGATGTCTAGAAACGATGTCATGAAATTGTGATTAGATAAATAAAATCTTTTGTTGTTCTTAATATGTTGCAAGTGTATAAAGAATGATTTCGCAATTGTCTCGACATTATATAGACTTATTCATGACCGTTCAAAAAAAAAACTTCTGGGTGTCGGACAGAGTAGAATAGCGCCTACCTCTTTCCGACCGAGGTATTTTTTATTTTTTATTTAATAAAGTGACGAAACGAGCAAAACGTTCACCTGATGGTAAGTGCAACGTCCGCCCACAACAAATGCTGTGTCATCCAGAACATTTCTCTGTGACACCACACTGCGCTCGTCACCCAGAGACATCAGTTCTTAAGTCTCATATGCCCAGTGATTAAGCTAGCTCTCAGTGCCCTTCAAACCGAAACACAGTAATGTTTGCACACTACTGCTTCACGGCAGAATAACTGGCACTGAGGTGGCCAAATAACTGGCAAACCTACCTAGACGAGCATAGAAATCCTAGAGGGTTAAGTTTAATGTTAATAATTAGCTTTTAAACGACAATATAATGAAATGCAGCATATTCTGTAGAAAAAATTAGGAATTTGACTAATGTTGAAACTGCTAGATTAGTTTATTTTCATAGCATAATGTCTTATGGATTGTTGCTATGGGGAAATGCGACTGATGTAGAATTGACTTTTGTTTTGCAAAAGAGGGCCGTAAGAGCTATTTATAATCTTGACTCTAAAGTGTTTTTTAGAGATAAATCAATTAATATCTTAACCAAAGCCAAAGCCTCTCAATATATATTTGAAAACGTTTTGTATGTACACAAGAACATAAACCAGTTTACTAAAAAAAGTGATATTCATAATGTAAATATCAGGAACAAGCATAAATTAATAATGCCAGTAACGTGACTTCACAGTGTCATTAAGTGTTTTATGGGGTAATGTATACGTTTTTACAACAGAATCCCAGCAAGTGAACAAAGTCTTTCAATCAAAAAGTTCAAATGTTATATTAAACAAAGACTTCATAAAAAGGGTTATTATAATATTAAAGAATACATAGATGATGATAACTCCTGGGAAAGTGGTGATCGCCGCCGAGCTATTTCTAGATCTTTATTATACTGCTGTTATTGTACATTATATTAAAAATGACTCAATCCCGCTGGGTTGCAATGGATAGTACGAATTTTTGACTCGGATCCAGTGTTCGAATCCCAGCCAGCCTATTTCAAAAGATGTCACATTGCAAATTACTGAAAAAGGTTCTTTAAAAATTGTGTTAGCTCTAGGCAATCGTTTAAAATTACGCGAGTAACCTGGGTTCAATTCCCGGTGCAGGCACCACTAAAATTATAATATCCTGCTGGATTACTACTAAAATTTCTGATACTCTCATGCCCCGTAGATTTTTCGTTTATTTTGTTACCGTAGATCAGGTATTTCCAAACTATTATGGGCAAGAGTATTTTCACAAATTAACTGATACCCCAGACCCCCATAGCCAAATTACTTTAGAAATCCTATCTCTAGTTTTTTTTCCTATTGATCCAAAATACCTACTAATTTGTAAAGTTTGCGGGTTTTCATCTTATACGAACTTGTGCACGCTTGTCGACTTGTTGAGTTTTTTAAAAGTACAACAATGTTACTTCCTACTTAAATATTAGTCATTCATATAACAAATTGGTACAAGTAACACAACTTATATAACTTGAAAGTTTAAAATAAGAATATATGTTAATTAATAGGGGTCGATTTTTAGACCTCCTGGACCCCCAAAATCAGTGTTCGCTTATGTCGACCCCTGGGAAATCGATTTCGACCTCAAGGGGTCGATATCGATCACTTTGGGAATCTCTGCCGTAGATCATCTGCCTCCGTAATATGTTTTTTTTCTATTCTTCTTGGATCTTGGGCTTCCCAATTATATCGCATGCACTTCCATTTATCTCGCTTACATGGATTTCCACTGCTAGTCGAAATTGAATCTTAGGAGTCCCTATAAACCACTTTGAGAATTGGCTACTGTAAAGTCTTTCAACAAGAAGTCAAGGGCAGTTCTCACCGCCCAGAGTTACCGACACACAAGTCGACAGCCCGAATGGAGGACCGCAGCCTCCCTCGGACGGTCATTAGACGAGTTAAAATCATATTGAGATATTCTAAATCGCGCAAGCACGCAGCGAACGCGACACAGTCCGAATTTCGAGGTTTTTGTAGGAGTTTATTTATTTATTTATGTTTGGGTCAAACCTGGCACGCGGGCTCCTAGCCCGTGAGCACAGTATCCGATGAAGCTGTAAAAGTCAAAAAAGGCTAACAGCAATTACATCACCGAAATTATATATATCAACAAGAAAACGGTATCTGCGCGAGATATGTATGAAGTTCTTCCGATGAATTTGGATCACGATGGTATTTTCAGGATACTACCGGAAGCGGCTAACTAGAAGTCAATCACCGCAGGTTGTAGTAACGTATTACAGAAGCACTCGTCTTTCTCTTCCCTTCACTTCCGTAGAAAGGTTCAGATGCAATGTTATAGAGATTGTAACAGTAAATGCAGATCATAAAATAAATAATTTTTGTACGTCCATATCAGTAGGAATGAGTTAATTAACACGACCGTGCTTCCTATACCTGATGATAATTTGGCAGTTTCAAAAATTAAATTCAACTGAAAGTTATTTTAACTGCAGCGCTGGATTCTGAACTTAGAATTTTCGCAAATGCCCACATGTTTTAGTGATTGGTATGCTTGCCTGATGAGCTACGAGTCCTGGACTACGATCTATACGGTATCTTAAATTTGTTTATCATACAAGTGATTGGTTTTTGGTTCTGGAGATATTGTGATAGTCCTGCGTCTCTGAAATTATATTTCAGTTTACCGTTGCATCGGATCATTCTTTCGAAATTTGTTGGATAGGTTTAAGATCCATCAAGAAAAGGCAAGAACAAGTGAATGTCTATATTTGCGCTAACGCTTACGGCATTGTAAAATAGTCTGCGTAGTTAAGAGCTATTTTCTTGTCAATCAAAAGGTGATGCCGATAAAGAAATCGGCACGGTAACACCCATAATAATAACGACCTATTTTTTTTACCATAATATATTTTCCCGTAACAAATTTGATTATTTCACGTAATAACAAGTTGAGTTAGAAGTAATATTAACGAAGAAATAACAGAACAAATGAAAAACAACAAAGCTCTTCTACAAAAGAAACGACTTGGGAATTTGACAAACGAGCGCTCTTCAACGGCGAATAGGCAACCAAATTATCTTGGAGTCAAGGGCACTTCAAATCTCCACCCAGTGCACGCCCACGGCCTAACGAGCATAACAGGCATGTACTCAAATATATATTTTAAATAATGACTTTTAAGATCAAATGATTCATAAGCAATTCTTGGTGAAATTATTAATGTTTCCTATCAATAATCGCCGTCATTTATTAGTTGAGTCATATGATTTGTCATTTTCGTATTGAGTTTTAAGTGTTTCATAGTAATCGATAATTCAATGCGTTATCTCATTCCATGTGGCTAAAATAATCATAATACAAACAACCACAATAAGTAACAACCTTGTGATAGCGGCTTAAGAGAATCTACCACCTCATCTCATCCCGTGGGTGTCGTAAAAGTCGACAGAGGGAAAATGAAAACCAGGAGATGGGCAGCAGCATCTTGCTGGAACATCTGAATAAATAAACTGCGGTTGCCAACCCGTTTGCCAAGCGTGGCAACTACGGCAAAAGCCCCCAAAACGAGAGCTACAAACTTTTGTGGCAATCTATGGGGGAGGCCTATGTTCAGCAGTGGACTATTGATAGGCTGAAACGACTACGACGACGACGACAATAAGTGACGAGCTAAAAATATTAGAGACAAGTTCTAATGTTAGGCATGGGTTAAAAAAAGTTAGTGGCCATATAACAAGATTGAGTCCAGTGAATTTCGGCTCAGTTAGCGCAGTGGCTAAGCCCTTGGCTTCTGCGCCAAGGGTCGCAGGTCGATTCCCGCACCAGACAAATATTTGTATGGCCTACAGATAGTTGTTCCGGGTCTGGGTGATTTGTGCATGTGGAATTTATGTCTGTAAAACGTGCCCACGATACAGGAGAAATTCTACTGTGGGGCATCGTATTAGAAAAAGATAAAAAAGTAGATTAAAAAAAAGGAGCGCCATGAGGAATGCTTAGTATTGGCAATGGTCTGCCATAGGCTAATGCTATATTGATTCTATAAACAGATGCTGTTTAAGGATGCTAATTGTACCTATTTGTATTCTGTATGTCTATGAGAAACTGAATATAAATATCATTATTTCCAAAATATTAGTTTGATACGGACTTTATGAGTCCATAGCAAGGTGTCTTGTCTTGGGTCTGTCATATATCCATTAATATATGTATAAGGCTATTTACCTTACTTGCATAATTATACGAGTATCACTTACAATGTTCATTCAAGTAAGATCTACATATGAAATTTATTTACTTTACTAGTTCTTTGATAGAAAAGATTTTTTTTTGATGACATTATAAATGAATAAATATTTATAATTATAAATAATTAACACATTTCATTATCAACATCAAAAAGGAGGTTGCAAAAAGTTTAATGACCACCACATATTTTCATACATAAATAACGACGAATTTGTAGTGTATAATTCACTAGATTTTTGCCTTGCTCCACGGATTCGTTTCAGCTTGTTCTTAAGTACAATTACATAAGGGGGCATAAGTAATGTTTGCAACACTAACGTCGAGTACAAATGCGTTTTACGTGCTCGACACGCTTAAGTATTAATCTAAACTGCAGAAACCAGCCAGTGCGCACTAAACGAAGCCACTTTCAGTAATTGCAGGAAGTCTTAAATGGAAACGTGAGAATGTAGCGAAATTAAAACAGCTGTCGTTTCATTCTCAATTTCTCTAGGCGTAAAATTTCAAATTGAATGCGTTTAATGAAAATTTTACTGAGACTTTCGTCACTTCTTAAAACGTTCTTGAGTATTCTAGACTATTTTTAGAGTGGAAAAGTGGGCGTGGACAGTCACGGCGTAATGGTTATTGCTGTGAATACTGAGATATAATGAACTCTCACACTAGTGTGAATTCGTTAAGGAAATCTTTACATTGTTCGAGGATCATTGATTCGAGAGCCTCATTAGTAATGGGCGGTGTAGTACCTGGGACGTAGCGACCCGCGGGAAACTTAAAGAGAAGATATTTTGATTAATATTTCCATTTCCAAGGATTTCACTCCAGGCCAATTATTCTGTCGTGGTGCAATAGTGTGCAAACATCACTGTGTTTTAGGTTTTTTTTTATTTGATAAGTGACGGAACGAGCAAAACGTTCACCTGATGGTAAGTGCAACGTCTGCCCACAACAAATGCTGTATAACCCAGAAAATTTCTGTGTTAAACCACACTGTGCCCATCACCCTGAGACATAAGTTCTTAAGTCTCATATGCCCAGTGATTACGCTAGCTCACAGTGCCCTTCAAACCGAAACACAGTAATGTTTGCACACTACTGCTTCACGGCAGGATAACTGGCCCTGGGGTGGTACCTTAATAGACGGATTCCTGCATAGGAATCCTACCACCAGAAAAAAGGGCACTAAGAGCTATCGTAATCACTGATTATATGAGACTTAAGATGTGATGTCTCAGGGTGACGGGAGCAGTCTGGTGACACAGAAATGTTCTGGATGACACAGCATTCGTTATGGGCAAAATTGCACTTACCATCAGGTGAATGCTTTGCTCATTTCGTTACTAAAAACGCGCTACGTAAAAAAATCAATTTACGAAGATTTATATTAACGTGTTAACATTATCAATTATAATACCTGTATTTATTAATTATTGTTGCAGAATACTAATAATGTACTGACTTAAATTTAAAAACTCATAACGAATTTCATAGGTTTTTGAACTGTCTTATATTTTTTTTCCAGACGCTCAAACAAAATAACTGAAACGCTGTTTGATTTTGTTTTGCTTCCGAAAAAACTAAAATCTTAAAAAATATAAGCGTATTGGTACATATATTTACAATGATTTATTGTTTTAGCGAGTAAATTTCTCAAGATGTAAATAATCTGTAACTATAATATAAACATTGCTAGTATAAAATACATAAAAAAAGAATCCCAGAAAATTAAAAAAAGTCAAAAGCAGAAAAGAACATGACAAGTTAACATTGGAAACGTCAAATCTTTCCCTTAATGAGGTCCCCTGGAGTGCCGACAGAGGCGTGTCGCTCCGCCCATCTGGCACGAAGGACCACATTTAAAAGTATTGTTAACAGCCACCCTTTCCGTAGCTTTTATTTTACTTTAGGTTTTGTATAGGTGCTAAATATAGTTTTGTTTAAATACTTCTTTTAATTATATTTCGTTGTTTGCATTCATTGATTTTTCCTATTGAATGTCATACATAGTTGTTTATATAAACCTACATAAATATATATTTAACTGGTGGAATGATTCCTGTGCAATAATCCGTCTCGGTGGGTACCCCCACTGTGTCAGTTATTCTGGCGTCAAGTAGTAGTGCGCAAACGTAACTATGTTTCGGTCTGAAGGGTACTGATACTCGTACCTGGGGCTCTACTGTGTAACTCTGGTTGTTTTCGTGATCGGTTTCATTTGATCCCATTAACCAATGAATGAGCTTTATCTTGGCGTAGGAAGCTCATTCATTGGTTAATGGGATCAAATGAAATTGATCGAGAGATGTTATTTACATAGCAGCCCCCGTGGTGTAATTATCACAGGACCGCACACGCCGCTTAAAAACTAACATCTCAAGGCGATAATGGCAGTGTTGTGCCTATAGAAATGTTCTGAGTGACACAACATTTGTTATGGGCAGACCTTATATTTGCCATCAGGTGAACGGAGTTACCTACTTCCATTATAGGAGTGATTTTTTTTAGTGTCAGTATTCGTTTGACTAATATTTCTCCTGATATTAATTAGTGAAAAGGCCTAAGATACATCGACGCTGGTAAAAACTCTAGCTGTGTAAACTAGAAGTGAAAACGCAAAACGCTTTGAACAGGTGTCATGATCATCATCATACATTCAGCCTATCACTAGGTCACTGCAGAACATAGGCTTCCCCTATGCAGTGCCAAAAAATTTGTAGGTCTCATTTTGGAGGAATTTTGCCATAGTAGTCACGCTGAGCAGGTTGCCAACGACAGTTTATTTATTGAGATGTTCCAGAAAGATGCTGCTGCCCATATCCTGGTTTTCATTTTCCCTCTGTCAACTTTTACGACACCCATGGGATAATATGGAGTGGCAGATTCTTTTAAGCTGATGATGAAGGAATGAAAAATATAACTTTCTGTACGCACCTGGAAATGCATCCTTCAGAAAATCTGTGGGACATTGTTAAAAAAATAATTGTTCCGTATGAAGTACTGTCGCAATTGAGTAACAAAATAAAAAACTCCATATTAAAAAATAAGTGTTTATAAGGATTGTCCTTGATATCAATCGAATGTCGGATGTTGGTAATTAGAACAATACTCGTAGTTCTCGTCAATACGAAGACGCTCACACTTCAAAAACATTCTATAAAAATAAATTATATTGAAAAGTTTTAATGTCAAAATAATAGCGCTTTACTAAATGAATATGAAAGTATATACGGTACTTACAAGATAAAAATAATTTTTAATATTTTTGTCTGTCTGTCTGTTTGTTCCGGTTAATCTTCGAAACGGCTGGACCGATTTTGCCGAGACTTCCATTGGCAGATAGCTGATGTTATGAGGAGTAACTTAGGCTACTTTTATTTTAGAAAAATAATTAGGGCTCGGTGCAAAAAATGAACCGCACGCTGCGAACCGAACCTTATCGAAAAGGTCCGAACTGTTAATGTTCAGATTAGCAAGAAGCCTGTCGAACAGGGTTTCCTAGTTCAGGAGTCATGACAACAAAAAAATTCAAAAGCAAGCTAGAAAGTGTTCAATAAACAGATTTTATTATTATTGTAATACTAAACAAAAAACAGAAGAATTATTACTATACTGCTATTTTTGGTTACCTATCCTTAAACCAGATTTGTTATTCAAATTCAATGCTTTTGTGTTTGTGCATGTACTATGTTGAACTATAAAACGACGCGATAACGAGATTGAAATAGTTAAGACATAAGATGATAAAACGTTATCTTAATTTCAATTGCTGATATTTGAATAAACTTCGTTTCATAAACTATCTGTATTATAGATCGTTTTTATAAACTTGTTAAATTCTGACCAGAAACAGCACGTGTAATGGATTGAACGTCTATCGTCAAGCCGTATTGAATTGAATACGTTTATGTAGAAAATATTCATAAGAAGCAACATTGTGATAATATTATACAGTGAGTGTATTCATGGAATATGCAAAAAAGCTGCCAAGTCTCAATTATTTGAATGTTACATATGAAGACACATCGCATGCATAATTCTGATAAAACGGTCCAACTGAATAAAGTGGCTAGTCTAAATAATAAGAAGCTGGCGCTGCGCCGGAATAGCATAAGAATATAATAAGACACTGCTATTGCGACTTAGCCATAAACGCTTGGAGTGTTACTTGTTGTTCTCGAATATAATTTTCGGAACGTTAACGGATTAAAAACTGTTGTCCTTCATTTTATTTTTACCTGCGTACTTATCATCATTACCATTTCAGCAACTCACAAGTCTACTGCTGAACGCAGTCCTCGCCTCGGGATAGGTGATCTGCATCCATCAACTTCCTATAAAAATAGTGACTTGACGACCGCGTGGCTCAGTGGTCAGAGTACCTGACTTCTGAGCCGCGGGTCCTGGGTTCGAATCCCAGCCGGAGCCAACATTTGTGCTAAAACATAAATTGTTGGTTTTCGGGTCTGGTTGTGTTGTGATTGTCCCCGTGTTTCTGACACAGCATCCCAGCCTACCTCCGATCTTCTCGCATCAGCGTTACATCGGGCGCGGGTAGGTTGGGACGAGTGAGTGCCTCTGTCTTTGCGCGTACACTTGTGGCACTATAATATCTCCTGCGCAGTTGATGGCTCTCGACGGTAGTCGGCAGTTGTCGCCGTGGTCGAAATCGGCTAGGAGAACATCATAAAAAAAGTAGGTCGTATAGGTACGTTTGCCGGTACGAGGTTGCCACTCGGGAACCAACATACTTGTTACGTAAATGTTAAAAATAATAAGCACTTCTTCTAGCTCGTAAAAAGTACATTTCTTGACGTAGGACTCTCCCAAGTTGGAAGAATTCGCCGTCATAGATAGAATTGGTGATTGTGGTACAAACCACTTACTGCACCTTAGACTCTTTTTTCATTTTCCTATAAACACTTACCAAAATAACTTGAGTAATTTTCATTAAATTTCCAACACAGTATGTATTTTGGAATCATGTGGTTTCACGCTGTAATCAAGATTTTTTTTAACGTGGATCAAAGAAAAAAAAACCTATTAGCAATTTTAAGTACGAGAAATTTATCATTTTGATTTATAACATTTTCATTATGGCACTTTATTTTATTTTTTTTAATAACTATGTAAATCAAGTTGGCAATAACTCTTAAAATTTTGACATTCATGTTTTAATCAGTCAAGCTAGCTTTCGTAGCGGTCAAAACTCATATGTAATTAAAAAAAAAACTAGCGTTATATTAAAATACGTCTGCTGGATTGGTTGAATTAACATTTTATATAAATTTACTGGTGGTTCTTATGCAGGAATCCGTCTAGGTAGGTACCCTAGGGCCAGTTATTCTGCCGTGAAGCAGTAGTGTGCAAACATCACTGTGTTTCGATCTGAAGGGCATTGAGAGCTAGCGTAATCACTGGGCATATGAGACTTGAGAACTTATATAACACAGAAATATTCTGAGTAACACAGAATTTGTTATGGGCAGACGTTGCACTATGTTTAGTGCAGGTGAACAAAAACAAAAACTCATTATAATCAAAATATTTTTCAATTTCTTTCTTAAAATTGGTTTAAGATACGTACATCACATTTTTAGCAATAACATAGTTATACTGAAATATACCTACAAAAGCTAAGAGCCGTGGTAGCTCAAGGGACTGGTGCTCGTCTTTAATTTCATAGTAAGCGAGTAAACTGGGTTCGATCCCCGGTGCCAGCACCTCTATAATTGTTCTATAATTTTAAGTTCTCATTTACCACGTGCTTAGCGGTGAAGGAAAACATCGTGAGGAAACCTGCATGTCCGAGGAATAGAAATATTTCGAGGACATGCGCCAACCCGCATTGAAGCAGCGTGGCGGATTCTTCCTAGCTCCAAAAGCCTAGCTTCCCCCACAGAAATGAGGGGAGGCCTGTGCTCAGCAGTGGGACATTTATAGGCTAAAACTTTACTTTTTTTTTACACATACAAAAAAACAATTTTATAGTTTTTGCTCGTTTATGCGGGAGTGTCACTAAGGTAATACACGTAGTAGTCCCGCTGTTTTTCATAACTTCCAGCCCCACTGCGGCCTAACGACGTAATGGCCAAGTCACTGCCAAAATAAATGTTGCTTAATACGCCGAAACTTTTGAAATATGTTTCGCTTAAATGTGCCGCTGAAAGCGTAATAATTCTCCCCTTTATGCGGCAAGTTCCGCTGCTTTTTGTTTGTGCCTCATGTATCTTTTTTATTATCCCGACATTTCTATGCAGAATCTTTTGTCATCGTCCAGATTTTAATTTCCGGCTCTACTGACACAGTTTGTGATGGCAGTTCCAGCGCGTATAAATATTTCAGTCCATTGTTGTGAGATTGTGTAGATCATGTCGTTTTTAAAAAATTGAATTATTTAATCATTTGAGCACACATTTCCTTGGCAGACAACTGCAGTTTGAACTTTACTGGTGGTAGGATTCCGATGCAGGAATCCGTCTAGGTAGGTACCACCCCAGGACCAGTTATTCTGCCGTGAAGCAGTAGTGTGCAAACATTACTGTGTCTCGGTTTGAACGGGCACTGTGAGCTAGCATATTCACTAGGCATATGAGACATAAGAACTGATGTCTCAATGTAACGGGCGCAGTGTGGTGTCACACAGAAATTTTCTGGGGGACACAGCATTTGTTATGGGCAGACGTTGCTCTTACCATCAGGTGAACGTTTTGATGATTTTGAATTTAATGGGAGTTTTGGCTCTGCTCACCGCGCTGGGCAAGCTAGTTAGTGGGCGAACAGACGATATTTTAACACTAGTGATGTTTTTTACATTCATTCGCCTGATTGCAAGTGATCACTGTCGTCCATGTACATACCTAATAACGTAAGTATTGCGGGCGCGTTGCCGGCATTTGAGAAAGGACTGGGCGTTTTCCTCGAATCAGTCACTTCAGTCGTAACGGATCGGAAAAACCGCTGACGACAGCCAGTAGTGTTGTTTTTTAAAAGAGGTAGGGCAATTTTATGAATAAACATTCTTAGAGAGAAGTAGATTGTAGCATCGAAAACCGCATGCAAATTCGTTCAGTGGTTCTTGAGATTAGCGCGGTCTTACAGAAGGATATACGCTCGCCTGGAGCGTCTTTTTATACTACGTATAGAAGTGAAGTTGCAGTAATAAAGCGAATTTAAGAGTATCATGATTTTTTATTATTTATGTGGTGTTCCTATGGTTTTCTCGTCTGGTTGGGATATATATGAATATATAATATAAGACATATACTAAACAATACTATATCATATCATAAAATGTATAAATAAAATCCCAGCCAGGCGATTTTGTAATATTATTATTATTTTATTATTTCTTAGTGGTAGGATTCCTATGCAGGAATCCGTCTAGGTGGGTACCACCAGCTAGGTGGGTACGGTCAGTTATTCTGCCGTGAAGCAGTAGTGTGCAAACATTACGGTGTTTCGGTTTGAAGGGCTCTGTGAGCTAGCGTAATCACTTGGCATATGAGACTGAAGAACCTATATCTCAGGGTGATGGGCACAGTGTGGTGTCACAGTAATTTTCCGGGTGACACAGCATTTGTTATGGGCAGACGTTGCACTTAACATCAGGTGAGCGTTTTGCTCGTTTCATCACATTATGCGATAAAAAAAATGTCTCGGGGTGACGGGCGCAGTGAGGTGTCACACAGAATTGTTCTGGGCGACATAGCATTTGTTATAGGCAGACGTTGCACTTGCCATCAGGTAAACGTTTTGCCCCATTCGCCACTCTTTCTTATAAAAAAAATTCTCATGGATGTCATCATCATAACTTGATCAAATTTACCCCACCCCTACGATACCTGCATACGCATACATGCATAAGATCACGACTGTTCTGTGAACCATAAGGGGTAGTCAGAGACTGGGCACTTACTGCAAAAACAGATGACTGCCACAATCCTCGTTTCACCAAAACAATATAATGCACTTGGTGTGATAGGTGGTGAGCCCATCGCCACCATGCGCTGTTGGGTGCACAGTGCAGTTTAATTCCTTACTTGCCTTTTACGAGATCCATTGGATGTGATGGAGTGGTAGTATTCTTTTATCGAGCCGCCACCACACGGCCTCCTACGATACCTCCTTTCAAATAATAATATAATTACTAAAATCGTGTCACTAACAAAGAAGTTACGCTCGAACATACATATATATAACTACATATAGACGAAATGTAGCCCTGCTTTTTTGAAGTGGTTAAAAAATATTAGCGAATTGTTTCTAATCATTTTAGCGCGTAAATACGGTAGAACGTTAACTAGGTGAAGTAGTTCGTAAAATAATTTAGCGGGCACGTTACGTTCTCCAGCATATTTCACAATGAATTATGACAAGCCTTGAAAGTTTATTAATGCGTTGTAAACATGGCATATTATTTTACTGCCTCTAATCGCGAAACACAATGTAATTACTTTAAAACTCCAGTTGGAAAATAATATACAACTGTTTCGTAAGGCCCGTTTCCAGTCCATGAAATTAGCATTTGCGAAGTATGAATAAAAAGCTTTATTTACTGAGTAATAAAAATTTGCCGATAGCATTTATGCAAATTGCTCTGACTACGTTTTTAATATTGAAAAGTCTGACCATTTTATGCTAGATCATTGTAAAATATTAATCCACGTGGTTTGTTTTCTTTAAAAAAAAATATGCCTCACAGGATTTCTTCTGTATCGTGGAATGAAACCCAAGACCGTTGTAGCAGTCAGGTGCTCTGACCATTATGCCACGCAGGTGTCTTTTAACGCTTTAGAGGTTACTTTTTAGTAAGCACTAGGATTTTTCTTTGCCATTGGTGAGTTTTACAGATGTAAATTGTATATTATGGAGTATACATTGAAGAGGCAGACCCGACAACTATCTGTACACCAAACAAATGTTCATTCAATGCGGATATCGAATCCGCGACCCCTTGGCGTAGGAGACAGACGCTAATGTCTTTTCTTTACATGGGGAAATACTTAACGCATACCCGATTTCATAACACACACATGCGCGACCCCACCGGCGGTAGCCGCCTAAAATCGGCGGCCCCTTCTCGGGAGAGGACTGCTTCTCTCCACTCTCCCAGCAAGGCGCGCCGGAACACTTCTACGCTTTCGGAACGCTTCCAGCACGGCCACCTTTTGTTGCGCAACGAACCCCCTCGAGTCCGGCACGCGGATAACACGGGACCAGGACTCGAAGGGAGAGAGGCAACGATACACCAACACTCCTCTTCCCCCGCGACTCCACCTCGGCTGCGAAGGACATGGTGACCGGGCCGACTCACTCCTCGCCCCAGCGGTCCACCATCACCGCATCCACGGTATGGCCCCGCCAGAGTCGCAGAAATAGGGAGAGAGGCACCGATACACCTACACTCCTCATCCCCCGCGACTCCACCTCGGCTGCGGAGGGCAGCGTATTGCTCCCCCTAGCAGTACACCTGTTGGCATCAAGAGTGGGCTTGCGTAACCCACTCAGAGCGACCTCCTCAGGCCAGCCTGACGCCACAGGCCGACCATTGGGGCCCCTCTTAGCTTTACCGTGGTTGACCAAGCCACTAAGCCCCCCCCTGAACATTTCTCTTTGAGACCACACTGTGCTCGTCACCCAGAGACATCAGTTCTAAAGTCTCATATGCCCAGTGATTACGCTAGCTCTCAGTGCCCTTCGAACCGAAACACAGTAATGTTTGCACACTACTGCTTCATGGCAGAATAACTGGCCCTGGGGTGGTACCTACCTAGACGGATTCCTGCATAGAAATCTTACCACAAGTAAATACGTTTTTGAGTTAAAAATAACGGAAAGTTTATTTTTAGTCTACTACTCTAGAACTTAGATTATTTTCTAATTACAGCTCTTATTTATTGTAATATGTATAACATTGTACTGATGTATAGTATTATATATAACTAGCGTCCCGCCCGGCCTCGCACGGGTTCATTTTACTAATGAAAAAAATTTATGAAAACATTTGACAGAAGAACTATCAAACTGAAGTATGATTTTTTATTGAGATTCTACAATTTTTTTTTCATATCAACCTTCTCCTGACAATTGCGAATACAACAAAAACAAATCGATCGAGCCGTTCTCAAGGGATGATATTTTCTATATTCGCCAATTAATTTTTGTTTACATAGAAGAGAAGATAGACGAAGAAGATAGAAGATTATGCTAATGGAATAGAATCCTACTATTCTTATGCAGGAATCGGTCTAGGTGGGTACCACCGCAGTGCCAGTTATTCTGCCGTCAAACTTTATTCAAAAGTAATTAAAGAAACATCCTATAAATATCCCACTGATGAGCTCAGGCCTCCTCTCATTTCTGAGGGTTTTTTGAGCCGGGTAGATTCCGCCACGTTGCTGTAATGCGAGTTAGAAAGAAGAAAGAAAGAAAGAAAGAAAGAAAGAAACATTTATTTGTCAGTTAGCGTACTTTTCCTTCATCCTCCAATATTGTCCTCGAAATATTTTTATCCCTTCGCCATTCGGGTTTCCTCACGATGTTTTGTAAATCAGCACTTAAAATTGCAGAAAAATTTTGGAGGCGCCGGCATCGGGGATCGAACTTAGTTTACTCGAGTGCTATCAAATTTAAAAGCAATCGCCTAGCCCCTGACCTAACATGCTCGATAACGCTGTTTCAGTCTGAAGTACGAGTATATCGAGAGCTACTACTACCTACTTCTTAGATCCAGTTTTACTTTTACTGGGTACATGTGATTTAAGAACTAATGTTTAAGGGTCATCAGCTCAATGCAGTGCCACACAGACGTTACACTTACCATCACGTGAACAATTTGCTCGTTACGCCAGTTAAATAAAAAAAATTGTTGTATTATAGCTAACGTGTTAACATGTTAATAATTAAACCTTGTACCTTCGATAGTATATTAAGAAGAGTTTGCGAGTGAGGCCTTGTTTCAAATCCAAGACGCCGGAAAACTAGCTACAAACAAGGTCCGCTATTGTTTCATCATCATCATTTCAGCCTATCACTAGCCCACTCTTAAAAACAGGCCTCGCCCATAGATTGTTTCGGTTTAAACGGCACTGAGAGCTAGTGTTAGGAATATTAGACGGGAGAGACATATTAGGAAACTTAAGAACTGATGTCTCGGGGTGATGAGCGCGTTGGGGACACAGGAATGTTCTGGGTCACACAGCATTTGCTATGGGCAGGCATTACACTTACCCTCATGTGAACGTTTTCCTGGTTACATCACTTTATCCAATAAAAAAAAATTGCCACAAAAGTTTATAGCTTTCATTATTAGGAGGATTTTTCCATAGTTACAACATGGGTTGACAACCGCAGTATTCAGCTGTTCCAGGAGGATGCTGCTGCACATCTCCTGGTTTTTATTTTCCCTCTGTCGACTTTTAAGACAGCTGCGGTATGAGATGGGGTGGTAGATTCTCTTATGCCGCCACCACACGGCGATGCTATTGATTGAGTTTGATATATTCGTGTACATACCTTCATATAATCATGCCCTTTTCCTATGTAAGGGGTAGGCAGAGGTTACACATGTAGCCAACTTTTCGACAACGCGGTAATCGAGACATGATGGGTGGTGAACCACGTCGCCGCCATTTTGGTAATAGTCAAAAAAATTCTGACTTTCCGTTACGTTCCCACGAGCATTAGAGCATTGCAGAATAACACCATAATATGCAATGCGGTCACATTGCATATTATGGTGTTATTCTGCTCGAATAAAGGCTGTCATTATAATACCTAAGTCGCCTTTACGACACCACGGTAGTAAAGAGGTAGTAGTAAGGTAAAGTAAGTAGGTAGTAGTGCTATGAAACTAAGTTTACGGATTTTATCGCGTTTAATTTTTTACTATTTATAACCCGACGTTTCGAGTGCTTTACAGCACCCATGGTCACGGGAGGACTGAGGTGACAGATGTCCTGATGTCATAGTTAACCTGGGGTACCTTCAGCTTTTAATTATTATTTTTGGGTCCGATCTACGCAGAAAGAGCTAACTGTGTCTTAAAGTCTTGCAGTGGTATGCTTGGTTTTTGATTTAATTTTATTTATTATTGGATCCCAAGCTGGTGTGTTCTTAGTTAGCTATGTGTTGGCTTTGAGCTATGAGTTAGCTACGTTAGTTGATTGAGTTACCTACGTTAGCTATTTGAGCTATGAGTTAGCTACGTCGGGTTATAAATAGTAAAAAATTAAACGCGATAAAATCCGTAAACTTAGTTTCATTTAAATGTGTAGTGTTCGCGTAAATATAAGAAATCATTAGTAGTGCTAGTCTACTTTGACCTATCGGCTCATTCGTTATATTCGTGTAATCACTTTTAAAAAAATTGTAATAAAAACATTATTATAGATAAAAATCAAATATTCAACATTCAACACCTTTGAACGGATCTAAAGAGATCTCTCGACATTCAACCATTACGACAATGTAGTTTCCAATATCGATGGTATCTTCACGGTTCGGTCTTAAAGGGGTCGTTAGAGATAGTGAATAGCGTATTACCGACGCTACACGTGCACTGATGCCGGGCCATTTCCATATTGAGAGTTAAATGGCTGAGGCAGATAACGCTTGTAGCTTCTTAGGCCGTTTTCCTATAAAGTTTTATATCTGCCTAGAGGTCGATAGTACGACATCCAGTTGTAGGAAATATTGCCCAGTGAAAGTGGAGTAAATTTTCTCATCAGGAGATGGGCAGCAGTATCTTCCTGGACAATCTGAATAAATAAACTGCGGTTGCCAAGCCTCCTACCAAGCGTGGCAACTATGGCAAAATCCCCCCAAAAAGAGAGCTACTAACTTTCGTGGCAATCTGTGAGGAAGGCCTGTGTTCAGCATTGGACTAGTGATAGGCTGAAATGACGATGATGATATGTTTAGAGTATTTTAATTAGTTTCTTAAACATGTTAAACATGTTTTAGTGGTGGTAGGATTCCTATGCAGGAATCCGTCTAGGTAGGTACCACCCCAGGCTCAGTTATTCTGCCGTGAAGCAGTAGTGTGCAAACACTACTGTGTTTCGGTTTGAAGGGCACTGTGAGCTAGCGTAATCACTGGGCATTTGAGACTTAAGAACTGATGTCTCAGGGTGACGGGCGCAGTGCGGTGTCACACAGAAATATTCTGGGAGACACAGCATTTATTGTGGGCGGACGTTGCACTTACCATCAGGTGAACGTTTTGCTCGTTTCGTCACTTTGTACAATAAAAAAAAATGTTAAATTAATGAGTACTTTAGTGTTATAATATTACAATATTCTACAATCCCTTTCCTTCAATTGAATGTTGTAGCGACCAAATAGGGCAAATGCGAAATACTTATATTGTACGAAGGATGACAGAATACAGTTTAAAAAAAATCGATCCTGAATATGTCTAATCCGATAAATTGCATCGCAAACCAATAATGCGTTGGATTTTAAATTTTAACGTCAATATTTATCTAAATACTTTGAAAGGCTTAAAATGAAATAGTTGTTGTTTCCAATATTAATGCTTCCAATCAATCAACTGTCAAATCCATGCCAATTGGTAGAAGAGCCAAACTTCGCTGAATTTAAAAGCAGTAAACATTTAGTGGGTTGATTGATAAGTTTACGCTTTTAGTTGAATACTTGGCTTGAGTGAAAGGTTTAATTTAAATCAGAAAAGTTGCAAAGACTCTAACGTATATAAGCAAACTTATTTGAATATAATAGAATATAATCGTATGCATAATGCGTACGGCACGTTAGAATACGATAGATTTTGTCATTCGTACAAAATCATTTGAGCTTTATATAAGACTAAGCTGAATAAAGAAATTTTGACTATGACGTTGAGAGTACAGTTTTCCTACCGAGGTATCCTAATATCCTAAGAGGCGATTAACACCTAATATGGTGCAATCCTGTCGCTATATTGCTCTTGATAACGCAATGGGAAGTAAGAATTTTTTTAACTTGTACCAAAATCTCGGCGAAGTTGTTCGCCACCCGTCACGTCTCGGCGTTACGGATGTCGGGTGTAAAAAGGCGTGATAGTATGTATGTATTTAAATGAAGTATGTATGTATATTTTGCATTAAGATTTTTTTCGTAATCAATGTTAAAGTAGAATTACCAAATAACTTTCCGGTTAGTAACCGATCGCTATTAAACTTAAACCCCTAGTTTAGTGGTTTAGCAGCATGCCATCACTAGTGGTAGGATTTCTATGCAAGAATCCATCTAGGTTGGTACCACCGTATTTCTAGTATTTTTATAGTCAGACAGGAGTGTGTAAACATTAATGTATTTGTAATAGAATAGAATAGGGCACTGATAGATAATGCAATAACTGGGTGTATGAGTTTAAGATCGATTTCTTGTCACTGTCTTTCATAAAAAAATACGTAGCGATTTCTGCGCTAGTCAACCCACCAATCACAATCCACTAATAACAGGCCTACGCTTTGCAGTAAAACGAATAAATGCTCATATTATTATTCATAATAAATTGCTTTCCATTTACAACGCACGTAATAAATAGATTTCTGATTATATACGTACAATAAACGTCGTTACGAAACAAGCCCGCTGTTATGATCCGTTCGATTAAGCCATTAGTTTTCTTGATAAATCACTCGTTGAGTGAGTAGTAATGGTTCGTATTATAGTTTGAAAAATTATAGACGTTGGTAAAATTTAATAACTATTATAAACAAAAATTTGTTAGGAATGTTTCTCGAGAGAAAGTCACGAAACATCAGACAGCATAAAATTGTAGGTGATAGACTAACAGGATTAATGTGCATACGACGGGCCTTTTTTGACTCCAATTGTCTGGTGCTGGAATCGGTCTAAGTAGGTACCATCGCCGTTTTTTTTTTTTATTGCATTAAGTGATGAAAACGTTCACCTGATGGTAAGTGCAACGTCAAATGCTGTGTCACCCAGAAAATTTCTGTGTGCCCATCACCCTGAGACATAGGTTCTTAAGTCTCATATGGCCAGTGATTACGCTAGCTCACAGTGCCCTTCAAACCGAAACACAGTAATGTTTGCACACTACTGCTTCACGGTAGAATGACTGGTCCTGGGGTGGTACCTACGTAGACGGACTCCTGCACAGGAATCCTACCACCAGTCACAGCTATTCTGCCACCGAGCACTGCCCTTGCCAGGCATTAAGGGTCTTAAGTCTCATAATATGCCCTGTAATTACATTACCCTCAGTGCCTTCAAGCTAGTGCTGCGGTGGTAACTCTATGGAATCTAATCCCTAAATCCTAACTCGGTGGAATCTAGCACAGAAATCCCACTTAAAGTATTTTGCGCATCAGAAAGGCGTTTGCGGATTCTAGAGAGATTCATAGAAATACCACCACCAGTATTTTGCGCACCAGAAACGCGTTAGTTGGTTAGTGAAAACTTCAGAAACTTAGTGGTTGACCTGTGCTGTTATAATGGTTTGAAAACAAGGATAAAATACCATATCTGTTACTGTATTATTGTATTGAGAAAGTGAAACTTATCAGTTTGTGTGAACAGTTTGTAAAGTAATAGTTATTTAATCAAAAAACCATCTTCCACGCAGTACCTCCAAACATGCTTATATATTAAGGAATTTCATGATTTTTTCATAGATTCTCTTATCAGAATCTGACAAAATTTTTACAAAACCACTCCTGCGGCACCCGCTTTCTAATAACAAGACAATTATTAAAATTGATTCATAAACAAAGAAGTTACGTCCAAACATACATAAACAAATTAAAAATATATACAGACGAAGTGAGAACGTCCTCCCTCCCCTCGTCTCCTTTTTGAAATCGGATAAAAACGGCGATGAGTAATGCTATTACGATATTCAAAATAATCTTTTTGATCGATGAAGTTCTATAAAATAAATTTTATTAAATGTTGTGAATCGATAAAATAAATAGAACTTGCAGAACTAACTTATAATCATGATAAAACTGTTCATTCTAAAATAAGTACACATATTATATATGGAATCATAAAGTAAATGTTTCATTCTGATTCCTTTGATAACTCTACTCAGTTAAACAACAACGGAATTAATAGATAATCCTTTATCAAAACCACAAAACTTTCCCGTGTAAACCGAGTACCATAATCTCAACTACCCCATATTAAACTACACCATCAAAGCCGTCGGTAACACGGAAATTATCGCCTAGCTACGAACGGCGCAGGATAATATTATTGGATTTACGAGGGCGTGCGCTGGCGCTTTGATTTATGCCTTCCTCTGGCGATAAATTACGTCGGTCTGATAGCACGCCGACTGTGCAAGTACTATATTAACTCGATCACTTGTCGGCTGTGGGGCTCGAGTTGAGAAATCTGAGAGAAATCATAAAAATATTCTCAAATTGTCGTGTTGTGTCAACATTGATCTAAGAAACTGGGAAATATCTAAAATGTACAGACTTTATAAAAAACCGAAAAGAGACGACTTCTCTGCCTAGTTCCTAAAACTTATTGTATGTAAAAGAAAATGTTCTATATCACAAAATGGTAGATGGAATTAAATAAAAACCAGATACAAATACAGTGAGTAAAAATGTCAATAATTTAACGTTAAAAGTTGCTATTTTAGATTAAATCATAATACATAAGATAAATACAAAAGCAGCTTCATTAGAATAAGATGTAAGTAGTAAAGTCGACTGTGGATTCGCAAGTAGTATAAAACTAATTTCAAGAAAGATTTGAACATAAATCATTTCGAATGTAATTTGTTCTTTCCCAAGTTTTCATGAATTCTGATAATGATGACAGATTCCTTTGTTTGTTTGTTCGTTGAAACAAGCGCGAAGAAAGTTACATACAGCACGATGAACAAATTATTTTCAGATTCATTATAGTATTCTTAGAATCACTCGTAGTAAATGCCTTATAAAGCGAGACTGATGGAAAGTAGACGTATGTTTATGTGTGTCTCAAACTCAAGAAAAATATTCTAAGTAAATCTACATTATTACAAAATAATATCATTCGTCCGACGTTAAAAATATTATCAACAAAGATTTAACAATCAACACTATTTACTGGTCTTCTTCATTCACAAACATTAATATTATTTTAAAAGGCGTTACAGATATTATTGCTTTTAGAATAATATTCTTAAGTCAGATAACAGTAGCTTTATGCATATTAAGGCAGGCAAAGTTCACTCTTTGTGTTCAAGTAATACACATCTGTGAAGCCTTCAATATCACAATACTATCTCAAGCCCACAACCGACCACATCCTTAAACAAAGACCATTCATCCGCCGATGCGGCTTCGAGATTATCATATTTAATGCCCCACTCGTTATTTATGCCAAGTTGCAACGTAAATTGCACGCGGTAACGCCCAATAGATCTCAATATGGCTGTACTGATAGCGGGCTGGAAAGAATTATTACCAACGATTTAAATATCAGCACTAAAATGCGATACGAGCATAAATTGAAATAATTGCTCGATGAAGGGGAGTACGAATCCTTATTCTGCTTTTTAATGACTCTTTACCATTTTTGGTGCAATTTATTTTGCAAGAACCGGCGTAAAATATGAAGCCCTCTCGTTAATATTGACACAAAAGGAAATAAAGGACTCCTCCAGCAACGATGAAGTTAAGTAGCATTGTTAAATTTTAATTTGGACCTTCAAAATAAATAATGGATAAGTTTGTATGGCACATCTGATAATATCCATGCCTTCAAATCTAATGGATGCTGATTTGAATTTTACTAGGTTACTAGGTACTAGGCAAATATTTTATGATCAATACGAATGTTTGTCCAGAATGTTTATTTAATTTTCTATGAACGTATAAATTATTTCACCATCCAGAGCTCAGATGTGGGAAACTTTAATTTGGTAACAGATGACATCTGTATGTATCCGTGTGTCCGATGTATTATTAAAGTTAATAATAACCATTATTTTAAAATTACCCCACAACAACTAAAAATTTTCCCCGTGCGGAGGCGGTTTAAGAGAATCTACCACCCCATCCGGTGAATGTCGTAAAAGTCGTCAGAGGGAAAATGAAAACCAGGAGATGAGCAGCAGAACATCTGAATAAATAAACTGCGGTTGCCAGCCCGCCTGACAGGCGTGGCAACTATGGCACAATTACCCAAAATGAGAGTAACAAACTTTTGTCGAAAGTTTATCGCATTTGCGGTAATCGTTTCTGTGAGCGTTTGGCAGACAAATTGGAAATTGCACGCCCCCCCCCCCCCCCCACTAGATATAGCAACGACCTGCGCGATTTTGCGGAAAATCGATAGATGCAGGTGGCTCAGGACCGTGCTTTGTAGCAATCTATGGGGGAGGCCTATGTTCAACAGTGGACTGAGATAGGCAGAAATAATGATGATGATAATGATGTTTCTTATATGAAACTATTTTAATAACGTGACTCGTAACACATAATTTATTAGAAATCAATTTAACGGTGACTTACGTTGACATATGGCGATTGACGAAGACGAAGAAAGTACAGTACAATGTTCACCAAGTGGTAGGATTTCTATGCAAGAATCGGTCTAGGTAGGTACCACCCCATGAAGAAGAGTGCAAACTGTGTTTCGTTTTGAAGGGCACTGCGAGCTAGCGTAATCACTGGGCATATAAGACTTGATAAGTCAACATGCGTGAAATAACAGATATATCATGAACAAATTAATATCTTATAGTTCTTATATCCGCAGTCAACTCTGGCTGTCTGCAGTCGATAATTTATGAAGGCAGCTCTGCAGTAGCCCTAGGCTTCTGTCAAATTTAATTGAACCTGTAAGATATACGATTGAGATATGCTAACAAACTAATTTATGATCATCGGGTGAGGGTGGAATGTTTTTCATTAAACTATTCCCTCACAGTAGGAATTCCGATGTATAGCTGATGCGTTTTTCAGACATAAATTATACATGCACAAACACAACTAGACCCGTAGCAATTATCTGTGGGCCATACAAATCTTTGCTCCGTGTGGCAATCGAACCAGCGACCGTTAGTACAGAAGTCAATCACTTTTTTTATAGGAGAAATTGACAAGTCAATCAAAGCGTTCACTTGATGGTAAGTGCAACGTCTGCCCAAAATGGCACCACACTGCACCGTCCTCCTGAGCAATCAGTAAGTCGGAAATACCCAGTAACGCGTAATTAACGCTGACTTTCGGTGCCTTCCAAACTGAAACACAGTAAGTTTTTGACACTAGTGCTTCACGGCAGATAACTGGCATTGTGGTGGTACCTATCTAGACTGATTCCCGTAGGAATCCTACCACCAGTATACCATATGCCTTCCGAGCATTATGTATACAATCTTATATAGAAACTCATTACTGATTGATGGAATCAACGCTTGTCGGCTTTGGTTTGCAATATTTTGTTTATAATTAAAACTTTGTTAAAAATTAGGTGCAATTATTTTATTTGATAAGATTTAAGTTCATCATCACACCTTCTTCAGCTTCACGCAGATTTATAATACAGATAATTTATATATGTGGTATTTAAGTCGTCATTATCTTTTCAGCCTTTATTTTGAACAGATCCTCTTATATGATATATACTGCCACAAAAGTTCTTAGCTCTCATTGCGAAATAATAATTATGATAATTAGAAAAAATGATATTACAAAAATATAATTATGCATGCATTATACATTTTATAATTATAACGCATTGATATAAAAAAGCCCAAGTAACAAAGTTCCATACAAAAATCACTTAAAAAGGCGTACTCGATCGATCAAAACATTAAAATAAAGACGAAGATCACAAATACCGATTAAATCAACACAAATTTTATCTTATGCACACGACATATAGTAGCTTTTAATATAAAACCAACTATCGTAGACGACGTTTTAAAATTTATTGTTGTTGACACGGCCGACGTGATGTTAATCGAAAAAAGCAATTGTGCGCTCTTTTTTGAGGATGTTTTAAAGTCGCTGTTTTTTTTTGTATATAAATATTATATCGAATTCGTGTCTATTTTGGTCGTTGACAAAAGAAACTGTTTTACTTAATCAGATTTAGGATGTAAGAGATATATTGTCCAAAATATTTAGAATTGACTTACTGGTTACGATCCAAAATTCGTTAGTAAATACTAAGTTATTTTAGCTGAGAGTAATTTAGAATTAATAGTTAATAGAATCAGGCGTTACTTTGCGGAAATCCATTATAATGAAGGAAAGTAAGTTACTTTGCTAAGATCCGCATGCAAAATATAAAAATGGTGTACGGTCGCGGCGGCCGTCTGTCGTAGAGTCTATGACGCTTGATAATGCCTCGTTTTGGGGCGAAACACGTGTCGTGTTCTCGACTTCAGTGGTGTATGTTATCTAGTGGTAGTATTGTAGTGGTTGGTGGAGGGTACCTGGTGGCGGTTCCTGGTGGCGGTGTTAGTTTGCTTGTGCACGCTGCTGAGGGAGGGCGGGTGGTGCTCTTCAAAAAACTAGGTAATATACACCATTTTTATATTTTGCATGCGGATCTTAGCAAAGTAACTTACTTTCGTTCATTCATAATTTAGAATTGTCTTAAATTAACTCTGTAACATGTTTCTTTTTAGAGCTTTTCAATCATATCCAAAATCAGTTGTTTACTACCATAACAAGGATTACCCTGAATGTATGAGAAACTAATCTATGCGTCACTGCTCCCAAAATTCCGTAAAAACGTTGACTTTGGGCTCTAACATAACTGATTCTTATTAAATATAATACAGTTAGTTATTTTGGGAGCTAAATTAAAAGTTATCAAAAGACTGAACTTAGACAAAATATGTGATAACCTTCTTAGTATTCTTAAAGAGACTGTCTTATGCCATAAACACAATAAGACCATAGTTTTTTTTTATTATTGGATTAAGTGACGAAACGAGCAAAACGTTCACCTGATGGTAATTACAACGTTTCCCCGTAACAAATGCTGTGTCACTCAGAACATTTCTGTGTGACCCCAAACTGCGCCCGTCACCCTGAGGCATCAGTTCTTAGGTCTCATATACCGTGTGATTACAGTATCCCTCAGTGCCTTTCAAACCTCACAGCAGAATAACTATTCCTGTATACTGTTAGACCGCGTGTGTACTGTTAGACCGCGTGGCCTAGTGGTTAGAGTACCTGACTTCTATGCCGCAGTTACTGGGTTCGAATCCTTGCCAAAGCCAGAAATGGTATTCGGGTCTAGTGTGTAGCAACCGTGTGGTAGCGGCCTAAGAGAATCTACCACCCCATCACATCCCGTGGGTGTCGTAAAAGCCGAAAGAGGGAAATTAAAACCAGTAGATGGGCAGCAGCATCTACCTGGAACATCTGAATAAATAAACTGCGGTTGCCAACCCGCCTGCCAAGCGTGGCAACTATGGCAAAATCCCTCCAATAAGAGAGCTACAAACTTTTGTGGCTATCTATGGGGGAGGCCTATGTTCAGCAGTGGACTTGTGATTGGCTGAAACGACGATGTAGCAATTGTCTCCGTGCTCCTGACACTGCATTCTAGCTTACCTCCGATTTTATCGTATGAGCGTTACATCGGGCGCGGATAGTTTGGGAGGAGTGAGTGCCTCTGTGTTTGTTCGTACACTTTTGGCACTATAATATCTCCTGTGCAGTTATATAGATATAAATAATAGAATAGAATAATAATGATAGATATTCAGAAGTTGTCGCCATCGTCAAAAATCGGCCAGGAGGGCATCAACTGTGCTATCGAAATCCGTCATGAAAACTCAATCAATGATATCTTAATTTTGATCAGCCTCTTAATAGTCCACTTTTGGACACTGGCTTTTCCCAAGAAAACAGGATTCACCATAATCACGACGCTTCGCAAGAGGATTGGTGATCGTAGTATCAGATACCTCGCTCCTTGTCACTTCTGATTTCTTGACTAATGTAAGATACTCAAAAAATCTCTTTTCATACATACATACATACATAAGATCACGACTCTATCCCATAAGGGGTAGTCAGAGACTGGGCACTCACTGCAAAAACAGATGATTGACACAATCCACGTTTCACCAAAACAATATAATGCACTCGGTGTGATAGGTGGTGAGCCCATCGCCACCACGCGCTGTTGGGTGCACAGTGCAGTTTAATTCCTTACTCGCCTTTTACGAGATCCATTGGATGAGATGGACTGGTGGGCTTTTAACGAGCCGCCGCCGCCACACTCTTTTTCATAATGAAAAAAAAAACTCTTCGAAGGTGTTGCTGCTGAGGTAAACCAGCTACTCAACGCGCCATACCTTCTTTATATATTTCCGAATGACCTCCAACCTTTACAAACTTTTTTTATTCTTCAAGTTAATCACAATAATATTCATTAAAATTGTCGAGGCGACACTTTATCAAGTTTATTACAGCTCGTTGTCGCAACCCATTATAATCTCGCATAAGCAACCAATTAATTATTAATAGCAATTTTCTTCTGCCAGGTGATAATTGGAGCCTTCGAGCTACGTACGTGATCATTAATGATAATGAATCTGATGGAATAATTTTGAATTAATTGAGATATCAGATTATCTGAAATGCAAATGATTTTAAACGTAATTTTATGTACAGTATGATATTTTCATTAATCATAAATGTACTGTCGTATCCGTTGATGATTTTATTACAATATTATTAAATGTTTTTCCATCTATTTAATTAAGGGGAAAAACAGGTTGTAGAATTTGGGTTTTAGCTCAAATGTTGGCTCCGGCTGTGATTCGAACACAGAACCCGCGGCGTAGAAGTCAGGCACTCTGACCACTAGGACACACGGTCACCTGGTCGCAGTCGTATGGAGAATGGAATAATGGAACATAGGGAATGATTGTCTATTAACTAGCTCTAGAAGGCATATTCCTTCGCTTTGCCCTCTTTTTTTAGAAAAACCTAAATTTTCCATTAACTACACAACCAACTTGTGAACTTTTGAGGAAAGGTCACGTTAAAAGTATCCGCAGCCGACGAGCGTGTGCGAAAACACTAATGAAAGTAGAAGAAGCTAAAGATGTGTGTCAGGGTCGGAAAGTGGAAAGATGTGGTCTCTGCCTACCCCTATGGGAAAGAGGCGTGACTGTATGTATGTATGTACACAACCAGGCCCGAGCACCAACGATTTCTATTTTTCCGTAAAAGTAGGCTCCGACCGGGATTCGAACCCACGAACCGCGGCGTAGACGTCAAGTACTCCGACTACTGCACCTTGACCCTAGGTCTTCGTTGTATTTTTAATTAATATCAGTCCCACGTAAAAGGATTTTCAATGAACTCTTTATCATTTTTCGTCTATACGTTTCAAACAAATCACACACGAATTGCATAAATATTAATTAAAATTATCTTGGCAACACTTTGTCAAAAGTATACCGGATCATTGTCATGACTCTGTAACCATCTAAGGCACTATTATACCTATTTTTTTTAGTACATAAAGTGATAAAACGAACAAAACGTTCACCTGATGGTAAGTGCAACGTCTGCCCATAACAAATGCCGTGTTACCCAGAAAAATTCTGTGTGACACCACACTGTGCCCCTCACCCTGAGACATTCTTAAGTCTCATGTGCCCAGTGATTACGCTAGCTCACAGTGCCCTTCAAACCGAAACATAGTCATTTTTGCACACTACGGCTTCATGGCAGAATAACTGGCCCTGGGGCGGTACCTACCTAGACGGATTCCTGCATAGGAGTCCTACTAGTTTTAGGATTACTAGTGGTACTAGGTTCCACCGCAGTACCAGTTATCCTACCGTGAAGCTATGTTATCAGTAACGTGCACAAACATTCTACTGTGTTTTAGTTTGAAGAGCATTGATAGCTAGTGTTATTACTGGGCATATGATAGTTAAAAAGTGATTTAACAAGGTGAGTGTGGTACCACCGAGAAGTGTTCTAGGGGAGATTTGATAAGGGCAGACGTTGCCCTTAGCATCAGCTGAACAATTTGCTGGTATCGGTACATTAATGCACAAAAAAAAATGGGGAATAATTATTAACCAGAATTATGACCGTCAAGTGACTCATTTATCTCAATGTTTCTTCTCTTTTTTATAGGAGAAAGTGACGAGTCGGGTAAAAAGTTCAACTGATGGTAAGTGCAGTCTGTCTCCTGAGACATCAGTTCTTAAGTCTCATATGCACTAAGAGCTTGTGTAATCACCTCTGAGACGTCAGTTGTTAAGTCTCATGCGCCGCGTCTCATGAGACTTAACAACTGACGTCTCAGAGGGACCGGCGCACAGAAATATTCTGGGTGACATAGCATTGTTATAGGCGAACGTTGCACTTACCATCAGCTGAACGTTTGGCTCCTACTGACACGGATTCCTGCCTAGACATCCTACCACCAAGATACATTTCTTCTTCTTTATCAGCATGATAGTAATCCAGTGCTGGAAATAGACGTCTTTCAAAAAGAGAGGATTTGCTACTATCACCACACTATGTATATATGATGGCAGCATGACGCCTTACACCTCAGCCGCTACTGCTCCTCACGGGCCTGTGTATTTCGAGCCATCAGATTACCCTAGGCCATATATTAGTCGACTCTTACAACACCCAAGAAGCAAGATGGCGTAGTAGTCGAGCCGCCACCATGCGGCATTTATATACATTAATTATTTATTTATAACAGTAGCTTCAATGTGTTTGCATCGTGTTCGTTAAGTTGATATCATCTTGATCATCGGAGATTACGACGTATTTCCTATGATAAATTAACTGTTTCGCGTCACGACTTCGAATAACGTATTCAGATGTATGCATGCGATGTTTATGACGACACGCCTACAGTCTTGCTATCATTACCCGATTGTACATCAGATCCTTGCATGAGCGCTATCATCACGCCATAACACTTTATTGACGACTTTGCGCATAAATATGATAATAGGCTTTGTGATTAAATTTACATATAATTAATGGTCACGGTTTTATAGGTTTTGAGGATGTATTGAAGATGAAAATAAATTTGAATATTCAAGGCGCGAATACATTGAAGACATTTCTTAAATATATGAAATAAATATATTCAAAATTAATTAGCTAAATGGTATTTTGAAGATTGTAGGACTATGTTAATAAAAGGCATATTTGATGCTGCAATATAATGAATGTTAAAAACCACGTTGACTTATTCAGATTAAAATGAGTCAATTAAGACTTAGGAAAATTTTACAAATCTAGGTAAAATTACAATACTAATAAATCACAAGCATAGCACAAATGTGCTTCTTGCATATGCAAACCCTATGTCAATTCTCGCACTGGCAGGGTCGCTAAAAATTAATGGTGATTATATTTCCCTGACCGATATCGATTACATGCGGTAACCTGCATGATAATTTAAAAAGTCGTGTGTATTAATCTTATGACGCAGATTGTTCACTTATCCTCAGTATCCCCGTACCTGTAACGCAAATGCAATAAGATCTTATAAAGATCCAGATTTTTTTTTTTTAGAGGAAGGGACGAGACTAGCAAAACGTTCATCCGATGGTAAATGCAAAGTCCGCTCATAGCAATGCTATGTCACAAATAACATTTCTGTGTGATACCACACTGCACCTGTCTCCTTGAGATGTCAGTTCTTAAGTCTCAAATGTCTAGTGATTACACTAGATCTCAGTGCCCTTCACACCGAAACACATCAATTCACAGCAGATTAACTGACCCTGCGGTGGTATCCACCTACACGGATTCCTGCATAGGAACCCTTCCACCATTATTGTAGTTTCATTAACACGAGACAATAACAGTCAATCCAGATCTTTACTCAACATATTTTCCAACAAGATGTTAGATACTGCAGGTAGCAAAATAAAAAAACAACGTCGTGAATGAGGCACAAACAACAGACTCTTATAAACAAATCATAGGAATTGGCATCGCAGATAAAAGTTTTTGTAATTTCGATTACCGGAGGACTGTAAAAAGTAACGTTCGCAGCAATTCGACTAACAATAGTGAGGTCACAACTTTACATTTTGATGTGACATTGGAGTTTGAACTAAATTTTTAAAGAAAAAATTTAATGATAATGTATTTGATTAACGGATACTACTCACGGAAATACCTACCTTTGCCCTTCTATGGAAGAAAAATCTCAAATCGAATTTTCTTAATGTTTATGTCCATGTACATACATAAGGTTTGCTAGATGTAATTAAAAAGAAGGGATAAGTAACAATAAGGAAAAACCAACTTTATCTATCATGTTAATTAACAAATACTTCGGATAGTTTATACACTTTTTTATGTCGTTGATGCATACATACATACATACAGTCACGCCTCATTTCCATAGGGGTAGGCAGAGACCACATCTTTCCACTTGCTCGATCCTGACACACATCTTTAGCTTCTTCTACTTTCATTAGCGTTTTCACACACGCTCGTCGGTTGCGGGTACTTTTAACGTGACTTTTCCTCAAAAGTTCACCGATCTGATTGTGATACGTACGCCTAGGTCGACCCTTACCGGCTTTTCCATTCACACTTGCCTCATAAATCTGTTTCGTTCATCCTCTCTACGTGTCCAAACCATCTAAGCATGCCTTTCTCTATCTTTTTCACTACATCTTCAACCACACCGCAACGTTCCCTTATCACGCTGTTTCTCACTTTGTCAATCAGAGTTACTCCAGCTATACTTCTCAAACTTCTCATTTCCACAGCGTTAATCCTACTTTCATGCTTCTTCTGCCAGACCCAGCATTCACTACCATACATAAGTGTGGGGACCAGAACTCCCCTATGTACAGCCAGTCGTGCCTTTTTAGATACGTTCTGGCTACACATAAAGTTATGCAGAGCCCCATTCACTTGATTTCCTGCCAATACTCTTCTCTCAATATCACAGTCATACTTTCCGTCTCTCGTAAATTTAGAACCCAGGTACACAAACTCTTTCACTTGTTCCACTCTTTCTCCTTCAATCAGAACTTTGCAATCCGACATACTTTCTTCTCTTTCAAAAACCATTACTTTCGTCTTATCTACATTAATTTTCATTCCTTTGCTTTGTAGAGCACCATGCATAATATTAACCATCGCCTGCAACTCCTCCTCCGATGATGCTAATATAACCTGATCATCGGCGTATAGGAGGCATTTGACGGTCAAATCATTCATTTTTAATCCAAACACACTCTCTTTCAAATCTTTTAAGCAATTGTCTATGAATAGGTTAAACAGCCACGGCGAGCCACACATCCCTGTCTAACACCTTTTTCGATGTTAAACCAGTCTGTGTAAGCCCCGTTTACCCTGACACAAGCACTGGAATCCTTATAGAGTGATTTCAGTGCTCGTATCAAGCTGCCGTTCACCCCATACATATGCAATGTCGACCACAATTCAGTCCTCACTACCCTATCATAGGCCTTTTCCAAGTCCACGAATGCGCAATAGACCTTTTGACTTTGAGTCAAGAATTTTTCGGCTATGCTTCGTAAGGAAAAGACCTGATCCATGCATCCCATTCCTCTCCTGAATCCCGCTTGTACATCCCATATCTTCTCTTCAGTTTCATTCATCACTCTCTTAATCAAAACCTTTGCATACAGTTTGCCGACGATACTGAGCAAGCTAATGCCTCGGTAGTTTTTGCAGTCTTGCTGCGACCCTTTTCCTTTGTAAAGCGGTACGATAACGGCCTTACACCAGTCTACTGGTACGTTGCCGCTCCTCCAGCAAAGGTTAAAAAGGCGGTACAGCTGACTAGCTACCACGCCCTGTCCAGCTTTCAGCATCTCAATCGTAATTCTATCATACCCTGCAGCTTTTCCCAATTTCATACTATTCATCGCTTCCACAATCTCTTCCATACTAATATCTCTTTCATCGCAACCTTCATTCATGTCCCCAGATGGGGCCTGTGCTCGTATATATTCTTTCTCAAATAAGCTTTCGAAATATTCCTTCCATGTCTTTAGAATGCTTTCCTCACCTCTCACAATACTTCCATCCTGGTTTCTGATTTTGTCCAGTTGCGAGGTCGTATTTTGACCTCTGG